>OY856409.1:1592984077-1594184077 GCA_963693085.1 Alisma plantago-aquatica
CCTGACACCCAAACACCCGTCTCAACTCTTAAGACAGCCATTTGGCACTTCCATATGACTGTCTCAACATGTGAGATGGGTTTTTGGCAATGTTGTCAGCTTGTTTGTTGTGTGAATCAAATGCCTAAACAATTTAGCACTTAATTCAATTGTCATTTAAGATCTGAACTCCTCTTCTAGGTCAAGACCTATGTGTGTGACCCTATAGGTCCCATATTATGTTGGAAGTGAATGTCCATAACAACTTATGACATCACAAGAAAAGAGTGGTGCCTGTTCGCACATCATTCCTACCCATGTAAATGGAAAAGTTGGGGAACAACTTCAACCTACAATATGTGTATGGTGTTGCAGTGTTTGCATAGTTCCTTTGTCAGTGATGTCCAGATTGAACTAGAGGCATGGAGCAGTCACCCTAATGATCATTCAATCTTGTTTCTTGAACCAAGATCAGACTGTCTGAGATATATGTAAGCTCAATATCACATATTGACTCACATGCACATGGCCATGCTTTTCTCAATCTTGCTTATTAAGAGGCTTAGGACACCATACTTCAGTAGGAGGGACAAATCCCATATTTATCACTCATAGTCAATCCCCATGTGTCAAAGCCACCCAATCATCACCGTTATAACAACCCATGTTTCAAGACTGTGTTTGATGATGTCAAAGTGTACCCAATGACATGTGTTGAGTGCAGTGATTTTAGGTCTAAGAACCACAACCACGACCATCATTGCAAGAGTTGACTATAACTTCCATGATGATGACCATCATGTGTCAATCTCACAGTGGCTCTGTCTGATACACTGTTTGTGATGATTGGGTGGCTTTGACACATGGGGATTGACTATGAGTGATAGATATGGGATTTGTCCCTCCTACTGGAGTATGATGTCCTAGGCCTCTTGATAAGCGAGACTGAAAAAATCATGGCCATGTGCATGTGAGTCAATATGTGAAATTGAGCTTACATATATCTCAAACAGTCTGCTCTTGGTTCAAGAAACAATATTGAATGATAATGAGGGTGACTTCTCCATGCCTCTAGTTCAATCTGGACATCAGTGACAAAGGAACTATACAAACACTACAACACCATACATAGATTGTAGGTTGAAGTTGTTTCCTAACTTTTACATTTACTTGGGTAGCAATGATGTGCGACTAGACACCACTCTTTGCTTGTGATGTCATAAGTTGTTGTGGACATTCACTGCCAACGTAATATAGGACCTATAGGGTCACACACATAGGTCTTGACATAGAAGAGGAGTTCAAATCTCGAATTACAGTTGAATTAAGTGCTAAAGTATTTAGGCATTTGATTCATACAAAAAAGAGGCTGACAGCACTGCCAAACGCCCATCTCAAATGTTGAGACGACCGTCTAGAAGTGCCAAACGGCCGTCTCAAGAGTTGAGATGGGTGTTTGGGTGTTAGGCCTGGTTGTGAGTTGCAATTGTTAATGGAATGAACCGACCTGACCAAACGGGCTCGACTTAGATCACCAGACAATCATTTGGGTGAACCGAGACAGCCTTCTCGCATGGGCTCACATGGGCGAGATGGTTCAGTTTGTACAGGGAAGGTTCTAGATTTTCCCTATTCATTTCAATTGAGAAATACTTGTTGCATAAGGAAATCAATGTCTAATATTGATGGGAATTGCTTTGTCAAATTTGTGCATAATTGGAAACCATGAAACAACCATCTCGCAGTGCGAGATGACCGTCTGGCTCAGCCAAATGGCCATTTCACCTACCGCAAATTGCATAGTTTCCATAATTGTTTCAAAATTTGATCTCTTGCAATCCTTTCCACTCTCGTACATTAATCCCACATTGGATAGCAACTAGGAACCTTGACACTTGCCTCAACTATAAATAGAGGGGTACTGGGGGCTTCCTAAAACAAACATAGACAACTGAGAATCAGTTCTTTTGACAATTGGTATCCTCTCTGGTTGTGGTAACCACAAAAGCCCAGGAAAGTCCTACTCAACTAGGGAGGGATAGCCAAGGGAGAGAACAACTGAGAGTTTTCATGGTGGGTTAACAAGCTGGTGACTAGTACGCCGGTGGGAGGGACAGCTCCTTCCTGTCCAGTCCAGTAGGATGATAGGATTTCTAAGCGGTCTGTTTGGACTACCATAGAGGCAGGAAGTCATTGTTTTCCGCTCAGAGGATAACTTCAACCGACAGTCCATGACCAGAGCAGTTGTTGAAGAAGACAACATTTGTGGTTGTCATTCGTGGTGTAGACTAGGAGGCGTAGTAGTCAGACGTGTCCCAGTGAAACTAGGATTCAGAGTTGTGCATCTACAATGAGGAGGATTGTCGATGGACTTGCCCCAGGACCAGGTATATCCATAAACCATACTTCCTACATTATAGTTATTGACATGATCTACTAATGATGGGGAATATGGTAGATAAAATTTTAACTTCTTCTTCCTTCTCTGTACCATATTTCCCAACAAGTTTATGTTTGATTTTTTCAATAATGAGGACCCACAGACTATGTGAAGTGGGGTGGGGTGATGGGAAAACCAAGATACAAGACTGGAAATTGTTTGATCTTGCATTGGAGTAAATATCTATATTTTTTCATGACTTCAAAGAGAGTCTTGATACCAATGATGGAAGATTTGGTAAGGTTTATCTTGAGACCTAAGATGTAAGAGAAGAGGTTGATAATGTGGATAGTTTTGATGATAGCGTGGTCTTCAGGTTTGACTAGGATCATGGTGTCATCAAAAAATTGGGTAACGTTTCATAATATTCAGCAAGTGATGCAATGAACCCATGTGTGGTTCCAAGCTTAGTCATGTTGGTGAGGATGGACGTGATTAGGATGAAGAGATATGGGGATAGTGGGTCTCCTTGTTTGAGGCCATTGGTGTTGTGGAATTGTTCAAATGGTGAGCCATTGATGATAGTAGAGAAGTTGTTGGTGGAGATACAAGCATGTATCCAATTGATCCATTTGTTTGGGAAACTATATCCTATCATAGTGTGTAGAAGACTTCTCCAGTTCACATAGTCGAAAGCTTTCTCAAAGTCCAGCTTGATCGTTATAACCGGTGTCTTATTTTTATAGCACAGGTGAAGGGTTTCATTAACAATAATGAAGGTGTCAGGTATGTTGTGATGTTTGAGGAAAGCATTTTGATTATGGGAAATGACTTCTTCAAGTTGTGGTTTAATGAGATTATTGAGGATTTTGGTAACAATTTTGGAGGATGTGTTGATGAGACTAATGGATCGGAATTGTGTGATTTGGTCAGGATGGTTCACTTTTTTTATAAGGGCTATGTTTGTATGGTTGAGAGTTTTGATGTGTTTGTGGACATCTATGTTCTCTTGGAAGGATTGAAGAAGTTCTAAAAAGTCTCCTTTAACATGGTTCCAATTGGCTAGGTAGAATTCAGTGGTAAGATCGTCAGGTCCAAGTGATTTGTTTCTACCAGGAGAAGATGTGGCAACATTTATTTCCTCAATGTCAAAGTGTTTTATGGTATTTTGGGGGGATGGGATAGTTTTATTGTGTATGTATTTCCAATTGATGGAATCAAGAATTGTGGGTTCGTGTCCCATGTTAAAGATCTGCTCAAAATGTTGGACAATATGTTGAATGATCACATTTTTATTGGAGGTAATGCTGCCATTGACATTAAGTATGGGAATGATGTTTTTTTAGCATTGGTATTGCATGTTTTGTGGAAGAACTTTGTGTTTATATCTCCTTTGGTAGCCCATATGATCTTAGCTTGTTGTTTCCATATAGTATCAATGCAGTTATGGATGTGTTCAATCTCTTCTTTGATGGTGAGAGTGAGGGCATGATCGATTGTAGGGTTGCTATCTACAAAGAGGTGTTGTTGTTCCAAGTGTCGGTGAGTGAGTGTTTAAATAGAAATACACGGGCCTCACATAGATGGGGCAAAAGTACAATCCGGTTACATAAAATATGATTTACTTGTCACACATTACATGCACATTGATGTTATGTCTAAGATAAATCTAACATGTCATCTTCTTCATCCTTATATTCCTCTTCAAATTGGGCATGAGTGACCTTAAATCTACTCCCAGTTTGGCCTGCAAAAACTTGAATTGATGTCAATGCAAAGCCTTGGTGAATATCTTTGTAAGCTAATTTGAAGAAAACACAGATGTCATCTGAATGAGTCTAAAATCAACCTTCTCTTGAATGAAATGATAATCCAAATTCACATAATTTGTGCGAGCGTGCTAGACTAGATTGTTAGCAATGGTTGGGCAATAAGCACAGCGGAAATAAAAAAAATCTCCATGTTTCCTACAAGAAGATCTCGTTGACAACAACGTATTTGGAAAGAAGGTGCACAAGGTATACCTTATCATAGAGAAGTTCTGATGATGTTCTTCTCGCTCAGTGGTGTACGGTTTTCATCACGTGCATGGATAATCCTCGTCAACGTCCTCCTAAAGTAGTCACTCAGTGCATGCATCTCTATGGAGTCCATACATATAGATCGGAACTCCTCGTCGCTCTGCCTGAGCTAGCGAGAAGGAGCAACCTTCGCTTGGTGATGTGCTAGCATCATGGTCTCTCTCTCTCTCTGGGATGTTGATGGCTAGAGCTCACGTATAAGAGTGTGTCAAAAATTCATCCATCATGCCCCTATAAATAGGAGAGGAAAAGAAGTAGGATTCTCAAAAACCTTGAGAAATGAAAGGTTGTGGTTATGTTTAAATGGGATATGCATGGACTTCCAAATAGGAAACTAGAACATTCTGGAATCATGTCATTTATTAATTAACCAATTAATCATATTAATTGTTTAACTAATTTTCTATCATCCAGCTCTATCCGATCAACTTATCATATAAGTCAACAATTTAAGTCCAATTAATTGGCTTAAACCTTTTGACCAATTAACTTATATTATATTCTATTATTGTATTTGATTACTAAAAATGTAGTAATTGATTTGACTCAAAATATTTTCAATCATGTCCACGATTATACTCTTATTCTAATACATCCTATGTGTGTGACCCTATAGGCTCCAAATTACATTAACAGTGATGTTCATAATCAAATTATGATTTCACAAGTAATGATTGGTATGTATCAAGACTTCATTGCTATTCATGTAATTGAAGAAGTTGGAGAATAACTTTAAACTAGTATTATGAGAAGTGTTATAATGATTATATATTCCTTATATCTCTGATATCCAAATTGAATTTGAGCCATAGAAACATCATCCTCTTAATATTAAATATTTGTTCCTTGATTTGGAGTATACTATTGAGATATACATGGGCTCGATATCATATATTGGCTCACATGAGCATTGCCATGCATTTCATAGTCTCACTCATCAAGTGATTGAGATACCATTCTGATGGGAGGGACAAATTTCATCGGTGTCACTCACAATAATCCACATGTGTCAAGATGCACCTAAGGACTACTTGTATAGCAAACCTTTTTTCAAGGCCACATTAAGTAGTGTTAAAGCACAGTGAACCACATGCTTGTTGGTATATATGCCCATAGAGCCATTCATACGACGATTGTAATGAGGCATAATGTGATATATTTGATCAATAATAAAGGCAATCTCCTCATGTGATATATTTGATTAATAATAAAGGCAATCTTTCATATGTAAGTTTGTTCAATTATGAGATGATGGTATAGCGTGATACATATCTAAAAGAATGATATTACTCAATGACATATGTCTTGAGGTTGAGGACCTAAATAATGAGATCATATCTATGATAAGAGTGTGTATACATTCTTGTTATGTTCCTAGTCAGATATTATTGTGGAAGCAATAAATAAACAACAATAATACATAAGACTAGAATGTGTTTTGGCTAATAACATAATCTCATTGTTCATGATATATGATATCGAGCGAAACACATAGGTACTTTCTAGAGAATAGTGTATCAGACAGACCCACCTTGAGAGTGATATATGCAAACTATAGAATGGCAGCAAGAATAATCTCTCATGGTGATAGTGCAGATTGTGGTTGTTAGACCTGATGTCACTACACTCATCACATGTTATTCGATATACTTTGACAACATACAATGTGATCTTGAATAAGTATTACCATATAGGTGATGTTTGGGTATGTTGTGACACATGGGGATTGACTGTGAGTGATGTATATAGGATTTGTTCCTCCCACCAGAGTTGATATCTTGGACATTTGATAAGTGAGACCAAAAAATGTATGGTCATACTCATGTGAATCAATATGTGATATGTGAGCTTACATGCATCTCAGACAATCTTCTCTAGTTCAAGGAACATGAACTGAATATTAAAAGGATGACAATTCCATGCCTCAAATTCAATCTGGATATCAGTAACAAAGGAACTATATGATCATTGTAACACTGATCATGGATTGTAGGTTGAAGTTGTTCTCTAACTTTCCAATTACTTGTGTAGAAATGATGTGTTGCTAAATATCACTCATTGTTTTTTATGTCGTAATCTAGTTATGGACATTCACTGCCAATGTAATTTGGGACCTATAAGGTCACACACATAGGATTTTCTCAGAGTAGAAGTTTACTCATAGATAAGGTTTAACTTGGTTACTAAAGTGTTTGGGTAATAAACTAAAACAACATTGGATTATAGTTGGATGACTATAAATGTGAGTCAACCAACTAGAAATATGAGTCGACCAACTAGAATATCCAGTCGACTGATTGAAAAGTCCAATCGATTGACTAGATGATTAGTAAGACTGGATCAAGGATTTATGTTGACATCATGATGTGGATTAATCATCACATTGAAAGCCAACCTATTTGCAAATAGGAAAACATTCCAATCGATCGATTGGAGTGTCCATTCAACCAACTAGAGTGTAAATCAACTGAGTGGGAGCCCACTTGATTGACTCGTGATTTGCAACAATAAAAAGTTTATGAAATTTGTCTACTCATGTCCCAGGGTTTATGGAAACCCTAACTCATCCACTCCTATATAAAGGGGGGTGGTCTCTAAAAAAAGTCTCTTAATCTCAACGTTATGGTAACGTGAGAGCAAGAGACATCTTACCTGTAAAAGGAAGAGATAGCCAAAGGGGAGAAAGTCGATGCTAGCACATTGATAATATGAGGGACAACTCCATTCTGTCAGTTCTAGTAGATCAATAGGAGTTAAATGCGGTCGCATGGACTACATAAAGGCATAGAGGTCATTGCCACCTCGCTAGGAGGACGTTGTCAACTGTCGTCTATGGTGATACACCAGGAGGCCTTCACAAACAACCAAATGGGTGTTGCTTGAGAAAGAAGTATGTCACTTCAAGGATGTCATTGGACTTGCTCCATGAGAAGGTATATGTCTTGCAACCTTCCTTCCCATTCATAGTTATTGACATGAGCTGCTAGTTAAAGGGGAATATGGCCAGAAAAAATTGTTTCGGTTGCCATCTCTGTCGCCATATTTTCTTGCAGTGGTATCAGAGCCACGTCAATTTATCATATTTTGGGATTTAAATCATATGATCGAGTTTTGATTTTATCATTTATTTTATTGCATGTGATGTGAATATTTAAATGATTAATGTGCATATCTGATTAAATACCACATGTGCTAGGGAACGTCCAGAAGATCCTATACATATGTATATATGATATGATATATATGCAATTTATAAGTGTCACCCTAAATTCGGTTTGCATGATGAACATAAGTGTGGTTATGGCCAATATCCCCTAAATATGTGATGGTTGAATAGTTTATTTTCTGCTCTTTTAAATTTATTTTGCATATTGAGTCATTCTCTCTTTCTCTCTCTTTCTCCATATGTAAGTTAATGTTATTGTCATAGAATCGTTTGATGCCCTAAGTCCACACTCCTAATGTCTACATAGCCAAAGACAAGTGGACTTGGGTGTCCATCTATAGAATGGTATTAATATCTCATACAGGAAATATATATGTAAAAATAGTAACAACAAGAGTAACAGATAACAAGATACTAAACATGGAGATAAGAGATATATATCCATTTCTATATTAAGAGTATCCATTGGTTTTCAATTTTAGATTTTAGAGTCTTGAGTATAATGGATCTTCATTTGGCAACTACAAATCTGATAAACAAAACATATTAATGCTAAAGCATTAAGTATGCTATGAAAAACATATAACCATAGTTTAAGAGTAATATAGAAGTTGTTTGGATATACACACTATATAAAATAAGAAGTGAAAATTAGGTGAGAACACTTAATGACATCATTTTATACAAAGTGTGTTTTAAGTACATTTCCATTATACTTAACAACATATTATGGCCATTGACCAGCTTCCCATTGGAAGGGTTTGTAAGGGTGCCCAGATTAGCGAACCCTTTTTATCTACGTGGTCTGCCTTATCTTGACATCTTAAGTAAGGCTCCCAACATTGTGCCCTTACCCTAAGAACACAGGTAGGTACACAAGGTTCATATAATGGACAAGTTCAATTATGTTCGATATTTATTCAACATATTTCAAGCAAAACAAACGTACTAATCATAGGTAACAAGTATATCAAACAAGTAATTATCTAGCCAAGAATTCATATCATCATACATATAAATAATCTAATATCATAGTAGGGTTAAGAGATTAAACGTACCTCGCGAATAGAGTACAAGTTATGATCCATGAGTAGATTCTAGAGATGGCCCAATCCCAAGGGGACCTAATATATAAAAAGACATAATTGTGGTTTTATATAAATACGTCATTGATTATATAAACATCATATGACTCGTGGATGTTTCCCTAGATCAAGGTTTCACTTAGTTCAAACATAGTTTCTAAGGTTCCAAACATGCATGCAAGTACTCAATATAATCCAAGCATCAACATTAGAACTTAAGTCTGGGTGAACCATCCACATTAAGAGTGATACTAGATAAACATGATATCTGATTTGGATATAAGGGATACATGAAATATTGTATTCTTATCATGTTCTATTCATGCAAGATCATAATTTGTCGCATTCGACCCATTTCATGCAATGTAGTCATGTTTTCAAGTCATTAGAACATCGAGTAGATCAATTGGGGGTTTTAGTGCTACAACTTGATAAGTCTACTTATTTGAAACATTAAGATGACATGGGTAACATATAATATTACACACCGATCTCACAATTACCATTAATCATGAGATTAGGGCATAAATTGTTATTTAACATAATACAAAGATCACCCTTAACTTTTTTTATTCTTTTTCAAACTCTTTGTTTTCTCGCATTGAATCACATAAACAAACTTTACAAGAGAATTAAACCTTGATTACTCTAATATGATTTCAACATTAATGATACACATCCATACATTCATTTTGTTTCTCACACTTCCATGTACATATGACATGATAATCAAATGCATTCTCTCTTATTAAGGAAATGAAGATACAAACATCATTTACAACTCTCTCACATCTATACAAGGACCTAGAGTGACAGGGCCGACTGAACTTAACTATACTCAGACTTAACTCTTGTGGAAGATCTACTTTGATGCAATGATATCTTCAAGTCCATTTGATATCCCTAAAAATGGTGAGTAGAGGGGTGATCCCACTCGCTCAGTCAATGAGTACTTCAAAGAAACAGTCTAAAGCACTGATATAATTACAGATATACTTTTGAGAAACTGATATCAATTATAACAACAGTAAGCTTTAAAGAGATTGATCATTGTCAATCATAAATATGGCATGATACTCTAGATATCAACAAGATCAAATCAATATATGAGCATGCTTGATTAATTTCAAAGAGAATTAATAATTCAGAAACATACAAACAATAATTGCTGGGAAACTATACTTAAATCTTTCTTAGCCTTTCTTACTTATGAGAAACTCTTTAAACTTATATGAACATATTTTATCTTATGCCCTGATCATATGCAGTGTACTCTACATATGAAGTCTCGTAGCGAACTACGATCTCACCATACAAGACTTAGCTGACACACCCAGGAATGCTAAGTATGACTACTCTCTGGTCTGCAACAGGAAAATGGCTCTCTGGCCTCGGCACATCTATTATGTCATAAAAACTGGACTCCTTCTCTAACCTGAGCACACAGGCAGAGAGTCAAGCCACCTATTGACTTTTTTGGTACTCTAGTGCCACCGAGATCTCTGATTGATGTTGGACACTATATTCTGTAATTTAAGGAGACTTCCACTAGGGCTTCATCCCCCGTACCACATGTTGGTATGTTCTGACCCCCGTATACTGGACACACCGCCAGGGTTAGGTCGTTTCATCCCTAAGGCATAGACCTTTCATAGGGATTCTATGGTGTTCAGGGCTCTTAAGTCTATTATTTTAATATTCCTAAAAAGCTCTTTCTACATTTTATCTTTCCCTTACTTATACTTGACTCTGATATCTCTATGGTACCATGTCTATTTATTTGAAGTTTATAACACAACATGTATAGCATCCTTAACTTGGCAGAGCAGTATATTCAAACATTGTAATATATTGAGAAATCAACATACTATACATACAGGCAGACTGAAATACTTAAATAAATATAATGTATGTCCATTTGGCACTTACACGGTAGAATCATGCAATTAAACATCTTAATATACTGATAAGAGCTAATTACTTGGCATACGAGTAATCGTCATTTGCACCCATAAATTATTTGCACTTTCTTGGAAAATGTGCACATCGTCCCAAATCCTGGGTTGTGCATCTCATACTGAGAACAAGGTAATCAAAATGCTTAATTCATTGAAAACCCTATCCTTAGGGTTCCATTTACCTCATTCACTTATCACATGGCTCTCATAAGGATTTAATATGTCATAAACATCCACTAAATACATATTGCTTTAAACAGGTCATATACAATCAACATATGTATGAAATCCTCGAATTGAGCTAAATTAGGGTTTTCCAAGCCATTCATTGAGATATTATGAATCAAGAATAACATTGCATAAATAGAGTCTATGATGTTAAGAAAAACACTTCAAATAGATTTCACCATATTTATTCACAAATATCCAACTTTCCTCGCATCTAGGGTTTCACCCTCTTTACTGAGATATCAAACAAACACTATTCACCTTAAATGAAATCCAAGATAGCATTTGACATATATGTACTATGAATTCAGATAAACAATCATTCATAACCAAGGAAATCCAGATAAACAAATTTCTCTATTTAATTATACAGCAATTTCAGTCAGAGACCAATTCCCTATATTTCAGTTTACTATTATAACATCTGCAAATACTTAGGGAATTCTCATTAGGATGTATTGTATAGATTTCTAATATGATTTTATCATCTGAAATTCATCCAAACAGAGGAAGAATCTGTTTCATATCATTTTGCAACAACTTAGATCAAACACACAATTCAGGGTTTGTAGTCACATACTAAGCAATTAAAGATTATGGATGATTTAGCCAATTTTCGTGCAATATACTGTTTAAAGGAAGTTCCCACTCACCCTAAGGTGTGAAAACACCTTTAAAATGCAGCTCATCCTTGAAAATCTTGATCTCATATCAAATCCCTAGCAATTCACCCGATTCATCTTCCTTTCAACTCAGAAACGCTAAAAATGTGGGATTATGAAGAAAGAGTGAGAAAAGGGGAAGTTTTGACACCATTTCAGATCAAATCAGAGGAGGGATAGAATTTTGACATGTGAGAGAATATTCACCATGAAACTATATCCAAAGAAGTTAAACTTACATGATTTCATCATTCCTCAGACCGCAAAACTCTAGGTCAGCATCTCCAATTAAAATTTCAGATCATTTGGATTTACCAATAAATAATAAAAAATCAAACAATATACTGCTAAACAACATTCTGATAGCATGGTCGGTTGAAATATATCTCGACCGAGAATGACTTTTAAAGAACATCCAAAAATTCTGAATTAATTTTACTGAAATGCACGATTGAGTTATACATATTATTTCCAAATTTCAATTAAATCCAAATTATATAGAAAATATGATAAATTATTTACCGTACTACTATCTTGATCAAATTCCATACTCATGTACCATCAAAACCCTAATTTCAGCCAACTAGGGTTTATATTTCTCAAACCCTAATATCTCAAACAATAGAACACTTAACGTTCTTATTAGGTTTAAAACATCATAATTGAATTATCATCATTAATTAGATTTAAGAAATGATCAATCCAACTAAGCATATAATCATCCAGGTAAACCTTAGTTTACCAATTAAGCTCGGATACGGTCATAACAATTCCCCCCCTAAAAGGTTTCGTCCCCGAAACATAAACATGCAAGAAAAGTATTTTCAAGGTTTATTTTAAGCTTCTGAAATCTTACTGTCATTATATTCTTGTATTTCATACTTGAATGTAGTTTTCAACATTAAGTCCTTTATTTCTTTTCTAATCACAACATCTTAAAATAGTTCTTAATGATAACAAACAAATTCTCTATGCCACAATCAATCATAGCAGATAGAGAGAGAGAAACAACCATTTCAATATTTTTTATACTCTTGAGGTGTTACCTCAACATTGATAATCTGATCCAACTATCTCAATTCATACGGCTCAATATGTACTATTGTTATGTATTACCTCTAAATCACAAAAGAGAGTTCACCATGTTGTTTTGAATTTTTACTATTATGCTACTCAAATAGCAAAATAGTCTTGAGTTGGAAGACTAGATTCAACAACAATTGTACAATACTACTCACGGCATCCACATTGGATCATGGATGCATAAGGTGAAGCATTACCATTACATTCCATAATATTCTCAAGTATGAGCCCACACATAATTCAAGGTGTAACCATCGGGTTATAGCATACTAGGGTTTCAACAACAGTAACAAAGTACTCCATGATTGTATTAGTCATTCAAGGACTATTCATACCCAATTACCATCACTTAATTATATTAAAGCTAGGTATAACAAGCTATACCTCATTAGGGTTACATATCAATACAATATGGTTATCATCCCTTCTATTCATATGAGTGAATAGGTAAGACTACCTTATTCAGGGTAACCCTCCATTTGTTTTATCATCATTTGAACCATATCACCATACAATTGTACAATACTAAGATGGATTACTGGTATGAATGACTACAACTATCAGACACCTGAAATTAACATTTTTCTTATACATGTACACTGAAATCATACGTATAACCAATTTACATCCCTTAATATACCTTCAACAAATTATGCTTCTAAAAACAAATTCACATATTACTAAAAGCCATTGTTTTCTCTTATCTCTCTTCTCATTCATTACTACTTAATTTTTGCTACTTATCCTTCTCATTTTAATCATGTAGATTAAACATCCCTAAAATTGAAACATACAAGGTACAAATAGATTATTCATCATTCTTGCTATCACTGCAAGAATTTATCTCATATCACACTTCACTCATATTATATTTCTCCTTTTATTCAAAACACACTTGTTACATTTCAAATTTATGTCTTACTCTTTACTCCGAATCATTTCTATATTGTTTATTTACCTTTCATATTAGCTATCTTTAAACCATGGATTACTATCAGTTCTCATAGTGCAAATCTCATGATCTTGTTTTATAGAGATGCTAGTATTCAAGGTCAAATCACTAGTGACATCCCTTGAACTACTACAACTCTAAACATTCTAAGGTTTAATCCTTATCAGTAGCATGACGTTATTGTGATGTGACTTTGCTCCCTTAAATTGAAATTCAAACTTTGGATCTCACAAGTTTTACTAAAGTCTTATTTATCTTATCAATTGAATTTCCTTTCTCTTACTTGGCCATTCAGATAGATTACATTATCAATTACCCTACTAGGGTTTCATCAATATATTGTAAGTCATTATTACATTCACTAGATGTCTCTACCACGGTGGTTATGCATCATATATGATTCATTTTCTTATCACTTCATTCCCACATTGCTCTCATTAAGGAAGATATGAAAGAGAAGATGATTTTGAGACTTGGAATTCTTATCTTCAAACATTCAATAATACATTTCTCATATGTAGGTTTAATTAATTATCAACAAGGATACTTGACTAACTAGCACTTGATTGAATCTCCTAACCTCTTTCTTTTATAATCTATATTACTCCATCATGTTTCAAACCCTTCCTTACTTTCCATAATCCTCTTACCATATACTACTCTTCCACCTGTCATCTTTAACTTCTATTTTTTTTTCTTATGACCATATTACATATTCATGTGTATGATCATGTATACCATGTTGCACATATTTCTTTTTATCATTCTACTCATGTGAATTTGATATTCTAAATCAATAATCTGTGTACTAGTTTCACCTCATGTTTAATACATTAGATATCCTTCATTTTAAATCAAACGGCTCATGCATGGGTGAAACATAGTTTCTCTTCTAATCAAGTTTTTCCCTCCTGAATATAGTCTACCTTTGTATGACTTATTCATTTATTTAGCTACACTTTTGTTCTTCTTTAGAAACTAGTTTGTTGCTCTATAGAGACTTAGAATCCAAAGGCAGTAGGGATGAATGTATTAAACTTATTAATAAAGGTATACATTCCATGCACTCAATTATATCATAACCCTCATTTCTTAATCAAGCTCATTATTTCCAACATTTATCTTTGTTTCAACTAAGTTTCTTATCCTAGTTTTATGATTTACATGCTCATCTAGTTCTCTTCACTTTAACTCTTCTGAAGACTCTTCACTTCTATGTACTTATTGTATACTTAGCTCTTTTCTTCTATTTTTCCTTTGCTTTGGAGTACATAAAAACATTGTACTCGGTTATATAATCCATTCCTCATGATTGATTCTTACTATCTTGGCCCTTACATACTTTTCTCATATCTTTTCCATATTTCATATTTAGAGTTCATATAATACTAATAATTAAACTTAATCTGAACCTTATGTCGTGTTCCTTTATTCCCAATTAAGGGGTTCTCATATGAGGCCCCAAAGTTGGATCTCAGATATCAGTTCCAACTGATTCTTAGTTATCCCAGTCTTTCCCTTATACTTCAAAATCTTAGAGTATATACTTTCATACTAGAATTTGGATCTAATCTATTCAGAATTTACTCTTGTTATGTTACTAATAGGAGTCATTAGATCCCAGTAATGCATCCTGCCATCCGGACCAGGCCGAACCTACAGTCCTGAAGCCAAGAGCTACTCAGGATTACTCAACTCCTATTCATCTCAAATGTGTGGAAGAAAACTTATCCACTTAGGAAAGCTCATTCAAAGATCATTTCTAGTCTACTTGATACAAAGAATGTAATCAATAAATTCTACAACCGCATAGTGTACAACAAATCTTAAAGACCCATATATATTTCAAAATATTGAATATCAAAATTCAAACATATAAGAGTTTTTCTATTCATCACCAATAAAACAACAATATGAAATGAAAGTTCTATCTCATTTTATATTTATGCTCTTAATTCATGTTACTTATCTTATTTCTAACCCTAATATTTCTAGGGTTCCTCTCTAGACCATCCTTCCACTGTATACCTGGCCAGGGTATACATGAAAGAATAGACAGAATAGCTTGATATTGGTTAATCCAAGTACTCAGATACCGGGCCAGGATATCCAAATACTCAAATCCCCAGAGCTAACATCATAACATCTTCTATCTGCCACACTTATGACTCTAACTTACTAACTTAATGGTCCCTGACAACTCAGCCTAAGCTCTGATACCAAAGTTGTTACACCCCGATCTCACAATTACCATTAATCATGAGATTAGGGCATAAATTGAGGATTTAACGTAATACAAAGATCACCCTTAACTTTTTTTCTTGTTTTTCAAACTCTTTGTTTTCTCGCATTGAATCACATAAATAAACTTTATAAGAGAATTAAACCTTGATTACTCTAATATGATTTCAACATTAATGATACACATCCATACATTCATTCTGTTTCTCACACTTCCATGTACATACGACATGATAATCAAATGCATTCTCTCTTATTAAGGAAACGAAGATACAAACATCATTTACAACTCTCTCACATCTATACAAGGACCTAGAGTGACAGGGACTGACTGAACTTAACTATACTCAGACTTAACTCTTATGGCAGATCTACTATAATGCAATGATATCTTCAAGTCCATGTGATATCCCTAAAAATGGTGAGTAGAGGGGTGAGCCTACTCGCTCAGTGAATGAGTAATTCAAAGAAACAGTCTAAAGCACTGATATAATTACATATATACTTTTGAGCAACTGATATCAATTATAACAGCAGTAAGCTTTAAAGAGATTGATCATTGACAATCATAAATATGCCAGGATACTCGAGATATCAACAAGAGCAAATCAATATATGAGCATGCTTGATTAATTTCAAAGAGAACTAATAATTCAGAAACATACAAATAATAATTGCAGGGAAACTATACTTGAATTTTTCTTAGCCTTTCTTACTTATGAGAAACTCTTTAAACCTATATGAACATATTTTATCTTATGCCCTGATCATATGCAGTGTACTCTACATATGAAGACTCGTAGCGAACTATGATCTCACCGTACAAGACTTAGCTGACACACCCGGGAATGCTAAGTCTGACTACTCTCTGGTCTACAAAAGGAAAATGGCTATCTGGCCTCGGCACATCTATTATGCCGTAAAAACTGGACGACTCCACTAACCTAAGCACACAGGAGGAGAGTCAAGCCACCTATTGGCTCTTTCTATACTCTAGTGCCACCGGGATCTCTAGTTGATGTTGGACACTACATTTTGTAATTTAAGGAGACTTCCACTAGGGTTTCGTCCCCCGTACCACCTGTTGGTACGTTTTGACCCCCGTATATTGGATGCACCGCCAGGGTTAGGTCATTTCATCCCTAAGGTGCAGACCTCTCATAGGGATTTTACGGTGTTCAAGGTGCTTAAGTCCATTATTTTAATATTCCTAGATAGCTCTTTCTTCATTGTATCTTTTCCCTTACTTATACTTGACTCTGATATCTCTATGGTATTGTGTCTATTTATTTAAAGTTTATAACACAACATGTATATCATCCTTAACTTGGCAGAGCAGTATATTTGAACACTGTAATAAACTGAGAAATCAACATACTATACATTTAGGCAGATTGAAATACTTAAATAAACATAATGCATGTCCATTTGGCACTTATACACTAGAATCATGCAATTAAACATCTTAATATACTGATAAGAGATAATTACTTGGCATACGAGTAATTGTCATTTGCACCCATAAATTATTTGCACTTTCTTGGAAAATGTACACATCGACCCAAATCCTGGGTTGTGCATCTCATACTGAGAACATGGTAATCAAAATTCTTAATTCATTGAACACCCTATCCTTAGGGTTTCATTTACCTCATTCACTTATCACATGGCTCTCATAAGGATTTAATGTGTCATAAACATACACTAAATACATATTTCTTTAAACAAGTCATATACAATCAACATATGTATGAAATCCTCAAATTGAGCTAAATTAGGGTTTTCCATGCCATTCATTGAGATATTATGAATCAAGAATAACATTACATAAATAGAGTCTATGTTGCCAAAAAAAAACACTTCAAATGGATTTAACCATATTTATTCACAAATATCCAACTTTCCTCACATCTAGGGTTTCACCCTCTTTACTGAGATATCAAACAAACACTATTCACCTTAAATGAAATCCAAGATAGTATATGACATATATGTACTATGAATTTAGATAAAAAAATCATTCATAACCAAGGGAATCCAAATAAACAAATTTCTCTATTTAATTATACATCAATTTCAGTCATAGACAAATTCCCTATATTTCAGTTTACTATTATAACCTCTGCAAACACTTAGGGAATTCTCATTAGGATGTATTGTACACATTTCTAATATGAAGAATCTGTTTCATATCATTTTGCAACAACTTAGATCAAACACACAATTCAGGGTTTGTAGTCACATACTAAGCAATTAAAGATTATGGATGATTTAACCAATTTTCGTGCAATATACTATTTAAAGGAAGTTCCCACTCACCCTAAGGTGTGAAAATACCTTAAAAACACGGCTCATCACTAAAAATCTTGATCGCATATCAAATCCCTAGCAATTCACCCGATTCTTCTTCATTTCAACTCGGAAACCCTAAAAATGAGAGATTATGAAGAAAGAGTGAGAAAAGGGGAAGTTTTGACACCATCTCAGATCAAATCAAAGGAGGGACGGAATTTTGACATGTGAGAGAAGATTCACCATGAAACTATATCCAAAGAAGTTAAACTTACATGATTTCATCATTCCTCGGACCGCAAAACTCTAGGTCAGCATCTCCATCAATTTCTCCTCTCAAACCCTAAATCTCTCTCTCTAGGATTTCATTTCTCTGGATTGAATCATGAATTATGAGAGCTCCTTGTGTGTTAGGTTGACCATATAGAGAAATTGAGTTGCTTGGTGTGACCCCATACTATACTTTTTCTTATTTCAGCAAAAACTTTTCTGTCATAAAAAGGTTTCTATAAATTCATGTATTTAAGAGATCAAACCTCCTCCAGAAATTCTGATAATTTATCATATTTTTTATATTTGAGTTAAAAATATTCTTTCAAAATTTTAGATCATTCAAAGCTTTTCTTAAAGAAATAAAAATTGAATAGTGCACTGCTATCCAGAATTCTACAAAAATATCAATTACTGTAATTCGTCTACTGATAAGGTCTAAACACGTACAAAAATTATGAAAATTTTACATTTTGTTTATTATTGAGTTTCAGATCTCCAATTAAAATTTCAGATAATTTGGTTTTACCAATAAATAACTAAAAATCAAACAATATATTGATGAACAACATTATGTCAGCATGGTCAGTTGAAATATATGTCGACTGAGAATGACTTTTAAAGAACATCAAAAAAATCTGAAATTTTTCACTGAAATGAATGATTGAGTTATACATATTATATCCAAATTTCAATTAAATCTAAATTACATATAAAATATGAAAAATTATTTACCGTACTACTATCTTAATCAAATTACATACTCATGTACCATCAAAACCCTAATTTCAGCCAACTAGGGTTTATATTTCTCAAACCCTAATTTCTCAAACAATAGAACACTTAATGTTCTTATTTGGTTTAAAACATAATAATGGAATTATCATCATTAATTAGATTTAAGAAATCATCAATCCAATTAAGCATATAATCATCCACGTAAACCCTAGTTTACCAATTAAGCTCAGATACGGTCATAACATATAACATCATTCTTACAAGCTTAACATGTACATTTAGAGCATTATAGGTGCCAAAAGCATATCAAATGTAATCAAAGAGTACATGAGTGTGTTACATGGCATTTTGTGAAACAAGTCATTTAAGGACTAATTTATAAGTTAACATAAAGACTTGAATAATAAGGATCCACTTTAGCACAAGAACAAGGATCCAATCACATAAGTATTTGAACATCGTATTTAGGGCACATTTATATTAAAAGGTAGGTCCTTTCATTTCACAAGAGATATTTAATTCAAAGAGTCATGAGATATTAGTCAAACATGGCATACATAATTATAAGTATTACTGATTTCAAGGTTAGGTGATCATAAGATTGGACAATATGCTAAAGATTGAAACTATGGGAAAGTTGTATCACATTATCACATAAAAGGTCCAACTTTCAATTCATGATAGGTCAAGACATTAGGGTGCGCATAACTGGTCCAACACATTAGATCACATTAAAAAATGATTAAAGTTAGTGATTTAGGGGATATGAGGGGCTACATGTCATAATGATACATATAGTGCGTTGTCTAGGTTGATCAAAAAGGCACATGGTCATAAAGGCATCATTCTTTACCAAAATAGAGACTAAATATGTAAAATTAGCAAAAGTTATCAGTACTACTAGAAATCTGACAATTTTATGATCAAAATGGTATATTGCATCATAGAATTTGATTAAGAGATCAAGCGTCAAGCGTTTGCGAGTGACACGTGAGAGAGTGTGCATAGTCACGAGCGGTTGATTGAGATTAAAGAATGGAGCAAAATGGGTGTCATCCCCGACCCACCAAGGTAGAAATGACTGCTAGGGGAAATTTGGATGGGAAATTAGGGTCGGTATGAGAAATGAGAGGATAAGAGTGGTGGTTGGCACATAAGGGGTGGGTTTTATAGGGTTGGAGAAAAACTCCCGCCATTGGAGAGGGTGAAAGGGGGCATAAACACTTCCCATTATCATTGTGCACAGGTTAGGTGGGAAAAAGGAGGGTCAAGGAATGAGAGAAGGGGAGAAAAGGGGACCGGTAACAGGGAAGGTGTTGCTTCTAGCAACTTTGCTATAGGTAGCTGACGTAAGGTGGGTGATAGTCCCCCTGCCATCAGATGTACCTCCAGACCAGTGGTCCATAGATCGGATGACTCATGAGGAGTCAGGTTTGAGCATCTAGGGAAAGGAGGTCAGGGTCGTGGGCCACAGGTGATGGGGGTTTGGGCCCAATTAGATGTAAATTTGATTTAAAGATCCAAAATCAAAGTTTAAACAACCAGGAAATTAAATGGACATAACTCTCACATACAAGCTCGGAATTGAATGAAACAAGGTTCATTGGAATTCTGAGAAGAAGCCCTACAAATGCATGTAAGAAAATGGTAAAAAAGTTCATAAGGATATGATCAAAGTTAAAATGGAAAAGTGATGATGCATAACATGAATGCAAATTTGATTTCTTTGTCAATTTGAGTATCACCAATGTGATATATGCATACTCAATATAATAGCAGTGCATCAAAACACATCCAAACATGAAATTGAAGGTGAGGAAAAGTGAGAGGACCAAAATAAAAGTCATTTCAAAGTTTGAATTTCCAATTTATCACAGTTGTTCTCCCTATACTCCCATCAAATGTAACTCGAGGTTTCACTTGTACAATGTAATACTTTAATAGAATACTTTTTATTTTTTGTTTTGACAAAAGAGGAGATGCTCTGCACCAATCAAGTCGATCAATTGGGAATCAAGTCAATCGAATGGAAGACTAAAGAGGTTATAGATAAGACATTCAACCCCAAGAGAAATGGTGTAGACATTTCTTCCCCAAGAGAAATGGAGTCCACTAAAGTTTACATATTACTTGAATATGAGAGAAGGCTAAGTAGAGTGATCTTGACAGTTGAATCTTAGTCAAGATTGATTTATGTGTTTGTGATAGTCATTGGTGGATATGACATTTGATCAGGAACCTAAAGGGTCTGATTTGTCTGTTTACCTTTAAATCATCACCTTTAGTTTGGTTTTGAATAAACTTATCTAGCTAATTTTTACCACTTTCCTCATCTTAGAACAAGTACTAATTTTTTTGTATAAAAATCACTTTATCTTTGGATCAAAATAGCTAATACAAAGATGGTAGCAATTGACAATTCTTACCGAGATCATGTGAATGATCCCAACTTCACTACAACTGAACCTTGTACACTTGTGAGTATCAAATCTTGTTTAATTAGTTTGTAAATATAAAACTTCACACCTACAACCATGGGAAGCAACTCATATTGACAAGAGAGTCATCTTGTATTCAAATATAAACTTTGTCCTTTGTGTTATTTTGCACACACATCACTTCCCTACAATGAGGTAGCCCAATCAGGCATAACTAGTTGGTCATGGATAGCCTATCCTACATGTACAACATAGAGAAAAATATACTCATGCAAATCCTAATTTTCTCATTAGAACTTGACATATAAAAACTACTTGCAAGGGTATAAACGCGAACTCACCCCTAGATTTTTCTTCAATGTCACATGATGAATCACCAATCTTTGAAGCTATATTCCATGAACCAAAATGTGATCTACTAAAAAACATCATAAATCCATAACTATCAAATGATTTAGTGTATCCTACCAAATTTGGCAAGATCAAGCAAGGGTTGTGAGGCAGTTAAGATATAAAGGAAGATTTTCCATCATGATAAGTGAAGAGGAGGGAATCAACACTTTGTGAATGAGAATAGAATTAAAAGGATGATCATACTTCTAACAATGAAGACAAAACAATGTCAATAGAAGAAAAACCCATGCAAAAACATTGTCAACATGTTGAAATATATTATGGTTTCACAAGTTGTATTAATAGGGCACAAAAAAGGAAAAAGCCAATACCACAATCAGTAGGTGTATGAGCTTTTTGAGATGATCATAAGTCAATCCCAAGTGAGAGAAACATGCATGAAAGTCATAGGATCTAGTGCTGACCTTCAGTTTGTGAAGAAGTGATCGCTCTTTTTCATAGGTCAAAAGTGTAAACATGATTGTCTAGTCAATGACATCAGACATTTTAATTTATACCCAACTATAAGAGATGTCCACAACTCAATACAGAGTCTATTATAGTAGTGCGGGGTCAAACATAGGGACAAGAAAAATAACAAAATGAGAATGAGTGGTCTTAGCTTAGTTTAGTCAAATCGAAGAAGTGAAATTGATGTCCCAGTTAAGGAACGAATTAATCTAATCAAGCATTGAGCCTAAGTTATGAAAGAACTAAAAGAAGTAAATATAATTGTGAAATAATGAATAAAGGGAAAATTGGATTGGGTTTCACCAATCAGACCTGCCACAACCATACAAAACCTTCTCTTCTCATATATATATATATATATATATATATATATATATATATATATATATATGTATGTATGTCTATATATATATATTCTTAACATGTTTTGCAATAGTCATAAATGATATCCACTCCTTCCTTCTCTCAAGATTCAGATAGATTTTTATTCAAAGGTCTCTCTCTCTCGAGATGAAAATAAAAAAATCAATAATTAACTGTATGACTTTTTAATACTAACTCCTAACTCTCGTGTCTTAATACTAATCTATACTCCATCTAAATGAAAGCATTCTCTCAAATAAAATCATTTCAAACATCACTGGAAGATAGCTAATCAACAAGCGACACATTAAAATAAAAATATAGAAACAAAACTATAAGAATATATGTCATAAACAAAGGAATAAACAATCACATGATTAGGAGGGCCTGATGGCTACTCCCAACCCAAGTTATGGAGTTTAGCCACTCATGGTATAGAAAATAAATAGATTATAGATTGAGTAAGTCATGATAAAGAAAAGAGAGGGAAAATGTTGATACAAGGGTAGATCAAGTGATTGATCTATCCACCTTTCGGGTTGATCTAACACAGAGGTTGATGACCAACGGTCAATGGCCAGTGGTAAGGGATCTAGACTTGGATTCTAAACTTGGTGGAAGCCTTTCTTCTTTTTGACTCCAAAATTCAAGCTACCTTGAAGTGATGCCTTGGGGGCCTATTTATAGGATTTGACTTGTTCTTTGTCGATCTAAGCTTGATCCACATGGCATTAACTCTCTGTCTTCCTACTGTCGACCTTTATGGTCGATGAATTCATCGACTGATGGGTATTCATTGGTCTTGAGAGTTGTCAGCCTTTGCGTGATTGACAGGGTGAATAGTTGTTTGTCAAGGCGAAGGTCAACACTTGGTCTGCCGACATGGTGTCGATGACTTGTGTTCATAGTTTGAGTTTGATGAGACCCTATCAACTTGAAGTTTGTTGTTCCTCTTGATTGACAGAGTGAGCTCGATGGGTCCATCCATCAACCTTTGAGAAGAGGTTGAATTGTTTGACCTTACAGGTTGACGATCAGTGGGAATCTGTCAATCATCAATGATGGAAGAATGATCATTCTTGGATGTTGATGATTAAATTATTGATGTTGAGGATTTTGAGTTGAGTTCCTACACTTTTCAACAAACTTGGTCAAAACCAAGTAATTGGGAAATTAGGGATAAAGTGAACAAAATTGAAGATCTAATCATTAAATCAAACAATTTTATTTCCAAAAATTGATGTTATCAACTCCCTACAAACTTAAAATTGAGCTTGTCCTCAAGCTAATAAAATCACAATGTAAATAAAATTGAACAAGTGATTCCATTGTTGACTAGAAGACAATTTTTATATCAACCTCTTATCAAAATCATGCACTTATTCATAAAATGATCTTATTCAAAAAAACCATCATTTTGCAGAAGATTCCTTCTTTAATTGTTTCATGATTATTTTTTGTCATAAACTCATCTCTGACATATATCTCATCTCGCAAAGTAGCTTTCACTCTCATCATCATGTCGGTGGTGGAAGGAATGGGTAGACAAAAATGCTTGTAGGCATCCCTTCCTTCTTCTTGGGTCATTCAAGTATATGTATGTTAAGTGGGAAAGTGGTCCCTACATTCCAAACCAGTTGGTTTTAGAGCCATGATTGCACATCTTAAGTACCATCACCCTAGATTGCCATACCTTTAAATGAACACCATTGGGATTAGGGTGTGTATTATTGATCTTAGAGTTTAGCAAAAAGTGACATATCTATCTTCATGAGCACAAAAATATACTATTTTGATAGGTCTTTTGATTAAAAGCATGACACAGCTCTTTAATATTTTTACTCTCTATTTTTTAGTCCTAACTATTTTTGGGATTTAAAAAGAACTGAAAGTAATGAGTGAAACATGAGGTAGCTCTTTCTTCTTGTTGTGAGAATATGCCTTCAACTGAATATGACTTTGCTCTTGATTTGATATTTTATAGGATTTTTTAGATGGTTTTTTGAAGTAAAAATCAAAATAGAGGAAGAAGTAACATTTTTCTAAGAGAAAAATCTAACAGCAACATTAGTAAAGAAAAGAATTGTCCTAACTTTCACAATCTTGAAAAAGATTTAGCTTGAAAGACAAACTAAGTTCCTTGGAGATTTTGATCATCTTCCTCTTCATGGATTTGTAGATGGAAATTTTGTCAAAAAGTTAATAAAAGAAAAGAAAATATGAAAAGTGCTAAAAAGGGAAGAAAATGAAGTTTGTTTTGATACTATGAATACCTATCTCATGAGGTTACACCCCCTCAACTTACAACACACATTGTCCTTAGAGTGTGAAAGAAAGAATAGAAATGTGAACATGTGAGATTATAAATGGAGATCGATTGTTGTCCATGTAGAGTCGAGATGCATCATGGCTAATTTCCACAGAGACTATGATAATTATCGTCATGACTTTCTTCAATAGTAGCGTGAAGAAATCTGATTGTGTACATCCACTGTAAGATTAAAATCCACAATCATTAGAGATATGACATTGTTGTGAGCTATGATGATAGAACTGTGGAACCTTCAATTTCTTTGGCTCCTGAGAAGCATATATGACTGTTGTGCTGACAAATTAGAGGGACAATTGCCTTGGTACAAGAATCAACAATGTATTTATGCTCGCTTTGAATAAGAATAGAATATCTTGGGCCTTCAATGTCAAAGACAACGTCAAAGTTGTTATAAATTATGACTTCCCTCTCACAAGTAAATATAACAAGAAAAGCCCAATGATTATCATAGAGAAAATGTAAGAAAATATATCATGCAATGGAAGTTTCTAGATGATGAATGAGCAACCATTTTTCCCCATAATCAACTTGTTGACAAAGATATGTTGAAGGTCTAGTCCAACTATGTAGACATCATCAAATTTTTGGTTGATAAGAAATTGATAAGCAACCATGAGGCTATGGAATAGATAACCCCTGGGTTGAGGGTTTCAAGGAGATCATCCAGCATAACAAGTAGATCATCTCTACTAAAAATAATAGAATTTCTATGGGTTTGGAAATGCTTATGAGAAGTAGAATTTTAGTGTAAGAAAGTTTGCAGCAAGATCTTCTATCAAAATTATCAAAGTTGGGTTCAATGGATGTTACAAGGTAATAGATGGGAAATGGTTCAGGCTTGTCTAGAAAGTTTAATATATCATTAGCCTCACAAGACTGAGTAGAAGATGTGCCATTTGCAGGTTCTTCTATTTTCCATTGTAATACCTTGTAGAAAGGTTCCTTTGTGGGTCGAGGAATCAATGGATAAAGATCTCATAGGTTGTCACAAAGTTTCAGATCTTGAAAGAAGCAGTAATCATGGATGAGTTCCATGACATATCATCAATGAAGAGAAGAAAAATTGTTGGCATCTAGGTTTGCGACTGATATCTGATAATTGAGTGCCTCCACGACTCGAAGGACAATGAAAGCACTATCACCTTTATCTTGATGTTGTCGGTGAACAAGAGGTTCGATCACATAATTGATCCAGTTAAGGTGATAATAAGGAACTCGATGTATGATCTATTGAAGTTGAATAGGGATGGAGGAAGTTTTTCTATTGTAGGGTCCTTAAAACACATGTCTATATTTTGAAGATCATCCACACAACTATTGAACATAGTAATATGGCATTTAATTAGATCAGAAACACAAAGAAGCCATAATCTTTTGAAGTGAAAAGGTAAGAGGATAACTCATGTTCGCTGCAACCTGCATTTGTCTAGAAGCATCATTACATAAGGGGCATCAAAACTATTCTTAAAAAGACAGTCGACGAGGGTGGGTGTTGCATTGTAGTACGGTCACTCCTTATCACTGGGCATTTATTCAAGTATAGTTGATGTCAATACGGTAAACATCCTTTTGTTTATGTGAAAGATATTCTAAAATGCTTCCCAAGAAAGAGATATGGAATCATTATTGTAAATGATCTGAATTACATCATGGGTATTGTCCAAAACATCTTGTAAGACAAAGATGTCATGGATAGGAATTCCGTGCAAAGAATCAGAATAAAACCCATGCATTTTGGAAGGAAGCTATGGTGGAAGAGGAAGGGGTGGGTCAGGGAATACAAGGTTTGGTGGCCTTGGGTTTACTGCTGAAAGGACGGTAGACAGATCACTACTATCCTCTCCAGAAGAAGTATGTTCATAATTACAAGGACTAACTGCATCAGCCTATAGATATATATAAGTGGTGTATAATCCTACATAAATATCCTCCTCTGATGTATGGCGGCTATGAAGGGACTGAATAGGGCTTTCATTGTCGAGTAAAAGCTCATGCAACTTTTGTATTGGGCTTTCAACAAAGTAATCAGGGGTTCTCTGAGTGAGAGGAAATTTGTTTTCAGAAGGGTGAGAATGAATGTCGTCGGATGGGGTGAATAAGGCTTTAGAAGCAAACCAGGAATTCCCCATGGGGCAAAAGGTGTTGGTTTTTCTTGATGTATGGAAGCAAGAATATCAGATGGTGGAGTCTTATTCAATCCTTTCTTAGACAATACCATCTTAGAGATATGTGATATAGATTCTTTAATGGGACTGGTTTAATGCTTCAGAGAACGGTGGTGACTTCTTCACTCGGTGTTTAGAACATATGAATTTCCATGAGATGAATGAGATGATGGAGAAGAACCTTTAGCAATAGAACAAGTTTGAAACTCATAATGGTGTTGTTTCTAAAATGCATGTTGCTCTGTTTTTCTTTGGTGTCCATCTTCTTTAGCCTTCCAATGATTTAGAATTTGATTTTGTACTGTTAAGATCTCTTGCATCAGTTGTGGAAGATGAGCTAGGGTGTCAATCTTGTGCTCAAGTATAGCTACTTGGTGAGGAAGATGTTGTAGGTCCACCAACTATTATTGATGAATAACAACTTGTTTGGACACATCATGTACATATTTTGTTAGTTTAGGAATAGCAAACATGTATTCAGAAGTTACCCTACAAATTGAGTCGATTTCATGATAGAAAAATGTCGCCCAAAATTTTAGGATATTCCATCCATGAGGAAGGTGAGGAGGGGCTCTCAGGATGAGGTTGTGCGTGTAAAGTAGAAGGTGAGGTGGCATGGTGACGGCATCGGGGAGGACTGCTAGGGACATAATGCACTTCCTGACGAAGTGGAGAGGATATTTAATGTGGTGACTTTTCCACAAACACTAGATGGTTCTCCAAGATCACAAGAACATTAGAGAGTCTGGCCTACCTGGGGGTGATTGTAGAACTTCAAAGTCATCATCATATGTTGCATCATGATCCTTTTCCTATGGAATTTTTGGTAGGGGCTTTGTGGGAGATTTCACCACAATAGGTATTGGGAGGACTCTGCATGATGATGTAGCACATTGGTGTGGTGACTCAGCAATTGAAGCATGAAACTGGGTGATGAGTTGTATGATTTCTTCTTCTGTAAAGAGCAATGTTTGCATATTGTAGTCCACCATCTTAGGTAGAGGAATGTAGATATTTTTTCTCATGAAGTGATAGTGGCTTTTGTCATTGTGACGAACAATGATGCCAGAGAATATCAAGTACCTAATGTTGATGAGCCATACATCTCTTTGAAACTTTTGGGAGTACTAGGGTGTCCAAATTCTTGATAGATAAGGTGATCAGACCACCCATGCAATACTCTTTTTCTGAAGATGAGGATATTGATAAATATCGATCAATAAGAAAACAACCAATGTTAATAGGTCATCCTTCCATGATAAGAGACAGAATGTAGAGTTCTTCATGATAGATACTACCTATCTCAAATTTCGTGAATAGGACATCAGTGACAATTTATGTGCATGATTTGCCATAGCCCAGAGTGCACAATAGAGGTCTTGGAGGCTCGATATTTGTACTGACGCCTTCCTGTGAGGTAAGCCCAATAGGTATTAGCATTGAAACAAAAACTAACTTTGTCTAACAACCTGGTGCTTGCTCTTGTAGCCTCTTCATCTGATAAGTAGAAGATTTTGTTCAGTACCATATCTATAACATACTGAAATGTGTATACTAAATCTATCTTGAACTATAATTCATCACTTTTCCAAAATTGAACTTATCCCTTCAATCCAAATCTGATTCAATTATTCTAACAAATTATTCGATACAAATCAATCTTCATTTGATATTCTTGCCTTTAATTGAAATCTTTTTCCTCACATGATAATGTTTACAAATGAATCCCTCAATTAGTCTCGTGAGCCACTTTGGCATTGTTTACAACAATTTGGCATCCTTGTTCTCAAATAATTTGGTTTAGACTAATATTTTAAGCTAAACATATACTTCTAACTAATGAGTTTGGAATCACTACAAAACATTAAGGACCAAGAGATATCCATTTTGTATATACATTGGGAATAATTAGAATTAATCACATCATGACTCTTAACTATACGAATTAATATTTCTAGTGTGTAGATTTAGTAATGACTAAATGCATGGTCAATTTCTCAAAATGCTTGGGATTTTGATTTGGAAGTCATGAAAGATTTTGGAAGATAATGGACTTTTTATCATAGTTAATTGTCTATTTATTAGCTAAACTAAAAATAAAGAATACACCATCTTGATTGGGACTTCTCTCCTCCTCACAAGGAAACGGTGATAAGCCGTTTCTCATCTCCAAAACCCATAGCCTGATTGTTTCTTCTTCCGTGACTGAACACGGCCGTGCGGTGCTTGAAAGGAAACGCCTGCACGATGTCGTCTGTTTTCTCTGCCTCCTCCTTCTCCTCCCTTCCCCTCCTCCTCGTCAGTGCATGGGAACGCCGCCCTCAAACCATAGTCTTCCCCCTGGCCCTATATAACCCTTTGACGCCACCAACGATGAGCAAGACAATCCCAAGCCTGATTTACAGCTCCATGACTTCGGCAGCAGGAAGTCGGTCCCGATCAAACTGCCACCTCAGTTACCCTGGTCGTAGAGCCACCACATCCAGCAAACTCCTTGCGATTTTAGAACATTGCACCCAACCCAACCTACAACATTGCAGACCTGCAAGTCGCTGACAACCCAGATCTCGAACCTCCTCTTCACCTCCCCATGGATCTGGGCATTGGAGGTTGAGATCTGTAGACATAGTTTGACAACCCCTCTCCAGCAGCAGACCAGCAAGTCTCCTCATCTATTGATCATTGGCGCTGCCCACACACCTACAGTATATTTCTTCGTCAAACAATCCTCTGATGATCCATTAGTGCTCATTGTCGTCCCTCACCCTACAATCCGCCCCCAGACCCCACGGGCTTGTTGCCTCCTACTCTCTTCCACCAGGGCATGTAGCCCCTCCCTCCTTATAGATCGGAATTGCCAGTAACATACCTGCGATGGATGAAGCAAGGATGAACCCTTGCAGATCGCAGCGGCGCCAGTGAGGATGGGCTACAGCTGCAGATCATTCACGAGCATGTGAGCTCACCATCCCTAATCCTGACTGCACTGCCTAGCAGGCTCCATGGTGTTCGCGACTAGTGTCACCATCAACGTTGTCCCTTGCCAGTAGAAGATCACCCCATCAGCATACAGCGACCAGCACCACCATTTCATAGGCACCGCCCTATTCGACTCTGCCAAGTCTGATCATCATCTACCTTTTCCCCTCCGACCAATCTTCCACTCGACACAAACCCTCCCGTCAACTCACCGCCTCACAGATAACCTGACCATCTGCAGCAAGCCATCACAGATCTTCAATGCAGACCTGCAATTACAGATCTGCCACTGCACTGCTGCCATCATCACTCCACGGTGGCATCCATAACTACCAGAGCAATTGCAGACCGCCCACAAATCTGAGGGTTGAAGATTTATGATCTAAAGACATCATCAGATGTCTCTGAACCATGAAGCCTCCATGAATCCAACCGCACCTCCACACTGTAGTCCCTGGTGTACTTTGCTCGACCCTTGCCGCTTGCCAGCCACCTTGACCCCCAACCGCAATCCTCAAGCCATGACTTGGATTGAGTTGTTTCAGGAGGACTGAAGTAGATTCAATCGTGAAGCTCTCTCTCCTTAAGACTCCTTCTCGGCATAATGCTTACATCCAGAAAACTGAAAACTCCACAAGTAGGCCGTGAAGTGGTTGTTCACCCACAAAGAAGACCAACACCTGAAAAGATCACAATTCTGCTCCAAGGAATTCTAGTAATTAGTAAAGTACCCCATGGTACTCGGAGGCTCAGTCAAGAAGGGTTAGTGGATCCCAGGTTCAGCAGGTAGTCTCTCCCTCTCGTATTATCCTTATTCTCAGCATACTTTGGATAGATTACAAAGAACGAATAAATTGATATATCAATGATGGTGCTATTTAATATAACACCCTTATACATATTAGGTTTATGAATCAATGTGCTAATAGTGGTATATGGAAATCCTATTAAACATACATATACAACACTTTCTTAGGTCCTAATTTTAGAAATGTAATTATTAAGTCTATGTATCACTAGTACAGAAATGGGTTATAACGTCACTACCTGTAGGGTCGGTTTTTCCAAATAACCGACTTTATATGTCTAAAAAAAATGCGGGCACCACTTAAAACCTCTTAGGTCGGTTTTTTTAAATAAACTGACCTTGTAGTGTAACTCTATAGGGTCAGTTTTCCAAATAACCGACCTTATATGTCTATAAAAAATGCGGGCACCACTTAAGACCTCTTGGGTCGTTTTTGTTAAAATAACCGACCTTGTAGTGTATCTCTATAAGGTCGGTTTTCCAAATAACTGACCTTATATGTCTATAAAAAAATGCGGGCACCACTTAAGACCTTTTGAGTCACTGTTTTTAAAATAACCGACCTTATAGTACATCTCTATAGGGTCGGTTTTTCTAAAATAAGCGACCTTATAGAAAATTTTTCCGGCGGCAAAAATTTTCTTGGTTATGGCTTTCCCACCTCGATCTATAGGGTCGGTTCTACATTATAACCGACCCTACAGGGATCCTCGGTCGACAAATTTGTCGACCGAATAAGAGCTGCATTTCATGTATACAAGCACCTATAGGGTCAGTTTTTTCTTTATAACCGACCTTACAGTCCTCCTCGGTTCAGCACCTTTAAGGTCGGTTATTCCTACAAAACCGACCTTAAAGGCCACTTCAGTCGACAAATTCGTCGACCGATTTCTATTCTGGATCCAGATAGTTCACGCATGTATAAGCACATCTAGCGTCGGATTTGCACTTATAACTGACCTTAGAGCCTTCCTCGATCGACCAATATTTTGACTGATTCATTTGGTCGACAAATTCGTCGACTGATAATTACCTCTAAGGTCGGTTTTTTCCTTAAAACCGACCCTAGAGGTACTTATGTGAAGGAAATCTGGCTCTTTCTCGATCGAAAAATTCGTCGACCGATATCTATTCTGGATCCAGATAGTTCACGCATGTATAAGCACCTCTAGCGTCAGATTTGCACTTATAAGCGACCTTAGAGCATTTCTCGGTCGACAAATTTGTCGACCGATAAGGAGTCAGTTTTCATGTATATAAGAAACTTTTAGGGTCGGTATTTTCTTAATAACTGACCTTAGAAGTCCATTTGGTCGGCAATATTGTCGATCGAAATATATCGGTCGACGAATTTGTCGACCGAGGAACGACTAGAAAAACCAACCGTCATAACGGCTAAAAAAAATCAACCATCGTAACGGCTAGAATTTCAACCGTTAATGGCTATAAATACGACCGTTGACCGTCGTAACGGCTATTTTTTCGATCGACCGTTGGCCGACTGATAGACGACCGTTGCGGCCGTCGGTCGACAAATTGTCGACCGAAATTGGCTCTGTTTTGCTATAAATAGCACCCAAAACAATCCATTTCTTCACACCTTCACATTCTCACTTCTCTAGCTCCTCTCTAGTGTATTCTTGTAAAAATCTTCAGCTTCTCTACATCCAATTCTTGCTTGCTATTTCTCCATTTCAAAGCAACAAAATGGCTTCATCATCTATGCGCGGAAAGAAGCAAGTTGCAGGTAGGAAAGGAAGGACGGGCCTTGCACCGCTGCCGGTCATCAACGACGTCCCTTTCATCGACCAAGCTGCAATCGACCGCTACCTCAGGCTCTCCTCAAAAACTCCTCTTCCACGACGGCCAGTCGACGTCATGGACTTCCAAAGCATTGTCGATTTGGAAGAACTTTTCGAAGGTGCAACATTTGACTGATTTTCTAAATCCCTCCTTCCAATCCTACTCCTCCAAACTAGTTAATGAATTCTATGCCAATTTAGCTGAACATCCTGAACATGATTCCTTCTCCTCTATGGTTGGTGGGTATGGATTCCATTTTACTGAGGAGGGTATTCTTGATATGCTTGACATAGATATAGAAGAATATAAAAAATTTATTGATCTCACTAGAGGAACTCCACTCAACAAACTCTCCCAAGATAACACTACAATTAGCCTTAGTGATGTCAAAAGAGCCATCTTTCAATCAAATACGACTTGTCATGAAGATAGGGGTACCTATTATGCCATAAATTTAAAACCTGAAGCTAGGATCATAAATCTCATTGTTGCCACCAATATCCATCCTAGAACAAACAAATCTGAAGTACCCACCTTTCGTATGTACCTTATCTATGCCATTCTCAAAAGTATTCCCATAAACTTTATTCGTATCATCATTAAGAATATGTTTGAGTTTTCTGGCAATCCACCATATGCTGACTTTGTATGCCAAATCACTCAATATTTTCTTAAGAAGAATATTGAGGACGACTTAGATTACACATGGGATAGAAAATCCCAAAAAATAAGTAAAAATACGGTGGAAAAGATGGGAATTGACTTTGGCCACAAAAGGGCTAGGACTGAAGGGGAGACATCCACCCAAGACATACCTCCACCACCTCCTCCTACCAACCTACCCCATGATCCTATTACAAATACCTTGACATACATTGTTGGCTCCCAATATCACCTAAGTAGGCAATTGGATTATAATCACCATGGCATGACTTATTTAAACCAAAGGATGCAAGCTCTCTCTCCTAACCAACCTGATGAATATCCCTATTCCCTTAATCCTGGCATGATAAATCCCTACAATCCTTCCTACAACTACTATCAAACTCCACCTCCACCATCTCCTGATCTCACACATACTCAGTTTTCCCCAATTCAACTTCAAGACATTGCTGCCAACTTTCGCTTTGATCGTGTTCCCACCTTCTTGGAGGCTTATGCCTTAACCATGATAGGTGCCTTGGAGTGGCAGACACTGGTCAAATATTATGGAGCTGAGCCCTTTCTTGGAAAAGACCCAGACATTGATGTAATCCTTCGGTCTTTCCAGTGAGATTATGAGATATCTTTGTAATGATGTAATGTATATCTTTTTATAAAGCAAGTATGTCATGTTTCATCTTATTAAGTGTATGGGCATTAAATTGTTATGAATAAAAGTGTTTTCCATGGCTTCATTTGGACATATACATGTTATATAAGAATATTGTCATTTCAAATGATTGAAAAATAAATTATGGCTAAATTTGACAAAGCATCACTTGGTTAATCTCATACACACACACTTGGTACTTAATTTAAAACATTGAAATAGGGTTAATCTCGGTCAAAAATATTATCGACCGAGACAAATTCGGTCGACAATATTGTCGATCGAGGATGACTTTAGGGTCGGTTTTTTCCTTATAACTGACCCTAGAGCTCTTTTGTTCGACAAATAGTTGACCGACTGAATTTTTGAATAGAGTTTAGTACTTTTCAAAACGTTATAAAGCATTGGGATCTCAATCTTTTGTCTCATTGTTGGGAATTCACATCCCTCAATACCACCATCATCACATTTGTTGATTCTGGGTATTCAAACCCTTAGTTCATCACTAAACATGGTTATCACTTATCAGGTAACTATTACCTTCAGGTCATCTGACCAAGGTATTCAGGATATTTGTTACACAATCATCTCAATTTCATATCAACCATATCAATTTCATATCAACATCATGCAATACAAAAATAACATCTCTATTCCCTCATTAGGGTTAGAGTTTCCCATCTTTATCAATTAGGGTTCACATATTATCATCCCATATTGAAATTTCACATAACGTTATCCCATATTAGGGTTTTTACACAACACCACCCTATATTAAGGTTTCACATAACATTTCCATATTAGGGTTTCACAAAACATCATTCCATATAAGGGTTTCACATAACATTATCCCATATTAGGGTTTCATACGACATCACCATATATTAAAGTTTCACATAACATAATTTTTAGGGTTGTGGAAGCACTTTAGAGCTCCTCGGTCGACGAATTTTTCGATCGAGACCCCTTATAGGGTCGGTTATTAGAAAAACCGACCCTAGAGGTGCTTCTAAGAAAGAAATTTGGCTTCATTCGGTCGACAAATTTGTCGACCAACATATTCGGTCGACGAATTTGTCGATTGAATGAAGCCAAAATTCTTTCTTAAAAGCACCTCTAGGGTCGGTTTTTCTAATAACCGACCCTATAGGGGGTCTCAGTCGACAATATTGTCGACCGACAATGTCCAGTTTAGTTATTCACACCAGTATAAGCACCTCTAGGGTCGGTTATACGAAAAAACTGACCCTAGAGGTGCTTGTACGAAGGAAATCTTGCTCCTTCTCGGTCAACAAATCGTCGACTGAAACGAGTCAGATTTCTTTGTATTAGCACTTGTAGCATCTGGTTTACCTATTAACCGACCCTAGAGGTCCTTTCGGTCGACAAATTCGTCGACCGAGTTTGCATTTGATTGTTATTAAACAACCCGACACGGGCACCGTTTATCTGTAGAGTCGGGTTTTGTTTGTTAACTGACGCTATAGTTTTTCGCTCCGTGCAAAAAGCCGAAATTTTAGTCTTTTTCCTCCTGCGAAACCCTTTTCTCTTTTCTAATCTCTCTCCTGCGGCTCCGCGAAACCCCTTTTCACTTTGTCATTCCTCCGTTGTCGCTTCTCTGTGAAGCCGTTGCCGCCTCTCCACGCCGCCAAGAGGATCATGAATCTCGTCGTCGCCGCGAAGAGGATCGTGAAGCTCGTCGTCGCCGCCTTCCCCTCTTCCTCCATGAAGCCCGTCGTTGCCGTGAAGCTCTTCGTTGCTGTGAAGCTCGTCGTCGCCTCCTTCCACTCTTCCACGAAGGTCGTCGCCTCTCCGTGAAGTTTTTTTCTTCCTCCATGAAGCTCGCTGCCATTTCTAAGTAAGTTTGAGCTTCCTTCGTTCCTTGTTCCCCTTCATTCCCGCCCGCCACCATTGCTTCTTCCAGGTCCATCTCGGTCGACAATTAGTCGACCGAGAGTCCACTTGCGCGCAGCGTCCAAGTCCACTCTCGGTCGACAATTTGTTGACCGAGAGTGGACCTGGACACTGCGCGCAGGTGGGCTCTTGGTCGACTAATTATCGACCGAGATGGACCTGGAACTTATTTATGTTGGAGCTATAAATGTTTTAATCATATTTGCTGTAATGTTCACAAATAGTTCTAAATATTATAATGATTTCAATCTTTGGTCTGTTGGAAACGGCCTTATTTTGCTAATTTGTACAAGTATTTTCCATTTTATATGATTTGATAACCCAATAATAAAAACATGCATGTGTTTTTTCATATGTAATCATAATATAAATTTTAGAAATTAATACTAGATTAGACATGTGTACTCCTAGATTGACACTTTAGGGTTGATGCATGATGTTTAACTTAATATATAAATATGAAAATAATGCATTTATATATTAACTTAGAAACCCGTTCAAAATTTACTCATTAGGAGTAAACTTTGGATAGTCCCCGATTTGGGACTGTTTTTGGATATTTTAATCTCACTTAGGATGTACCTGTATAATGTATGTTTAGTTTTGTAGATTATTTTAGTAGGATTTCTCCATTTGTTCTCTGGGTACATATGTGAGTGGTTATTTGCCATTTACATCGGTGTACTTGGAGAACTTAGGGGAAATGTTGCTGATATTTTCTTCAAAACTAAACATACATTATACAGTTACTAGTGAGATTAAATATTCAAAAATGGGATAGGTGGTACACTTTAGTATATAAAATTAACTTTCTATCAATAAAAACTAACAGATTATTATAGTATCAATATTAAACTGTTAGTTTTATAATTAATTTTAATGTGATATAGAAAATGGATCGAAGTTGGATGTCGATCAAGAACCGTTGCAGTCCAGAGTTTTCCAAAGGTCTTGATGAATTTATCAGATTTGCTGAGGAACATAGGAAACTACCTACAGATAGGCTATATTGTCCATGTAGAAATTGTTGTAACAATTTGAAAGTTGATACTGGTGAGGAAATTAAGAATCATGTCATATGCAATGGGATCATACAAGGTTATAATGAATGGTATTGGCATGGAGAGAAATTGAATTATGGAGCAGAAAATGTCGATACTAATAGTTGTGGCATAGAAGATATAGATAATGATGATAATGTTAATGATGAACCGATTCAAGATGACCAGATTCAGGATGATATGATTGATGAGATGCTACGTAGTTTTCGGGACAATGTCATTGATCCACCTTCTTTATTTGCAAACATTGTCCATGATGCTGAAAAACCATTATATAAGGGTTGTAATAAGTTCACGAGGTTGAGTGTTGTGATGCGATTATACACTCTTAAAGCTCAAAACCGGTGGAGCGATAAGAGTTTCACTTCACTGTTGTCTTTGTTAAAAGAAATTCTTCCTGAAGGCAACAAGCTTCCAATTTCAACATATCAAGCAAAGAAAATAATGTGCCCAATGGGAATGGAGGCTAAGAAGATTCATGCATGTCCAAATGATTGTGTGTTATTTCAGAAGGACTATAGTAATTTGATAAATTGTCCAAAATGTGGTGCGTCAAGGTATAAGACTACAAATTCAGCTAAGGCTAAAAATGGCTCTCCTGCCAAGGTGATGTGGTATCTATCAATAATACCACGATTTCAACGCTTATTTGGTAATACAGAAGATGTGCATCACATAACACAATGATCTTATCAAGAGAAATCATCCGCGATCCAGTTCAATGTGGCTTGCAAGAGAGCATAATCGAACATTTATTAGGTGGTTTGAAGAGAAAGTATTTAATCAACTATCTGAATCACCAAATAATGTTGCTGAGAACATAAAATGGCTCGCCTTTAAGCCATAAATGGATGTCATGTCATATGAAGGTTATGACATTAACGGATTTTCATACTACACAAAGCGTCAAGATGAAAGTAGTGTAGTTCAAAATAGTGGGGTCACTGTTAAAGTTTGTTCATTGTATTTTGCTAGTGCCAAAGATAAAAGACCACGTGAAGCTGAGATGTCATATTACGGCGTCATTGAGGACATATGGGAAATGGACTATACAAATTTTCGATTTCCTATATTTAGGTGTAATTGGGTTGACAACAATAAAGGAGTTTTAGTGGATGAGTTGGGTTTCAAATTGGTGAATTTTGAAAAGATTGGTTTCAAAGATGAGCCATTCATCATGGCAAACCAAGAAAAACAAGTATTCTATATTGATGACCCGGCAAATAAAAATTGGTCTGTCGTTCTTAATGGAAAAAGACAGTTTACTGTAGATCCTATAAATGAAGAAGAATACTACGAAAAGTATGATGATTCCAGTCCATTCTCAGTTGGTTTGCCAAGTGTAAATGTTGAAGATAACACCGATGAATATTATAAACGTCAAGACCATGCTGAAGGAATTTTCCTTGACTAACAACTCAACCAATACTAAAGGCATGTATTCTTTGAATTATTTATTTTATTATCATGTATACCTTATCACTTGTACTTTTATTATCACTTATTTTTTTTATCATGTATACTTGCAGGTTCTAAAATGGCGAGTGAAGATGAACATTTTGAGCATGAGCACCATGAAGATGAACATTCTGAGCATGAGCACCATGAGGATGGTAGTGGTGATGCTAAGAACTGTAGAGGTCCTACATTGATGCGTAGGCTGCAGAAGCTCAGGGCTAAAGGGGATAAATTGCCAGTCCAGTTTGATATGATAGGAGCACCTGTTGGGGAACATGCTAGTGCTTTCAAGCATTACATAGGGGCGATCGCGCGTACTAAGGTGCCAATAGATATATAAAATTGGCATGATGTTCCTAATGCCAAAAAAGACCTCATATGGAAAGATATATTTGTGAGTGGAAGTGATATGTTTTTTATCTATTGATTCTAATTTAGTTTGCTTGGAATTAATTCCTTTTCAAAACAACATTATTAATTGCTTCTTTTGTATGTATAGGGTGTTTTTCATCTAAATGAAAAAGATCACAAGAAAAGAGTGCTACAATGTTGTGGTGTATGATGGAGGGGTTTTAAGACATATCTTGTAAGGGAATTTATAAATAATCCTAAACAAAAGAAGAAAGCTACAGATGTATATATTTTTATTGATCCTGAGGTGTGGGAAAGATTTGTTGCAGCTAGGAGATCGGAAGAGTTTCAGGTAATAAAGATTGTGATGTATTGTATGAATATTTAATTTTATATAATTAAGGAGGTGAATCTTTTTATACATGTTTGCCAAGTCTAAATTGCAATACCTCATTTTAAATGATCAGGCTATTTACCAGGCTCAAAAGAAAAGACGGGCTAAAAATGTGCATGACCATCGCTTGGGGCCCGGTGGTTATGCCTTCCGCCGCCAACTACAAGAGAAGCAATCATCTTCTGGAGAAGAATCTAGTACAACTCAAGTTGAGAGACCACCCCGACACATGACATGGATTGATGCTAGAAAGAATCGAGCCGGTGAAATTGTCAACCCTGTAACTAAGGAGGTGGCACAAAAGATGGTAGGTATATCCCAACTAAGTAAAGAGTAACTTCCACAAACTTAGATTTATTTATATCTAATTGATATTGTGATTTAATATTTTTATTAACTATGAATAGATTGATCTCCACGAGCAAAGGAAGGAAGGAAAGTTCATCCCAACTGGCTACATGGATGAACTAGCAGTTGCTCTTGGTGCGAAGGAGCATCCTGGCCGTGTTAGGGGATTAGGAGCTGGCATAGGATTCAAGTCTTATTTTGGCCCTTCGCAATCTAAAAGAGGTCGTGCAGGAGGTCTTACACAAGAGGATGTTGAAGCATTAGTAGCGCAGAAAGTAAAAGAAATAATGTCTTCATATCAGCCTACTCAACCTTCTCAACCTATTCATATTGCACGTCTCTCAAGTGATGAGGTACAAGGCCATGCTACAGTTGTAGAAGGTCATGGGAGCACTCCCGATGAACCACCACAACAATCTGCAGTAAGTTTTTGTTCTATATGTTGTGTTATTAGTATGATAAATATATGATAATATATAGTTGTAACATATATGTGTTCTATTGTTTCTTATATAACTTATGTTATTTCAATCTAGGTTGGTATGAACTATAAACTTGCAGTGGAGGTTCCAGAATATAATGTTGTGGCAGCGGGCAAAGTGTACAACCTTGGTGGTGCATTGCATTGCCAACAAATTACTGATGACATCTGCCATGTGTCCATCCATCTTGTGTATGACGGAATGGGGGACAAACCACTACCCATACCTAATCCTGAATATAGTACAGTTGAAGAAGCTGAGGGTGCTATGGTGGGTTGGCCTAGACACTTGGTTATCAATGACAAGGTATACCTTATTTCTACCATATTTTTCATATTTGACTGCATATATGAACTCATGTAATATAAGTATGTAATTTAATTAATAGGTTTGTAAACCAAAAAGTAAACCTTCTGCTAGTCGTCCTCCTATGCCCAAGCCATCTTTCATTCCCGAAACTACATTCGATGAATTGGGAAGCAAATCTAAATGTTTGTGTCAATACTTAGCTAACCAAAGATCGGGATCAAATATGATGGTCAAGTTAACAGAAGATGCAGTCGGGAGGGACTTTGAGAATTTTATTTTTCTTGACGATATTATAGAGTTGTTCCGGTATGATTGGCAGAACACTTTGATAATAGAAGTATGGATAAGGTAAGGATCTATCAATATATATAGAAAATTCCAATACAAATTTTTAGCTTATTTTTACATATGAAAATAATTACAAATTTTTAACAGCCATTTATATACCGAGGTCACCGACTTTGATATAAAGAATATTGCATTATTAGTTCCTTCGGTCACTAGTCAGGTGGAGACAAATAATATTGAGGAAGTGAATGAGTACTTCTCTGATGCATTCAAATATTTTGCTAGTGAGGGGAAGGAAATTATCCTAATTCCTTTTAACGTCCAGTAAGTATTATTATTCAATATAATTTTAATAATGAATGAAATTATTTATTTTAATGTTTGTTTTATTCTTACTCAGAGCTAGACATTGGGAATTATTGGTGATTGTCCCAAAATTGATGACTCTTTATTATCTTGACCCAATGGGTAAAACAACAAGGAGTCACAAACTGAAATTGTCAGTTATGGAGTAAGCATAAATTTAATCAATTGCTTCAACATGATATTTTATTTAGAATTTCTATTTTACCAACTATCGTTTAATTGATAGGGGTATAAAGGCTTTTTCGTGAAGCTGGAGGACAAATACCCACAAAATTAAAGACATTGACTTTGAAAAATGTCAAGGTAGCTACTTTGACAACTGCTTAGTCTTATATGTATTAATTTTTGAATTCTAATATGTCAACTCTTATAGTCTTATCTCAACTGCTGTTTATAGTAGTTTACTAACATTAAGTATAATTCGTTATTTGTAGTGTCCTATTCAAAATAATGACTGGGCTTGTGGCTACTATGTAATGAAATACATGCAAGCTATTGTCAAACAAGCATCACATGACATTCATACTATAAGTCAGGTAATAAAGAATAACATCATAAATTTACAAGTGATTATAGTCATTTTTATAAAATATTAGCATGTGCATTTTCTATTACAGATCTTTACAACTCAGCCTTACACACATGTGGACTTGAATGAATTCCGAGAAGAGTGGTCAAAGTGTTTTATAAGTGAAGTCGAAATAGCATTGGATTAAATATGTCGGCTCCATTTATGTATGTGGTTTGAGTACGTACTCTTTCATATTTTTACTTTTGTAATATGTCATCTCAGACTTGCACTCTATCATTTTGTAAATTATGATATTTATTATCATTTTTGTTATGAATGTGTGGTTTTGAATGGTGATGGTTGAGCATCAATGCTCCCCTCTCCCAGAATATATGAATCTTCTTGTTCTTCTGTTCTATATCAATTTCTGCAGAATTTTTTTTTTAAAAAATCGTAACTTCTAGCGTCGGTTTTTTAAATAACCGACCCTATAGATTGAATTCATTGTACACTCTTCGGTCGAAAATTTTTTGACCGAAATAGAACTTCTAACGTCGGTTTTTGTAAAAAACCGAGTCTACATGTCCTCTATAAGGTCGGTTTTTTGAAAAAACTGACCCGAAAGATTGAATAAAACATTTCAGTGTAAGACTCGGTCGACAAACTTCTCGACCGAAATACTATCAGTTGAGAAGTTTGTCGACCGAGTCTTACACTGAAATGTTTTATTCAATTTTTAGGGTCGGTTTTCTCATAAAACCGACCTTATAAAGAGTTTTTGGTCGACAATTTTCTCGACCGAGAGTTACCACTGAAATGGTATTCAATCTTTAGGGTCGGTTTTTATGAAATAACCGACCTTACAGGCTCCTTTTTTTCTCGCCTAGGTCAGAATTTTTACAACCTCTTGCGTCGGTGTTTACTCTGTAAGGTCAGTTTTATTTGGTTAAATAATCTGACGCTATAGACCAAATTCTGTAGCGACGCCCACCTAGGAGTCGGTTAAAAAGTGACGCTGCAGGCTTTAAAAAACCGACGCTACAGACCATTTTTGTACTAGTGTATAAAGGTAATTTTGATAATACTTATTATCGTATGAATGATACTAATGAGTATAATAAATATAGGATATCTATTTAATAAATTATCTCAATGTCAATAATATCATATGTATCCATGTCCTCATGTTATTAAGTAATAAGATATAGAAAACTAACAATATTCATTAAACATGTGCCAATGTTAATCTTGTTATGAATTAGACACCTAGAATGGATAGAGAAGATATCGATCTAAAAGTAATTTGATCTAAAACCTACCTATTTTGATTAAGATGAAAGTTAAGCAAGAAAGTATAAAAGAGAAACCTAATTGATTATGGGTAACCCTAACTGGAAAATAGAATAGGTGGTGAGAGTTATGTTAGACTATATCCAAAGTTATTCGGTTCTTATATTAGTAAATTAATAATTAATATTTTGACTAGCATATTGGGACCTAGGTAAGACTATATAACTAGTATGCAACAAACTTAACCCTAAATATCCCTAGTAAGGTATATTAGTAAATAGACATACATGATCCTAGTGACTAAATGTAGTTGTAATATATATAATAAACATAATGATATTCTAGATCTAACATAGAGACAACACGATAAAACAACTAAGTATGTAACATTGGATATATATATATATATATATATAACCTAGTTGGGAATCTAATATTGATAACCATAGAGAAAAATATGATAAATATAGCCCTAACTTGGAAAGGAAACACCAAATAGAAAAGATTGAACAAGTAATTGTTCCATTCCAAATAATAACAAAATTGTACAACACTTTGTAGATCTCTTGCTCTTGGAGCCATTCTTGGTGATTATTCAACATATGAAGACTTGAATAAATTAAGGTACTAGATTCTCTATTTTTATATTGAGTTGTTCATTTCCCTCTTGAATGCCTTATACATTGTTTAGTGGTGAACCCTATACTTGTTTAAGCCTTTCCTACCTCTTTGAAAGTTCACCAGCTCATATTGATTATTGTTTGAATGCATTGAATATTATAATAGCACTTGAATTGATCTATTTGGAGTTTTGACTCCCTGGACATTGGTCCCTTTGGGCTTTGGCCCCTTAGAGCTTTGGCTCACTTGAGGTAGGGTAAGTCCTGCCGCCCTGTGCACATGTGTAATGGATTAGTTGTCCCCCAGTCGACTGGTTAACATAGTAATTAGTCTCAATGTTGTTCTTTCATAGATGATTGAACATAAGGCATTGTTGCCCTTGAAAGAAATGATATGATAGTGCTCAACCTTAATATTCAAAAGTTGATTATTGAAAATATTTTGATAATTTGATATCTTGAACTATCTTGAATAGCCTTGTGAAATTTGATATTGAAATACAAACATTGAGGTATTGTTATTCTTGATTTGGGAAATTTAGTCCACCAAATGTTCCTTACCTAGATTTGATATTATCCTGAATTATACTTAGAACCTATATTTTGCAAATAGCTTGATATAAGAATTTAGTACCAGCTTTGCTGACCCCTTTATTTCCCTTCAATGGGGTCCATGTGTGGTTTCATTCCCTTTGGGAACAAATGGGCAAGTGATAGATGGAAGAGCTTGAAGAGACATGCACTGGGTAGTCCTCCGTTGAAGACCAGATAGGAATGAATTTTATTTCTTAAACTTGTAATCATATTTGTAAGCTTCCATGACTCTAATGTATAAGCATGATTGTAACAAAGATTGTTTATGTTTTTGATATTATTTTGTAAATATTTGATCGTAAAGATCGAGTCTTTACAATATCAATAAGAACGTGGTTGATATTGTTGATATGGACATGCATTTGTTTGTGTTTTCTTGTAGGATCATCAATCTATTTGATAGAAACTTCCTATATGGAAGACATGAACTCCATCATCTCTTCCACATATGCCCTAAGATTGTCTAAGCATAGGTGGGCCAGGTTTGATTGTGCAAGGAAAGCAGACACTTGTGCCCAAATTATAACTTCTTTGAGAGTGGAGTTATTGACAAAAGGGGTGGTTTTATAGGTGAGCTTCTTCAATGCTTTGAATGCCTCTAAATGTTCATTATTACGAGTCTGAAAAGTCCTCGAATATGGGAACTCGATGTAGGTGGCTTAAGGTGTGTCATGTTAGGTTCAAAAGCATGCGCCCTTTTGTTACCCTCAATGGTGGATGATTCAGGTTGTAAGCGCTTCTCTCTTCACTTGAGTGCAAGGTCAGTGGTGTTTGCCTCATCCTCAATGCAGGACATCACTGCATCATAAAAGCATCGGTAATAAATTAATATTTAAATGGTAACGATGAGAAAGAAGGGTTGTCGACCAACACGGTCGACGGATTCATCGACCATTAAGATAATGATCAATAGGATGATACTCAAAAGGGTTGATGGGAGGATACATCGATAGTCAAAAATAGAAAAGAAAACATCTCAGTGACACGGTAGGTTGATGGGAAAATATGTCAATAGTGATTTAGAGGGAAAACGGTCGACCACGTCAGGTCATCAACTGTTGACCATCGACCTTTGTTAGGGTAAGATCGGAGAGGTCATATTACCTATAGACATATTTTAAGTTGTAAAGTTGTCGACTCATACATAAGGCTATCGACTGGAAATGTTGACAGGAAACGTATGAAGGAAGGTCAATGGGTGTGGGAGAAAATTGACAGAGTTTCACTATATACAAGATGCGGTGAAAAGAAATTATCACGGGGTATTATATTTATAGGTGAGAGTCAAAAGTCAGTGAACACTAGCCGGATAAATGGATTCAAGATTTGAAACCATTGAATAGACATTAAGGGAAAGATTCACAGTCTTGTGGGCAAAGATTGATGGAAGCATCGACCTTTAAGAGAGCGGTCGACAGTCCTATAGATAGTGAAGGGGTCGGTAGCTCCAGATTTATAGCTCCACACATAAAATTAAAACATCGATTGGGTTAGATTTTAGTTCAATGTATCCCTGTGAAGGGACCATTGACCAGTTACCATTTGAAATCACATATCCATTGATGGAACAGATTATAAGGGAAGTTTATATAAGAAAACGAAAGATAAAGAAAAAACAAACAGAAACATAAGATAGATTGTTGGGTTGCCTCCCAATTAGCACTTTGTTTAAAGTCATGTAGTTTAACTATAGAGTTGTCTTTTATTCTATGGTTGGTACATTGGACATATCCATGCCCACCTTCATGGTGATAACTTCTCTTCATAGTAGTTCTTCAGACGATGCCCATTGACTAAAAAGGTGTCTTATTTCTCGGTGTGTATATCCATCACTCTAGAGGGATAGATGGTGATTATAATAAAGGGTCTGAACCAACAAGAGCATACTTTCCTAGAAAAATTAGGAGTATAGAATTGAATAGAAGGACTTTGTCACCCTCAGAAGTATCCTTTTGCTTGATGTGAGAATCATTCCATATTTTCATGCATTCTTTTAGGATTCTGGCATATTCGTAAGCATGTAAAGATAGTTCTTCCAAGTCATGTAACTGGAGAAAACATTTGGCCTTAGTGAGTTCAACATTCATATTGAGATTTTTGATCGCCCAAAAGGCTTTGTATTCCAACTCCAGAGGGAGATAACAAGATTTTCCATATACGAGGTGATAGGGGGTGGTTTTGATTGGAGTTCTATATGCGGTTTGATACACCCAAAGAGTGTCATCAAGTTTTGAGGACCAGTATTTTCTGGATTTTTCCATAGTTTTATCTAGAATCTGTTTGATTTGCTTGTTTGAAACTTCAACTTGTCTTATGGTTTGAGGATGGTTATGTAGTATAGACTTTATTCTTTACTCCATGTCTCTTCAAAAGTGCTTCAAACTATTTTGTTATGAAATGTGAGCCTCCATCATTTATGACCATCCAAGGAACTATAAATCTTAGAAGCATGAGTTTTGTGAAAAGGTGCATTACTATCTTTGAATCAAAAGTAGGTGATGTGATAGCTTCCACCCATTTGGAAACACAATCAATGACCACTAGTATGTATTTGTTTCCAAAAGAAGGTGGGAAAGGTCCCACATAGTCTATTCCCTAAACGTCAAAAATTTCAACTTCAATCTAGTCAAAGAGAGGCATCTCGTTTCTCTTGCTGATGTTTCTGATTCTCTAACAAGCATTGTATTGTCTAGCAAAGATGTGAGAATCTTTGAAATTAGTTGTCCAGTAGAAACGTGAATTCACTATCTTTATTGCAGTCTTTTCAACGCCCAAATGTCCTCCATAAGGAGCAACATGGAATTTCTCCAAAATAGGTCAGGCTTCAATGTGGGTAAAGCATCGGTGATAGACGTTGTCCACATATTTTCTTAACATAAGTGAGTCATCCCAATAGTAGTTTTTCAAGTTTGAATAGAACTTCTTCTTCTGATTATGTGTCATATCATGCAGTAATTGTTGGCAGGCAAGATAATTGCAAAAACCTACATACCATGGTGTTATTTGATCCATTCTACATATGACCATTATTGATTCATCTTGATAAGATTCATTAATGGGGAGACGGTTGTCTTCTTTGACACATATACATTAATGGGGAGATTGTTTTCTTCTTCTGATTATGTGTCATATCATGCAGTAATTGTTGGCAGGCAAGATAATTGCAGAAACCTACATACCATGGTGTTATCTGATCCATTCTGCAGATGACCATTATTGATTCATCTTGATAAGATTCATTAATGGGGAGAATGTTGTCTTCTTTGAAAATTATACAGGAAAGGTGGTCTGCAACCACGTTCTAAGAACCCTTCTTATCTATAATTTGATGGTCAAGTTCCTATAGCAAGAGGGCCTATCGAAGAAGGCGAGGCTTAGTGTCCTTATTTTTCATTAAGTATTTGATGGCTCCATGGTCGGTGTAGACTATCACTTTCCCACATAAAAGATATGACCTGAACTTATCAAAGGCATAAATAAATGCTAGCATGTCTATTTTTGTTGTAGTGTAATTGACTTGAGCCTCATCAAGAGTTTTGTTTGCATAATATATCACATGGTGTTTTATATCCTTCATTTGCCTAGGACTGCTCCAATGATATAGTCACTAGCATTGCAGATGAGCTCAAAAGGGAGGTCCAAACTGGAGCTTTCATAATCGGTGTATAATTTAGGGCATCTTTTAGAGTGTGGAAAGCTTTGAGAATTTCTAACAAAAAATGAATGGTGTGTCCTTCACTAGGAGCCTATACATCGATTTTGAAATTTTTGAAGTCTTTGATGAAACACTGGTAATATTCTACATGTCCTAGGAAACTTCAGATAGAGGAGACAGATGAATGTGGGGGGAGCTTGGAAATATCTTCAATTTTGCTTTTGTCCACTTCGATGCTTGCTTCCGATACTTTGTGTCTGAGAACAATCCCTTCTTGGACCATAAAATGACATTTCTCCCAATTGTGAATAAGTTGTTTTTCCTTACATCTTTGGATAATGAGGGATAAATTCTTAAGAAAATCTTCAAATGATGACCCATAGATAGAAAAGTCATCCATAAAGACCTCCATGATCTCCTCAATAAAATCATAAAAGATGGCAACATACACCTTTAGAAGGTGGCGGGAGCATTGCAGGGACCAAAAGGCATACGACAGAACGTGTATGTTCCATAGAGGAAAGTAAAAGGGGTACTTTCTTGATCACCGAGATGAATAGACACTTGGTAGAAACTGAAGTACCCATCTAGATAACAACTATGTGAGTGATGTGCAAGCCTTTTGAGGATTTGGTCAATAAAAGGAAGACAGAAATGGTCTTTCCTTGTTGTGGCATTTAGCAATCTATAATTAATACACATTCTCTAATCATTCATTGTGCTAGTGGAAAGTTCCTTGTTGTCTCCTCCTTTTACTACCATCATGCCTCCTTTGTTTGGTACAACATGCACAGGGCTAACCCAGTTACTGTCTCTTATGGCATATAAATTCTAGCATCGTAAAGCTTAATTATATCCTTGCACACAACCTCATGCATTTTGTTGTTTAACTTTCTTTTACCTTACACATGTGGCTTAGCAGTTTCTTCCAAGTTGATTTGGTGCATGAAAATAGTAGGGTTTAGTCCCTTGATGTCATCGATACAGTACCCAAGGGCCTTTCTCTGAAGTTTGAGTTCAGTTAGGATTTGATTATGTTAATCAGAAGATAACTAGGCATCTATTATCACCAAGTTTCTCTGTTCATCATCTAGGAATTCATATTTTAAACCCTTTGGAAGGGGTTTTAGCTCAAGTACAAGTTTTAGTGCCGAAGTGTCTTTTGGTTCTCTCTGATGAGAGGCATACTTGGTTGTTTAAATTGAACCTTGTATTCGAGATTCTTCTTCTTTAGTGGCTTCTAAGTAAGATAAGATTTCTTTGACTTCAGGATCGGTAATCCCTAAACTTGGATTGATAAGTGCTCGCATATATGGATCCATGATCGCATTATGCTCTTGAATTTCTACACACAACTGACTATAGTAGTCAGCATAGTAACTTGTCTCCATTGGAGAAGGGGCCTTCATGTGATCGAACACGTTGAAGTCTATGGATTCATTATGAACCCTTATGGTGATTAGCCTGTCTGCAACATCAATTAATGCATGCGTTGTGGAGAGGAAAGGTCAACCAAATATCATCAGACACATGGGCTCATCAATTTCATTTATTAGGACAATGTCACATGGGATAGAGAAATTTTCGATTCGGATAGGGACATCTTCTACCATACCGACATGTTTGGTAAAGGAGTTATGGGCTAGTTGTATTCTCATGTTTGAGTGAACAATCTGGTCAAGCCCAATTTGATGGCTAAGATATGTGGCATGAGGCTTATACTGACCCCCAAATAAGTTGGACCATATCTTGGTGAAGTATCCCCTATGAGAAAGGGAATGGTAAAAGCTCCAAGGACCTTCTCTTTAGTTGGCATAGTGGATTGGCAAAATTTTGACGCCATTCTTGTCAAGCATACTGTTTCTATCTCTCCTCTCTTTCTCTTCTTTGTAATAAGATCTTTTAGAAACTTGGAATAAGTGGGCATTCCATCGATGATGTCTAGAAGTGGGACATCCAAGTATATCTTCTTGATAGTGTCCAGAAATTTGGTATATCTTTTCTCGAGTTGAGCTTTAATGAAGCGGTGAGGAAATGGTGCTTTTGATAGAAGTTCAATTATCCTAGTGGTTGGAATAGTTTTGGTTAATCCTCGAGATTTCTTGGTTGCTGGAACTTCTCCTTTTCCAATGCTTTCTTCAGCGGGTGGTACTATAGTTTGTGGTATAGATGAAGTGGTTCCATATCAAAGTGTTTCCATCTTGGAACTTCCATTCTTCAAGTTTTGTTCAATTCTTAAAGCAAATTGCCCATTTGGTCCTTTTATTGATGTTACTATAGAGGCAAATTGATGGTTGGTCATCTTGTTATGTTGTTGTAGGTTGTTGATCTAGGTATTCACATTCCCCAATTGTTCGTGCATACTTGTCATCATGTTGTTATTACTCACCATGCATTATCCCATTCTTTCAGTCAAAGAGTGTAGCTCAATAATAGATTTTTGTTGTTGTTGGAATAAACTTCCCCTTGGTTACCCACTGAAACTGCCTTGTTGCTAAAAAGCTCTATTTTGTTGAAACCCCAGAGGATTTCTTCTTCCTACAGCTTGTCCCCAACTAGTCGATTATGTTGTTGTATTTAGTTGGAAGGAATTTCCTATAATAGAGGTATTTCCATAGGAAAAACTTGGGTGGTCGGGTCTTTAATAATTTACATAAGACGCGTTCTCCACGGAAGTCGTCTAAAGATCCTATGACTCATGGGTATAGATGCAATGGTCTATGCCATGGACACCTTCTCCACAAGTAACACACTTCACTACTGCCTCAGTGTGGTATCAAGGGTTTGTGTCTTTTAGATCATGTACATCATTTACCATCCTATCTAACTTGTTGTTTATACTTCCCGGAAATTTTGACTCAACATAATAAGTAATTGTTGTAGATGTAGTTGTGACAGCACCTCTGTCATAATCTCTTCCTGCTTATACTGCAGCCATGTTGTTGATGATCTCTTTGGTGGTTTCTACATCATGTTTCATGAAGTCACTTCCTACTGCTACACTGAGAGATGTCCTTTTGCTAGAAGTAATCCCTTCATAAAAGGTGGGTATAAAAAAACCTTGATCGTAGCCATGATTTGGGCAGTCGTCTAGATATTCTTGATATTTCTCCCAAACCTCGTACAAGTTCTAAACTAGTTATTTCCTAAAGCAGATGATTTTGTGCTTTCACATGAGTGCTTCAATGGGAAAAAAATTGTTCACAAAAGCTCCAGGTAAGTGTGCCCAGGTGGTGATTCCCTTTTGAGAGAGGTACAATGCTAGTGTCTTGTCTCTTAAGGAGAAACAAAAATCATTCATATAGATGACATCTTGAGGAACCTTATTCATCTTAAGGGTGTCTCAAAGGTTCTTGAATGCATCTATATGATGATAAGGGTTCTCTTTGATAGTATTATCTCAAAAAGTTTGATGTTAAAGGATGTTGCAGAAGGAGGATAAACTCAAAATTCACCACTGATATGTGAGGTAGGGCAACAAGTTCTCTGTTATCTTTTACACAAGATGTGGCCAATGAATGGAGAGGAGTTCTATTTTTAGGAACACTGTCAGTAGGTGGTGGAGCACCCATCGAATTATCAAAAAGGTTCTCTATGTTTGGAAATTCAACAAGAAACTCCAATGTTGAAAGAAAAGAAGGTTGTCTACCTTAAGAGAAATCAAACAAATCAGAGTATAAGACTAGAAACATAATTGATACTTTAAAAGTAGATAGATAATGTAAAAGATGCTCATAAATATATTGCCAAACTTAACACATACTAAATCTAAGTAGACCCCAAGTTCTTAGAGGTTATTTGTTGCCTTGTCCCTGACAATGATACCAAAAGTTGATTGATCTTTTTTGTGGATCAAATGTGTAAACATGATCGTCTAGTCAAAGATATTGAACTTTTAATTTATACCTGACTATAAGAGATGTCTGCAACTCAATACAGAGTATATTGTAGTATTGTAGGGTCAAACATAGGGACAAGCAAAATAACAGAATTAGAATGAGTGATCTTAACTTATTTTAGTCAAATCAAAGAAGTGAAATAGGTGTCCCTATAAGGAAGGAAATAATCTAATCAAGCAACTAACCTATGTTATGAATAATTGTGAAACAATGAATAAAGGGAAATTTGGATTGGGTTTCACCAATCAAACCTTCCACGCTTCTCTTCTCATTTATATATATTCTTAACATGTTTTGCAACAGTCATAAATGATATCCACTCCTTCCTTCTCTCGAGATCCAAGTAGACTTAAGGTCTCTCTCTCAAGATGAAAATCAAAGAATCAATAATAACCATATGACTTTTGTTATAGTAATGCATCACTCTCGTGACTCATTACTAATCTATACTCCAGATCTAAATGAAAGAATTCTCTCGACTAAAAACATATCAAACATTATAGGAAGGTATCTAATCAGTAAGAAACACATTAAAATAAGAGTATAGAAACAAAACTACAACAATATATGTAATATATAGAAGAATGAACAATTATATGGTTAGGAGGGCCTGACGGATACTCCCAACCCAAGTTATGGAGTTTAGCCACTCATGGTACAGAAAACAAATAGATGCCATTTTGAGTAAGTCATGATAAAGAAAAGAGAGGGAAGAAATTGATACAAGGGTAGGCTGAGTGATCGATATATCCACATTTTGGGTTGATCTAACACGGAGGTCGATGGCCAACGATCGATGGCCAGTGGTTGATGGCTCTAGACTTGAATTCTGGGCATGGTGGTAGCCTTTTGGCTTTTTGACTCCGAAATCCAAGCTTCCTTGAAGTGATGACTTGAGGGCCTATTTATAGGATTCAACTTGTGATTTGTCGATCTCAGATTGGTCAACATGGTGTTGACTCTTTGTCTTCTTATTTTCGACCTTGATGGTTGATGAGTTCATCGATTGATGATTACTCATCAGTCTTGAGAGTCATCGGTCTTTACAAGATCGGCATGGTGAATAGATATCTATTGATGTGAAGGTCGACATTTAGTATGTTGACATGGTGTCGATGACTTGTGTTCGATGGTTTGAGTTTGATAAGACCGTGTTGACTTGAAGTATGTCATTCCTCTTGATTGATAGTGTGAGCGTTGTGGTTCCATCCATCGACCTTTGAGAAGAGGTTGAATTGTCAACCTTACAAGTCAATGATCAGTGGGAATTCATCAATCGTCAATGTTGGAAGAATGATCATTCTTGGATGTCGATGATTAAACCATTGATCTTGAAAATTTTGAGCTGAATTCCTAAAATTTTCAACAAAACTTAGTCAAAACCAAGTAACTGGTAAATTAGGAACAAAGTGAAAAAAATTGAAGATCTAATCATTAAATCAAATGATTTTATTTATGAAAAACTATCAAAATTGCATGAAAATTGGTGTTATCAAGAAGGTATAGAGAGTTTAGGGATATACTTGTGAGGGTACAAGGGATTTAGGTCTTTAGGAAATTGTTGCTCAAGGCATGGTGAGGAGGAGGGAGGGCTATATTTATATATGGTACTCTGAGGCAGCATGGAGATATTAGAAAGATGGAGTTTAGGTGAAATAAGGACTCCAAGATGACCAATACATTATGGTAATTGAAACCCTATCAAACTAGGTATCAACATGTTTGTGGGAAGATGAAGGAGTCTTAAACATGGGATGACATTCACTAGTGATGGATATATAGAAGGATATAAGTCGCACTACTCTTTGAGTTCTAAAGGGACTGGGATGGTTGAGTGAGTTGGTAAACCGACTGTTGAATGAACTTGTAAGATATACAAAATAAAATTAAATGTCCAATCACTGCGCTAGGCACGCACAAATTGGGATTTATTTGATTTTTAGTATATTTTATATTTTAAACATATTTTTTCCTAAATTATTTTGGGAAGCATATGTCTATCCAAACATTATGAGTATTAGTAGATGAGTATTGTGATTCATGTGTCCAAAATGTAGATGGATTGGGGGTAATCGACTTCAAATTTATACATGATACCTTAAATGCCTGCAATAATAAATGGGATCTGGTGCAGTAAGTTAGGTCAAATATTGGGACAAGGGTGACAATTTATTTAGTACTTGGAGCCTTAGCTTAGATTGAAAAACACTAGAGGGGGGTGAATAGAGTTTTTAAATATTTTAGCAATTATTTAACTCAAACAACCACAATTGAAAATGGAAGAAGGAGACAGGTGTTTAGAGTGGTTCCAACTTTAGCAAATACTAAAGTTGTCAGTCCACTACCCGGTTGCTTACCCAATCGGGATTTTGAAAGTATTCATTTTATTACCTTCACAAGAATTTAAACAAAATACAATACTTTCTTTACACCCCTTGAACAGCCTTCACTAGAAGTAGATGCACCAACTTGAGGTAGCCTTCTTGAAGTAACTCCAAGCTCCCCCTTGAAGTAGCCTTCCTCTCTAGAAGTAACCTCCTGTTGCACCAGCCTTCTTGAAGTAGCTCAAGGTCCCCTTCTTCACCAAGAAGATCTTCAACCTCTCCAATCCGCAGCCTCCAACCTAGGAGTAGCAAGGAGAGAACAAACAACAATAGAGAACAAGAAAGGAAATAGAAATTACAACTTATCCTTTTGTAGCACAAGGCTTGATTTGCCTAGATCAAGCGTGTAGATATCCTAACCAAAGTGTATGGAAATGTAATTGCAGTGAATAGGAGATGCTAGCCTATAGGACATGAATTTTGAGCTAAGAGAAGAAGTAGCCAATTGTCACTATGCTCAATTTGCTCACAAACAGGTTGCTCAAAGTATGCTCAAAGATTTCTCAAGTGTAACAAGTGAGTTTAGGTGTCCTAAGGCATGTCCTATTTATAGGAATGTCCTACAAGTGCTTAAGGACGTTCTAGACACCTTCTAGGGGTTTCTAAGTGCTTAACTAGCCGTTAGGTACAAGTTTGTTGCTTTAGCAATGGCTAATTAATTAATTCTGCAGTTGCTGTCAGAGTCCATCTCGGTCGAGAAATGGTCGACCGAGACACCTACTCGGTCGAACTTTTGTCGACCGACAGGCTCTCTAAATCAAGTATTTTGCAACGTTTATCTCCAACTGCCAACTACCTTGTCAGATGTGTCTAACGGCTACTTGGGTCTTTCTCGGTCGAGAAGATTGTCGACCGAGAGTGTCTCGGTCGAGGAGTTCGTCGACCGAGATTGACCCTGTTTCAATTTTTCAATTAAAGCACTAAGTGTGTGTATGGGTGTGCATATGTGACACTTATTTGAAGGGGATGACCTATCTAAATGTGATGTTTAGCTAGGGAGAATCTAATGCTTGATTTACATGAAATCTAAGTACTTGTACATTATATATTTGTACAAGTTTTTACAAAGCGATTACATTTCATGAAAATATAAATATGTAAGCATATGGATTTCCCTAATTGCTTTGTCATCCACCTTATTCCTGCAACACTCAAGTAGCACGTTAGATTAACAAGAATGAAATGTTTTTCATTATCAAAACAAAGGGATTTACAGATGTCCATTTAGCCAACAATCTCCCCCTTTTTGAAGATGACAAACATTTCCTAAATATAAAATAAGAAAGTATAAAGACTTGTGAGTTTCATACCTGAAGATTACCTTTTGTAGCTTTCTCTCTTGTTTATAAAAATGTGTGCTTATTATTCCCCATGAATTATGGAACATGAAATCCAATTCTTTAGGGAATATAGTAACTTTCAATGTAAAGCCAAGAGTTTGTTTATGAAACTCATTGATTTGAGTTTTGCATAATTACTAAGTTTTATATTTATTTCTCCCCCTTTGTCATTTCAAAAAGATATCCGTTTAAGAATAAAAACTCCCCCTTAATTAGAGGTCTCATCAAATTCAATGAAAAAGATGTCCATTAAAAGCCAAAATGATGTAAGTAAAAATTATTTTTAAGAAGCACAAATATCAAAGAAAACATCTTCCAAAGCAGTGATAAGCAGTTGCTTCCTAATTTTGTTAAATTGGTCTAGTGGAAGCGGTTTTGTAAAAATATCAGCCAATTGATCTTCCGTATCAACATGATGAAGGGAAACATGATTCTTGGAGATATGATCCCTTAAAAAGTGATGACGGATTTCAATATGTTTAGCTCGGCTGTGTAAAATAGGATTATGTGCTAAGTTTATAGCGCTCTTGTTGTCACAAAAGATAGGCATAGATGAAAGAGTAAAACCATAATCATTTAATACTTGTTGCATGTAAAGTACTTGAGCACAACAAGATTCGGCTGCCATATATTCAGCTTCAGTTGTAGAGAGGGCAACCGTGTTTTGTTTCTTGCTAAACCAAGATACTAAAGCTCTCCCTAACAGGAAACAGCCACCACTAGTGCTCTTGCGATCAAGTCGACAACCAGCATAATCCGCATCAGTATAAGCTTTAAAATCCAAGGATTGTCCTTTTGGATACCATAAACCAAAACATGTAGTGCCTACTAAGTATCGAAGAATTCGTTTAACTGCTTGAAAATGAGAATGCATGGGTTGTGATTGAAATCGAGCACAAAGACCAACAGAAAACATGATGTCTGGTCGAGAAGCAGTTAAGTAAAGCAAACTACCAATCATGGCTCTATATAAGGAATCATCAATTGGTTCCCCATTTTCATCCTTATCAATTTTAATAGAAGTGGCCATAGGAGTAGTAGCATGTTTGCACTGATCCATCCCAAAACGTTTTAAGAGTTCTTTAGTATATTTTTCTTCTTATAAAAATTCCGACAGGCGTTTGTTTAATTTGGAAACTAAGAAAGAAAGTTAGTTCATCCATGAGGCTCATTTCAAATTCTTTTTGCATAATGTAACTAAATTGTGTGCACAACGATTTATTAGAAGCTCCAAAAATAATGTCATCAACATATATTTGCACAACTAGGAAATCAGATGTATATGTTTTGAAAAATAAAGTAGAATCGGAATTTCCAATAGAAAAACCATTATCAAAAAGATATGTCTTGAGCCTTTCATACCAGTTCCTAGGTGCTTGTTTTAAACCATAAAGTGCTTTCTTAAGTTTATAAACATAGTCACCTTTTTCCGGTATTTCAAAACCGGGTGGTTGGGCAACATATACTTCTTCTTGAATGATTCTGTTTAGAAATGCACTTTTTACATCCATTTGGTAGAGTTTGATGTTTTTATGTGCAGCAATAGCTAGTAACATTCTTATAGCTTCAAGTCTAGCTACTGGTGCATACGTTTCATCAAAATCTATTCCTTCTTGTTGATTATATCCTTGTGCTACTAATCGAGCTTTATTCCTTATTACTTCTCCTGCCTCATTTAGTTTATTCCTAAAAACCCATTTAGTTCCAATGATGGTTTTATCTTGTGGTTTGGGAACTAAATCACATACATCATTTTTAGTGAATTGGTTTAGTTCTTCTTGCATTGCTATTATCCAATAATCATCTTTAAGAGCTTCAGATATCTTCTTAGGTTCAATGATAGAAACAAAAGCCATGTTTGCAACATCCTTAAAGGAAGACCGAGTTTTTACTTTATCATTTGGATTTCCAATAATTAATTCTTGAGGATGATCCTTAATAAGTCTAGGTATAGGTTGTGTTTCATCTGGGTTATTGTTTGTAGTATCTTTCTCACTGTCATTTGGTATGGTTAAGTTTTCAAATTGATTAGTAAGATCAATTATTTCTAGATTTTCGGATTTGGATTCTTCATGAAAAGAGACATGAATGGATTCCTCAACTTTTCTAGAGATAGTGTTGTATACTCTAAATGCTTTGCTAGAAGTAGAATATCCCAAAAAGAATGCTTTGTGTGATTTAGAATCAAACTTATCTCTATCATCTTTGGTATTTAAGATATAGCATGTGGATCCAAAGGTATGAAAATAATCAACTCTAGGTTTCTTAGAATGTATTATTTCATATGGAGTTTTCTTCAAATGGGAGTGAACAATTACTCTATTTAACACATAGCATGCAGTGTTTACAGCTTCAGCCCAAAAGGTTTTGGGTGTGTTATGTTCGAGCATCATAGTTCTAGCCATTTCTTGTAGTGATCGATTTTTCCTTTCAACTATACCATTTTTTTGTGGAGTGCGTGGAGCAGAAAAATTGTGAGTGTACCCTTGAGATGTGCAAAATTCTTCAAATACATGATTTTCAAATTCTCCACCATGATCACTTCTAGTGGTACATATTTTGCTTTGTAATAGATTTTCAATCATAGGGAAAAATTTTATAAAAGCATGAATAGTATCATCTTTGGTTGCAATAAAATGTACCCATGTATATCTACTATAATCATCAACAATAACAAAACAATATCTTTTGCCACCGATAGATTGTGTCCTCATAGGTCCAAATAAATCCATGTGAATTAATTCTAAAGATCTACTGGTGCTAAGTTCATGTTTAGGTTTAAAAGAGGTTTTTGTTTGCTTTCCCAATGTACATGGTTCACAATTTTCAACTTGATCAAAGGATAAAGTAGGCAAACCACGAACAAGATCATATTTCACTAACTTTTTGATAACATGTGAACTAGCATGTCCTAGCTTTTTATTCCATAATTGTAAAGTATTTTCATTTGCAAGCAAGCATTTTCCTACTACAGATTTCATAGAGTTAGGTCTAAGAATATAAAGATTTCCAACTCTTTTTTCTTCATAGACAACATTTGTAGTGTTTTCTATTAATAATTTGCAGCAAGTTTTGTTAAATAAAACATCATAGCCACTATCACATAATTGACTCACACTTATTAAGTTATGGTGCAAACCATCAACAAGTAGAACATTCTTTATTTCGAGGTTTGTACCAATGTTACCTATTCCAACAATTTTACCTTTACCGTTATCTCCAAAAGTGACTGTTCCACTCTTCTTTTCTTTAAAAGTTTGAAATGTATCCTTGTTTCCGGTCATGTGTTTGGAACATCCACTGTCAACCACCCAATCCTGCATTAGAATGTAGGTTTTGGTACCCATGTGATGGTCCGATATGGTTAGAAGCATTTAAGTAGAGAATGTATAAAAATTCTGATTCAGAACTTCAGTCGGTCGACAATTGTTTGACCGACATCTTTCTCGGTCGACTAATCATCGATCGAGAAGGTTGTTGTATTGCAAATTAAAGACAGAAATTCAGCCGGTTGACCAATTTTCGATCGAAATAGTTGCTGTTTGATTTTGATTTGTCACAGGCATCTGGTCGGTCGATAAAAGTTTGACCGATTATATTTTCGGTCGACAATACTTCGACCGACTAAGTTTCTGTTTCAGTACAGCAATTCGGAAAATTATTATAATGCATAAAAACTTTTATTAAGTTGAGATAATACAATATGAATTGCAAAATTAAGCATTTGATCATATCTCAACTGAATTGCATTCTACTCTACTAAGTTTGGGATTTTGGGACCCAAACTAAGTAGGAATCCTTGGTCTTATACGGGCATGAAAATGAATAATGTCCAAGACGTAGACAAAAATGACAAGTAATAGAGTCAACTTCATTTCTCTTTCTAGGAATTGTGTTCTTAGGTACAAACATAGTCCGAGTTCTTTTGGGTTGATTTTTCTTTGGATCATATCCCAAACCTTTTCTTCCATTGAAACTAGAGGAGGATTTTAAGATGTTGTCAAGGATATCTTTTCTTCTTAACTCATGTAGGTTTCTTTGTAGCTTAGAAATGTCATCCATCTTATTGTGTAAATCTTTTCCAGCTTGATCTAAATCAAATAATAGGGAGTCTCTTTCTTTTACAACATTGTCATAGTCTAGATGGTTACACAGAATTGGTTGAGTCTGAAAGTCTTTTAGTTTAGCTAACAATTCAGTCTTTTCTTGAGAGAGGAGATCAACATTTGTTTCTAGAGTGAGTAGCTTGTTAGTACAATCATTTAAAGATGTTTTTAAAGACAAATTCTCAAGATCAATGGTGTTCTCTTCAGAAGAGAGATCATTTAATTTAGCATATAGCTCATCATTTGTTTTGATAACCTTCTTTAGTTTCTTCTTGACATCAACATACTTATCATGAGTTTCTTGTAAACTAGTAATTAACTCTTCTTTAGGAAGATCAAGTAGGCTTACCTCTTGAGAGTCTTCATCATCTTCTCTTGCCATTAGACATTCCACCTTTTCTTCTCCGCTTTCACTTTCACTTGACTCGTCCCATGCAGCTTTATAGGCTTTTTCTCCCCTCTTCTTGTGTGAGCTTTTCTTTCCTTTCTTTGCTTTAGGACATTCATTTTTGAAATGTCCTTTCTTTCCACACTCAAAGCACCTAGGAGGAGAAGAAGAAGAACTAGAGATTTTGTTAGATTTAAATCTTCAATATTTCTTACCATTGACAATCAATGCTTCTTCTCCTTCTTCTTCACTTGACTCCTCACTTTCTGGTGTAATTATCTTTGAAGCTTTTAGAGCCACATCCTTCTTCTTTCCTTACTGAAGTTCACGTTCTCTTCTTTCTTCCTCTTCTAGGGTTGCTTCATGAGCTTCTAGATTGCCAATGAGTTGCTCCATTTTTAGCCGAGTGAGGTCATTAGCTTCTTCAATGGCTGTCACCTTTGGCTTGTATTTAGGAGGAAGTGATCGAAGGATTTTTGATACCTGATCTTCTTCAAGAACAGTTTTTCCTAGGGCATTTAAACCATTAACAATAGAAGAGAATTTTGCAAACATTTCACTAATAGATTCATTTGGATCCATACGGAAGTGTTCAAACTTTTGTTTAAGCATGCTAATCTTAGAATTCTTGACTTGAACTGTACCTTCATAAGTTATGGACAGTCTATGCCAAATGTCATAGGCCGTGTCACAGTTTGATATCCTATTAAATTCTCCTACTAAAATTGAACAATATAAAATGCTTACAGCTTTGGCATTCATTTGAGCCAACTTTACCGTGTTTGCATCCCACTCTGCATATTATGTTTGAGGAAGCTCGTATGGGGTTGACACCATCCTCCATAAGTCCCAATTGATGCCTTGGAAGTAGAACTACATCCTTCTCTTCCAATATGTGTAGTTTGTTCCATCAAATGCCGGAGGTCTAGCAACAAGTGTTCCTTCAATGTTAAGGTTGTTAAGCACCCCGTCACCCATTCTTCAAGACCTTGTTAAGGTTCCTTGAAGCCTGCTCTGATACCAATTGAAAAACACTAGAGGGGGGTGAATAGAGTTTTTAAATATTTTAGCAATTATTTAACTCAAAAAACCACAATTGAAAATGGAAGAAGGAGACAGGTGTTTAGAGTGGTTCCAACTTTAGCAAATACTAAAGTTGTCAGTCCACTACCCGGTTGCTTACCCAACCGGGATTTTGAAAGTATTAATTTTATTACCTTCACAAGGATTTACACAAAATACAATACTTTCTTTACACCCCTTGAACAGCCTTCACTAGAAGTAGATGCACCAACTTGAGGTAGCCTTCTTGAAGTAACTCCAAGCTCCCCCTTGAAGTAGCCTTCCTCTCTAGAAGTAACCTCCCGTTGCACCAGCCTTCTTGAAGTAGCTCAAGGTTCCCTTCTTCACCAAGAATATCTTCAACCTCTCCAATCCGCAGCCTCCAACCTAGGAGTAGCAAGGAGAGAACAAACAACAATAGAGAACAAGAAAGGAAATAGAAATTATAACTTATCCTTTTGTAGCACAAGGCTTGATTTGCCTAGATCAAGCGTGTAGATCTCCTAACCAAAGTTTATGGAAATGTAATTGCAGTGAATAGGAGATGCTAGCCTATAGGACATGAATTTTGAGCTAAGAGAAGAAGTAGCCAATTGTCACTATGCTCAATTTGCTCACAAACAGGTTGCTCAAAGTATGCTCAAAGATTTCTCAAGTGTAACAAGTGAGTTTAGGTGTCCTAAGGCATGTCCTATTTATAGGAATGTCCTACAAGTGCTTAAGGACGTTTTAGACACCTTCTAGGGGTTTCTAAGTGCTTAACTAGCCGTTAGGTACAAGTTTGTTGCTTTAGCAACGGCTAATTAATTAATTCTGCAGTTGTTGTCAGAGTCCATCTCGGTCGAGAAATGGTCGACCGAGACACCTACTCGGTCGAACTTTTGTCGACCGACAGGCTCTCTGAATCAAGTATTTTGCAACGTTTATCTCCAACTGCCAACTACCTTGTCAGATGTGTCTAACGGCTACTTGGGCCTTTCTCGGTCGAGAAGATTGTCGACCGAGAGTGTCTCGGTCGAGGAGTTAGTCGACCGAGATTGACCCTGTTTCAATTTTTCAATTAAATCACTAAGTGTGTGTATGAGTGTGCATATGTGATACTTATTTGAAGGGGATGACCTATCTAAATGTGATGTTTAGCTAGGGAGAATCTAACGCTTGATTTACATGAAATCTAAGTACTTGTACATTATATATTTGTACAAGTTTTTACAAAGCGATTACATTTCATGAAAATATAAATATGTAAGCATATGGATTCCCCTAATTGCTTTATCATCCACCTTATTCCTGCAACACTCAAGTAGCACGTTAGATTAACAAGAATGAAATGTTTTTCATTATCAAAACAAAGGGATTTACAGATGTCCATTTAGCCAACATAGATAAGTCAGATCAAAGGGTAGATGTGGTGTATATTATAGGTAACCAAGAAGAACAGTAAGAACAAATTAAAGGAAACTAATTTAACAAAACAAAATAGAATATGGATTTTTATTGGATTTTTATATAAATGGATAGGACATGGATCATGTTTCACCAACTAAGAACTCAGCGGTATGCAAGTTCTGGTACCCATTTGTGTACCCTTAGGGTAGTTTATGAGAAATCATAATTAGTGTCTATTCCATCCTCTCTTAAGATTGGGTTAGATCCAGATTATAAGCATGTCTCTCTCTCTCTCAAAATGACAAACAAATAGTCAAACATAGAAACATGTAATCATTATCTCTAGTGATCCAACACTTTTATGCATTCATACCACTTCTTAGCTCTAAATCTAACATAATACTACTCTTTTCAAGGCATTATAAATCAAGAAACACAAGATGGTATGTAATCATGCAAGTAATTCATTCATGAATAAGAGTAAGGAGATAAACATTCCTAATATTATATACATTCAATGGAATTATGAATATTTACATGTTGGGAAAGCCCTAGTGGCAATTACCAACCCAAATTTAATGGTCTAGGCATGCATTGTTACATGTGATAAAATTGATTTATAAATAACAAAGGCCATGTCCCAAAGGAAATGAAATGGAAGTGAATAGAGTGAGGAAGAAGGCTACAACAAGGAAAAATAGTAGTCACAAAGGTACTAAATGCCAACTAAGAACTCCTCTTCCCCTAGATGGTGATGGTGATGGTCATGAAGACCTCCACAATCATATTTCTCTTGAAGAAGGAGCGTAGATTCCTAAAGGAGTGAGCACTAATGGGTTTGGACTCCCGCGCATTACCAACAGATGAGGGTCGATGATGATAATGAACTTGGGAAGCTCTTCATCACAAAGCAAGACAAGCCTTCTCTAAAGGCTTGGGACCCCTATCTATAGGGAATGGTGTGTGCTAGAGTGATGCAGATATTATCGCACTACAAATTCAATAGGAATGAAATTCCTAGAGTTTACCAAAACCAAAGTGCAATAATGCCACCAACAAGCTGACATATCTTATCACAGTATAGTTAAGGATCGAATCCAAAGGGACAACTTGTTTAAGAATTTTCTAATCAAAGTAACTTATCAAGTACTAGTATTTATCATAAAAGTTGATATTGGTTTGTTTAACTAAGGTTGCAAGAATAAAAAGAGCTAAATTAAGGTTCTAGTCAATGGATGGAAATACTAGGGTGGAACTGGGTTTCACCACCACTACTCGAATTTGAGCAATCATTCAAATCCAAACATGTATGAAGATATAATTGGAGTTATGCAAGTTTACCCTTTTGGTGTCAGAAACTTGTATGAGTAGATATCCATGTAAGCTTGATGTCTCGTTACTTACGGATCCTCTATCCACTACTCTAGAAACTTTCCATCAGAAGTTCTCATTAGGATGTCAACCAAACCTAATCGATATTCAAATCTTAAACGGTGAAGATCTTGTAGTAAAATATTATAATAAATCACATAAGGTGGGTGATCAATCCACAAAACATGTGATAAACGAATTGCTATGAATTAAATAAGTTCATATAAGAGTTGGAATATGAATGAAATTGCAAGAAACAAGAAGTGGGTCTAATCCCCACATCCCGATGAAAAGAGTACTCCCTCAAAATGGTGAGATTAATATCACAAGAAGAGGAAGAGGAACCATCATGTTCATGATGGTGGTAGAAGTAGCCCAGTGTGATGTGTTATGATTGACTTCCTTCTTTCATTATCTTCTAGGAAATAACCCTGGCTTGTAGTGAAGTAGGGGAATGGACAACAGCTCGGGGAATAGATTGATTGTCTTAGAGAAGGAGGTTGACAACTTGGAGTTACAGATGAAAGAGATATGCTGATCAATGTTGGAGGTCGATATATGTCACCAAGCTAGGTCGATATAACTATTATGGTCGATAGGTCTCATCCTTGCTCTGATCTCAACGGTAGCCTTTCAGCGTGTTCTGTCTCCAAAAATCTGAGATGATTTGTACGCCTGCGTTGGGGGCCTATTTATGGGGTTGAGGCTATCGACCACTTTCCATTGGTTTAGGTCACTTGTTTTTTATCATTAGGTATTTCGGTGGGGATGTCGGTCTTGGTGGTTGATAGGTTATCAAACTTGCGGGTCGAAGGGACTGTTGAGCAGAGACGGTCATCAACAAGAGTGTTGATAATAGTTGATCGATGGCTTGATTTCTTATCGGCTACAACTTGGTGATGTTGTTGAGCTCTTGAGTGTAGACCAATGTATCAATGGGTCATCATCCTGGAAGGTCGACAAGGTTGTTGGGCATTGAGATCGATGGGCAGTATGTTGACAGCTATGATAACTGTCGATTCTAAAGGTCTATTGTCATGTCGATCGACATGTTGATTTTGTTCTCTGACACAAAAATTGTGCATCGATATGCCTTCTGGAATTCAACACTTGATGAGGTAGTCAAGAAAAGTATCAAATTCCTAAAAATTATCATAAAAACCTAATTAGATTAAAATAAAACTAAATCTAATGAAAAGTAAGCTATATGAATACTAAACTAGATGAATAATGCAGCAAAAACTAGGATGAATATGCATTCATCAAAATACTAGGATGAATATGCATTCATCATAGAGGTATCCAAACACAAGGATACCTTGCTTGCGCTCTAAGTATCTAAGAGAATGCCTTAGGTACATTCCTATTTGATCTTAGTAGTCGAGAGATTTATAGGAGTTCCATTGGTCTATGGCAAGTTACAATGTTTCCACTAGTGGCGGGTTTCAGATAATAAATCAATGGCTAGTCATAGACCAACCATCGGTGATTGGTTACAGACCAACCATCAGTTGAAGGTTGCAAACTGGTCATCGGTGATTGATCGGTGTGGTGTTTTATTGGTGAACTTTAGCATAATCTTTATTAGTGCGTAAACACAAGATTTCCATCATTCCATGACTACTAATGGAAAGTATGAGTCTCCCAAGTTGGAAGTTGTTGCAACATGGCTTTGGGTTTTCCATCGATTGATGAATGATGGATTTCCAACATGGTTCATCAACGCTAACCTATTAATTGGGCAATCATTGGTTGTTATATCCTCCCAACCAATGGAAATCTTATGTTCTTCAACGCTTTTTATTTTATTACAAAAAGATGTAAAATTATAAATAAATGGAGAATATCTTTAGATGTAAGTAAAAATAAGATCTATCACATTAAAATCTAGATTAATAAGGGAAATGAATGAAATAGGCATGTAACCTCCACAAAATTGGTTGTTATCAATGGCTTAACTTATTTGTGAATGTATCTTATAACAATAAACTTATATTTTCTTTCTTATGGTCACAATTATTTGAACTAAATATTTTGGATAAAACTACTTTAAATACCTAATTTAAAAATGTATAGAAGCCCAACGTTGGGAAGAGAAATGCCTTACTGTATTTAATACATGTAAATTTTTTTGGGCCATATTTAACAAAATAGTTGGGTAAATTCACTTTAAACCCTTGTATATCACTTGTTAATTCATAATGTTTATATAGTGCTCTCTCTTGGTCTCTGTGACTAGTTTGACAACTCGATGAGGAAGTTAGTTTGGGGAGGGAGCATAAATCCCTATGTCCCTTGTTGCATAAGAAAAAGTCTCTAGTCACAATAATAATGGAGTTTTAGGGATAAGTCTATGTTGGATCGAGACACAACACTAAATTTTAAGAATTCATGGGCCACCAACACCAATAGGAATTTTTACTGGTGTCAAGTTATGGAGAAGAATTTGAAGCTTACGTGGAAAGAAAGTTCATCATATTTCTCAACTTGGAATGCCTACTTTGGAAGGTAAGAGATGATCTATAATAACTCACACTTGTATCCCATATGTAGATTGAATAATATTGTTAGCTAGATGTTTGGATCAAGGGATGCCTGATGTTGAAGGAATATGTTGTGAAACCAATCCCAGTGGATCTAATGGATCTATCTGCTAGCAAGTTAGTCAATATGAGTGGTGAGTGGTATTCTAAATTCTTCTATGACTACTTGCCTAAAGGAGTAGACGATGAATGTATGCAAGTTTGTATACCCAGATTGATAAACAATGATGATATAAGAATTTGGAACCATACTGGAAATTACTTATTCACTACTAAATTAGAATATTATATCATCTAAATAGGCCTAAAGAAATGCTTTCATCATGAGCGAAGTCCATTTGGAACACTAAGGTTGATGGCAAGGTGAAATGTTTTATGTGGTTCTTGAGACATGAAGTTATCCTAACCAACCATGATAGGTGTATAAGGAACATATCCACAAATGAATCTTGTAGAAGAAAAACTCAAGAGAAAACATCGTCAAAGTACCAAAACTTATATAGTGGGTTCATGAATTGTAGTATTAAGGCATAAAAAGGGGAAAGCTATTAGTGTAATCACAAGGCCAATTTCTAGTTTCTGGGAGCATTCCAAGGTGATCATAAGTCTGTCCCGACCAAAGGAACACACACAAAGGCTATAGGATCTGGGTCAAACCTTCAGTAGGTGAAGAAGGCAGAGGGAGTCTGGGAATATACTTCATGGGTAATAAGGGAGTTTAGTCAATAAGAAATTTCTACTTGAGGTGTGGTGGAGGTGGAGGAAGGGATATATTTATATGTGATGGTATGAGATAACATGAACTGGTCAACAAGATGATGCTTGGGTAAAGCAAAGACTCTAAGGTAAACATGACATTGTCGTGGATGAAATCCTACCAAACTAGAGAAAGAAGTTCTTAGAGAGTCCAAGAATGTGACAGAGTCTTTAGTGCATGATAATGTTCATTGGTGTTGAAGATAGATAAGAAGAGAGAAGTCACACTGATGTTTGAGTCCTAAAGGAATTTGGATGGGTGATGGAGATGATAAACCACCATGGAAGGAACACAAAATATAAGCAACCTTTCAATCATTGCATCGAGGACATGAGAAATTGGGATTTATCTACTTTGTATCATTTTCTATATTTTTAATGGGATTTATTCCTAAATCATTTAGGAAGAATAATTATACAAACTTTATGAGAATTAACGGGTTAACTAATTTGAGTGTCCTAATTCCAAAATTATGATCATTTTTATGGTCATAATTTTCTAAACTAAACATTTGGGATATGTTAGTTTTACATATTTGGAATTATTTAAATAGGTTAACATATGAAATTAATGAGGAGAGAAATTTCTTGTTCTATTTAATACATGTAATTTTTATTGGGTCATAATTTACACAATAATTAGGTCTAGGTTTTGTGTAATCAAATCAAAAAACATATTAGTAATAATTCAAAGCTGCAAAATTAAGTTGAACTATGGTTTATTTATGCTTAAGGTTTATAATCCCCTATTTGGATATAAATGTTGAACAAAGTCATGCTCTGGTATATTAACGGTTGGCCTAAGGTAAATTATAGTTTACCATGTGTATCCAAACTACTATTGTAATAGAGAAAACTAGATTTAAAATTGCTAAATTAGGTTTTAAATTAATACTAGGTGTTGGTTTCATTTTAGGGGTTGTTATACTATTCTACAAAATATACCACCTATGTGTCACCTAGAAAAAAATGTAAACCATCTTGTATCTGTTGTCTTATTCTTAAGATAATTCTATTTATATATTAAATTCTGAATTAATTGATGTTGCGTGTACCACTTGACCGGTTAGAATTATTGATAAGTTAATTAAATAAAAAGTAGGTAAATGAGAAGCATAAAAGTAACATCATTACAAATAACAAATGAAGGAATAGTGACCTTTATTAACATTTACTACATTCTCCTTTAGATAAAGAAGAATCATGAGAGTTTTTAAGTTGATAAATCAATAGTTGAAGGAACAATGGCCTCACTCAAAATTTACTACATGCTCCTTTTTTATCACATGGTTTTTAACAATACTCTTAACAAATTCATGGTCTATGCAAGTGGTAAATGATTGAATGTAGGTGCTGGTTTTCTTACCATACTCTATAAATACTACTGTGATAGGTGTTCTACTGTAATAATTGTGTGTGTAACATCCCCAATTCTAGGTACAAATAATTATTTTCCCTTGATCATTTTGAACCCTAGTATCCTTATAATGACCACAACCCTTATATAAAGGTATTAATGGGTGATAACCCTAATCTAACTAAATTATACATAGAAATAGATACAAGGTTAGACCTAGGGGCTTAAAAGAACTTACTATTGGGGAATAGGGATGACAGAGAAGGCAGCAGAATCAAATTTTTTGTCCCTATTCCTTTACCAGTAGATTGCATCAAGAATGATGTATCTAGGAAAGAAGGTAGAAAAAGATATACCTAATCCTGGATCAAGTTTGGCGACAACTCTTGTATGGTGATGTGCACTCTTTGCAAGGCTTACACAAACAACTAGCGATGACGGACTCCTGGTGCAGTACCATGGATGACGATGGTTGTTGTCCTCCTAGTGTGGTGGCAACGACCTCCACACCTCTACATAGTTCACACAGACCACCAAGAACTCCATGTTGTGCTACCATAGCCAATGAGAAGGAGTTGTCCCTTTGAAAGTCAACATGCTAGCATCGACTTGCTCTCCCTTGTTGTCTCTTTCTTTTATGGGTAAGACTTACTTAAGCTCTTATGTTACCACAACTGTGAGAGGACAACAATTGTTAGAGCTTATTGTTGTGTCTTATGAAAGCCTTCATTGGCCCCTTATTTATAGGATGGCCAAGGTTAGGGTTTCTAGATCATCTAGGAGTTGAAGAGACAAATTTTCAAGAATTCTCTAGAAGCTACGAATGTCGAACTGGTCAGTTCGTTGTTGAATCGGTCGGTTAACTTGCTTTCCTATTCTCAATCACATTGGCTTTCAATATTTGATTAATGCACAACACAATGTCAGCATCGATCCTTGATCCAATAGTGTTGATCATTGAATACAATGATTTACAAGTTGAACTGGTCATTTCATACCTTGAACCAATCAGTTAACCAACTAAACTAGTCAATTCATGTCCGAATTTAGGAAATGTTCATCCAATGTATTTTAAATTGACCTATACTTGAATCGATCAATTCAACAATTGAATTTTTTGGTTCACAGTCCAGTCAGTCAACTTTCAGCCATTGTTGTTTAAATTCAATACCTAAACACTTTAGTAATCAAGTTAAACATCATTCATGAATAAACTCATATTCCAGGTGCATCTTATGAGTGTGACCCTATAGGTCCCAAGTTACATTGGCAGCAAATGTCCTTAACTAATTTATGATATCACATGCAATCAGCAGTATCTAACAACACATCATTGCTACCCAATTAATTAGAAAGTTGGAGAACAACTTTAACCTACAATCTGTGATTAGTGTTATAGTGAATGTATAGTTCCTTTGTCTCTAATATCTAGATTGAACTCGAGACATGGAATTGTCATCCTCTCAACATTCAATCCATGCTCCATCAACTAGAGTAGACAATATGAGATGCATGTGAGTTCACATATCATTTATCGAGTCACATGAGTATGGCCATACGTTTCTCAGTATCATTCATCAATTGGTTAGGATATCAATCTCATGTAGGAGGAAAAAATCCCATCTACATCGTGCACACAAAATTCCCATGTGTCATAACGTACCCAAGCACCACCTCTATGGCAAGCCTTATTCAAGGTCATGTTGGATAATGTCAAAATACATCGAATGACATGTGATGAGTGTAGTGACTTCAGGTCTAAGAACCACAATCACTACTATCACTAAGGGAGATGATTCTGACTACCATTCCATGGTCTCCATGTATCACTCTCAAGGTGGGTCTGTCTAATACACTATTCTCTAATGTGTACCTATGTGATTGGTTTGACATCATATATCATGACTAATGAGATTTTGTCATCAACCAACACACACTCTAGTCTTGCATATTACTGTTGTCTATTTTTCTTCCGTAGTAATATCCGAATAGGGACATAACAAGAATACATGTGTTCTTATCATATATATGATCTCATTGTTCAGGTCCTTAACCTAAAGACATATGTTATTGAGAAACATCATTCTTTAGGCATCTACCATGTTTATGTCATCATTTAATGATTGAGACAAACATAATAGATGGAATCACCTTTATAATTATTAAATTCAGTATATGATTTCCCATTACAATCATCATATGATTGTCTCTATGGGCATACATACCAGAAGATTCCCACTTGAACTTAGATTCAATCACTTATGAATCTTATTCCAAGTGATCTTTAACATCTTCATCATGTTTATGTTGCGCAATCACTTTTATAGTGGGTTAACAACGTTTGCTTCTAGTTGGTATTTTGTGAGTTTTCCACATCTCCTCATTGTATGACTTTTCATATGCGATGGGAGCGTCGTAGTATGCTATTAAAGATTACTTTACCTATCCACTAGTTCCATTGTTGTCATAGTATTTCTACTATGTCATCAATGGTTGAAACCTCCCACAAGCTCATCTACATGAACTCCTTGATCCATACAATATCCTCATACTATTCTAAAAACATCAAGATACTTGGCTTCTATTTGTAGAATTAGCAACTATCTCTTGCTTAAAACTTTTCCAACTTACAGTTCTACTTTAAGGTCAAACAAAATTTTAGATTGAAATCATTAATTTTCTTTGTCATTTTAGAATCTTGCATCAATGTAACCCTTTACACCCAACTCTTCCTTATTACCATACCCAAGGAACCCATCCTTGTAGTGATTCTTAACTACTTAAGGATGTTCTTTATGGTAGTCCAGCGACTCTCATGGGGTTTAATAGATATCCACTCGTCATGTCCAATACATACGAGATAACATAATGAGTACATAACACTGCATACATGATAGATCCAATTGTGAATGCATATGGAATCTTATTCATGTTTTTCCATTCTTCACAAGAACTGGGACACTAGGCTTTTGAGAGACTAATTTCACAAATTTTCTCTCTTTCAATCATGCATTTTGAACCCCTTTAGTATCTTTCCAATATATGTGCTCTCACTTAGGACAATAAACTTTCTAGATATATATCTATAGATCTTGTATCCTATCATATAGGATGCTTCTCCTAAACCCTTCACAAAGAAGGTACTTCCTATGTTTGTTTTATCATTCTTAGGATAAGGACATTATTACCCATCATCATGTGGAATATAAATATGCTCCTACTAAATTCTTGTAATCATAGTTTCCATCCTCATTTTGACTAAATTCAAACTCTTTGACTATATTGGCAAATTGAAGATTCTAGCTCTGAGATGCTTGCTTCAATCTATAGATTGACCTTTGTATCTTATAGACTTTATTTGCAATAACTAGGTTAATAAAACATTTAGGCTATGTCACATACACATCCTCTACATTGTTCCTGTTAAGGAATTTGATTTTAACATCCATTTCCCAAATCTCATAGTCATACTAAGCTACAATGACAAGCATTATCTTGATTGGTTTAACCATGGCAACTAGTGTAAAGATTTTATCATGTTCTACAAAATTCAAATTGTTTGAAATTCATTTCAATCAATATGTCCTTATAGGTTTGAATATTATCATCCATGTCAGTCTCCTTGTGAAGACCTAATTTCACCCTATGGGTTTTACCCCTTTAGGCAGATCCTCTAAGGTCATACCTTGTTGGTTTACATGGAATCCGTCTTAGATCTCATGACCTCAAACCATTTCTCAGACTCGGGTCCCTCAATAGATTCTAGGTAGGTCATTGGCTCATATTCTATGAGCAACTCACCGCCTTATTGAGTTATAAGATATCATAACCGTTCAAGCTCAAGGTATGTACTACAAGATCTATGAGTTTTTGTCTTACATAAGGAACTTTAGATTCCACAACAATTTGTGATTCAACTTGCTCCTACCGTACGTCTTTAGGTTTAATGTTTCTTTGTTGGTCTCAAACTTTTGAGTTCAACTTTTCTCCCACTGATTCCTTTGGAATTAAATTCATTTAGGAATACATCCATCATGGCAACAAACATTTTTATTGTAGGATTGAAATATGAAACTTGTATTCAACAAAATAACATCTAAGTGATTTTTGGGCAAAGTCTTTCAAGAAATTGTTTTCTTATATAAGCTTTCCTTCCTAATATTTATAAAATACATATCAAGACACCTCCCATGCCATATCTCATATGGTGTTTTTTGAATCTTTTTACATTGTACATTGTTTTTAGTGTAAAGCATTTGTCAAAAAGGAAATTGTAAGATTAATTATATTTATTGATAATTGCACCATGACTAACAGGGTGTGATTCATTATTTCTGACACACTATCATTATGTTTTAGGTGGACTTCATCATGATGCACTATCATGGTTTCCCAGAAGGTTCTTAATCTCTTGGTTCAAATATTTTCCACATTGATTATATCGAAGTGTTTTAATACTTTTACCAAGCTGGTAATGTACTTCATTCATGATCTCCTTGAACACTTCAAGAGATTTAGACTTGTATTTCATTCAATACAGACTACCATATCTATTGAGATCATCAGTAAATATAATGAGTTACTATTGAACACTTCTAACATTTATTCTAAAAGGTCTACATACATCAATATGTATGAGCCCTAATAAAATACTCGCTCTCTCATTATATGTAGTGAAAGGTGCTTTTGTCAAATTGTCTAATAAATAAGACTTACATGACTCTATTGGTTAAATAATCAAAAGAGTCTATATAACTGTAATTATGGATTATAGATATGCATTTCTCATTTATGTGTTCTAGATGACAATGCTATATATATTTATTGTTTGAGTCGTCGAGTCATTCACTATGTATAACTATCTCTAGAACTATGAGGTATAAAGTATGAGACATTAGGTCCACTTCCATAAAAGATCGTTTCTTTGAAATGAAACATCAGTTTATTCATAATGTTCTTGTCCATGCAAGATAAATGATGTCTTCATAATAGCATTTCATTAATTCTATTGTATGCCCATTAGGCTGAATGATAGATTCCATCTATAGTGGCAACAACTCTCATTCCACACAGTTGTAGCTTACTTCTTATTGGGTCCTGAAGTGGAGATCTCTATCTTCTTCTTCTTCCTAAGATCCTCTATATAAAGAGTACAATTCCTCTTCCAGTGTCCAAGCTGGTGATAGTGGTCACACTTTCCTTCCTTATTCACTCCTCCCTTAGATTCTAGTGTAGAAGACTTTGTTTTCTGGCTAGCTTTAGAATTTTTCTTAGCTTTGCCTTTGCCCTTGGACTTCCCTCTACTGACCATCATCATAGATTTAGATTTTTCCTTCTTCATCTATGCTTCAGTTGTCCCCAACATGCTAAGTAATTCTGACAATGGCTTGTCAAAATCATTCATGTTATAGTTCATGATAAAGTGGTTATATGATTCTACTAGTGACTGCAAATCACATATGTGCCCAACTCTTTACCCAAGGAAAATCCCAATTTAGCAAGTTTCTTGACTTACCAAATCAACTTGAGTGTATGGGGACCTACTGGATCTCCTTCAGCCATATTGCACTTGAACAACGCTTTAGAGACGTCATATCTCTCTTATCTTGTCAATATTCATACATGTTCTTAAGATGTGTTACCATCTCAATAACATCCATGTTCTCATGTTGTCTCTATGACTCACAGATGATTGAGCACAACATCAGGCACTTGACATCCACAACATCTTCAGAATGCTTCCAGTAAGCATCCCTATCGGCCTTGGGTGCATTGGGAGTGGTTTCATATGGTTCTAGTGTCTTTAGGACATAGAGCTTGCGCTCTTGAGTGAGAACGATTTCAAAGTTTGTAACTAGTCATAGAAGTTGTTCCCTTTGATCAACTTGTCCTTCTCAAGGATCCATCACAAAGAAAACGTGTTTGTGTTTGCTATTAGATTCTACAAAAGAAAATTTGTAACTTTTGTCAAAACATTTTTTATTTGATTTGATAAGTTCGACAATATTAATAAGTTTTTGATTATTTATTGCTCCCACTATTTTGTTCAAATTGATATCTCTCACTACCAATTCAGAAGATTGTAGCGTACAACCTTATAATGATCTAAGATAAAAAATAATAATTAAGTTATTACCCAGCCAACACCGGCATCTATAACCAATTATTAAGGTAGGAAATATTTGCCAATTGCATCTCATGCAACTCTTGGTTAGATGGTGTGTAGAACTCCTTGTCACAAGCCATCTTTATGCTTCTAGGCATTTAATCCCATTAAAGTCACCTAGTTAAGATTGTCCCATAAGCCAACATGATAGTAATGCACCCTGCTTGGCAGGTCCATATAACCACCATCACACTTCTATGAGATAGACAACACACCATGCTTGGTGTGCCCACTCTTAGTCGATCAATATTTTCATATGTGTTGCTTATGGAAAGCATCTAAGACTTAATATTTATTGATATATTTTATATATAAATGCATATACATATCCAATCACAACATACTTATAGTATGTATCATCTACATGCTATATCCACAAACAAAAAACATGTAATTAGATTATACGAGTGATGGTGATGGCCAACCTAATGCAGTTATTTGGAGCCACAAAGAATTACTACCACCTAAGGTCAACATCACATATAGAAACCTATACTGGAAGAATTGTGTTGGACTGGTTGGTCGTCTAAACCCTTCACTCAATCAGTTGGCCTTCAGGTCGGTAGATTGGTTTCCTCTGGTCGATCGACTGGCTCTCAACTCAGGTCATTGGCTGGACACCTCTAGTCCATCGGTTGGATCCTCCTTTAGTTGGTCTCCACGGTCCTCCAGTCGATCAACTCGACTCTCAATTGGTTGATTCATATAGTGCAGAACATTTTCTCACAATGAAACATAAACTAAAACTATCCTATTCTATATTACATTGTAAAAGGAAAAACCTCAAGTTACATTCAAGGGGAATATAGGAAGAGAAGCATTATTTTACATTTGGAAAGGAGGGAAGAGGCTTGATATGCAAACTGAATAACAACAAGAAATAAACCAAACAACCATGCAAACAATTCATAGGAGTTTTGGCCATAACCACGCATACATCCACCATCAAACACTTTTAGGACTATGTGTATAGAATTAATATATGTGTATATATACATATATATAGAGAGAGATATAGGTTAGAAAGTGTGTTCCCCTTGGCACATGTAGATTATGTGTGTCAACAATAAAAATATCACATGTAAACTATGTTTATAATATCCAACCATACAGATTGATTCAACGCTATATAGAATAGACGTGTTTTAAAAATCATAACCATAAATATTATGGAACATGAAATATAGCAATATATCATCCAATGGTTTTTGCAATTGTAGCAACTTATTGTTGATTAGGAAATACACATTCTTTCACTAGATAATATTTTAATATCATATTGTGGTGATTTTTTATATACATCTTATCTAAGGAGTACACCTCACATCCATAAGCTTGGAATATTAAGTATAATTTTTAAATCATCATTAAAAAGATGGGTACATGTACTCGGGTACACAATTCTTTTAGCCATATATATATATATATATATATATATATATATATATATATAATGTATGTATGTATATCTATGTATGTATATATATGTGGGATCATAAGTGGTATTTAATCGGATATGCAAATTAATCATTTTAAATATTCACATCATATGTGATAAAATATATCAAATGATATTAATTTAGATCCAGATACATCATAAATTGACGTGTCTTTGATACCACTATTGGGGAATAGGGACGGAAGAGAAGGCAGTGGAAATAAAAAATTTGTCCATGTTCCTTTACCAGCAAATTGTGTCAACAATGATGTATCTAGGAAAGAAGGTAGAAAAAAATATACCTGGTCTTAGATCAAGTCCAACTACAACTCTTGTACGGTGACGTTCACTCTTCATAAGGCGCACATGAAAAACTGACGATGTTGGCTTCCTGGTGCAGCACCACAGACGGTGGTGGTTATTGTCCTCCTAACATGGTGGCAATGACCTCCACGCCTCTATGAAGTTCACATGAACCATCATGAAATAATGCTATCAGAGCTAACGAGAAGGAGTTGTCCCTTCGAATGTCAATGTTCTAGCGTCGACTTGCTCTCCTTTGTTGTCTCTCATTTTTTATCTCTTCCTCTATGGGTAAGACTTGCTTGGGCTCTCAAATTACCACAACTATGAGAGGAAAATAATTTTCAGAGCTTATTCTTCTCAAAGCCTTAACTCCCCCCCCATTTATAGGATGGCCAAGGTCAGGGTTTCTAGATCATCTATGAGTCGAAGAGATGGAATTTCATGAGTTTTCTAGAAGTTGTGAACATCATACCAGTTAGTTCACTGTTTAACCGATCAGTTCACATGTGAAATGATCGGTTAACACTTGAACCATTTGGTTCACTTGCTTTCCTATTCTCAATCACACTGGCTTTCAATGTCATATTAATGCAAAACATGATGTCAACATCAATCTTTGATCCAATCATATTGATCATTGAATCGGGTGATTCATAAGTTGAATCAGTCATTTCAAACCTTGAACTGTCCAGTTCACCAACTGAACTGGTCGATTCATGTCCCAGTTCAGGCAATGTTCAGTCAATGTAGTTTAAATTGACCTGACACTTGAATTCATTGGTTCAACACATGAACCAGTCAGTTCATAGTCCAATCAGTCAATTTTTAGCCATTGTTGTTTAATTGAATGTCTAAATATTTCATTAATCAAGTTAAACATCATTCATGAATAAACTCCTATTTAAGGTGCATCCTATGTGTGTGACCCTATAGATTCCAAGTTATGTTGGCAGTAAATGTCCACAACTAATTTATGACATCACATGCAACGAGTGGTATCCAGAAACACATCATTACTACCCAAGTAATTGGAAAGTTGCAAAACAACTTTAAGTTACAATCCATGACTAGTGTTACAGTGATCATATAGTTCCTTTGTATCTAATATCCAGATAGAACTTGAGGCATGGAATTGTCATCCTCTTAACGTTCAATACATGTTCCTTGAACTAGAGCAGACTGTATGAGATGCATGTGAGTTCACATATCATATATTGAGTCACATGAGGATGGCCATATGTTTCTCAGTCTCACTTATCAAGTGGCCAGGATATCAATCTCCTTTAGGAGGAACAAATTCCATCTACATCACTCACACTCAATCCCCATGTGTCATAACGTACCCAAGCAACACCTTTATGGCACCCTTATTCAAGGTCATGTTGGATGATGTCAAAATACATCAAATGACATGTGATGAGTGTAATGATTTCAGATCTAAGAACTACAATCACCACTGTCACAGTGAGATCCAATTCTGACTACCATTCCATGATCTCGATGTAACACTCTCAAGGTGGGTATGTTCGATACACAGTTCTCTAACATGTACCTATGTGGTTGGTTTGATATCACATATCATGACTAATGATATTCTATCATCAACCAACACACACTCTAGTCTTGCATATTATTTTTCTCTATTTTGCTTCCACACTAATATACGACTAGGGACATAATAAGAATACATGTCCTCGTATCACACATATGATCTCATTGTTCAGGTCCTCAACCTAAAGACATATGTCATCGAGAAACATCATTCTTTAGGCATCTACCATATTTATGTCATCATCTCATGATTGAGATAAACATAATAGATGGAATTACCTTTATAATTATCAAATCAAGTATATGATGCCCCATTATAATCATCATATGATTGGCTCTATGGGTATACATACCAACACTTACTTTGAGATTATATGTATGGATTCACAATCATTGACCATGTAATTGAAATTACATCCCTAATTATGTGATTAGTGTTTAGTTATAATATTATAACCCATTTGACCTCCAAACCCAAATATAAGCCCATAATCAGGTTCCTCATAACCAATTTGACTAACCCTCAAAATTTGGGGTCTATTAGATGTCAAATGCACCCTTAGTTAGACCCTATGTACGGTTTTTTATCAATTTAATTGCTTTCAATGTCACACCCTAGACCATGGTCTAAGGGTCAGCTTACTTGTCATGTTGCTTTCGGGTTGGGCAAGCATGAGGCAGACCTATCCATCCCCTTCCCTCAATTTTCTAGCACAATAGAAGCAACAGCTGGTGACGTGGTCCAACTTAGTTTTATGTCGCCATGCCTATTAAAACTGAGTGATTCCTTTGCCAACGACTTCCTCACTCTCCACCATTTCCAACGAACACTAACTTGGGTCATGGAGTGTAGAGAGATAAGACATCCATTCTAGGCTTTGAGAAGTCGCCACTGCCATCTCCTAGATTCACTATTGTTTCACTATAGGGACCCATTCTCTCCCTCTTAACCCATACCTAGTCCACGACAACTCCTTTGTAGTTTTCCTTGATCGATTTCCTTCATTACTGCATAGGAGTCACTACCAAAGGTCATCTTACCTAGAGGAAAAACTCAAAGCACCAGTGAATGGGTCCACCTCGATGAAATTCTTAGCGAGGTAACCACCTATAGACTTCCCTCTCTCATTCTGCACATAAGTTTGTCGTGGTTTCCTCTACTTTGTCTGGTTAATAAGTTTGGTGTTATCCTTGTCTCTGACCAATCATCAGTGAGCTTTGTCATAGTCGTTAGACCTTGTAACATCGATAAAACACATTGTAGACCTTCGACGGATCCTCTTCACTTGTTCCCCATAAGTAAGATACTAATGCAAATGCTATTTTGCGTTATGCGTTTTCCTCCACCTTCCTATGAGGTTCAGACACAACAAGTTTTATGGTTGGTCGATGGGCATGGTCTCATTTTGATGTCCTCACTGATGCCTTTGAGAGGTTTTTTCCTTTGTGAGTGGTGTGCTTGCATGCCGTTCAAACCTCTCCTCTAATCTCAAGTCTTCTATTTTTCTTGAGGTTGTTTCCGTAGTAAGGCCATGGTTTATTCTTGCCTCCCAGCCACCTCAGGACAAGAACATGATCTCATTGTGTATAGTATGATGAGGTAGAGTCAGGGAGAGGGTTCCTCACTAGCAAAGAGGTATGGTCCAAGACCCCTCCATTGCTTTGAGCTCCAACATGAGGTTAATGGCATGAGAAATAGGGAGATGAATCCCTGGGGCAAAAGCCCTATCTCACCCATGGTACCTATAATATTTTGTCATGCCATGAGGGCATTGTAGGGATTTTGGTCTTTGTTTTGACTTTGTTGACCATGCAACCCATGTTTGGATTTCCCTGTTGTTCGCATGGAAACACAATTTGATTTTGCAATTTTATTCAAGGGAAAAATCTTCAATCCATAATTGATTTTCATGAATGATCAGGAATCTCCTAATCTAGTAAAATTCATAACTTTTTTTGTCCAAATAATACATATGAATATAATTTTAGAATAAGGAAATTGTGAATGATTTCATGGTGTAGGTTTCAAGACCAGATTTCGAACTTAATGTAGTGTCATTTCTATATAATGAATTTAGTTTAATCCATATTAATTAAATGAATAAATTTTATGATTAGGTTGTGATAGCCATGACCATAAGGCTAGGAAGTGTTATTGAATGCATGGGTATGATCACTAGGTATGTACCTTCTCTATTTTATTTTGGGCATTATTTTATTGAAACCTACATTCATTTAATGAGGCATCTCATAAACTATTATTCTTCTTAAAAATCCAAATGCTTGGACATTTATATTTCTTGATATTAATACATTATATGCATGTGTTATTGAAATACTTTGTTAATATGGTTTCTTAGACCCCACCTGCTATGATTGCTTTTTTATGAGAAATTGACAGAAATGCTAGTCTTGCCTCCATATTTTATGCATACTACACATTTGACTAGAATATCTAGAATAGTGGTACTTATGTACAACCATACATATATAAGGCGTGTGTAAGTAGGGTTTGCATTTTCACCCTTTCTTTTTAGGCCATGATCCTATAGTTCTATGGCCTTTTTTAGGGTGATTTCCCCTTACACCCGGGTGTAGAGGAGCCTATTGATACCTTAGAGGATGAGCATGTACATGAGGATTTAGGGTTCGAGGAACCTATTCAACAATAGTTTGTAAAGGCTTCTAAGATGTCTAGGTTGCTTAGTGCAACTGATCCATTTAGTTTCAGTTGTTTTCCTATTCTCTTTATGTCCATGTGGACAAGTACTTATAAATAATTGGATCATGTAAATGTTTTGTTTTGCTTTTTGGTTGCTATGACTTTATTGCTCTATTTTACCATATTATTTTGAGATAATTTTAGCTCCCCTTATATTTGTTGTTGTGAATGAGTGATTGGGGTATGGATAGAGTATTCTCAAAGTACAAGTTAGGGAGTGGTCCCCTTAGTGATTCCCACTCCTTATAAAATGGTAGTAGAGCTATAAGCAGATAGTAGTCTAGTATCTCAAAACTTTATGTTAGGATCCTTACCTCTACCTATTCTTTTAGGGGAACCAATCTATCTAGAGACAGTAGTCTAGTATCTCAAGAGCTGCTCCTATACTTCATATTCCTATTGAGGGCAAATCCTATGTTATCTTTATTGATGCTTGTAAACTAGGTTTGGGATGTGTCCTTATGCAAGAAGGACAAGTGATCTACTATCACTCACACCAATTGAATATGAATGAAGGAAATTAGCCTATACATGATTTGAATCTATCTGCCATGGTTCATGCTCTAAAAATATGGAGACACTACTTGTACGGGGTATAGTTTGAAGTCTTTTGTGACCACAAAATCCTACATTACTTGTTGACACAGAAGGACTTGAACTCACGACAAATAATATGGATGGAGTACCTCAAAGATTAAAACTTTACCACCACTTATTACCCAAGTAAAGCCAATGTTGTTGGTGATGCCCGGAGTAGGAAGAAAGTTGTAACTTGTGCTTCTATTTATTCTTTCTTATGAAGGAGTTTAGAGCAGGTCTCCAGTTGGAGACCTGAGTTGCTAGAGGTTGATGATGGTACTCCTATCGAGAAGTTGAGTGCAAATGGTGTGTTTTTCTATTACTCCCACTTGGATTTATGAGTTTGTTGCTACACAACTGGGAAATCCTAAGCTTAATGAGATGAAGGTGCTAGCAAAGAAACCACGGTCTGAGTTTTTTATTGTAGTGAATGGCACTATCCACATTTGTCATAGTAGATACCTAATGTTGCTTATCTAAGACATAGAGTTATGGATGAATCCCATGGGCCCAAGTACATAATTCATCCTGGCACCATGAAGATGTGCAAGGACTTACAACAGGGCTTCAGGTGGAAGAATAAGAAGAAGAATATTGCTACATTTGTTGCAAAGTGCTTGACTTACCAAGATGTGAAGATCGAACATCGGCGTCGTGGTGGTCTTCTTCATCCACTTGAGATAATAGAGTGGAAGTGGGAGAAAATCACTATGGATTTTTTTATGGGGTTTCCAATATCAAAGTGTGGGTATGATGCAGTTTGGGTTGTTATTTATCGCCTGACCAAGTCAACTCACTTTCTTCCTTTTAAGAGCACATATAAGGTTTTGATATGGTACAGTTGTTTGTAGATTGGGTTGTTTGCCTGCATGGAGTTCCTACGGCAATAATTTTGGATCGTGACCCAAAGTTTGCTTCATGTATGTGGAAGCAAACATAGGGGGAGATGCGTTGTGATTTGCATTTCAGCAAATCTTGTCACCTACAAAGTGATGTCTAGTTTGAGCGGATAGTACAGATTTTAGAGGACTTATTACGTGCTTGTGTGATGGACTGGGGAGGTGTTTTGGATAAATACCTTCCATTGACTGAGTTTGTTTACAACAACATCTACCAAGCCACCATATTGGTATGCCTCCCTTTGAGGTTGACCTTGTCATTCACCACTACACTGGGATGATGTGGGTAAGAGAGATCTGATGAAGAGTGATGATATTCAGGTGATGAATGACAAGATATATTTGATCAAGAAGAGGATGAAGGTTTCCTAATATCGATATAAGGTGTATGTTGACAAGAAGAGATTTAATGTGAATCTCTTAGTTGGTGATTATGTGTTTCTAAGGGTAAAGTCGATATGATCCATAGCTATGTCAAAGGTCAATGGCAAGTTGGGCCCTCTATATGTGGGACCATTTGAAATCTTAGACAAGATTGGGGAGTGTGCTTATCGCCTAGCTCTTCCTCCCACCTACGACAAGATTCACAATATGATCCACGTGTCTATTTAGAAGAAGTATGTGAAGGATCCTTCTCATGTGCTGACTATTTAGCCTACTAAGTTGCGAGAGGACCTATCTTATGAAGAGTTTCCAGTGATGGTCTTAGATTCTAGAACGAAGCAACTGAAGAACAAAGAGATTGAGCTTTTGAAGATTCTCTAGAAATACCATGGTCTTGAGGAGACTACCTGGGAGTTGAAAGAGGAGATTTTACAGACTCATCCTTCCTTCTTTGCTTGTGATTCTGGGGATGGAATACTTTTTAAGGGGTGGTGTGTTGTAACATCCCCAATTCTAGGGACAAATGATTATTTTCCCTTACTTTTAAACCTTAGTATCCTTTTAATGACCATAACCCTCATATCATTGTATTAAAAGGTGATAACCCTAATCTAATTAAATTGGACATAAAAATAGACACAAACCTAGACCTAGGGTCTTAAAATAAGTTACTTTGGAATTATATGCATGGATTCACAATTGTTGACCATTTAATTGAAATTACAACCCTAATTAGGTAATTAGTGTTTAGTGATGAGATGATAACTTATTTGACCTGCAATCCTATATATAAGCCCATACTTGGGTTCTTCATATCCAATTTGACTAACACTCAAAATTTGGGGTCTATTATATGTCAAATGCACCCTTAATTAGACCCTAGAAGATAATGTACAATTGAACCTATGATTTTTGATTGATTTAACTGATTTCAATGTCATGTCCTGGACCATGGTCGAGGGGCTGATTTATTTTTCACACTGCTTTTAGGCTGACGAGCGGAATGTAGACCTAGTTGTCCCATTCCCCTGATTTTCTCACACAACAGAAGAAACAACTAGTGATGCGGTCTAGCATAGTTTTTTCTCACAATGCATAATGAAACTGAGTGATTCCTTCGCCAATGACTTCCTCATTCTCTGACGTTTCCAATGAACCCTAACTTAGGTAGTGGAGTGTAGTAGAGATAAAATGCCCATTTTAGGCTTTGAGCAGCCAATGCTTCCATCTCCTAGTCTCACTATTGCTTCACTACAGAGCCCATTCTATCCCTCTCAACCCAGAACTAGTCCACAACGACCCCTTTGCAGTTTTCCTTAATTGATTTCCCTCGTAGATTCATAGGAGTCACTGTGACACCCCGCCATCACACAGACAACGAGATGACACGTGAAAACGTACGGAACCACATATTATCAAAAACATGGGTTAATTTAAACCGATTGCGGAAAGCATACACGAGAGAACTTTTGCATCCATATCATGTAGAGAAACATGTTATATAAACATTCACAAGCCTTGTTATAGGTCCACAGCTTATCGAAACCAGCTGTGCTGTCAGCACCAGAGTTCAACACCTGTTTATACATACATAACATGCCACATACGGCCAGCAGTAGGATATACAAAAATTACAATAGCTAGCCTCGTGAAACATCATCAAACACCTCCAAGGACCTGAGTGTACAGGGATGACTCTAGGACTCTACTACAAAACCACCAAAACAGCAGCATGTCCATCTCTTGCCTTCTACTGCTCTTCTTGTTGCTCGGCCGCAACCTCACGACCACCACTGCATCTAGAACGATCACCTAAAAAGGGTGTAAACCAGTGGGGTGAGACACACAGTCCCAACGAGAAACATAACTCCCCGTCGAAACTATAAAACCTCAGAAGGTTAAAGTAGATAACAATAGATAACTGATAAAGCATATAACAAGGGCAACATACTGAGTAAGGCCATTATTACCATCAAGCTTACCAAGATATCCGTAAGGCATATAACCAAGTATTCTTTATGGAACATGATTGACAAGATAAGCTTTATAAAAACTTATCACAGAATATAAGGATCATAAACGTATATGCAAGGTGTAACTAGAACAACTATGTAAGAAAGGCCTTAATCAATGTTCCATATTTTGCTCTAGGCAAGATATACTTATTCAGCTGGATTACGTGTTATTATGCCCGAGGAAGTGAGCCTTCCCTGCTCAAATCCAACCATTGGTTGCGAAGCCCAATCCGGTGCCATATAAGGTCTGAGGAGATCCAGACTCCATGACCTCACCTTCTCATGGCTAGTACATGAATCATCAAGCAAGACTGCAGTCTAATGCTTATAGGACCTCAGCCTCAGGGTCAGCTTTGTAAGCTACCCATATCTCTAGCTCACCTCATCATAGGTGCTAGTACATTTATCCGAGCCATGAACGCATCATGCTCATTATCACATATCCTAAGCCATGGGCATGTTCACTATGTTCCATATATCCTGAGTCTGCAACCACAGCTGCACTCAACCATCCTATTTTAGGCTAGGGGAAACCTCACATATTCAACAATATGTGCTCCAGGTAATCTCGTAGGATAAACCTGTTTCACCATCACCAAATACTGACGGTAATGGATCTATGGCCAGGGCAAACTACATGACATGTTTATCTATAATTAATTAGTATATTTTAAGCCAATTGTTGAGGCAGAACAAAGTATAACATAGCCATATGGGATTACATCCTTATTGTTGTCATCATACTGTCATGGGTCCTCAATCCCTCATGACAACAACCACTGCCTCGCAAGGCATCATAATCATGAATCAACATTCTGGGAACGCATCCCTTAACTCATCATCATAGGATAACACCTCACTAGGCACTCAGCCTTATATCAGGTCCTTAGACCTATCAACTTGTTACCATATTACCACATGGTGCTATTCCAAGACCTATGTCTCATAGCTCTTACCAGGCTATGAATCCACATGAAATACATGCATGGTTAGTATACACATTCATAGAGATAACTGAAGCCATCATGGATTTACAGAATGATCATGCTATCAAGTATAGAGAAACATCGATGATTATAAGCTTTATCATTCATGGTATTATTATTAATCATGAGCATATATTATGCCTTAAACCTGTGACCATAGGCATGGGTCACATCATCATGTGAAGCAACTTCATATGCTTCCAAGCTTTCTGGTTCACAACCCATCATTATATCTCATCATCACATTTGCAGGATTCAAGGTGATTACATCATATCATTTATGTTATCATAATAAGCCATATACATTCCGAGTTATCATAACCCTCACCAAAACTCTTGTAACCCTCACCATAGGTATGGCGGGCAGCGCCATCCCTCACCAAAGGGTGTATCGGCTAGGGTTCCAACTCCTAGGACACTTGTGCCATCAAAATGGCCAACACCCATCATCCTACCATGCAACAAGGGTCAGGGTTAGGGTTAGGGTTTCCATTAGCACTCATGGTGTCGGGCAGCCACCCTAGAGGTGTGTTGTGCATCACCAGCATAGCTATCAGATAACCACCACAGCAACCCTATCGGTCAAAGGTGTGTCGCCCCAAGGTGCCCCTACTACACAATCATCTTTGTATCGTCCATGGACCATTTCTATCGACCAGGGCACTAAGAACCATGTCGTGCATAGCCATCTAGTAGCATATCAGCTAGCATCTAGGGTTAGCATGTTGGACATCATTCAATGTCGTCCATCCCCTCATATCGACCAAGCTCACTAAGGTGGTGTCGTCCAAAGCTTGTGTCGGGCAACAAACTAGCATCACATAACGGCCAAGATCACCTCAAGATAAGGGAGTGTATCAGGAATTCTCTCTACATGGATGTGTCGGGCAACCACCTATACAAGGTGTATCAAGCAACCACTCATCATAGGTGTATCATACATCCATCAACTCCACCAAGGGTAACTACCATAGGACCATAATGGGCACCAACTAAGCTTCTATAAGGCGTATCGGCCAGGGATACAAGGATCATCCAAACGCCCAAGCAAGCATATCTACCAAGGATTACACCTCAAGAACATATCGTGCAGCAAGGGTAGAAAACTCATGTCGCCCAAAGCAACTCTAACACCCAAGCTAGGGTTGAGGTTCTATATCGGCCAAGGTGCCCATCCAAGGGTCTAGCAACCATGTTGCCCAAACCCTAACTCTAGGGTGGATGAGGGATATCGGGCACCAGGGTAAAACTATTACCAACTCATCATATCATCCATAAGTCTAGGTTATAGGATCACCTTTCAAATCCAAAGGAGAGAAAGGGGTATTTCCATAACTATCAAATGAAACATAGGCCATAGAACAAGGTACTGTATCAGGCAACCTTACTTCAAAGATCATATCATGTAAGACACAACCCTACAAGGTCATCTTCAACCTCAAGCTCAAGGGCACCAAACCCTAATTGTTCAAGAAGATCAGCTCACCTCTCAACAACAAAGAGAGAGGGGTTTTGCACAACCTCTATCACAAATTGGGCAACCACAAAGATCAACCTCAACATAGGTCATCATCTACCCAAAAGCTCACCTCTCAAATCCATGGTGAGAGGAGGGTGTTACTCAAGCAACTAGAATATAAGCTCACCTCTCAACTTAAATGAGAGAGGGGTATTGCCCACATTAATAGAGCTCAAACTCACTTCTCTAGACCAAGGAGAGAAACGAGTGTTGCTACCAAAGAAAACTCCAACTATAGATCGGCCAACAAGATCTAAAGGCATATAACATCAACAAAATCATGCTCACTATAACCATAAGGTCAACGACATGCGCTAGAGTTGGATACATAACATGCATGGCCGATTATCAACATATAAGAATCATGCAATATAAAGAAGGTAGTATATCTAGGGTTAGAAGTTATGTAACCCGCCTTAAGCAAACTCCTCAAGCTCCAAAGCTCCAAGCTTCAAGCTCCTAGCTCCAACCACACTACTTAGACCACCTCAAGAAAAGGAACAAGAAGCATAACCACCATGTATGAAGAGTAGGTAAGATGGAGAAGAAGATGCTAAGGAGAGAGGGAAGATGCTTACCAAGGAAACAAGACCCACCTAGGGTTCGGACACCAAGCTAAAGGAAGAAGAAGAAGAGAGCTCCTTCAAAGAGATCGGCCACCAACCTTAGCTCCTCCAAGGGTATCAGCCACCAAGGTTGTAAGGGAGAGGTGTATCGTGCACTCAAGGAAGAGAGGAGCAACTAAGAGCTAAAGGGTTCCTAAGGAAGAGAAAGGCAAGGCATATATAGATGGGGGTCAAGGTTAAACCAAGGCAAGGTGTCACTTTACCAAGGGACACTTGTCCACATGTTCCACCACCTTGTGAAACACATGCACATGCCATGCCACTATTCTCCTAAGGATCAGCCATATGTCCAAGCTAGGGTGACACAACCAAGGCAAGAAGGTCAAACAAGGTCAAAGGCCGATACACTACTCCTCCATGGCCGACACACCCTCATGGGCGATATCCCATGGCTGACACAAAGCACCCTTGCCTGATACAGAGCTCAACCAAGCAAGGAAAGGCCCAAATAAGGGAAAACAAGGCCCAAAAGAGCTCAACCAAGCCCAAGACAACCCAAGGCATGAGCCTAAACCTTCCTCTCAACCCTAGAGGAAGCAAAGAGAGAGAAGGACATCTCTCAAGGTGGCAAACTTGCTCTTCAACCTTAACTCAGGTTATTTTGCAAGTAGCACCTCCAGCTCTCAACAAAACACAGTCAAACCCTAATCACCACTAAAGGTGATTAGCAAGCAACCAATCACAATTTTTAGGCAAAACAAATAGGGTAATGCCCAAAGCAAAGGTCAGGGTCCTTACAGTCACTATCGATGGTTGTCTTCCCTAAAGGAAAAACTTGAAGTGCCAACGACTGGGTTCACCTTGATGATATTCTTGGTGAGGTAAGCATATATAGACTTCCCTCTCTTATTCTACACATTACTCTCGTCCTGGTTTCATCTACTTTGTCCAGTCTACAAGCATGGTGTTATCCTTGACCTCGACCGACCATTGGCAAGCTTTGTCACAGTCTTTAGACCCCAAAACATCGGGAAAATACATTATATACCTTCGAAAGATCCTCTCTGCTTATCCCCCATAAGTAAGATGGTAACCCAAATGTTGTATAACATTATGTGTTTTTCTCTGCCTTCCTGTGTGTTCCTGAAAAAGCAAGTATTTTGATCGTTTGTAGGGCCTAGTCTCATTTTGGTGTCCTCGGTGATGCCTTCAAGAGGTTTGTTTCTTTGTGAGTGGTGAGCTCGCACACCGTTCAAACCTCTCCTTCAGTGTTGGTTCTATTGGTTTTCTTGAGGTCATTTACACAGCAAGGCTAGGTCTTCTTCTTGCCTCTCGGCCTCCTCATGACAAAATTGGGAGTTCGTTACTTCCGGTATGATAAGGCAGAGTCCGAGAGACGATTCCTTGCTCATAAAAAGGCATGGTCCAAGGCCCCAGCCATTGCTTTGAGCTCTAGTAGGAGGCTAATGGTGTGAGCCACAGGGAGATGAATGCCTGGAGTGAAAGCCATGTCTAGCCCATGGTACCTATAATGTCACACCATTAGGGCATTGTAGGCATTTTGATCTTTGTTTTGACTTTGTTGACCCCACAACCCCTATTTGGATGTCCCTATTGTTTGCATGACAACACGATTTGATTTTGCAGTTTCATTCTAGGGCAAAATCGTCAATCCACAATTGATTTTTATAAATAATCAAGAATTTACTAACCTTGTAAATTTCATAAATAATTATTTGTTTGTCCAAATAATACATATAAATACAATTTTGGAATTAGAAATGGGTACATTTGGAGAGAAGATTTTTAACTTAATGTAGGGTCATTCCACATAATGAATTCAATTGAATCCATATTAATTTGATGGATAAATATTGTGATTAGGTTGTGACAACCCTAACCCTGAGCCAAGAAGTGTTATTGTATACATAGGTTTGATCATAAGGTATGTACATTCTCTATTTTATTTTAGGCATTATTTGATTGAAACCTACATTCTTCTTGAAAATCCAAATGCTGGAACATTTATATTTCTTGATATTAGTACATTATGTACATGTGGTTTTTGAAATACTTTATTCATATGGGTTCTTGGACCCCACCTGCTATGATTGATTTTTTATGAGAAATTGACTGAAATGCTAGTCTTGCCTCTCTATTTTATGCATGCTACATGTGTGACTAGAATATCTAGAATAGTGGTACTTATGTACAACCATACATATATAGGATGTGTATATTCTTCCAGAGGTGTGCGCTTCCACCTTTTCTTTTTTGTCCATGATCCCATGGTGTTATGGACCTATGTTAGGTATATTTAGTCTATATTTTTATGCGTGCAAATGTATATCATTTTAAATTGGAATTGTGGAGACCCGTATGACAAGACACTTTTATTCTCATGTTTGTAATCTGAATTTTAATATGTCTCATTTCTTTTGTTATAATCCTTTTGAGCTTACCTAATTGCAAACAACCCCCCTTCTTGTGGGAACATTTATTTTGCACTTTCAAACCTTTATAATGCCCAAAGTGTTTAATATATGTACGTACTCAGCCTTTGTTGTTTTATATTTTGTTTCTTATGTTCTGGGTGATGTTCCCTTCCACCCAGGTGCACAGGAGCCTATTGATAATTTAGAGGAGTCTATACCTGAGTATCCAGGATTTAAGGAACCTGATCGTAGTAGTTTGTGAAAGCTTCAGAGATGTCTAGGCTGCCACTAAAATTGATCCATTTAGTTTCAGTTTTTTTTCCTATTCTCTTTATGTCCATGTGGATAAGTACTTAGAAACAATTGGATCATGTAATACTTCAGTTTTACTTTTCACTTTATTGCTCTATTTTGCCATATCATTTTGAGAGTATCTTAGCTCCTATTCTGTCTTATTGTTGTGAATAAATGATTGGGGTATTGCAAGAGTATTCTCAAAGTACAAGTTAGGAGTGGTCCCCTTAGTGGGGCCCACTCCTTACTGTGTGTACCATGATAATAACTAGAATCTATATAGTTTGAGTCATACATGGTTCTAATATATATATATATATGCCGACAAGGAGTGGATCAAGTGGTCAAGCACGGTGTCCCCTAACAAAGGGACCCGAGTTTGAATCCCAGTTGCCACCTTAATTTACCACCCTCCCAGGAGTTCGGTCTCCGACACGGGCATGGGAGAGGGGGGATCTTTCTCTCTTAATCCCATATATATATATATATATATATATATATATATATATATATATATATATATATATATATATATATATATATATATATTTGTTGTCCGGCGGGTAGCATTGGGTAAGTTACCCGTCCAAGTGATGCAGTGGCATCCTTTTGTAAATAACTCGAAGTTTTAGCTTACTGTAACATGCGTTTCAGGAAAAAAAACCACACAACGTCTTCTCCGCGTTCGTCTGTGCCGCCGTCAGGCTAATAGATTCGATCTACCCCCCCCCATCCGCCGTTGGACGGCCCACTACCGTAAATCCACCTCTAATTCTGCCTTCTGTGACGTATTTCAATCTTCATTTTACATTTCTTCCTCAGAAATACCTATCTTCATCTCCATTCCTGAACAACAAGGACGGCTTCCCCTCTTATCAGTCTTGTAGAGGAGGACGATGAAGGTGTCTCCCACATTCGTCTGTGTATCCCGTGATGATATTGATCTTCACCAAGTTGATTCCACCATCCAGACTTGTTGTTGTGAAGCTCACGCCACTGAGGAGGAGGGAGTGAGAGTGGTGGGAGAATTCCCTGTTCTATCTGCATATTTAGGAGCAAATTGTTGTTGTGAATCTCATGCCACAGAGGAGGAGGGAGTGGAGGTGGTGGGAGAATTCCCTATTCTATCTGCATTTTTAGAAGCAGTAGTTTTTCCAAGCTACATTCAGGTAGATTTTATATTTCTCTTCGTCAATTCATTCAGTTATACTCATTTTTCTCATCATCTCAATGTGTATTCATCCCACTTTCTCTTGTGTGGGAAAGAAACCCAATTTTTGTGTCTACATTTTTGTTTTTGAAGTAGTAATTGCCATACATGTTTTTATGTTTTGCGTAGTTACTCTTTTGTTATATGTGGTTACTCTTTTGACTTACCGAGTTACTCTTGTTGTGTTACAGGGTCACTCTTCTTGTAACATCCCTGACCTGTGTTATGGACTAACCCTAGGTGTTATGCTTAAATATGTGATTAGATGCTTGTGGTTATCTTTTGAAATGTAATTAATGCTTTTAAGGAACTCATATTTCAATTCCAGTCCTTTTTTAATAGTGTTGAAACATTATTTTGTTAAATATGGACTAAAGTGAAAATTAACCAAGTTGAGGGGTTAACTTGCAAATTGCACATTTTAAGGTGTTCCTATGATGTTGAGACATCATAAGAATGAATATGATGTTATGGTATGGATTCTACAAGCTTGAACACCAAGATATAGCTTGTAAAGCAATCATTGTGCTTTAAAACCTAGTTTTGGTGTAATGTGCAAATTACCCAAAACCTAGGGTCCAACATGTAAAATGTATCCTCTAGAGTATCTCTCATGTTTCTTGGCATCAAGTTGAGAAAATAAAATGAGAGGGCGCCTCATTGGAATGATCAAGGAAGAAAGATAATATTGATATTAAAATAATCAAAACTTAAGAAAATGGCCCTTTAATATATATATAACTTAGTAAGGTAATTGGTTTCTTTTCCTTTTAACCTTGGATAAGGGAAGAGTTTTTCATGTTATTAGGAGGAAGAGACGTGGCCAAGGATGATGCAAGCCTTGGTGGATATGTTTAAGAAATAAAAGAAATAACAATCTTTTTCTTTGCCTTGAAAATATCCAAAAATATATAAGGATCCTTAACAACAAAGCAAGGGATCGTTTCCCTTAGTTCTTTTCTCATTGTCTTGCCTTAACCGACCAAGAAGGAGCTCTGGAGCAAAGGAAGGACGAGCAAACTGGCTTGCTATGTATGGATCACCATCTACCTCGAATTCATGGCGGAAACCCTAAAACAAGGTTGGTTTATTGGTGTTTTTCACACAATTCTTCTTTCTAGCCTTCTTCTCCATCCAAAACTTGAAGAACGGACCTTGGACATCCATTGGAGCTTCATCCACCATTAAAGCTACGAAGCTTGGATCTCTGGATCAGTCCTAAAGGTGGGTTTTATAACTCTAACCCTTAAGCTTTGCTTTTGCATCCTTCTTTCTTAGAAACGTTGCTTATACTTCTTCTTTAGACACTTTTGTGTGTTCTTGCAAGTGTTTCCGTAAAGAACAACCCATGTTCTTGAGGTATAATATGATGACATTAATACCTATGTTTATCCAAAAAGTTACTTTAGCAAACGGTCTCCAACCTTTGCTCAAACGGTTTCCCAAACTGTTTGGGAGCAAACGGTTTCAAACCGTTTGAATGCAAACGGTTTCAACCAAGAATGCATGGAAGCAAACGGTCCAAGACCGTTTGGAGGCGTTGACCATTTGGAGGTCTGTTGTAAATAAAGTGGACTAATCACTTACCAAAAATCATCAATTAATTCCAAGTGAATCACCAATTGAAGGCCCATCAACCATCTAAACCCTAATCGGGTTATTTGCTGATTTCAATAATTGAATTAAGTTGAAGTTTGGGTTGAGTGGCCCAAAAGGTTTCAAAACCATTTGGGGATCACCCAATGGTGATCACCCAAGACCGTTTGGATGTCTAGGGTTAAGTAGGGTTGACAAATTGAGGGTCCAATGATATCAAGTTGTTGAGCAATTAAGTGCTGATTTGGTGACTAAACCTAGGGTTCAACCCCTAAATGAATGACTTGGTTTTTGATAAAATAATGGGAAAACGGTCTCAAGACCGTTTGGAGGTCATCCAAATGATTCCAAGACCGTTTGGGGTCAGGTCATGACCAAATTGGATGATGGCTCTATGGTTTCAAATCAATTAGACTCATGTTGAAACATGTTGAAGGGTGATCGATTCCAAACCCTAATCCAATTGATCCAAGCCCTAATTGATGATCAATTGAGGGTCAATTGAGTGTCAAATCAGTTGAGGGTTGACCTAATTGACTCAATTGATGAATGTCTACCAAGTGCATGATCGATTGAGGGGTTCAACATTGGAAACCCTAACTCAATTGAAGTGGTTGAGACACTTTTTGGTCCTTGCGGTTTTGAGGTGGTTTGGACCAAACGGTCTCAAGACTGTTTGGGACCAAATGATCCCAAACTGTTTGGTGCTCATGTGGTTTCAAGGTCTATTGTGTCCATGCGGTTTCAAAGTCAAACTTGGCCAAACGGTCTTCATGACCAAACAGTCTTCACCCCATCTTGGGCAAACGGTCTTGAGTGTGCACTTTACCAAACGGTTTCAAAAGTCAACAAGACCAAATGGTCAACAACACCAAATGGTTTCAAGGTCTGCACAAGACCGTTTGGGGGTTTATTGTGCAATCCTATTTGAGGTCTATGAAGGTCAAGATCGTTTGATGCCTTAGTGGTCAAGATGGTTTAGTAGTTGGTTAACCTAAACCTTATAGATACCTAAAGTGATTAAGGGACCAAGTAATTAGTTGATTAATGTATGTCTTAATCAGTGGTGATCACAACAAAGGTACCTTGATGGGATAGAATGACCAATAACCTTTGATCAAGTAAGCCTTAATGGCCACAATAGTAATGACACAATCCATGATGCCAGTATTGAATTGACTTAGCCTAATTAAGGGTGATGTAAACATCATCTTATAGAAAGAGGAAAGAGAAGACTCTTTATATGAATGAGAATCGAGTAAAAAACTTCCAATATGTATGAATATATCTAATTAGGGTATGATCCTTCATAGTGAGATCATGAAAACCCTAATTATGATGGTTAATGAATCTTAACCTAATTTGAGAGCATTAATGGAAGTAATCCTCATACATGATGATGGTATAATCTTAATTCATTGTAAATTGAATAGTGAACCCTAATCTAGGGTAATGTGATGAAATATGAATAGTAAACCCTAATCTAGGGAAATTTTATGATATGAACAGTAAACCCTAATTTGGGTTATGCTTTTAAGCATGAAACTCTATACTTGAAATATGAAATGAGGAATCATTATTATTTTTTAAGATGGAGGGGTTAAATAACCTAATTGAATTGAATAGGGAAAATCCTAACCCTAGAAACCAGCCGTGGTGATGTAACACGGTCATGGTATATCTTCTGTAGCACGACCGTGCAAGATAGCACGGCCGTGGTGTTCTATATTTGACTTGGAAATAAATTGTATTGTGTTGATATAGAGATAATATGCATGTTGTCAATTGTGTTAATTATGCAGGTTTTTATGAAATGGTGAGCATAGCTAGGTAAGAGCTATGATGTCATATTCATTGAAAGCACTTTATAAGTTTTGAAGGTAATAACATGCTATGTTGCCTAGTAAGAGGTAACATATGAGATTGATAGGTTGTATGAGCCATGAGAAATATCTGTATTACCATCAAGTCACCAATATGTTACTTGGTAACAAGTGTTTTGATGATCTAAGGGTTTGTGCACCCAAGTTCCTGAATTATAATGATGAGATGGTTAGGAATTGATATCCCAATGATAAATGGATGTGAAATGAACTCGATACAATTAGTATTCTTTCTTTATATCAATTGTCTTATTGATTTGTGTTTGAAAACATGCTTAAAGCTAAAATAATGCTATAATGTACTTAAATAATCAAGTATAAAGATATCATGTAGAGCCCTGACCATAGATCCATCATTATCAGAAATTAAATGATGGTGAAACAGGTTTTCCTAAGGGAACTCTTGGAGAGCATACTTTTGAGTATGTGGGGGTTATGGACGCGAATATCCTTACGTCCTAATGAGGGAATTGATGTGAGATGTACATTTAATCTCTCAATCCTTCATTATATGTGTATGTCGGGATGATGTATCACCAATCTCCCGATGAAGTTGTTAATGCCGCATCGATGTGAGATAAACAAGAAATCCGTCGATGGTAAAGAGAGTACAGCATGCCACTATAACTCTAATAGCGAAGTTTCCAGAATACCCTGGAAAGCTATTTAAGTAGAGACACAAGATGTCATGCATGTTGTACCTCACACTGACTGAGGAAGATGAGGTCATAGAAATCCGGCTCTTCTGATGACCTATGTATGGTACCGATTGCGATTTAGTAATGGTCGGTTGGAGAATGAGTGGTATACCTCATCTCCTCAGGGCATAATTATTTTTGAAAAATATAATCAGCCGTATAGCTTAATTGCTTAGGTTGAACTACGAGAAATAATGATTGATGATACATTGTTTATAGTGTGCTAGTCGAATAACTAGTATACATGTTCTTCATATTCCTTATTGATATATGTCTTGTCATTCATTGAAGTCAGAATTGAAATGATTACTTAGACGTTACTGCTCTACTTAGCTTATTCAATGAATTGCCCGCTGTTGAATAATTATAGTTCTTCTGCTCATTGTTATCTTAATATTTGCAATAACAATGTTGCTGGTGAAGAGTTATAACTCTCACTGGGACAATTATTCAATTGTCTCACCCCCGTGGGATTCAACTTTTTAGGTAGACGTCGAGGACAAAGGAACCCTTCAGTGGGTGAGCAACAACAGCAGCAACAGCAACATCAGGGATAGCAGTGATCCTCAGGTGGAAACACTGTCTGTCGAGTCTTGTAGATAGAATGTCCTATGTGTCGTCTCTGTACTCTCAGGTCCTAGGAGTCAGTAGATGTTAATATAGATCTGAGATTTTTGGCACAAATGCCTCGAGATTTTTGTATCTTGCCTTGTACATTTAATAGGGCAGTTGATGCTTGTAACCCTCGAGATGTGATTTTACAGAGATGTAATGATGAATCAGTTTGTATATATTTTACCTTGTTTTTCTTAATGAAAGAGTTTCACAGTTTGTAGATCTCTTTACAAAAAGTTTTAATTTTTAGTAATTTTCAGTAATTCCGCTGCTAAAAAAATGCTTCCGCATTAGTTTAAATCCGTTAATCTGGTTTTCACGAGACAGTCGTCACAGTTTAGTGGTATCAGAGCTCTAGCTTCGCTGAGTCTATAGAGACAAAGGACTTAGGGTTGTTGAGTCTGTTCTAGTGTCTTCCAGTATATCTGATAGTGTCTTCTGCTCATCAGGAGGAGAAGAGAAAACTAAGGATGTTTGGACCACACGAGGAATACGTTGTTGAGAGTAGTGTCGATGCACCTAGAGAAGGTGCAAGAAACCAAGGAAGGGAAGAAGCTATACCTGAACCACCCCAGTTCAATCCAGCTGACATGGGGAACCCAGCCGTCCAAGCCATGTTCGGGCAGTTCATGACTGCCATGACACATATGACTGATAGGATGCCTATACATGTACCTAGGGAATCAACCCATCCTGAAGGACAAGGAGTCAACAAGATGTTTGAACGACTTCGCCGAGTTGGAGCCACAGAGTATGCTGGAACAGATGACCCAATAGATGTTGACTTGTGGTTAACTGAACTAGAGAAGGCCTTTAGAATCCTGAACATCCCAGAAGCTAAGAAGGTTAGACATGATGTGTACCTTCTCAAGGGGAGTGTTGGTCACTGGTGGACCATGGAAGAATAAAAAAGGCCAGGTGTGGAGATTGCATGGAAAGTTTTTTGACGGGAATTTATCAACAAATACTTCCCTAAGACATTTCTGGATGAGAAAATCTCTCCGTTTGAAAGGTTAAGACAGGGACCTATGAACATTAGCGAATGTGATGCTAAGTTCATGGAGCTATTGCGGTTCTGTCCGCATATGGCAGCTACATATGAAGGAAGGATTAGGCGTTTTGAGAAAGGATTAAATGCTGAGTTGACTACTCCTGTGTCTGCTCTGGAGAATAGGGAAAGGTTTGATACCTATGTGGAATCGGTCATGAGGATAGAGAGGTCTGTGTTAGAGAAAAGACAGACCAAGAACAAGAGGATGTATCCCCAGTTCCAAGGATCCTCATCTAAAGATTTCAAGAAACCTAGGTTTTTTGTGCCTACACCAGCACCTAGATTCAGTACCCAGATGTAGTGGACGTCAAATAGGGGTAGAGGACGAAGCCTACCACTAGAAGGAGCTCACAGTTCAGCATCTATGTCGGTTACAGGACCACCCAGACCACAACAACTAAATAAAAGTTGTTATATATGTGGGAAGATGGGACAACTGAGGAAGGATTGCAGAGCCAGAGAAGTGAGTGTGACTCAACCTCAGAGGCAGAGTCAGCAAGGATCTCAAAGGCGACAGTTTCCAAGAAGTGCTAGAGGACGTGGACAAGCATCCCAAGCTGGATCATCGACACCAAGTCATCGAGCACCGAATCAACCACAGGCAACGACAAGATTTTATGCAATGAATCCACATGAGGCAGTGATCAACCCTCGGGTTGTGGCAGGTCAGATGGAGTTGTTTAATTCTGATATGCCTATAACTTGCGTTGTATCTGTTTTAATTGATATGGGTGCTATGCACTCCTTCATCACTCAAAGAGTGATTCTTGACTGCAATCTGACTACAAGTCATAGGACAGATAGTTTGTTGCTAGAAACTCCATTGATGGGATCTGCTATGTTGCAGGAGATATGTTCTCTCTGCATTCTTTTCTTTTCTGAACATCGCATTCAAGTGGATCTTATACCACTTGAGATGCATGGATTTGATGTAATCCTTGGGATGGATACCTTAGAAAGGTATAAGTTTGTATTGGATTGTGAGTCCAAACAAGTTGTGTTCACTGATGAAAGTGACACATGGATCTTTCAAGGAGATAGAAAGATTTTTCCAACCTGGTTGGTGTCAGCTATGGTTGTTGAGAAGCTGATGAGGCAAGGATGTTATGCATTCTTGGCCCATGTGGTAGATACTACCATGAAGAGTCCTAACCCTGCTGAAGTTCCTGTAGTCAGGGAATTTGAAGATGTATTCCCTGAAGAACTTCCAGGTGTGCCACCGCCTCAGGAAATTGATTTTGAAATTAATTTAATCTCAGACACGCAACCTATAGCACAAACACCGTATAGGATGGCGCCTGCTGAGATAGCAGAACTCAAGAAACAACTACAAGAGTTGCTTGAGAAGGGTTTCATCCGACCGAGTACTTCACCTTGGGGGTGCTCCGGTCCTCTTTGTTAAAAAGAAATACGGATCAATGCAGTTGTGCATTGATTATAGACAATTAAATAAAGTAACGATAAAGAATAAGTATCCTCTATCGAGGATTGATGATCTCTTTGACCAGTTGTGTGGTGCAACCGTCTTCTCAAAAATAGATTTGAGGTCGGGATATCACCAACTACGTATTAAGGATGGTGACATACCTAAGTATGCCTTTAGGACAAGGTATGGTCACTATGAGTTCACAGTTATGTTGTTTGGACTAACTAATGCACCAGCTGCATTTATGGAACTCATGAATAGAATCTTCCGACCTTATCTTGATCAATGTGTTGTTGTCTTTATAGATGACATCCTGATCTATAGTAAAGATGCTCAGCAGCATGAGCAGCATCTTCGTCAGGCTCTAACTTTGCTAAGAGAGCATGAGTTATATGCTAAGTTTAGCAAGTGTGAGTCTTGGTTACCGGAAGTTTCTTTTCTGGGACACGTAATATCTACTTTAGGTATACGTGTTGACCCTAAAAAGGTAGAATCTGTCCTACAATGGGAGCAGTCGAAGACACTGACAGAGATTCGTAGTTTCTTAGGGTTGACAGGCTATTATCGGAGGTTCATCAAGAACTTCAGTTCTATAGCCTTACCCTTGACTAAGTTGACCGGGAAGGATGTTCCTTTCACCTGGAGTGACAAGTGCCATCAATCTTTTCAGCTGTTGAAGGAAAGGTTAACAAGTGCACCTGTGCTTGTGTTACCTGAACAAGGAAAAGGATATATAGTTTTCTATGATGCCTCTAAGAATGGACTAGGATGTGTGTTGATGCAGGATAAATAAGTGATTTCTTTTGCTTCTCGACAGCTTAAGAAACACGAGGAGAATTATCTGACACACAACTTCGAGCTTGTTGTTGTAGTCCATGCCTTGAAAATCTGGAGACATTATCTTTATGGAGAAACATTCTAGATTTTCACAGACCATAAGAACCTTAAGTATATCTTTTCTCAGTATGAGCTTAATATGAGGCAATGCCGCTGGATGGATTTAATCAAGGACTGCGATTGTACGATTGATTACCATCCAGGGAAAGCCAATGTGGTTGCTGATGCTTTGAGTAGGAAATCAGCAACACTAGCTTTGGATAGAGCACAACTGAATTCCTTGGTGTGCTCTAGGAGGGATATGCTTATCTCCTTAAGGCAAGATAATGTACAATTAAGAGTATCGTTGTTATCTGAACTGCTTGCTAAGATGCACATAAAACCTACCCTGAGGCAATAGATTAAGGAAGCACAACAAGTTGATGAAGTAGTTCAACTGATTAGATCAGAGTATGGTAGTGAGAAACAAGATGGTTTCCATGATTCCGATGATCAAGTAGCCTATTATCATGGTAGGATGATAATGCCAGATGCGGATAACTTGAGAAACTTAGTCCTGGAAGAAGCTCATTCTTCAATGTATGATATGCATACAGGAAGCACCAAGATGTATCGAAACTTGAAAGATATATATTGGTGGCCTGGTTTGAAGAAGGACGTTGCTGAGTTTGTTATGTGATGTCCTGTGTGTCAGCAAATTAAAGTTGAACACAAGAAGCCTGCTGGAACAATGCAACCTTTACCCATACCACAATGGAAGTGGGATCATGTGACCATAAATTTTGTGGTTGGTTTACCTAGAACAGCCAAAGGTCATGATTCCATCTGGGTAATAGTTGATAGGTTGACAAAGACAGCACATTTCTTACCTGTCAAAACAACCTATTCTGCAGAGAAGCTGGCACAGTTATATGTAGATGAGATAGTGCGACTGCATGGAGTCCCAGTTACCATTGTTTCTGACAGAGGTCCCCAGTTTACAAGTCATTTTTGGGAGAGACTTCATAAAGCCTTAGGCACACAATTAAGGTTTAGTACAGCCTTTCATCCTCAGACTGATGGACAATCAGAAAGGACTATACATACCTTGGAAGACTTGCTTGGAGCATGTGTTCTTCAGTTTACAGGGAGTTGGGATCTGCACCTAAGCTTGATTGAGTTTGCCTACAACAATAGCTATCAACATAGCATTGATATGGAACCTTATGAAGCTTTGTATGGTAGACGTTGTAGATCACCCTTATGTTGGTATGAAACTGGTGAATATCAACTTTTAGGTCTTGATCTTGTGCAGCAGACCACCGAGAAGATTAAGATAGTACAACAACAGTTAAAGACTGCACAAGATAGGCAGAAATCTTATGTTGATAAGCGTCGTAGACCTTTAGAGTTCCAGGTTAGAGACAGAGTGTACCTCAAGGTTTCACCTTGGAAAGGAGTTCTTAGATTTGGAAGGAAAGGAAAGTTAGCTCCTAGGTTTATGGGGCCTTATCCAATCATTGAACGGATTGGAAAGGTAGCTTATAAGCTAGAGTTACCATCAGAGTTGCAAAAGTTACATCCAGTGTTCCACATTTCCATGCTTAGGAAATGTCACCCTGATACAAAATCAGTTCTGCAACCTATGGAAGTAGAGTTGAATGATGATATATCTTATGAAGAAGGACCTATATCGATCCTTGACAGTAGAATTAAAAAGCTAAAAAAGAAAGACATAAGTCTTGTGAAAGTCCTCTGGAATCACCGTGGTGTTGAAGAAGCCACGTGGGAACTAAAGGAAGAGATGAGGAGGAAATTCCCTGGTCTTTTCCCTTAATATGTTTTGTAGATGATTTCGGGGACGAAATCCTTGTAAGGGGTGGATAATTTGTAACATCCCTGACCTGGGTTATGGACTAACCCTAGGTGTTATGCTTAAATATGTGATTAGATGCTTGTGGTTATCTTTTTAAATGTAATTAAAGCTTTTGAGGAACTCATATTTCAATTCTAGTCCTTTTTTAATAGTGTTGAAACATTGATTTGTTAAATATGGACTAAAGTGCAAATTACGCAAGTTGAGGGGTTAACTTGCAAATTGCACATGTTAAGGTGTTCCTATGATGTTAAGACATCATAAGAATGAATATGATGTGATGGTATGGATTCCACAAGCTTGAACACCAAGATATAGCTTGTAAAGCAATCATTGTGCTTTAAAACCTAGTTTTGGTGTAATGTGCAAATTACCCAAAACCTAGGGTCCAACATGTTAAATGTATCCTCTAGAGTATCTCTCATGTTTCTTGGCATCAAGTTGAGCAAATAAAATGAGAGGGGTGTCTCGTTTGAATGATCAATGAAGAAAGATAATATTGATATTAAAATAATCAAAACTTAAGCAAATGGCCATTTAATATATATATATAACTTAGTAAGGTAATTGGTTTCTTTTCCTTTTAACCTTGGATAAGGGAAGAGTTTTGCATGTGATTAGGAGGAAGAGACCTGGCCAAGGATAATGCAAGCCTTGGTGGATATGTTTAAGAAATAAAAGAAATAACAATCTTTTTCTTTGCCTTGAAAATATCCAAAAATATATAAGGATCCTTAACAACAAAGCAAGGGATCGTTTCCCTTAGTTATTTTCTCATTTTCTTGCCTTAACTGACCAAGAAGGAGCTCTGGAGCAAAGTAAGGATGAGCAAACTGGCTTGGTAAGCATGGATCACCATCTACCTCGAATTCATGGTGGAAACCCTAAAACAAGGTTGGTTTATTGGTGTTTTTCACACAATTCTTCTTTCTAGCCTTCTTCTCCATCCAAAACTTGAAGAACGGACCTTGGAAAGCCAGTGGAGCTTCATCCACCATTAAAGCTATGAAGCTTGGAGCTCTGGATCAGTCCTAAAGGCAGGTTTTATAACTCTAACCCTTAAGCTTTGCTTTTGCATCCTTCTTTCTTAGAAATGTTGCTTATACTTCTTCTTTAGACACTTTTGTGTGTTCTTGCAAGTGTTTCAGTAAAGAACAACCCCTATTCTTGAGGTAGAATATGATAACATTAATGCCTATGTTTATCCAAAAAGTTACTTTAGCAAACGGTCTCCAACATTTTCTCAAATGGTTTCCCAAACCGTTTGGGAGCAAACGGTTTCAAACCGTTTGAATGCAAATGGTTTCAACCAAGAATGCATGGAAGCAAACGGTCCAAGACCGTTTGGAGGCATTGACCAGGCATTGACCATTTGGAGGTCTGTTGTAAATAAAGTTGACTAATCACTTATAAAAAATCATCAATTAATTCTAATTGAATCACCAATTGAAGGCCCATCAACCATATAAACCCTAATCGGGTTATTTGCTGATTTCAATAATTGAATTAAGTTGAAGTTTGGGTTGAGTGGCCCAAATGGTTTCAAAACCATTTGGGGATCACCCAAACGGTCTCAAGACCGTTTGGAGGTCTAGGGTTAAGTAGGGTTGACCAATTGAGGGTCCAATGATATCAAGTTGTTGAACAATTAAGTGTTGAATTGGTGACTAAACCTAGGGTTCAACCCCTAAATGAATGACTTAGTTTTTGATAAAATAATGGGAAAACAGTCTCAAGACCGTTTGGAGGTCATCCAAATGATCCCAATACTGTTTGGGGTCAGGTCATGACCAAATTGTATGATGGCTCTATGGTTTCAAATCAATTAGACTCATGTTGAAACATGTTGAAGGGTGATCGATTCCAAACCCTAATCCAATTGATCCAAGCACTAATTGATGATCAATTGAAGGTCAATTGAGTGTCAAATCAGTTGAGGGTTGACCTAATTGACTCAATTGATGAATGGCTACCAAGTGCATGATCGATTGAGGGGTTCAACATTAGAAACCCTAACTCAATTGAAGTGGTTGAGACACTTTTTGGTCCTTGCGATTTTGAGGTGGTTTGGACCAAACGGTCTCAAGACCGTTTGGGACCAAACAATCCCAAACCGTTTGGTGCTCATGCAGTTTCAAGGTCGATTGTTTCCATGCGGTTTCAATGTCAAACTTGGCCAAACGGTCTTCATGACCCAACGGTCTTCACCCCATCTTGGGCAAACGGTCTTGAGTGTGCACTTTACCAAACAGTTTCAAAAGTCAACAAGACCAAACGGTCAACAACACCAAACAGTTTCAAGGTCTGCCCAAGACCGTTTGGGGGTTTATTGTGCAATACCATTTGAGGTATATGAAGGTCAAGATCGTTTGATACCTTAGTGGTCAAGATGGTTTAGTAGTTGGTTAACCTAAACCTTATAGATACCTAAAGTGATTAAGGGACCAAGTAATTAGTTGATTAATGTATGTCTTAATCAGTGGTGATCACAACAAAGGTACCTTGATGGGATAGAATGACCAATAACCTTTGATCAAGTAAGCCTTAATGACCACAATAGTAATGAGACAATCCATGATGTCAGTATTGAATTGACTTAGCCTAATTAAGGGTGATGTAAACATCATCTTATAGAAAGAGGAAAGAGAAGACTCTTTATATGAATGAAAATCGAGTAACAAACTTCCAATATGTATGAATATATCTAATTAGGGTATGATCCTTCATAGTGAGATCATGAAAACCCTAATTATGATGGTTAATGAATATTAACCTAATTTGAGAGCATTAATGGAAGTAATCCTCATACATGATGATGGTATAATCTTAATTCATTGTAAATTGAATAGTGAACCCTAATCTAGGGTAATGTGATGAAATTTGAATAGTAAACCCTAATCTAGGGAAATGTTATGATATGAACAGTAAACCCTAATTTGGGTTATGCTTTTAAGCATGAAACTCTATACTTGAAATATGAAATGAGGAATCACTATTCTTTTTTTAAGCTGAAGGGGTTAAATAACCTAATTGAATTGAATAGGGAAAACCCTAATCCTAGAAACTAGTCGTGGTGATGTAACACGGTCGTGGTATATCTTCTGTAGCACGGCCATGGTGTTCTATATTTGACTTGGAAATAAATAGTGTTGTGTTGATATAGAGATAATATGCATGTTATCAATTGTGTTAATTATGCATGTTTTTATGAAATGGTGAGCATAGCCAGGTAAGAGCTATGATGTCATATTCATTGAAAGCACTTTATAAGTTTTGAAGGTAATAACATGCTATGTTGCCTAGTAAGAGGTAACATATGAGATTGATAGACTGTATGAGCCATGAGAAATATCTGTATTACCATCAAGTCACCAATATGTTACTTGGTAACGAGTGTTTTGATGATCTAAGGGTTTATGCACCCAGGTTCCTGAATTATAATGATGAGATGGTTAGGAATTGATATCCCAATGATAACTGGATATGAAATGAACACTATACAATTAGTATTCTTTCTTTATAGAAATTGTCTTATTGATTTATGTTTGAAAACATGCCTGAAGCAAAAAGAATGCTATAATGTACTTAAATAATCAAGTATAATGATATCATGTAAAGCCTTGACCATAGATCCATCATTGTCAGAAATTAAATGATGGTGAAATAGGTTTTCCTAAGGGAACTCCTGGAGAGCATACTTTTGAGTATGTGGGGGTTATGGACGCGAATATCCTTATGTCCTAATGAGGGAATTGATGTGAGATGTACATTTAATCTCTCAATCCTTCATTATATGTGTATGCCGGGATGATGTATCACTAATCTCCCGATGATGTTGTTAATGCCGCATCGATGTGAGATAAACAAGAAATCCCTCGATGGCGAAGAGAGTACAACATGCCACTGTAACTCTAATAGCGAAGTAGCCAGAATACCCTAGAAAGCTATTTAAGCAGAGACACAAGATGTCATGCATGTTGTACCTCACACTGACTGAGGAAGATGAGGTCATAGAAATCCAGCTCTTCTGATCACCTATGTATGGTACCGATTGCGATTTAGTAATGGTCGGTTGGATAATGAGTGGTATACCTAATCTCCTCAGGGCATAATTATGTTTTGAAAAATATAATCACCCGTATAGCTTAATTGCTTAGGTTGAACTACGAGAAACACTGATTGATGATACATTGTTTATAGTGTGCTAGTCGAATAACTAGTATACATGTTCTTCATATTCCTTATTGATATATGTTTTGTCATTCATTCAAGTCAAAATTGAAATGATTGCTTAGAGATTACTTCTCTACTTAGCTTATTCAATGAATTTCCTGCTGTTGAATAATTATAGTTCTTATGCTCATTGTTATCTTAATATTTGCAATAACAATGTTGTTGGCGAAGGGTTATAACTCTCGCTGGGACAATTATTCAATTGTCTCACCCCCGTGAGATTCAACTTTTTAGGTAGATGTCGAGGACGAAGGAACCCTTCAGTGGGTGAGCAACAACAGCAGCAACAACAACATCTGGAACAGCAGTGATCCTCAGGTGTAAACACTGTCTTTCGAGTCTTGCAGATAGAATGTTCTATGTGTCGTCTCTGTACTCTTAGGTCCTAGGAGTTAGTAGATGTTAATATAGATCTGAGATTTTTCGTGCAAATGCCTCAAGATTTTTGTATCCTGCCTTGTACAGTTAATAGGGCAGTTGATGCTTGTAACCCTCGAGATGTGATTTTACAGAGATGTAATGATGAATTAGTTTGTATATAACTTACCTTGTTTTTCTTAATGAAAGAGTTTCACAGTTTGTAGATATCTTTACAAAAATTTTTAATTTTTAGTAATTTTCAGTAATTCCGCTGCTAACAAAATGCTTCCGCATTAGTTTAAATTTGTTAATCTGGTTTTTGTGAGACGGTCGTCACACTTCTGGTCTTCTTAGTTACTCCAACACACTGTCATGGATCCCAACCTTGATATGGATGTTGCTAATGCAAGTTTCGACCGTGACGATGATAATCCTCAGTCTTCTCATTCTGTTGGTGCTTCCTCTCTACCCCCAGTTGTAGTCCCTAGAATTGGCCTCCAGTTTGGAAGTTTAGATGAAGGTATCTCCTTCTATTGCAGCTATGCTGGAATGATTGGGTTTAACATCAGGAAAGACGACAACATATATGAATGGGGAACTAAGATTTTGGTTGCCAAAGATCTGGGTTGTGACAAGTAGGGTAAGATCTGCCGTTCTAAGAGGTCTAGAGGGCTTCTGAGCCCCATTTGTGATGAAGTGGGTAACTTGCAGGATATGATGTCCAAGAAGCACAGGCGTTCTGTGAAGAGGTGTGGTTGTGGAGCCATGATCTGTTTCACATTGGATAAATCTTCATCCATGTGGGTTGTGACTGCATTTGTTGCGGAACACAACCACTATCTTGTTGATGATGCTCATCTCTGTTACCTTAAGTGTAACTCATCTCTTGATGAAACACAAAAATAGATCCATTCTTCCATGAGCCAAGCTAACATACTTGTATCAAGACAAATTGCATTGATTGCATCTGAGTCTGGCGGCTATGAAAATTTGACATTTACCAGTAGACAAGCTCATAGACACATCAGTAGCAAGAGGAAAGAGTCGGCCAAATACGACGTCGACATGGTTTTAGATCTCTTTTCTAGGTTCAAGGTCCTCGATCTGAAATTCTTCTATAGCTACCAAAATGACCCTGATTGCTGCCTTACTCATCTATTTTGGGTTGATCCTGTCTCCATTGAAGACAGCGGGTTGTTCAGGGATGCGATTGTGTTTGACACCACCTACCGCACCAACAAGTATTTGATGGTTTTTGGAATGTTTGGTGGAGTTGATCACCATCGCAAGACAGTGTTGTTTGCTTCTGCTCTGCTAGTCGATGAGAAGTACGACTCATTTGTCTGGGTGTTCAAGCAGTACCTACTTTGTTTTGGCAAAGAGTCGATTTCCATCATAATCAATCAGGACCCTGCTATGAATGCTGCTATTATCACTATTTTTCCCAATTGCAAGCATCACTTATGCAGCTGGAACATCCTACAGAAGCTTCCCTCCATGCTTGGCGGCATTCCTAATAAGGACCGGATCATAATCTCCTTGAATTATTGTGTCTGGAACGTAGGTGATGTTGACATTTTTTAAGAGAGGTGGGATTCTGTAATTCAGGAGAATGATTTGTTGTCCATCACCTGGATTTCTAATATGTATGTGATGTGTTGTGATCGTGTTTTGTGCTATATGCAGTCCTCCTTCTTTGCAGGCATGAGGATGACTCAGAGGAGCGAGAGCCTGAATGCGTTCATTAGGAGCCATGTGAATAGTAGGAAGACTCTCTTTGAACTTGTATGTTCATTGGATACTGCCTACTCTCATGTGCGGGAGATTGAAAATTTCAAAGACTTTGATGACGAGTACAGTAACCTCCCTTTGTCATCACTGTGGCCCCTGGAGGAGCAGATGAGAGGTATATACACCAAGTCCATCTTTAAGATATTCCAGTCTGAGGTTCACCAAAGCATGGTCTACAATGTAAAGGAAGCTTCAGAAGGTGTCTTTGAGGCGTATCGCGTCGGTGGACTTGGAACTCCCCTTATATTGAATAAAGAGTCATCTAGTGACATTGTTTCCTGCAGTTGCTTCATGTTGGAATTCAAAGGTATCCCTTGTAGGCACATCCTCTCTTATTTGAAGAGTCGTGACTATTGCACTCTTCCCGAGCCTTGCATACTGAAGAGGTGGACCAAAGGGTACAGAGAATAGCCTTTGATTTTTGGCAAAGTGTCAGTTAAGCATCCATCCACTGGGAGGACACTTCAACTTGTTTCTACCTGCAATTTGATTGTCAACATAGCGTTTAGGAACAACGTTGTAGATCTTTGCCATGAAAAATGGTTAACTCTGTGAAAGGAGCTCTTAGACTTGGATCTCGCTGATACTGGTGCAGGTGCTGGTGTAACCGCTTCTAATACAGCTTCCTCTTCTGCTGTCAAGGTCCATATACCTAGTATTTGTAAAACTAAGGGGAGACCTAGATCGACCGATGTGAGGTTTAAATCTGGAGTTGAGATTGCCCAGTCTAAAAGAGAGAGGCAATGTAAGAATTTCTTAGAGTTTCAGGTCAACCATGACAGCAGGAACTGCCCTATGAAGAAGTAGTCCATTCTGTAGGGATTTTGTTTCTGGACTCTGTGTTGTTGTTGTTTGATGTTCAATGATTATCTCAGTTGTTGATCGTGTTGTCTTGTAACATCCCAGGATTTGAGGCCTCGGATAACATGATCTTAAAAGGAATGATTGGACTACCCATATCACCAAGGTGCACCTCCTTTTCTGGGATCCCATCACTAAAGAACTCCATAGTTAAGTGTGCTCAGCTTGGAGTAGTATTGGGATGGGTGACCAGTCGGAAAGTTGATCCTGGCTTGTGCGTGAGTGAGATTAAGACACACAGTTAAGGCTAGTGGTGGTCTGTAGGGCCAGTCATCATTCTTGAAACTCTACTAGAGCCTTGGGCAGTGGGCCCGGATGTTACAAATGGTATCAGAGCCAATTCCCCTCCAGTAGGTGGGCCCACATGGGCATGGCATGCTAGTCTTGAGCCGTGCGGTCCAGGCATGTAGGAAAGGGTTGTCCATGGTTGACATAGCCACCCTTGCACTGGTATTCCTTGATCGGGAGCTGGGTGTCCATGGGCTATTATGGGTCTGCACTGAAATGGGGAGGAGATTATGAGGCTTTATAGTTGAGCCTTGACGAGAACGTCAAGAGTCTAAGTGGGAGAGATTGTAACATCCCAGGATTTGAGGCCTCAGATAACATGATCTTAAAAGGAATGATTGGACTACCCATATCACCAAGGTGCACCTCCTTTTCCGGGAGCCCATCACTAAAGAACTCCATAGTTAAGCGTGCTCAGCTTGGAGTAGTACTGGGATGGGTGACCAGTTGGGAAGTTGATCCTGGCTTGCGCGTGAGTGAGATTAAGATGCGCAGTTAAGGCTAGTGGTGGTCTGTGGGGCCAGTTGTCATTCCTGAAACTCTACTAGAGCCTTGGGTAGTGGGCCCGGATGTTACAGGTCTGTTGATGCTGGACATTTTTTAGTGGAGTTTGTAGTTGATTAGTGCGTGAGTGAGGGATATTCAAATCTATAATGGGTTGTTCTTTTTGTCTGTAGTTTTTGTGAAAGTGATTTTGTAACCCTCCATGTATTTTCACTTTTGTGTTTTGTAATGTATCTATGTGTTACGTTGAGCTCCACCAGCTGTATGTATACTTTGAATATGCTACAAAGAATTTGTTCTGATCAGATGTTACTCTTTTGAAGAATATTTTTTTTTATCTTCATGTGCAATTGATACTCTTTTCTTCTGAAATACATACATTTTTAGATTAGTACAGTTTCTTTCATGTTTTGTTTAGTTTACTCACGAAATGTCAATTTTTGCTACTATGTGGTTCACATACACTAGTTTCGTGTTTTTGACAAACCTTCAGCCACAAGAGTTACTTTCTGAATGTTGGAGTTACTTTTTATATCATCAGAGTTACTCTAAGTGTTCTCTCAGTTACTCTCAGTGCTCTCATAATTACTCTTAGTGTTGTCACAGTTACTCTTAGTGTTCTCTCAGTTACTCTTTAGTGTTGTCATAGTTACCTTATGGATTACCTCTCTTTTTTTAGAGTTACTCTTACAAAGTATGTGAGTTACTCCTTTGGATCATACAGTTACTTTTCTAGACTATCACAGTTACTCTTAGTGTTCTTATAATTACACATAGTCTCTGGAACAAACGATATATATTATACATTGTCTCTGGAACAAACGATATATATTATACATAGTCTCTGGAACACAGCATTCAAAGCATAAAATGATATATATTATACATAGTCTCTGGAACAAATGATACAGAAAACTATAGCCAAACCAGCTATAAGGACGGTCCATCAACTGAACATAAAAACCAAAGAGATCAGGGGGTCAGATCCATCCCTGGTGAGATCTATCATACACACCATTTACTCCATTGCAAAGCAGAGATAGCAAACCAAAACAACAACTTCAGAATCCTCAAAACTTCTAGCGGGTAAGCAAAACCAGACTACAATAGCAAGAGGAACCATAACCACTGGAACAAGATAACCAAAAAATACAGCCAAACCAGCCTTCAGGATAGTCCAACTTCAGCACCAGCACCTCTCTCGCCAGGGACGTATCTAAGAAGTTCATAGCAGGAACAGCCAGTTAAAACAAAAAATATGTATATCAAACACACCAGTTCATAGCAGGAACAGTCAGTTAAAACACACTAGTTCAGAACAAAGAAAATTTTGTATATCAAACACACCAGTTCATAGTAGGAACAGCCAGTCAAAACAAAAAAAAGTCACTTAAGAATCAGGATCAGATCAGACTATATATAGCTCTCTGAAGTAAAAATCTCTTAAGAAATAGTATTATGAAATAGTATTAGATGAGGGACTATGAGAACATTAGGAATGGTAGTAGGAGGTATGTTGTTCCAAAGTGGGTGAAAGGGAGAGAACAATCGGCCACAGTGACAAAATGAGAGCATTGGAACTTAAAAGAAGAGGATAGTAGACATGTTGATGGTGTCATGCAAGATCAATCACTGCTACATAGTTGGGAGGTGATATGCTGGTCCTGACAGCTGCTACATAGTTGGGAGGTGGCAGGAGAGGCTAGGAGGGAGGAAGAAGAGGCAGAGTAGGGGTTGTGGGATGAGATGAGCGGTTGTGATGAAGAAATCCAAGGCCTTGTGAGGAGGGCTGGGTTGGTGGTGGAGGGATTGGGGAGTATTTTTGGTTACTGGGTAGACGACCACCGTTGCTGGTATCTGTAGGAGGGGTTAATGGTTGGTTACTGGGTAAACAACCACCTCTGCGGGTATCTGTAGGAGGGGTTTGTCGAAGACTACCTCCGCGGTGGTGACCCTAGGATGGTTGGGGGTGGTAGACGGTATAGGCGGTGATGGGGAAGATTATCAACCAAAAGTCAAGGAGAAAAGGGTGGCAGTGCATAGCTATTTATGATCAGAAGGCTAGAAAGAAGAAGTAGTGTCTTCTGCAGATGTTGTGGTGTCAGCTATCGTAGATGAGTCAACTTGTAAAGGATTCACCCATGAACCCCGTAGTGCTTGGTATTTCTCCTTAACAAACAGATGATATGCAGACTCGTCCGTTCCAGATTCACCAGGCACTCTGAAGAGCGGAAGTAGTTCGGTTGGTGTTTCTAAGAAAAAATATGTGATCCATGTTGTGATAGTTTGATGATTAGTTGGCCTGAGGAAGATGATCCAATCTCTGCAAATATTGAGCTGTGTGATCATCTCATTCCAGACGCTACCAGTAGAAAAGGATTCATTTTCATTTTGAATAAGGGTGATCTGAAATGTCTGGTTTCCGATACAGAAGGTGGTGTTGTCTGGTTTAATGTGAAAATGGAGATATTTCCATTATATAGGTAGTTGAATGGATTCCATAGTTTTGTCGTCAAGGGTGTAGTTCATGGGTTGGATGAATGGGTTCATGGTAGGTTGTGTTGAGGTTTATGAGAACACTAGGAATGGTAGAAGGAGGTATGTTATTCCAAAGTGGGTGAAAGGGCAAGAACCATCGGCCAAAGTGACGAAATGAGAGCACTGGAACTTAAAAGAAGAGGATAGAAGGCCTCATGAGGAGGGTTGGGTTGGTGGTGGAGGTACTGGGGAGTATTTCCACAAGAGTTACTTTACAAAGTACAACAGTTACATTTTTTAACACTAGAGTTACTTTTTATATTGTCACAATTACTCCTGGTGTTGTCACAGTTACTCATAGTGTTGTCACAGTTACTCTAGTGTTGTCACAATTACTCTTAGTGTTGTCACAGTTACTCTACTGTTGTCACGGTTACTTTTTATATTGTCACAGTTACTCTTATTGTTGTCACAATTACTTTTTATATGTTACTCTTTTGAAGAATATTTTTTGTTTTATCTTTGTGTGCAATGAATACTCTTTTCTTCTGAAATACATACATTTTTGGATTAGTACAGTTTCTTTCAGGTTTTGTTCAGTTTACTCATAAAATGTCAGTTTTTGCTACTATGTGGTTCACATACACTAGTTTCGTGTTTTTGACAAACCTTCAGCCACAAGAGTTACTTTCTGAACGTTGGAGTTACTTTTTATATCATCACAGTTACTCTCAGTGTTCTCTCAGTTACTCTCAGTGTTCTCACAGTTACTCTTAGTGCTGTCACAGTTACTCTCAGTTTTCTCTCAGTTACTCTTTAGTGCTATCATAGTTACCTTATGGATTACCTCTCTTTTTTTAGAGTTACTCTTACAAAGTATGTGAGTTACTCCTTTGAATCATACAATTACTTTTCTAGACTATCATAGTTACTCTTAGTGTTCTTTTAATTACTCTATGTGTTATGATATTATCATCACTCTTTCTCTTGTGTTGTTTTTTTGTTTGGCAGTCTAACTCAAAGTATATATCTCCATACAAAATCACAGCAGTTTTACATTCAAGAAACAACATTCAAAGCACAAAATGCTATATATTAAACCCAGAAATCGTATTTGCAATATGATTTAGATCAAAAATGTAATTTTCAGGATTTTCGTAGCACACAAGTAAATGTATCTCATAGCGGTTACACATCAGAATTCCAGAAGCAAATTGTTCAAGTTTTACATTTCAATTAATAATTCACTATTTCAGCTAAAATTCAGCCATTTATCTAGGCTTGAAACAACCTCTTCCTCCACGCTCTTCTCTTCATCTGCTGCTTCTGTCTTCTCTTCTTCTTGCTACTTCTGACCTTCATCTCTTCCTCCCTTGTTCTCCCCAGATGGGCCTTTTTTGATGTCTTCTTTGTTATCTTTTTCATGTGCTTGTATAGGCTGCAGCTCCCCCCTCACCACCATTCTCTAAAAAATATCAGCCCTTATGGTCGGCATGTCCTTGCAGGTGAAGTTCATTTGTTTTCCATTTACCAGGCATTCTAGGTACTTCATGAAGAAGATCCCACAGTCAAGTGAGTCTTCTTTCTGCTATGGGCACAGTGGGTACTCTCGTCCCCACTGTGATAGTTGGTCCCCTTTTTCTGCCCCCCTGAAGAATTTGTGCACAATACCCACCTGCATTAAAAATACACAACTCTTATTAATCATCAATCAACAAACATTAACCCTATCAATCCACTACAAATAGAGTTACTTTTTATAGATCGCTTACCCATCTAAGGGATTCTTTTTTTGACTTGCAATTTCCACTCATTGAGTTATAAGACTGGTGTGCTCCATCTCTAAAACTTGCCTCGTACAAGTGCCAGTGGTTGTCGTTGTTCAGTATAGTGAACATTGAGTCCATTGTGTCCCAATCTTTCATCGGAACGTTGAATAGTGGAGATAGCATGTCGATCTGCTCCATGGTTATGTTTTCAATATCAAACGCCAACTTATACTGCAAATGCAGAAATAAAAAATTCACATCTATAAGTTTCAGTTTTGTGTATATATTTTTTATTTTTTATGTAATTTTGTATACCAATTTTGTTGTTCTTACCGGAGCATATGTGCTCAAGTAGTGCCATGAAAATCCCTTCTTCCTCCTTTTGCTTATGGTATCTTTGAGCATCTGTACAAAGTAGTCCATAACCTGGAAAAAAAAAACCACAAGCTTTCTTTGTTTAGAAAAAAACGACAAGCTTTTAAAGAGTTACACTACTATTTATTTGTTTCTTTCTGATGATTGTATCATTTGATCTTTGTACATTAGGGTGGTGAGGTCCTTCCCCGTGCACCAAGTGTCATCATTGAATCTCCATTTTCATTTTGACCTGCCAATCATTTTTATAGATGTTATACATATTAGTTTTGGATATTGAATAAGTGATATTTTATCTGTGTACACTTGACAAAATAACCAATTCTCTTACATTTCTTCTATGTTGTCCATGAAGTGGTGGACATTTTCCCTGGTTTCTTTTGTTTTGAAATGCTAAAAAACAATGAAGTTTGACAGCTTGTGTTGTCAACAACAAAAGAGCAGTCCATGTTAGAATCAATCTTCATTTTCCACTAGTTACACTATGTTGATATGTCGTACAGTTACTATAGACCATCGTACAGTTACTCTTTATGTTCTTACAGTTACTCTTCTAATTCACAGAGTTACTCTAGACTATTGTAGAGTTACTCTTTATATTACTACAGTTACTCTACAATATCACACAGTTATTCTACTGTATTTACACAGTTACTCAAGTATTGATATACTTTGAAGGAGATGCAACCTTACCTTTTCCTCCCTCCTCTTCTTCACATTCTTCTCGATGCTCCCTATGATTTGCTGCTCCATCTTCTTCCTCTTTGACAACTTTTTTCTAGGCTCCTCATTCTGCCCTTCTTCTTCTTCAATTATATTCTCCTACTGTTCCCCTATTTTTTCTTTGCTCTTTTCTTCTGCATCTCATGCAGACTTTCCCTGGTCAGAACCTTCAGCGGATTTTTCTTTCTTCTTTTCCTCCTCATCACCATTTTTCTTACCATCATTCTCATCTTCTGAGTCCTTCTCTTCCACATATTTTCTTCTGAGGCTCAACTTGCCTTATTTACTCGGTGTGTCGTCCTTATCCACACCTTCCTTCTCTACTTTGCCCACCGTATCGACATCCTTCTCGGGTAGCACATATGAACTGTCTTTGGGTTCTTGAACATTCCCCGATGTAAACCCCTCAACAGATTGTTCGAATCTACCGGTAGATGACTGTGATTTGTCACCTTCATCTCCGCATTTTCTCCTCAGATTTCTATTCTCCTCTTCTAGATCGGCTATTCTGTTTTCTAGCCGTTTCTTCTCTCTCTACATTTCAGTGAATGTCTTAACAACTATTTTTGTGCAGATCTCCTTCTGCGTCTTTAGGTCCTCCTCGAGTATGTGAATTCTTCTCTCCAGGTTGGAGTCCTCAGCAGGCACTCCTTTTCTGATGATCGGCTTTGCTGGCGCCTTGTCTAGCGTTTGCTTACTTTTTGCCCTTTTCTCTGCAAGGTAGTAGGGCATGTCCTTCATTGTTCTTGAAGCTCGCCAGTCATCCCCCTGGTCTATCTTCATACTTTCACAAACCTATCCATAAAAAAATAAAAAAAATAATGTGTAACAATGTAAACTTACAGTATTACGTTATATATTAGCTTTCGTAACAAATAAGGAATATTCTAACATCCTTAGGGTCCACAGCCCCTAAATCCATCAACTTCTTGACCGGCGCATCGCACTTCTTTATCCTTGGCTTTGTGTCAAGGAACGTTGGCTTTGCCATCTTCGTCATCTCATATGCCCAAACCTGCATGTAAATAGAGAGAAAATTTAATGCATATGTAACTGCCCTCCCATAGTCATCATTGTAACAATTTTTTAGATGAAAATAAATTTCATTCACTTACGCATAGGCACATCACACACCGTGTTGTGTAGAGGGTGGTTTTCCCTTTCTCCCCTTTCCTCCTCAGCTAGACATTCTGCTTCAGCATCTTCATATTCCTGAAGATACTCCCATGCACCAGCTTTGCCCAATTCATCTGCCTCGTGGCAGTAACATCATCTAGGTAGTGCATTATGTAGATTGGTGTGCAATAGCTGGTGTCTGGGAGTAGGAATGTTGCCAGCAGGTGCAACATCCACGCACGACACATGTTTTGGTAGTCCGCTGGATCGTCGGTCCTTACAAATTCTTGCCACAATTTTGCTAAGTTGTCCTTGTTTAGGACATCCTTTTCCCTCAACCTCTTTGAGGTCTCCCCTTCATTTCCTTGTTTACATGTTGCCCTGGAAAATTGTTGCCATATTGAGCTCACAATCTCAAAATGTTTCCTAGGTATGATGTCCATACCTCTGCTTGGGATACCTAGAATTACCCCTGCATCCTCAACCGTCATCCTTTTTTCCACCCCTCTGGCCAGCAAAAACCTGTCATCATCCACATATCTGTCTATCAAATCCTCCAAGAGGCCTACGTCAACCATAAGATTTGGCATCTTTATCATGTTTGCAAATGTTGTCGCCCTCATCATTCTCAGCTGATTACTTTTAAACACCATGCTCTGGCTGGTGGTGATGTAGCTCTTTATGTAACACTTGTGGTACAACCTCTTTATCCCCACTACAAACATATGAAAAGTTACTTTTAGTTTTCTTTTTTTGTTTATTACTTGTTACTCAGTCAAGTTACTCTTCAATTTTTCACATTTCAATTCACGTGGTAGGTTGATAACATTTTAATGCTAACTATTTATTCTTGTAACAACAATTTTAATAAAGTGCAAGTAAGTGTCATATGATAGTAACAACAATTTAATACATTTATAAATCCATTCAAGATTACCTCCAGCTGCCTTTCCTTTCTCCTTTTTTGTCCTCTTAATTCTCTCCTCTTTTCCTCCCTCATAGGTAGCCTTTTTCTTTCCCTTCTCTTTCTTCCTCCTTCTTTCCTCTTCTCCTATCTCGTCAGTAGCCTTCTCTGTATCCTTAGTTGCTTCGGTCTTCTCCTTCCCTTCCCTTTTTTTCCTACATATGAATGGAGTTACTCTAAATTTTTAGCCTTTTTTAGCTTAACAATATGGTTTTCAAATGTTAATTGTTATGTAAAGTGTGTGAGTTACTCTTTGTTCTGTAATAGTTACTCCAGCATTTACTCCAATTACTCTAGGCTATCGTGCAGTTACTCCAATGTTCTATATCAGTTACTCTAGGTATCGTCTAGTTACTATACTTCTTATAACAATTACTCTTTTAACATGCATTGCTACTTTCTATATGAAATCTTTTTGTTTCTCATTTGTAATGTACATGCAAGCACAAATTACTTTGTCATTTCTTCACTCTCTGCTTTTTCACGTAGAGGTTCACTAGTCTCGATAGCTCCATTTCCTTCTTTCTCAGTAGTACCCAGCTTACTGCGTTTTTCTCTTTTCTCTGACGGTTTACTTGTTAGGGGATCTGCAACCCCTCTTTTCTTCTTTTTCATTTTTGACTGAGGAGTCACAGAAGCAACCTCCTTCTCCCCTTTCGCAGCCTCTTCTTGTTCTATTTCACCCGCTTCTTTGGTCTTTGCATCCCCTTTTTTCTTCCCTTTCTGTCTTGACTTAGGAGTCTCAGTAGCAGCTTCACTTTTCCTTTCCGCAACAGTCTCTGTTCGCGCTTCTTCCTGATCTTTGGTCATCGCGTTATCTTCTTTGGTCCCTTTCTGTTTCGGCAGAGTAGTCGCCGCAGAATCTTCCTTCTCCTTTTCTGCAACTGCTTCTTTCTCTACTACATCTGTTGCCTTGGGCATCGTAGCCCCTTCTGTATCCCCTTTCGGAGTAGTTTGTGGTTCCATGGCCGCCTCTTCCTCTGGTTCTTTGGCCATCTTCTCCTTGGCCTGATGGTGCTGCATTTCGAAGTCTTCGTCTTCTTCAATCACTGGCCATAGATTCTTTCTCCACGGCGGCATTGTCGAGGTCTTCCTTGGTGTTTTCTTTGTTCTCGTCATCTTAGACGAGGGAACTGCTCTGCAATTGAGATGCAGTGAGATGTGGAATCGAAGATGATGGAGATGGAGGAGCGATTGGAGACAGAGGAGTTGGGGATTGAGGGGGTTGTGGTGATTTGGTCACCTGTGATTTTTGTGTGAGAACGCAGGTGCAGAGCAAGGGCAGAGCGACAGTCTGAGCGAGGGCAGTGCGAGGGTTTTGGGTTTTTCACGTTCGAATGCTTTCCGCCTATTTTTTTGAAGTAATTACGGGGTAATGCCACCGTGCCCTACTGTCGGGTAGCTTGCCCTTTGTTACCCACTCGGGCAACAAATTCTTACTCATATATATATATATATATATATATATATATATATATATATATATATATATATATATATATATACTCATACACACACGGGTGTAGGAGAGGGGAGAAAATGCCTCTCTTAATCATATATATATATATATGTATATATATATATATGTGTGTGTGTGTGTGTATACAAGTATATATATGTATATATATACGTGTGTGTATATATATATATATATATATATATATATGAATGTTTGCTCATTGCTCGCTAGTAGCTGGTCTAGAATGCACATAGCTGATTTAGAATGTCAGTGCATGGAGCAGTAGTGCCACTACTTGTAATACAAAAATTCAATGTGTAATGTGATAGAAAAGTTATATCACACCAAGTGATAATGAAAATTAAATGAAAAATACTCTTATAATAAAATATTATATATAAAATATATTAAAATATAGAGTACAAAGGAAACCATAATGAATTTTGAAAATACAACCATATATACATGTATTCTTATGTAAGGAGAATTTGACATATTGTAATAAGCAAAGAGAACTTGTAACATGAAAGAGCAAATTTTAACCAACACCGAGGTTTTGTAACATAAACAAACTAACTATAAGGTGATAGTCATAATTGTATTACAATATCCTTTTGTAAATGATGAGCCCCAGCATAAAAAGATAATATATAAAATAAAATTGTGTAAGGAAGGTTGTTGTTTTGTTATATAAATACAAAATGTACATGATGAAAAAATCAATTACTAAGGTTGTTTCCTCATAGTGAGGATCGTCTTCCTTCGTCTTCCTCCAACTTGTTGCATATTCATAGGTGCAATATCATCTGACTTATTACAGTTTGTCTCTCTATATTACAAAATACCTACTCTCTTTATAGTATGTTATTTAGAATTATAAAATGGTCACTCTCTTAACAATTTGTTATGATTTGTAATCTCCACCCTTCCATTGTATTTTTCCTTTTTTACTGCAGAGATAGAGATTGTAGAAGTCTAACTTGATAGGTAGACATTTTACACATTATACCTCATGCACTACAATATGTTAGCTCACCTTACAAGTTGTTCATGCATACACATCACATAAACATAGCTTTATTTTTATTTTGTTAACCGGTCTAATAAGAGAGTTAATAATTACACATTCGTGGAAGAACATGCATCCAGTGGCTAGTGTTATAGCAATGTGGGTAGTAAATATGATGGTGGTAAACATAGTTATAATTTAATACATTTTTTTTTGTAGTAAGCCACTAGCACGCCTTTCATTTTATCTCCTAAATAGGTGCATTATAAATTATTCAGATATGTTATAATTTCTCTTTGTACATTACAAAACTTTCATCCTATTTACAATTTGTTCCTTCCCATTACAAATTTTCTTTTTATATTAATATGCCTTTATGCATACATATAAATTTCATAAATATGCTCATATTTTCTATCAGGGACTAGTTGTTGCTTGTGAGTTTGCTTCTCCAGGAATTACAACAAAGTCCATGTAAGAAGGATGCATGCCAACTTGACCTCCTTTCTTTCTACCTTGATGATGGTACCCTCATTGGGGACACAAAGGTTGTTTCGAAGGCTCTATCCCTCATTCAGGAGCGAGGCCCGATGTGTGGTCTTCATCTCAATACTAAGAAGACAAAGATATTTTGGTCATCTGATGACCCTAGAAGAGGCTCAAATGTGGGCCTGTTTCCTACTGACATCTCTTGTCCAGAGCGTGGAGTGAAGATTCTAGGTGGCCCAGTTTCTACAGATGCATCCTTTGCGAAGGAACTTCTCCAGAATGTGTGATGAAGACCCTTGATATGATGGATCGCTTGTCCTCACTTAAGTATCCACAATGTGAGCTTCTTCTTCTTAGGTCTTGTGTTGGGATGCCCAAACTGTTGTTTGGTCTTCATACAACACCTCCTTCTTCTATCACACATGTGTTGGACATTTTTTATCACAATCTTCGTCGTTGTCTGGAGTGTATTGTGGTTGGTGACGGCCCAGGTTTTGATGATTTACAATGGTGTTTGGCTACACTTCCTATGCATCTTGGGGGATTGGGGATCAAGTCCTCTCATGATGTCTGTAAATTTGCTTTTGTTGCCTCTCAGATAAGATCTCCAAGACGATATGTTGCGTCAGGTCGGATGCATGCCTGTAGGGCTCCCCTTTGTCCTAGCACATGCTAGCATGTGTAATATATTGCCATCTTTTTGTTGGTCTACGTTGACATGTACACCTTCTTCCACCCCAAAGACCCAGTCTATCTTAGCAGACGCTTACTACAAAATGGTCATCCAACAAATCATGGCAAGAGACCTATCCTTACGGCAGCAGGCTATTCTCACTTCTTTACAAGCTGACCATGCACAATATTTCTTGAGGGTTGTTCCTATTGATTGCCTTGGTCTATCTATGTTACCCATTGAGTGTCGAGCTATCCTTTGGTATCGGCTTATGATTCCCTTGTATCTAGGTGATGAACGTTGTCTAGTTTGCAACATCACAGATCTTGATGCCTTTGACGATCATGCAATACACTTTCCACTCGCGACCTAGTTATAAGTTTTGTTATGATTTTGTTCAGGATGCTCTCTTCAACATTGTCTCTCGAGCTGGGTTAAAGGTTTTGAAAGAAGCTCCTTTGGCCTTCCTTGACACTCAATCTAATGGTGTCCATTTGTTGCGACTTGCAGCCATTCTTTTATTTGACTGGATGAATGGAAAACTTGCCTGTGTTGACCTTATAGGAGTTTCTCCCTTGATGGGTATACAAAAAGTTCATAAACATGGAGCACCTTGTGAGGCCAATCAACATCATTTTCTACCTTTTTACCTTTGACACCTTTGGGGTGCTTGCCGACGATGCAGTTGCTCTTATTCGACACCTTCAACGTATAATAAATAAGAATCTTATGATGCCTTCATCTACATGTAATGATTTTACTTTAGGGTCCTTGGGTTTTGCCATCCAAACAAGATTGGCAGCCCAGTTTGTTACTCGTGCTTCTGCGAGAGCATTTATGTAATCTGTTGTAATTGGACTCAGAACGAATGTGAGAAATACTTGTATGAACATCATATTATTGACACCGAGCAGAAGATGTCTGACATAGTCAATGACAAGATCACAGAGTGAGCTAGAGTCATCAATATGTATATTATAATAATTTCTCAGAAGGTGTTGTACAAATTCTTCTAACATATTATAATTTTTCGTTCTATATTACAAAATATCCAACATTTTTACATTGTGTTCCTTCATATTATACTGTAACTTTGTATAGTTCAATTTATCCATCTGTATTACATTTCCTTTTTGTATACATACACAACTTAATGTGTATGGTTAATTAGGAATAAAAAAATCAACATCCTTTCTTTTCCAGTCATTGTTAGCAAATTATACTTATCTTCCATTTAAGACCACATACAAGTTTATTTTACCACACTATATAGGGGAGATGACAACAATGCGGTTAATTAGGACCACTTTGGGGATACCAAATTGGCAGGTATCATTCTGTGCATTGGAGGACTGGTAGTTCTTATCTTCTACATTGATCATTTGCTCTCCGACAATGTTGTTGTTGTTTATGAACCCCATGCCATAATGGTTGTGACACTTTCCCATGTTGCTAGTGCTAGCTCTGCTTCGAAAGTGGCAACAATACATGCAAGTATGCATGGGCTCCAGAAGAAGAAAGAGGATTTCCCTTTAGGTCGTGAGTCGGGTAACTTAGACTTATTGAATACACACCCTATATACATACATATATATATATATATAGATGTGTGTATGGACATATAACACGTGAAAACACACACACACACACACACACACACACACACACACACACACACATATATATATATATATATATATATATATATATATATATATATATATATATATATATATATATATATATATATATATATATATATATATATATATATATATATATATATATATATATGGTCGTTTATTTAATACCCGTGCGGGTAGCCTGGATTTCACTACCCAATAGCTAAAAAAGTAAATATTCTGACCAGAAAAGTAATTCTGCTATCAAAAAAAGTAACTATGTTGATCAAAAAGTAACTATACGACTAAAAAAGTAATCTCGTACAAAATATACATCAGATATATATATGTAACCGTGTTTTGAAATTTGCTATTACAAAAGTAACTATCTATGCATGAAACTCAATAGTTTGCAAGGTAAAGTAACCCTCTACATGTCAAAAGTAATCAACTTGAAAAAAAGTAATCAAAATGGGGGGGGCGGGTAGCTACCCGCTCGGGTATTAAAGATGGGTTATATATATATATATATATATATATATATATATATATATATATATATATATATATATATATATATATATATATATATATAAGATTAAGAGAGAAATATTTGTCCCCCTCTCCCACAACTTGTAGTAGAGATCGGACACCCAGGGGGGTATTAAGTAAAAAAATGCTTGTTGTTGGTTCGAACTCGGGTCTCTTCATTGGGGAGTGCCTATATTATATATATATATATATATATATATATATATATATATATATATATGTGTGTGTGTGTGTGTGTGTGTGTATGTATGTATGTATGTATGTATATTTATATGTATATGTATGTATATAGAAGGGTAACGTTGTTGTGTTGCACCTTGAATCCATTAATTTCCTTCCAACAAGGTTCGCTTGGAAACATCAAATCCATACAAGGATGTAGTTAATAAAAGTAATTTTAAATATAAATAAGATGATTGATATATAAAAATAATTTTGCAGCAAAGTCGGTAGTAATGTGGGTTCAAACCTAACTATATAATAGGATATTGAAATGGCTAACACTAGTTTGGTTGACATCAAATCCACTTGCTAAAATAACCCAACATTTTCCTTTAAAAATTATGTTTGACAATAACTTATCAATTACTATTGAGAAAATCATAAGCTTAATTATAAAAACTAGCTAAACTATGTAACCATATACTTTAGATGCAAATGATGGTTAATAGAATACCATCAGGGATGAAATTATCATAAACCATAACTAAACAAAAACCATCAGACACATACAAATAGAAGCTTTATAGTAAATAACACTGAAATCAATTACATAAAGGATCCAACTATCATAAAATACATTCAATATGAAATCATGCCGACTGATCGAGTTAGTGTTAACTATACTCAGACCAATGATACATACACACACACACACACACACATATATATATATATATAATAATAATAATAATAAATACCAATTCTGTCAACTAGGTCATATACTATATTAGTAAATACCACTCAAATGAAAAACTTATTCAAAATGGCACTTCCAACGTGTAAATGTAAGGTAGGAAAATTATAATTAGGAGTGAGCTTGGTCATTTTCGAATCCAAGTGTGCAATCCTGTGAACATTAGGGCACATGAGATGTGAGAATGCTTCACACATATTAAGAAACCTAAAGTGTAATGCACAAACAAGTAGTGAAGCCTCAAGAAGTAGACAACTAGATACTAGTAGATGGAGAAACAAATTCCATTGACATCAATATTAATAATCTTGATATTATAAAAAACCAAATTAGCCAGTTGGGCTAGACAATGTTGAACGAGTGTGGCTAATTATGTAAAAAGTGGGGAACATAATAGGTCTAAATGTCATGCACACTAACCAATCTAAAGTGAAGTACATAAACAAGCTATAGTGAAGTTTGTAAACAACATAGCTACTTGAAGGAGAAACTATTGGTTGTGATAACAAGATCATGTAGATAGGAATGATATCTAACATGGTTCATGAGTTGAATTTAGAAACCCAAAAGAGAAATTTAGTAGCTGACTTATATAAGCATATAATTTAGTAGTTAATACCACTCAACAAAATATCATCACTAATACTATTATAAACAAATGTAACATGGTTCATTAGCCTAATCTAGCAAATGTGAAACAAAAAAGGGCAATGATAACATATAAAGGAAAGGTAACAACATTAAATTAGTGGTGAGATTGGACAATGTGGATTTAATGTACCAAATCAGTGTGTCTAACCTCATCCTGACACATAACAAGTAGTAAGTAATGATATGACACAACACAATACATTGCCTAGACCTAAAATACATGCCAAATAAATAACAAATCAGTGTGTCGAACCTCACAAAAAAAAATAATAACCTAATGAAGGCCAAATCATCCAATTGAGTGTGTGATAATACCATCCCAAATCAATAGTAGAATTCTAATGAATCAAACAACCACAATAAACATATTTACTACATTGAGGTTGACATACTCATGTATTAGAAAAAGATATAATACAAATATCAATGGAGATATGGCAAATACAAAACCACAAAGCCAGCATGAGGTAAGTGTAAGGAGTGGGATCCCATAGGGGAACCACTCCCTACTAAAATAAAAAGACAACATCTCTTATAACCAAAACCATCATAAGTTTTTCATAAAAAGGGATGACAACCAATTCATTCACATGTATGTATCATAAAGCCAATAATGTAGTAGCGGAAGAGAAATATATCTGACTATTACAATTAAGTGTCTATGAATGTTTTTCACCACACATGGTGTACATAGAAGGAAACAAAATGAACTATTAAGCAGAGGGTCCTCCCACTATCTCAAACTACCTCCCAAGCTAGATAAGGTAACTCATGGATAGCCTTGGTCAACTTTAGGCAGCTTCTCCTTTCTCACCACCTAGGGGTTGGAAGCATACCCTAAAAAAGAAGAAAAAGAGGGAAATTGTCATCTATCAAAGTCAGTATGTGCATATAATAGGGATTGGACAATATAAAGGAAATAGGGACAACAAATCATAAGGCTTCCCATAGAATAAGGAAGAAACATCCAATTGGATATCAAAAGGGGATTCTTCATATAGTAAGACAAAAGAGAATATATGAAGAAAACAAGAAAACTCACATTAATCAAATCTTGCCTTTAAATTTTCAAAAAGAGAACAAAAATTAATGGTAATGTGATGGAGTGGATTTTTGAAATCCATAAATCTCCAATAACATATTATAATCCATATCTTGAGTTATAATGAGAGTTCCAAGTGTTTTAGTAAAGTTGGAATGTTGACTGAGATTTATATAATGTTTAAGATCTCTCTTTTTGTGCCTTCTTGAGGAATTTAATTGGATGGTCTAACAATTCAGTTTTGGCACCAAATTCATGTACAAGGTACCTTTTGTAGCGAGGAAGCTATGGTTAAAATTTGGTGGCATTTGGATGTTCCTAGAGGAAGTTATGGAGGTTTGATTTTGGAGAAATTATGTGCATGGTTGATGGTTTATTGGACCTAAGTTAGGGCTTTAATCAGTGTCACGCGCCCCTTTAGTTTGGGCAAGATGCATGGTCAGATCAGGGCCATTCTTTTCCAATACAATGGCCATGACACTTGACTTAAGTGAGCCACGGATCCCAGACGATGGACGCACCATCTCAGCCGCACATGAGGAACCTGCTGCTAGGATTGCGTCATCTTCCTTGCAGTTACAACCTTGACCGAAGGCAGCGATCATGATGTCGCAATGTGCGCAGATCGTGGGTTTGAACGCGATGCTAACTGAGAAGTTAAACTCGCCTCCTTCCAATGAGTTGGGGTAACCCCTATTTCTTTTCGAACAACCCAGTGATGAGGGAGAACGACCTCCTTCTTCCCAGTACCTCTCCACTGTGATGTGTAGGTGGTAGCCGAGGGGGTGTAGTAGAGAAAGAAGGGATATCAGGGGAAAAGGAGAACGCATGAAGAAAGGAAGAGCACTGGGGAGTTCAACAGATGTTGTTCTCATGGACAGTCATGGTCGTTTGGGTGGCGAACGAGGAGCTTTTGCTGCCAGTTCAAGGTGGAGCTCGGGAGGTGCAAGGAGTGCATCGCACTGCAAGAGGACACCTTAGTCGAGTTTCCGAAGGTCTCGTGAATGCCTCAGAGGCTTTACTTCAGAGCTTCATGGACCTGAGACACTTTGCCCCTTTTGCTCTGCCAATGCCTGGACCAGGCGACGCCGGGCCTGCGGGGATGGAGGATAAGAGGCATCGGGGTGAGCCTGAGCAGCCGTGTCGGTCAAGAAGATGTCACCGAAGCTTTTGGCGGTGTTTTGATCCGATGAGGAGCCTGGAGGAAGGTCAATTTCTTGTTGGAGCAGTTCCACCATGGCGGCGCTGTTGCTAGCGGAATACAGAGTTCCACGGACTGACAGGGTGATGCCTTGGGCGTGGATCTAGAGAGAACGGGGGGTCGGCTTTGCGTGGACCGGAGAAAGAAAAGAAATCGAACCGGGTCCAGGCACCCAGGACCAGCCGGCCCAGTGCGAGCCAGGAGAGGGAACCGGCTGGTCCCAAGTAAAGAAACACCAACCTTGGGAGCCACGTGGCAGTCCCCGATTGGATGCAAAAGGTAAAATCCTCATATATGCTCAGATCTTAGATAAATCACAGAAATTAGCTCGATGATCAGAAAAATACATACAATATACCAAAATTCTCAGAAAAATGAGTAGAATAACATGGAACCATCTTTTCAGTCGTTTGATGCTCTAATAGTAGAGTTATCATGTAAGATGTAATATGCTCTTTTGATGTATAATAAATAATAAACGAAGACCTAAAATTATGGGAAAATGTCAGTAACTCCATAATAATGTTTATAATGTACCTGATGTCAAGTATGATCATGTTGATGTACGAAATCATGTAATTTGCTTAATATGGCTAATTAGGGCTAATAACCCTAATTAATATGTAAATAATGCATACATGGTCAATAAATGATGAATTTTACAGAACAATCTTATATTAGTAACTGGAAGCTAATCTGGAACTGTGATGTCTGTTAGATGCATAAAATTCATGTTAGATGAAGATGACCTATAATACATGTGATGAAACCCTAATTTGAGTAATACATGTAACTTAGGGTTAATATGTATCAATAATGATATTGAACCTAATGTTCAGATAATGAGCTTTGATAATGAGATGCAATCTGGAAAATGACATTAGTGAGATAATCGTAAGATAAGAATGCAAGTAATCATGAGAATATCCCAATGAACTAAGAGAAACCCTAATGGACATAATTAGGGTTAAGATGAGAGATAATAAGATGAGAACCTGATGATCATATGTGATCTTATCTTTATCAGGGTTTGACCAAGACGTAGTTGACACCAGGAATATATGTGATGATTAGGTTTCTCTTGATCAAGGTACGCCATTACCTCTTACTTGGCTTATTATACAATATGCTTGTGCTATATGCATAGTAAAATACTTGGCATATGATATTGGATGAAATGATTGTTCTTGTATGATATCTTGCTTGATTTTCCATACTTATGGCTATGAACACATCAAACATAATATATTTGTTCCATTATATGAAAGCACTAATTCTCTTTGGTAGCATAGTGCTTGAAAGTGATCATTCTCTTTGGTAGCAGATCACATTGTACAATGATCTAACTCTTTGGTAGTAGATCATAAGGCCTTACATCTCATTCTCGTTGGTAGCAGAGATGATGCATTATTCCCTCAGGTGGAAAATGCATGGATATATAATGGAAATGTGCTTAAAATATGTGTTCACCTTTGTTAATGAATATCATTGTGCAAGTATATGCTTTTCTTATATTTCTTTATAACTGCCAAGTATATTAGTTTTATCTTATTGCCAAGATATGATGAGAGGTAAATAAAAAGACACGTAGGCATACTCAGTACAATATTCATGAAATATTGTGCTGACGTGTACCGCATGTAATCTTTTGTTTAGGTTGTGGTTATGCTCTTGAAGATCCAGGATAGTGGAGAGTTGTGTAGCGAGCTGATGTACAGGCGGACCTATTGTCTTAAGATCCTATTGTTTAGATGTAGTACATGTATATGTATATGTTTTCTTCTCAATATGTAATATCAAATGTTGTAACAATTCATATTGTAATTATATGTTGAATGGTGAACATGTGTGTATGGTTTTATTATTGTTCGTGTACATGTGCTACTGTGTTTCCTTCTGACTCCCTTGATTTTCTTCTTCTTAGCCTTATGTGGGATGTTTAAATTGGGATTCTCACTGAGGTGAGGTTTCAATTTGGACGTCACACATCAGATTAAGTTTTAGAAAATTCGGGGACGTCACAGGTGGTATCAGAGCATGAACAATAGCAAAGCCTTACATTTGCTCATTATGCAACTTAAAACTAAAGAACCTTGAACCTTAGAAATCTTTTAGGGTTAGATTAGTCGTCTTTTAGAAACTAGATCCGACCTAGCCTCTAGGTTAGCACCTAGATGTCCGAGAACTAGGCCTAGACTGGTGCTTGTTGTATAGCAAGTCCTTAGATGTCGTTCTTTCCTTGTAGTGCAGCGGTATGGGACGTTGCACTAATTGGAAATGACGTGCATCATGGGAAGAGAAACCCTAGACATATTGCGCACGTTGTCTAGAGTAGCTACACTAGTCTACCCCTTGTTCTCACCCTTTTCACTAGTTTTCATGTCATTGTACTCTCTACTATGTGTGGGGCACTCGTTTTCTGGATTTGGTTTTGGATTCCAATCGGATCGAACCGTGATAGTTTTCTCTGACGATTGTTTTATCGGAGAAAAACTATATAATATTTTATTATATATATGTATTACAAAAATGTGTCCCCACACATGTACGAGTAGGAGGTGGTCATGAAACCTAAGTAAAAGTGAATGACATCAGTCTAGAAGAGAGTGTAGTTCTAGATTAGATGTCTAGAGCCTTGTTGGAATATGTGATATATGGAATAGATAGAATAAGTTTGATGATACGATCTAAGTCTTATATAGATGATATAAGATAGTTTGTGATGATCTATGTTTGTCTTTGAGGATGCAAGTTTAGTTTTGAGGATTTGAGATAAGTTTTGATGATGCAAGAAAATAGGCTTTTATGAGATAAGATATGTTAAGCTAAGACAAAGTTGTGAATCAGCATGATCCTCAATCTCTTTTACAAAGGAGGACCTCTAGTGTTAGGACCAGTTTAGGGGTTAACTCCAGAGAGAGTGAGACCCACAGGGAGAAGGTCAGAGAACCTTGACTCCACAATATGAGAAATATGAGATATGTGATATGATATGTCCTAAACTAGACTACTCCTGAGTGATTGAGTTGAGTTGCTTTCTGTATGATTCTTATAGTTTTGTTGAACCCTAGATGTCCTTGGGAGGACCAAACCCTAGAGACAGAGAGAGGCTGGATACATGTGCATATGTGAATATGAATATGAGTTCCTGTCATCTGGGTGAGGGAGAGAGCCCAAGACCCTGGAGGAGGTAGCCATGTTAGCTTCTGAGAAGCCTCATGCTCGGGTTGGTGGTTTCCCACATAGGAATCTAGTGGTGTATATATGAGAGTTTTGGGTAAGATGTTGCATGATTAGAGACCTATGAAGAGTATGTCATAGCATGTTTGGTTTGTGCTTATGTGGCTAGAGCTTGTAAAGCTATCACCAGTGCCAATGAGGTAATCCGGAAACCCTAGACTAAGAGAGGGAGGATAAAGTTTGTGCATGTGAGATACTCATAGAGTTAAGTTAGCTCAGAGAGACTGAGCATGGCTTTACCCTCATGATAAGGGTTAGAACCTCAGTTGGACTATATAAAGTTTTGAAATATGTTTGACAAGCCACTTGTATAAGTTTTGTAGCATAGACATGATACGTAGATAAGAATGTGATTTAATCTTGAGATTTGACATATGGACATGATATGATGGAAACCTATAGATGGTTTAATATATATATATCAGTGCATAAATGGTTAACCATGTACATGAATAATGGTGATAATATGATAGTGTTGGTTAATCTTGTGAGAATTCATTAATAAATGTTGCAATTTATTATGAACAATGAAATAAGATCCTATGAATGAGAAATGTTACATGAGATGTTAATCATAGTGCTAATAAAGATGAAAAACATAGTTGACAATTAGCATAGCATAATTCTTATGACACCTTGATATGATCAGTTGGATAAAGTGGGTTAACTTTAGTTAACTCCCACCTAAAGGGCATACGTTAATATTGAACATGTTCTAATAACTAGATCAATAAAATGGTGATGACACCTTGAGATAATGGGTTGACTATAGTTAACTTCTTTGGAACATGATAATATGATGTAGAAACCCTAATGCATGGATAAAGATAAGGATGCAATCTTAACATATGAGATATGTAATGACATAACCTAAGTTTCTAAACCTTGAGTTTAACCTGGAATGGAGTGTTTGTGCACCCAAGATGGTTGTAAACCTCCCTAATAGTGCTTTGGATACATGTCTCTAAGTAACCTTTGCAGATATGTAACACATAGAATAGTGCCTACATATGGATGAAGGTAAGATAAGGCTTTCCCTGGAAGTATGAGTATGGTTTACTTTCGAGGACGAAAGTTCTTTTAAGATGTATATGATGTGACAAACTGGGTTTTCTAGCTTAATTCCGAGGACGGAATATCTTTTAAGGTGTGTAGGATGTGATGGAGTGGATTTTTGAAATCCATAAATCTCCAATAACATATTATAATCCATATCTTGAGTTATAATGAGAGTTCCAAGTGTTTTAGTAAAGTTGGAATGTTGACTGAGATTTATATAATGTTTAAGATCTCTCTTTTTGTGCCTTCTTGAGGAATTTAATTGGATGGTCTAACAATTCAGTTTTGGCACCAAATTCATGTACAAGGTACCTTTTGTAGCGAGGAAGCTATGGTTAAAATTTGGTGGCATTTGGATGTTCCTAGAGGAAGTTATGGAGGTTTGATTTTGGAGAAATTATGTGCATGGTTGATGGTTTATTGGACCTAAGTTAGGGCTTTAATCAGTGTCACGCGCCCCTTTAGTTTGGGCAAGATGCATGGTCAGATCAGGGCCATTCTTTTCCAATCCAATGGCCATGACACTTGACTTAAGTGAGCCACGGATCCCAGACGATGGACGCACCATCTCAGCCGCACATGAGGAACCTGCGGCTAGGATTGCGTCATCTTCCTTGCAGTTACAACCTTGACCGAAGGCAGCGATCATGATGTCACAATGCGCGCAGATCGTGGGTTTGAACGCGATGCTAACCGAGAAGTTAAACTCGCCTCCTTCCAATGAGTTGGGGTAACCCCTATTTCTTTTCGAACAACCCAGTGATGAGGGAGAACGACCTCCTTCTTCCCAGTACCTCTCCACTGTGATGTGTAGGTGGTAGCCGAGGGGGTGTAGTAGAGAAAGAAGGGATATCAGGGGAAAAGGAGAACGCATGAAGAAAGGAAGAGCACTGGGGAGTTCAACAGATGTTGTTCTCATGGACAGTCATGGTCGTTTGGGTGGCGAACGAGGAGCTTTTGCTGCCAGTTCAAGGTGGAGCTCGGGAGGTGCGAGGAGTGCATCGCACTGCAAGAGGACACCTTAGTCGAGTTTCCGGAGGTCTCGTGAATGCCTCAGAGGCTTTACTTCAGAGCTTCATGGACCTGAGACACTTTGCCCCTTTTGCTCCGCCAATGCCTGGACCAGGCGACGCCGGGCCTGCGGGGATGGAGGATAAGAGGCATCGGGGTGAGCCTGAGCAGCCGTGTCGGTCAAGAAGATGTCACCGAAGCTTTTGGCGGTGTTTTGATCCGATGAGGAGCCTGGAGGAAGGTCAATTTCTTGTTGGAGCAGTTCCACCATGGCGGCGCTGTTGCTAGCGGAATACAGAGTTCCGCGGACTGACAGGGTGATGCCTTGGGCGTGGATCTAGAGAGAACGGGGGGTCGGCTTTGCGTGGACCGGAGAAAGAAAAGAAATCGAACCGGGTCCAGGCACCTAGGACCAGCCGGCCCAGTGCGAGCCAGGAGAGGGAACCGGCCGGTCCCAAGTAAAGAAACGCCAACCTTGGGAGCCACGTGGCAGTCCCCGATTGGATGCAAAAGGTAAAATCCTCATATATGCTCAGATCTTAGATAAATCACAGAAATTAGCTCGATGATCAGAAAAATACATACAATATACCAAAATTCTCAGAAAAATGAGTAGAATAACATGGAACCATCTTTTCAGTCGTTTGATGCTCTAATAGTAGAGTTATCATGTAAGATGTAATATGCTCTTTTGATGTATAATAAATAATAAACGAAGACCTAAAATTATGGGAAAATGTCAGTAACTCCATAATAATGTTTATAATGTACCTGATGTCAAGTATAATCATGTTGATGTACGAAATCATGTAATTTGCTTAATATGGCTAATTAGGGCTAATAACCCTAATTAATATGTAAATAATGCATACATGGTCAATAAATGATGAATTTTACAGAACAATCTTATATTAGTAACTGGAAGCTAATCTGGAACTGTGATGTCTGTTAGATGCATAAAATTCATGTTAGATGAAGATGACCTATAATACATGTGATGAAACCCTAATTTGAGTAATACATGTAACTTAGGGTTAATATGTATCAATAATGATATTGAACCTAATGTTCAGATAATGAGCTTTGATAATGAGATGCAATCTGGAAAATGACATTAGTGAGATAATCATAAGATAAGAATGCAAGTAATCATGAGAATATCCCAATGAACTAAGAGAAACCCTAATGGACATAATTAGGGTTAAGATGAGAGATAATAAGATGAGAACCTGATGATCGTATGTGATCTTATCTTTATCAGGGTTTGACCAAGACGTAGTTGACACCAGGAATATATGTGATGATTAGGTTTCTCTTGATCAAGGTACGCCATTACCTCTTACTTGGCTTATTATACAATATGCTTGTGCTATATGCATAGTAAAATACTTGGCATATGATATTGGATGAAATGATTGTTCTTGTATGATATCTTGCTTGATTTTCCATACTTATGGCTATGAATACATCAAACATAATATATTTGTTCCATTATATGAAAGCACTAATTCTCTTTGGTAGCATAGTGCTTGAAAGTGATCATTCTCTTTGGTAGCAGATCACATTGTACAATGATCTAACTCTTTGGTAGTAGATCATAAGGCCTTACATCTCATTCTCGTTGGTAGCAGAGATGATGCATTATTCCCTCAGGTGGCAAATGCATGGATATATAATGGAAATGTGCTTAAAATATGTGTTCACCTTTGTTAATGAATATCATTGTGCAAGTATATGCTTTTCTTATATTTCTTTATAACTACCATGTATATTAGTTTTATCTTATTGCCAAGATATGATGAGAGGTAAATAAAAAGACACGTAGGCGTACTCAGTACAATATTCATGAAATATTGTGCTGACGTGTACCACATGTAATCTTTTGTTTAGGTTGTGGTTATGCTCTTGAAGATCCAGGATAGTGGAGAGTTGTGTAGCGAGTTGATGTACAGGTGGACCTATTGTCTTAAGATCTTGTTGTTTAGATGTAGTACATGTATATGTATATGTTTGCTTCTCAATATGTAATATCAAATGTTGTAACAATTCATATTGTAATTATATGTTGAATGGTGAACATGTGTGTATGGTTTTATTATTGTTCGTGTACATGTGCTACTGTGTTTCCTTCTGACTCCCTTGATTTTCTTCTTCTTAGCCTTATGTGGGATGTTTAAATTGGGATTCTCACTGAGGTGAGGTTTCAATTTGGACGTCACACATCAGATTAAGTTTTAGAAAATTCGGGGACGTCACAGGTAAGAATTATGCATGTAGGTAAACTAAAAAATACTCCACATAATAACATTTGGGGTATATGGCACCACCACCATAACCATATATTATGGCATCACCACCATAATCTTTGGGGAATAACGACATCACAACACAATTACCCAGGGACAAGAATCACCATCTGCACCCTCTATTGATATTACACACAATAGGGATACATCACCCAATGTGTAAATAAATGAGTTACCCAAACCAAACATGCATTATAAATAGAGAGGCAAGCAGAGATATAGTCACATCACCATAAAGGTGTCCAACTTCCAAAGTTGTCAAAAAGAAGTATAGGCATAGTCAAATGTAGATTCAAGGCCAACACATTGAAAGCTAGGGCTTCCATTAAATATAGATTATCAACACCAACAAGATGAAAACTGAATGAAATAGCCACAAGATACAAGGATAGGATCCAAGTAACAATTTTCATAGTGCACAAGTCCAATTTCAAGATTAGGAAACAATAGGTACAACTATAAGAAAATATGTGACATCTAAATAATGTGTCACCATCAGTCCAAGAGAGAGAGAGAGAGAGAGAGAGAGAGAGAGAGAGAGAGAAATAACTAATTATCCAATATGACTCATAAGAAGATGCAACATACCTCACAGATGTGTATATCAGGTTAGGATCCACACCCTAAATCCAATCAGAGTTTATCTTCACCTAATATCATATTAGATGTAAACCATTAATTAATGAGTATATTAAAATCCTAGAAATATCACATTTTTATTAATTTGGAATTATACTCTAAAAACTTCACCAGTCAATTAGTTAGATTCTCCTGATTAAGAAAACATATCTTTTTGTCCAATTTGGAGTTATTATGATTAAAACACATTTTTAGTAAATTTTAAGCATTAAAATCATTTTCTAGACATCACCTCTCGATTAAACTAAAAACCAAACCTCAAAAGTATTTTTATCAGAAATATCACATTTTCCTAATTCCAAAACATATTTTACTTTAATATTTGAACAACTAGAGCAAAAGTTATGTTTTTTATAAAATCGGCCAATCATAAAATGCCAAATAAGCAAGAAGTTTGTGAGAGAGAAAGAGAGAGAGACTGGCCCACTTACTTGGCCCAATTAGAGGAAGCCAAGTCGCATGGTTAGAAATTTGTTTGAATTGCAAAAAGTAAGGAAATCAAGGGTGAAAAGACCCCTTTGCCCTTGGGTGAAAATGAAGTGAATAAGGAAAGAAGAGGGGTAAAGCTGAGAAATTGTGAAAGGGATTCATCCCCAACCTCTCACCCATGCCACGATTGTGAAATAGCTTGAGCAAGGGAGCAGTGGTTTGGGTGAATCCTCTATACTAGACCAAACAGTGACTTGAAGATATGAAAATGAAGAACACACACTCACAAACTCACCTCTAAATCTGATCGAAGATTGGAGAGACAAAGAGCTTACACAACATGTCGCAAGGCTAGGGAGAAAGTCAGCTCAGTGGTGGCACAAAAAGGCATGAATAGATAAATTGGTGCTAGAGAAGAAGTGCATATTTGCTCGAGGAGATTGGGGTACCAGATTTATAGGTGGGGGTTGCGAGGGTTAGAGAATAGGAAGGTGGCCACAAAGCCTTGTTGCCTAAGAATTGGGCATTTCTCAATTTCTTAAGAAAACAGTGCAAATAAGGGATCAAATTGTGTGGATTTCTCTCACGAACCCATTACAAAAAGAATCATGCGGAAAGCTGGAGAGATGAGGGAGAAAATCCTAGAAAACCAAACACAAAATCCAACACCACTTTCCTTGTGGGTACGAGCTAGGTGACAAGCCCAGAGTCATCCGATTCTAAATCCAACAGTCGAAGATCAACATGAAATCATAAAGGGTGTGTGACATTAAATTCTTCCAAATCCAATTCGACCAACATGCATTATTCAATTATTAAACCTTTTCTCTCTCCTCATTTGAGGGTGCAAACTAACTCCAAAATTAATGAAACTTGACACCTAGCCTATTTTTGATACGAGGAATCCGAATTTATAATTAGATTTGCCTTTTGATAACTTTTGATTTGTTAATTGAGCCAATTCTCATTTTCTCTTTCTTCTTGCATTGATGACTATAAGATTCTCCAAATTTTATGAAAATTCACCCATAAGTCACATTTAATGTGTTGGATATGATTCTGCCATTATTTCCTCATGTTGAAGTTATTTGTTTTAATCAATTAATGTATTGAAGGTTCTACACACTTTCTCTCTCCTAGTTTCACCTTTTAATCAAATACTCTCCAAATTGAGTGAAAATTCACTCAAGGACACATTTTAACATTTAGAACACAGATTTGGCATCAGTTGTTACTTTTAAATTCATTAATGATTTTATTTTATATTTTTGAGATATCTCCTATTTTCTCATTTAATTAATTACAATTACTAATTCTCCCAAAGTTGTAAACCTTACCACTCAAGAAAATTTTGTACTCAAAGAAAACAAATTTGGACTTAGAATTATCTTTTGAATTCCCCTTTTATAGATTTTAGGCAATTTACTCTTATTTTCAGTTAATTGAAAAATTAATTCATTTAATGTCACATTTTCTTAGTTTTAGGATTTTATTTTCTTTTTCTTATTCAAAAAGACCATAGAAGGTTCTAGTACAAATTATTTATTATTATCCCTCTTAAGCAGTTAAATTACATTTTAGTCCCTCATTGAAGCATCCACTAAGATATTTATGCATATGACCTTACCTTGACATGATTAGTGTTTAATTACATTACAAACCATTAATATTTCCACAAATTAAACATCAAGGCCAAAAAGGACAGATAGGACATGAAGAACTTAGATCAAGGGCTAAACTAGCAATTTACCCAAGTTTCTATATATTATAAAACTCCACCTCTAAAAGAGGATATTGTCCTCGAAATCTAATCATCTATGATCTATCACGGTACTACTTCCATCCCTCCACCCCTTAAAGGGTTTGACCTACCAAGTCAAACTAACTAGAGATACCAAGATAAGTCTAGACCACCAACAAAACATTACCTACTAACAACACTTACACTTTATCAAGAACCAGGGAAAAAGGAAAGCATGATTAGGTTAATGTAAGCTTAAAGGTTACCTTTATCATTAGATCCTTCTCCATTGTGCTTGTTACCATTACCCCTACGTCGTATCGGTACCTAACCTCCATGAAGTTGAGGGCAATGAGGTTTTATATGACCATGTTCTCCACAATGATGGCATATGATAGGACCTTCATGTTTAGGAGGACAACTTCCATGGAAATGCTTTTTATGGCACTTGGAACATCTATCGCTTTTTGTGTCTTTACTAGGTTTCTCCCTCTTATGATTTATCTTTGCTTGATAACCAGGGTAAGCTTATATAGAGAGGGCATTATCCACCAACTAGGGAAAGGTCAAGGGTAGATGAGGAATCAACATACGTCCAATTCTAAAACATAGGCCATCCATGAAGAGACTAGCACGTCGATCATCATTCAGACCTATGGCATAACGCTCCAAACGTATAAACTTCTGCACGTACTCTACTACAGTCATGGAATTTTGACGTAAACTATAGAGCTCAGACTCCTTCCTTAGGGCTGTAGAGGATATATACTTCTCTCTAAACAAGGCAAGAAACTGACTATACGTCATAGTAGCAACATCACAAGTTTTAGCCAAGCTATTCCACCAATGTCGAGCTGGCCCGTTGAGCACATAAGTAGCAAAACACACCTTTTGGTGCTCAGGACAAGTCATGCCATCAAAAGTCCTCTCAGAAGCAAGAATCCAATCATTAGCTTTATTCACCATGCCGGCTTCATTCTCACCATTAAAGTATGTGGGTCACATCTTTAGGAATTCTATGAGATTATACTCCTTGGGATTCTTAAGAGTAGGAATTGGGTTAGCCTTTCTTGCTAGGGTTGAGGAAAGTAGTTTCCGAAGGAGAGTCAACTCTTGCTCGGGGGGAGTCCCAAACTTGCAGATTGTGTGATAGGTTGATTCACATCAGGTTGACCATCAATTGTCATTGGATTTTCAAATGTTGGAGGAGTGAAAGGAGGATCCATCCTGGGCATCCCAAACTTAAGGGTCTGGAGGTGTCACAAAACCTTCTAGGTTATCAATAGATGACTTTTCACCAACCATATGTGTGTTCTTGCACAAGGCAAGGGGTAGGGTATAAGCAATCTATGTAAAAAGGAAAACAACCTATGGGAGATAAATTGAAATAGTTAGACCAACTGACTACCTTGGCTATGATACTATGTTGTAAGGAGTGGGATCTCATAGGGAACCACTCCCTACTAAAATAAAAAGGCAACATCCCTTATAACCAAAACCATCATAAATTTGGCACAAAAACATATGATAACCAATTCATTCACATGTATGTATCATAAAACTAATAATGTAGCAGAGGAAGAGAAATATATCTAACTATTAATATTGAGTGTCTATGAATGTTCTTCACCACACAGGGTGTACATAGAAGGATACAAAAGGAACTATTAAGCAGAGGGTCATCCCACTATCTCAAACTACCTCCCAAGCTAGATAAGGTAACTCTTAGATAGCCTTTGTCAACTTTAGGTAGCTTCTCCTTTCTCTCCACCTAGGGGTTGGAAGCATACCCCAAAAAAGAAGAAAAAGATGGAAATTGTCTGCTATCAAAGTCGACATGTGCATATAATAGGGATTGGACAATATAAAGGAAATAGGGACTACAAATCATAAGGCTTCCCATTTAATAAGAAAGAAACATCCAATTAGATATCAAAAGGGTATTCTTCATATAGAAAGATAAAAGATAATATATGAAGAAAACAATAAATCTCACATTAATCAAATCTTTCCTTTAAAATATCAAGAAGAGAACAACAATTAATAGTAAGAATTATGCATGTGGGTAAACTAAACAATAATCCACATAATAACATTTGGGGTATATGGCATCATCACCATAACCATATATTATGACATCACCACCATAATCTTTGGGGGAGTAATGACATCACATCACAATTACCCAAGGACAAGAATCACCATATGCACCCTCTGTTGGTATTACACACAATAGGGATACATCACCCAATGTGCAAATAAATAAGTTACCCAAACCAAACATGCATTATAAATAGAGAGGCAAGAAGCGATATAGTCACATCACCATAAAGGTGTCCAACTTCCAAAGTAAACAAAAAGAAGTATAGACATAGTCAAATGTACATTCAAGGCCAACACATGGTAAATTAGGGTTTCCATTAAATATATATTGTCAACACCAACAAGATACAAACTAAGTGAAATAGCCACAAGATACAAGGATAGGATCCAAGTAACAACTTTTATAGTGCATAAGTCCAATTTCAAGATTAGGAAACAATTAGTACAACTATAAGCAAATATGTGACATCTAAATAATGTGTCACCATCAAGTCCAAGAGAGAGAGAGAGAGAAATAACTAATTGTCTAGTATGACTCATAAGAGGATGCAACATGCCTCACTGATGTGTGTATCACGTTAGGATCCACACCCTAGATCCAATCAGACTTTATCTTCACCTAATATCATATTAGATGTAAACCATTAATTATTGAGTATATTAAAATCCTAGAAATATCACCTTTTTATTAAATTGGAATTAGGATCTGAAAATTTCACCAATCAATTAGTTAGATTCTCCTGATTAAGAAAACATATCATTTTGTCCAATTTGGAGTTATTATGATTAAAACACATTTTTGGTAAATTTTAAGCATTAAAATCATTTTCTAGGAATCACCTCTCGATAAAACTCAAAACTAAACTTGGAAAGTATTTTTTTTATCAAAAAAATCACTTTTTTTTAATTCTAAAACATATTTTACTTTGATTTTTGGACAACTAGAGCAAAAGTTATGATTTTTATAAAATTGACCAATCACAAATGCCAAATAAGCAAGAAGCTTACGAGAGAGGAAGAGAAAGAGATTGGCCCACTGACTTGGCCCAATAAGAGGCAGCCAAGTCATGTAGTTAGCAATTTTTTTGATTCACACAAAGCAAGGAAATCAAGGGGGAAAAGACCCTTTTGCCCTAGGGTGAAAAATGCAGCAAAAAAGGAAAGAATATGGATAAAACTGAGAAATCACAAAGGGGATTCATCCCCAACCTCTCGCTCGGGCCACGACTGTGAAACAACTCGAGCAAGGGAGCATGGATTTGGGTGAATACTCTATATTCGACCGAATGGAAACTTGAAGATACAAAAACAAAGAACACACACTCACAAACTCACCTCTGAAACTGATCAAAGATTGGAGAGATGAAGAGGTTGCACAACACGTCGTAAGGCCAGGGAGAAAGTCAGCTCAATGGCAGCACAAAAAGGCATGAACAGAGAAATAGGTGCGAGAGAAGAAGAACATAGGTGCTAAAGGAGACGGGGGTACTAGATTTATAGGTGGGGGTTGCATGGATTGGAGAATAGGAAGGTGGCCACAAAGCCTTATTGCCCAAGAATTGGGCGTTTCCCAATTTCTCAACAAAATGTTACAAAAATGGGATCAAATTGTATAGATTTCTCTCACAAACCCATTGCAAAAAGAATCATGTGGAAAGGTGGAGATATGAGGGAGAAAATCTGAGAAAACTGGACACAAAAGCTAACACCACTTTCCTTGCGGGAGTGAGCTAGGTGACAAGCCCAAAGCTGTCTGATTCTAAATCCAACGGCTGACGATCAACACAAAATCATAAAGGACACGTGACATTAAATTCCTTTCCAAATCCACTTCGACCAAATTTAATTATTAAACCTTTTCTCTCTCCTCATTTGAGGGTGAAAACTAACTCCAAAATTAGTGAAACTTAACACTTAGCCTATTTTTGATATGAGGAATCTGCATTTGCAATTAGATTTTCCTTTTGAGGAGTTTTGATTTGTTAACTAAGCCAATTCTCATTTTCTCTTTCTTCATGCATTGATGACTATAAGATTCTCCAAATTTTATGAAACTTCACCCATACGTCACTTTTAGTGTGTTGGAAACAATTTTGTCATTATTTCCTCATGTTGAAGTTATTTGTTTAATCAATTAATGTATTGAAGGTTCTACACACTTTCTCTCTCCTAATTTCACCTTTTAATCAAATATTCTCCAAACTGAGTGAAAATTCACCCAAAGGCACATTTTAACATGTATAACAAGAATTTGGCATCATTTGTTATTTTGGAGTCATTAATGATTTTATTTTATATTTTTGAGATATCTCCTATTTTCTCATTCAATTAATGCAATTATAATTACTAATTTCCCAAAAGTTGTGAAACCTAGCACTCAAGCAAACTTGTACTCAAAGAAAACGATTTTGGACTTTGAATTATCTTTTGTATTCACCTTTTATAGATTTTAGGCAATTCACTCTTATTTTCACTTAATTGAAAAATTAATTCATTTAATGTCACATTTTCTTAGTTTTAGGATTTTCTTTTCTCTTTCTTATTCAAAAATACCGTAGAAGGTTCTAGTACAAATTATTTATTATTATCCCTCTTAAGTGATTAAATTGCATATTAGTCCCTCATTGAAACATCCACTAAGATATTCATGCATATGACCTTTCATTGACATAATTAGTGTTCAAATACATTCTAAACCATTAATATTTCCACAAATTCAACATCAAGGCCAAAAAGGACAAATAGGATATGAAGAACTTAGATTAAGGGATAAAGGGTTTAGTCTTTCATGATGGGCTCGCGCTCTGGCGGCGCTGGGGGCGATGGCCTCCAAACCAAGGAGGAAGGCGACCCCAATGGAGAAGCAATGCTACGGAGGAGGTCATGGTGGCTAGCGTGGCCAAGGATTGGATTGCAGTGTTCAAAAAACTAGTCGGAGATGTAGACACTAGATTACCAGAAATCGAGCTGATTGTGGAAGGGGACACGATCATCATCCCCCAAGCAAAGGTGGATGAAAATGTTGCCCTGTGGAGGAATACACTAGTGAGGTATATCATTTGGTTCAAGCCACATATACCGATGCTCCAAGACTACTTGCTCATGTTGTGGCGACCGGTAGGATCCATGCAGGTGCTGGGTCAGGGAAGCAAAAGCTTCATCATTAAATTCCAGGAGGATACAGACCTTACAAATGCTTTGGAGGGCGGCCCTTGGCAGGTGAAAAGCAAGCCTCTGGTCCTGAAGAAATGGGAGAAAGGAGAGCCTTTCGAACATGAGAGATTCACTATTGTTTCGGTTTGGATGAAGATCCTAAACTTGTTGCTCGAATTGTGGAGCAAAGCGATGATCGCACGTATCACGTCGTTCCTAGAGAAGCCGCAGTGTTTGGATCGTCAGACGAAGGCAAAATCAAGAATTGACTACGCTCGGGTGAACGTGCTGATGAGTGTTAAGTCCTCCTTTCCGAAGGCAGTGAAAATGGAGACGGGTAAAGGGGTTGACTACACTGTAAGCATTGAGTACGAGTGGCTACCTAATAAATGCCCTCACTGCAAAAGCTTCGGCCATGATAAGGCGTTGTGTAAAGTTGTTGTTCCACCCCCAGAGAAGACGATAGATAAGCCCAATGTGGATCAACCAGTGCATAGCACATGAGCACAAACTTCTCGTCGGAATGTCCCAGAGAGCAGCGCCTTGCAGCCTGAGGAGAGGGACTCTACTGGTGATAATCGGAATGTCACAGGGAACGACGCCTTGCAATCTGAGGCGAGGGAATCTGCTGAAGACAAGTCGGACAAGAAGAACCACGGTGGGGGATCCGGTGAGAAAGATGGATTCAAGAGACCAAAAAAGATAGTGAGCCCAAGGAGAACAAGAAGGCAAAAGACACTTTTCGGGAAAGAACAGGAAGGAAACATGTTCCAATCGCTTGAGGACTCAAACAAAGAGACAGAAGCCATGACCTCGACTGGCCACAGGCCGGTCACGAGGGCCAATGGTTGAAACGCCAAAGATGTTGGCTTGGAATGTACGTGGCTTATCTAGCTGGGAGAAGCAGGACATTGTCCAAGCCGAACTGAGAAGAGCTAAGGTAGATGTGGCTCTTCTTACTGAGGTGAAAATCAAAAGAAGTAAACTAGCTAAAGTAATGCATCAGACCTAGCCAGATGCAAAGTGGGTAGATAACTCATTCTTTTGTAAGAAAACAAGAATATTGGTGATTTGGGAAAGAAGTGATATTCAAATCACAGTGGTCTCACAATCCAGATAGGTCCTACACCTATGCTTGAACTTCGGTGGAAGAAGTATTGAGATGACTGTGGTATATGGCGACAATGATGATACCAAGAGGGAAAGTCTCTGGGATGATTTGATAAAAATCATCACCTCAGTGAAAAGCTCATGGTTCATCATTGGCGACTTCAACATAGTCACGAAGGTGGAGGAAAGAAAAGGAAGAGTTGCACCTTCAGCAAAGTCGATGAGGGACTTCAACGAGCTTGTGCAAAAACTGAATGTGATAGAAGCAGAGGTGAAATGGTCTTTCTTTACATGGAACAACCAACAAAGTGGTAATAATAATACCTGAAGAAAAATTGATAGAACTCTCTACCACTCCCAAGGCTTGGGGGAGTTCCCTAAGTTATGGATTGAAATCTTCTCCTCCATATATAGTGATCATCATGCACAAATCATTCACCTCGATGACGAAGTACAAAGGTGCAACTACCCTGTTCGGTATTTCAATGCATGAGCCAGCCTTCCTAGGTTCAAGGAGGTCATCTCTAAAGCTTGGAAAACCAAAGTAGATGGAAACCCTATGTACAGACTCTGCCAACGGTTGAAGATCACAAAAAAAAGCTTGCAAACATGGAACTGGGAAAATGCTGGTAACCTGGTTGATTCGGCCAAAAACAAGGAGAATGAGGCTTTAAGGGCCCAAGATGAGGTTGATAAAGATCCTTACAATGAGCTGTTGTGGGACATTGCTAGGACCCTTAAAGAGGAAGCTCTTGTTGCTAGGGACATTGAGGAATCCATTGTGAGACAGAAATCCCGTGTTTTTTGGCTCAAGAATGGTGATTCAAATACAAAGTTTTTTTATGCCTCCTTGAAAACTAGGAGAATGAGGAACCAAATTCGGATTCTTGATGTGCATGGTGGGCAAACAAGCGATATGGAAGTTATTACTGATACCTTCATCGGGCACTACAAGAAAATCTTCAATGCACCTGGTAGAAGCTATGTGTTCAGTGGAGATAACCTGCCTAAACTTATAGAGAATCAGAAGAGGTCTATGTGCGCACTTGGTCACTGATGATGAAATATACAACATAGTGAAAAACTTTGATGATGACAAATCTCCTAGTACCTACAGGATGAATGCACACTTTCTCAAATCCACTTGGGATATAGTGGGGGATGATGTATGTTGTGCCATAAAGGACTTCTTTCTTAAAGGGAGGATGTTGAAGGAGATGAACAAATCCTTTGTGGTTTTGATTCCCAAAGTCAAACAACCAAAGTGAGTTGGTGACTGGAGACCAATCTCATTGTGTAACTTCGTCACCAAAGTTATATAAAAAATTATGGCAAATAGGTTGAGGGATATATTACCTAACCTTATAAGTTCAAGCCAGTGCACATTTGTTAAAGGTAGAAGGATCACGAATGCTATTCTCCTCACAAATGAAGTGGTGCATGACTTTAAAAAAGGTAATGTCGGTGGTAAACTATGTTTAAAAGCTGACTTGAGCAAGGCATATGATTCCACTGACAGAGGATATTTGCTTAATATTCTTAATTTAATGGAGTTCCCTGATTGCTGGATTCACATGATTGGAGAGTGTTTGAACACTGCCTCATTCCAAATTTTGATTAATGGAGTGCCTACAAAAATAATCCAATCTTCGAGTGGCATAAGGTAGGGCGATCCTTTGGTGCCTTATCTGTTTGTCATAGGGATGCAAGGATTAACTTCTATCTTCGATGAGGTTGTTAATAAAAACAACGTTGTGCCTTTGAAGGCTGGTGATTCTGCTATCTCCCATTTGTTGTTTACTGATGACCTCTTGGTTTTTGCAAAGGCAACTGAAGATAACATTACTGGCATCAAGCAGTGCTTGCAACGCTTCAGGGAGGCTTCAGGTTTGGAGCTTAATCCGTAGAAAAGCCAACTATTTTTAAGCAAAAATGCACCTAGCCAGATCAGTTCTATGTTGGGTGTAGAAGTAAGTGAATTTCCTATGAAGTACCTCGGTGTGCCATTGTTTGCAGGCAGACTTACTAAGAGGATGTGCTACCCTCTTATTGACAAAATCAAAACTAAGCTAGAAGTGTGGAAATCCAAGTTCCTTTCAATGGTAGGGAGGTTGGAATTGGTCATCTCAACCCTTACTGCTTATCACTTGTATTGGACAGGGGTATTCCCTCTACCAAGAACCACGACGGAGGAAATTGAAGCTTTATGTCAAAACTTCGTGTGGGAGGATAAAGAGGAAAGCAAGCACATTCACTTGGTGTCTTGGGACATCATATGTAGGCCTAAGTTTGAAGGGGGTTAGGTATACAAAGAGTGGAAGATTGGATTGTAGCTGGGCTTATTAGAACACTGTGGGACATTGCCAATAAGAAGAATTTACTATGGATAAGGTGGATTTATAGCAAATACATCAAGGATGAGACTCTTTGGTCATGCAAAGCTAAGCAAATGAACAGTTGGATGTGGAAAAGCATCCTAAAGGCCAGAGATAAATGCTTGTCGTGTGTCCGCATCAATATTGGACAGGGGACAGTAGTTAAAACATGGAAGGACCCTTGGGTCGATGGGAGGTTCTTGGGTTAATGTGTTGATGATGTAGGCTATCTCCAACTTAGTTCCAATCTCAGACCTGATAGCTATCTGAGCAATATTATCACTATCAGTAAATGGGATATACATGTGGCTAGAGGGACAGAAAGCTTGCTGAATATTTGCAGTAGCATTCGGGTAGGAGGTGGTGATGATGTGTGCCTGTTGGACGGCAGTACATCGCTATCTTTGAAGAAAGCCTAGGATTTCTGTAGAACAAAACATGATGAGCCGGTTTGGACCAGGTGGTTATGGAGATCAAGAGCTCCTAAAAGGGCGATCCATTGCTGCTGGAAGCTCCTGCTTGGCAAACTTGTCACAAAAGATGTCTTACAAAGAAAAGGCAACAACCTTGTGTCTAGATGCAACCTGTGTTGCAAAGAAGAGGAGACAAACAACCACATTATGTGGGGTTGTGATGTGGCCGATGAATTATGGAGGAGAGTAGCACCAATGCTATCCTTTGTTCCAGGCTGTAAGGAGGAACTGCACATGCTGAAAAACAAGAATGAAGCTCTGCTCGCCACTTTAGTTATATATCATATACGGATTCATAGGAATCACATCATTTTTGAAGGAGCTAGATGCAACCCAATGTTTGTTTGTCGTTGTATTTCTAGTGACTATAGAAGCCTGCATAGATAGATTGCTTAATTTATCTTGCATAGATAGATATTATTGGAGCTCTAGCCCCCACTTGTACATTTTGTGATTATGGAATGAGAAGCACACTTAATGATAAAAAAACTTAGATTAAGGGATAAACTAGAAATTTACCCAAGTTTTGGTATGTTACAACACTCCACCCCTTAAAGAGGATTTCTTCCTTGAAATCTAATCATCTATGATCTATCAAGGTACTGCTTCCATCCCTCCACCCCTTAAAGGGTTTGACCTACCAAGTCAAACTAACTAGAGATACCAAGATAAGTCTAAAGCACAAGCAAAACATTACCTACTAACTACACTTACACTTTATCAAGAACCAGGGAAAAAGGAAAGCATGATTAGGTTAATGTAAGCTTAAAGGTTACCTTTATCATTAGATCCTTCTCCATTATGTTTGTTACCATTACCCCTACGTTGGACTGGTACATGGCCTCCATGAAGTTGAGGGCAACGAGGTTTGATATGACCATGTTCTCTAAAATGATGGTATATGTATGGACCTTCAGGTTTAGGAGGATAACTTCTAGGGGAATTCTTCTTATGGCACTTAGAACATCTATCACCTTTTGTATTCACTAGGTTTCTTCCTCCTATGATTTATCTTTGCTTGATAACCAGAGTAAGCTTCTATAGAGAGAGCCTTATTCACCAAATGGGGAAAGGTCAAGGGTAGATGAGGAATCAACATACGTCCAATGTTAAAACATAGGTCATCCATGAAGAGACTAGCACGTTGCTCATCAGACAGACCTATGGCATAACGCTTCAAACGTATAAACTTATGCACGTACTCTACTATAGTCATGAAATCTTGACGTAAACTATAGAACTTAGAATTCTTCCTTAGGGTTGCAAAGGATATATACTTCTCTCTAAAAAAGGCAAGAAACTGACTACACATCATAGTAGCAACATCACGAGTCTTAGCCAAGCTATTCCACCAATGTTGAGCTAGCCCGTTGAGCACATAAGCAACAAAGCAAACCTTTTGGTGCTCAGGACAAGCCATGCTATCAAAAGTCCTCTCAGAATCAAGAATCCAATCATCAACTTTATCCACCATGTTGACTTCATTCTCACCATTAAAGTATGTGGGGCACATCTTTAGGAATTATGTGAGATTATACTCCTTGGGCTTATCAAGAGTAGGAACTGGGTTAGCCTTTCCTACTAGGGTTGAGGAAAGTAGTTGTCGAAGGACAATCAACTCTTGCTTAGGGGAGAGTCTCAAACTTGAAAATTGTGTGATAGGTTGGTTCACTACAGGTTGACCATCAACTGTCATTGGATTTTCAGATGTTGGAGGAGTGAAAGGAAGATCCATCTCGTGCATCCCAAACTTAGGGTTCTAGGGTGTCACAAAATCTTCTAGGTTATCAATAGATGACTTTTTACCAGCCATATGTGTGTGCGTGTACAAGGCAAGGGGTAGGGTATAACCAACCTATGTAAAAATGCAAGCAATCTATGGGAGATAAATTGAAATAGTGAGACCAACTGACTACCTTGGCTCTGATAGCATGCTATAAGGAGTGGGATCCCATAGGGGCACCACTCCCTACTAAAATAAAAAGCAACATCCCTTATAACCAAAACCATCATAAATTTTGCAAAAAAATATATGATAACCAATTCATTGACTTGTATGTATCATAAAACCAATCATGTAGCAGTGGAAGAGAAATATATCTAACTATTACAATTGAGTGTCTATGAATGTTCTTCACAACACATGTCATACATAGAAGGAAACAAAAGGAACTATTAACAGAGGGTTATCCCACTATCTCAAACTACCTCCCAAGATAGATAAGGGAAATCCTGGATATCAACCAACTTTAGGTAGCTTCTCCTTTCTCTCCACCTAGGAGTGGCATCATACTCCAAAAAAGAAGAAAAAGATGAAAATTGTCAGCTATCAAAGTCGGTATGTACATATAATAGGGATTGGACAATATAAAGGAAATAGGGACAACAAATCATAAGGCTTCCCATAGAATAAGGAAGAAACATCCAATTGGATATCAAAAGGGGATTCTTCATATAGTAAGATAAAAGAGAATATACGAAGAATATAAATAAAACACACATTAATCAAATCTTGCCTTTAAATTCTCAAGAAGAGAACAAAATTAATAGTAAGAATTATGCATGTGGATAAACTAAACAATAATCCACATAATGACATTTGGGGTATATGGCATCACCACCATACCATATATTATGGCATCACCACCATAATCTTTGGGGGAGTAACGACCTCACATCACAATTACCCAAGGACATGAATCACCATCTGCACCCTCTATTAGTATTACACACAATAGGGATACATTACCCAATGTGGAAATAAACAAGTTATCCAAACCAAACATGCATTATAAATAGAGAGGCAAGCAAATATACAGTCACATTCCATAAAGGTGTCCAACTTCCAAAGTCATCAAAAATAAGTATAAGCATAGTCAAATGTAAATTCAAGGCCAACACATGACAAATTATGGTTTCCATTAAATATAGATAATCAACGCCAACAAGATACAAACTGAATGAAATAACCACCAGATACAAGGATAGGATCCAAGTAACAATTTTCATAGTGCACAAGTCCAATTTCAAGATTAGGAAACAATTGGTAGAACTATAAGCAAATATGTGACATCTAAATAATATGTCACCATCAAGTCCAAGAGAGAGAAGTAACTAATTTTCCAATATGACTCATAAGAGGATGCAACATACCTCACTTATGTGTATATCACGTTAGGATCCACACCCTAGATCCAATCAGAGTTTATCTTCACCTAATATCATATTAGATGTAAACCATTAATTAATGAGTATATTAAAATCCTAGAAATATCACCTTTTTATAAAATTGGAATTAGACTCTAAAAACTTCACCAATCAATTAGTTAAATTCTCCTAATTAAGAAAACATATATTTTTGTCCAATTTGGAGTTATTATGATTAAAATACATTTTAATTAAATTTTAAGCATTAAAATGATTTTCTAGAAATCACCTCTCGATAAAACTCCAAACCAAACCTCGAAAGTATTTTTTTAGAAAGATCACATTTTTTTCGATTCCAAAACATATTTTACTTTAATTTTTGGACAACTAGAGCAAAAGTTATGACTTTTATAAAATCACCAATCACAAAATGCCAAATAAGCAAGAAGCTCGCGAGAGGAAGAGAGAGAGAGAGACTGGACCACTGACTTGGCCCAATCAAAGGCAGACAAGTCGCATGGTCAACAATTTGTTTGACTCACATAAAGTAAGGAAATCAAGGGCGAAAAGACCCTTTTGCCCTTGGGCGAAAAACACAACAAAGAAGGAAAGAAGAGGGGTAAAACTGAGAAATTGTGAATGGGATTCATCCCCAACCTCTTGCTCGTGTTGCGGCTGTGAAACAACCCAAGAAGGGGAGAAACGATTTGGGCGAATATGCTATATCGACCAAACAACAACTTGAAGATTCGAAAATGAAGAGCACACACTCACAAACTCACCTCTGAATCTGATTGAAGATTGGAGAGATGAAGAGCTTGCACAACACGCCGCAAGGCCAGGGAGAAAGTTGGCTCAGTGGCGGCACAAAAAGGCATGAATAGAGAAATTGGTGCGAGAGAAGAAGCGCATATTTGCTAGAGGAGACGGGGGTACCTGATTTATAGGTGGGGGTTGTGTGGGTTGGAGAATAGGAAGGTGGCCACAAAGCCTTGTTGCCCAAGAATTGAACATTTTCTAATTTCTTAACAAAATGACACGAACAAGGGATCAAATTGTGTGGATTTCTCTTATGAACCCATTGCAAAAAGAATAATGCAGAAAGGTGGAGAGATGAGGGAGAAAATCTGAGAAAATTGAACACAAAATCCAACATCACTTTCCTTGCGGGCGCGAGCTAGGTGACAAGCCTAGACCCATATGATTCTAAATCCAATGGCTGACGATCAACATGAAATCATGAAGGGTGTGTGACATTAAATTCCTTTCCAAATACAATTCGACCAAAATGCATTATTCAATTATTTAAACCTTTTATCTCTCCTCATTTAAGGGTGCAAACTAACTCCAAAATTAATGAAACTTGACACCTAGTCTATTTTTGATACGAGGAATCCAAATTTACAATTAGATTTGACTTTTGAGAACTTTTGATTGGTTAACTAAGCCAATTCTCATTTTCTCTTTCTTCATGCATTGATGACTATACGATTCTCAAATTTTATGAAACTTCACCCATAAGTCACATTTAATGTGTTGGATATATAGGATTTTGCCATTATTTCCTCATGTTGAAGTTATTTGTTTAATCAATTAATGTATTGAAGGTTCTACACTCTCTCTCTCCTAGTTTCACCTTTAAACAAATATTTTCAAAATTGAGTAAAAATTCACCCAAAGGCACATTTTTACATGTAGAACACGAATTTAGCATCAATTGTTACTTTTGGAGTCATTAATGATTTTATTTATATTTTTGAGATACCTCCTATTTCCTCATTCAATTAATGCAATTATAATTACTAATTTCCCAAAAGTTGTGAAACTTACCACTCAAGCAAACTCGTACTCAAAGAAAATGAATTTGGACTTAGAGTTATCTTTTAAATTCCCCTTTTATAGATTTAGGCATTTTACTCTTATTTTCACTTAATTGAAAAACTAATTCATTTAGTGTCACATTTTCTTAGTTTTAGGATTTTCTTTTCTCTTTCGTATTCAAAAAGACCATAGGAGGTTCTAGTACAAATTATTTATTATTATCCCTCTTAAGTGGGTAAATTGCATTTTAGTCCTTCATTGAAACATCCACTATAATATTTATGCATATGACCTTACATTGACATAATTAGTGTTCGTTACATTCCAAACCATCAATATTTCCACAAATTAAATATCAAGGCTAAAAAGGACAAATAGGTATGATAACTTAGATTAAGGACTAAACTAGCAATTTACCCATGTTTCAGTATGTTACAGTAAGACATGAGAAACAAGACAATCTAAGAGATGAATATCGCTTGAAGGTATAAGTGTACAAACCAAATGCGAGTTAGTGAAAAAGCATACAAATATTCTCGTGGTGGGGAACTGATAATGGGCCCCCCTCATAACCAACACCAGAGCAAGCTTCAACAACCAAATAACCAACTATAGCAAAATTCTGCATAAAATCTTAGAGACGCAAATGGTACTTATATTGAGGTCTCCTCATAATAATGATAAGCTCTAGGATGACAACAACGAGGCAATTGATGATACGAACACTGAAGCAAAGTCACGAGGAGAGGAAGTAGGCAGTAAAGCGACATCCAAAGTGAGGTACAAGGGAAACATTCCCAAGATGATGGAAGGAGATGTATTAACGAAACCACAAGTAGAGTGACATGCAGTGGTATGGCGAGGGAAGGCGGGGGCAAAGCTAGGGTTAGGGTAGTTGGAAGCGACTAGCACATCAATCAATGATCAAACACTGTCAAAACCCTATCTTCCTACCGTGAACTAGGGGTTTTGATAGATGCAACAAGAAAGAAAAAGCATCGATGATGATTGGGTAGGGGTTGAGGTCAGAGGAGGGAAATTACTGGGGTTGGTATTGTAACCATACTGACCATGATGGAGATTCATCACGCCGACGACGTCGGTGGTGGAAGGGGTGATAATAACTCAAACCAATGTGTGGGAGCGGGCAAGGAAAGGGGAGAGTTGGGGAGATGAGAGGGGATGTCGTCAGTCAGGACTCACGAGGAGGGGTTTCTATCCTTTGCTGAGGTGGACCGATTGGCAAATGACCTGACCATGCTCGCGCAAAAGATAAGTCGTAATCCAGAGTAGAAACCTAACTCGAGTTTGTGGGGTTAATGGGTAGGAATATTCGACTTATGGGATCCCATTGGGGATAACATGGGCTATATTCTGATTTTTAGCGAAACAACACCACTCATCTATCCAGAGTAAGACATTGTTGAGTTGGCACAAAAAGACAAAGGGAAATCTAATTCTACCGAGGTTACAACCCCCAATTCTACCCAAGCTACAACCCTTACCAAACATGATTTAAGTGACATTAGCAACAATCTTTAACTTTCTTTCTTCCTCTACATCCAAGGTTCATTTGGTTATTAGGAAACCAAGATCGAGTCATATTTAATATGGTTCTAAATAAAAGTCTGGAAGCTTCCGGAACCACTAATGATTAATTTTGATTGTCTTGGAGCATAGTAGGTCGATAGGCTTAGTTCTGATTAAGCAGCCAAAAATGCAAGATCGAGCTGAAGTTCAGCCTTGGATGCACAACTTCAATTAGGGCTAGTTTGGTTGGGTGTAGTAGGGTGCAATTGTGTAAGTTCGCAATGTAAAAATGTACATCAAATACGCACTTTGTCGTCGGACTACACCCTACCGTCATGTATAGAAACATATATAATTCGTTGCTTCGGGACACATATACCACACAAGGCCAACAGCGCTGACCGAGTTTCAGCAAATATACCCAGACAGCCGTTACAATTCGCAATCATCAACCACCAACCTTCCAAAGCCATCAAACAGAGTGGCTACTCCCATACAGGCGCGGTGGCCGGAGCTGTGACGGATGGACGGCAATCCAGTGGACCAGAAGGAAGACGGAGTTGAAAGGCAATTCCACGCCGTCCAGGTGATAGATTCTTCCCAGAACGGAGCTGCCTCCGACGAGATTTCCCCTCTTATTGTGGAGCTCGAGGGTTCAAATAAACCCAAACTTTCCATTTTCTCCATCTCGAACTCTGGCGGCAGGCGTAGAACCAACAAGGTGGGTCATTGCCCATTAATTTTGAAGCTGGAAATTATTCATGACTGTAATCCTTCAGTATTCGTTTCTTATACTTCCTATGCTAAACTGTCGTACAATCTAGGTTTTTGATCTCGATAACAGAAACGTAAGTGCAAATTGAAAATGGAATGTGGCTCCAATCAAAGTGCTGAAGAGTGACTCACAACTCTAACAACTAACAATCTGTATCATGTTGACCTCTTTTAAGATTAATACGCTAAACCACTAATTGGAATATACTTCTGCGTTAAGCTCACAGTGGAAAAATGCTAACAAGAATTATAGGCCTATCTCAATAGTGTACAGAGAAGACTGCCCAATATATAAAATCAGGTATAGGATAAGAAGAGAGGATCATAATTATTGAATTACTGGGGTTAACATTACCCAGGAGGTTTAAAACCATAGAGCGCGTTAAAAAGTAACGGGTCATGAGGAAAACTGCCTTTTGTCTGTTTTGCTTTTCTGGTCTAAATAAGGATGCTAGTTATACCATCAAAGAAATGCTTAAACAATCCAGATAGCTACCTGATGTCAAGGTAGCTATAACTGTTAGTCACATGCAATTATATATGAATTTGGATGGAGATTTCATCTTTTCGCTCAGATGGAAGTTGGATGGACATGTAATGTCATCAAATGGTATTAGTGTTGGCCACCAAAACCTCAGCTTTGCCCAGTAAGTAGTTGAATTAACCTGGTGGGTTATGGGTATGGGTCAGACTTTCCTCCTGTTAATAGCTCATGGTTTATCTTGTTGGCTTGCTTGGCTATCTGGTTGGTTGGCAGTCTAGATACCGACTGCACTGCTAAACTGTTGACTTGACCAGACACTCAGCAAACACACTCTGTCCTTTATTTTCAGAAAAAGAGATGTGAACTGACTTCATAGGATGACACTCATCCTAATTTTAATTAGATTATTTGCACAATTAGCTTTCTATTGTGTTGTCGCACCTTTATAACACCCTTATTAGGAAGCCAGATAATTGAGTACTAATTCAGTCAGGTAGGCTTTAGAAGTGGATGGGAAGGTATGTGTGCTAGCTTTGCAATAAACTTTCTTGAAGCCAAAGACGTAGTAGTTGATTTGTCATTATATATTATATCCTAAAGTGACTGATCTATCTGGGAGGCTTGGAGGATAAAGATTTCCTAAAGTCAAATCGATGTAAAGTCTTTGACAAAAGCCTGGAATGTATGGTGGGTAATCGTGCATGGGGCTAGAGAGAATTGTGAGATCTTTATATTGATTGATTTGATGTGCAAGCTAATGGTTTTGTAATCATCATGAATGATTGCTATTCTTTTTTAAAAGATATACACCTATTGCACAGGCTAACATTTTAAATCCCAGATCTTATGTTAGAGCCTAAGTAGGGAGTCGTAGGATAGGAAATTCACGACATACCCGTCCCTGAGTGGTTCAGCACACAAATATATAGCAATCTGAAAACAAAGACTTTATTACATAATATACCAAATGATTACAAAAGAACCCACAGCCAACTAATGAAAGAAAAATACATTGGTCAGGAAAAGAAGATAACTAGAGATGAGAAACTAGATGCCAATTTTGTTAGAATTGCCCCATGGAGTTGTGGTGTTGATTAACATGATCATTAATTCATCACAGTACGATTTAGTTTCTTGTAGCACCATGTAAAGTATCAAAATGGAAAACGTCAAAACAATCGCGATGACATGCTACAAAATTGGCAAAGTTAACTTGTAGCCAGATAACGCTTGGCAGTAAAAACAGTAATTCTACTTTTAAGTATTATCAAGAACCTCTCTTTATGCCAAACAAAATGTACTCTAGATCTAGTTTCCATTATACACACCAATACACTGTCCCCTAGAGATCAGTACAGGTACACTCTCAGCCACAAAATTTGAGAGTGACCATTTCGTCTGTAGGCTGTACCCAGTCACCCTTAGGTGTGGGTCATCATCAGCAACTCAACAACAGTTGCCAAATCGATCATGTGTAACATTTAATAGTATAATGGAACATAAATCTTATTGTCATGTGTTTCAAAACAGAAATATACACATATACAAAAGTATAGTCAGGGAACAAGAGCTCACACATCATAATATGCCAATCTTAGATACGCACAATTTATACATCAAAAGATATCATAGGTCGGTCAATAAGAGGTAAAGCACACATCATTTGAGTATGGGTTGAGATCATAAACAACTTTAATCTAAGATGTTAAATTATGAAAAATGAACATTGCCCTTCATAAGGTTTATCATGCACATACAAAATAGATAGAGGTATGATATTGCCTTTTTTCCAAATTATCCCTAATGATCAAGAGTATTGCTCAAGGATCATAGGATTAGATCTAGAGTGCATAAGTTGATCCAAAGTTCTGATTGTCGTTGACTTGAGGATCCAAAATATCATTAGATCCAAATATTGAAATATTGAATTATTATTAAGTAAATAACCCTTCTAAGTAAAGAATGAATAATTATCCTCTTGTTGATGGTAATCAAGAGTTATTGCTTAAAATGAAAAGTCATAACATACATGTGTTTGTATGGGAGATGGTAATAGCCACCACTCATAATTCACCAATATGGGACTAAACAAGGAAGTGTATGGTGTACCACATATACAAGATAAAAATTGCCCATTAGACCTATTAGCATAATACCTTCATACCCCCTCAGTTGGAGAATACACATCTTATAGTCCCAGCTTGGTACTCATGTAAGAAAATAAGGTAGGAGGTCAAGCTTGGTGAGGATGTCTGCAATTTTCTCCCTTGTTTTCACATGTGGAACGACAATCTTCCTATCTAGTCTCCACAAGATCACGAATAAAGTGTCAGTCAACCTCAATTTGTTTTGTTCGTTCGAGGAAGACGTGGTTGTTGATGATGTGGATGGCTGCCTAATTGTTACAATGCAAGGTAGTTGGAGATTGGACTGGAATACCAATTTCTTCAAGGATAGAATGTAACCATTGTATGTCACGACAAGCATGTCCAAAGCTCGATATTCTGCTTCAGTGCTGGAACGAGCAACAACTTGTTTCTTGCTCTTCCTGGCGGCTGGATGATCTCCCAGAAGAATGCAAAATCCAGAGATCAAGCGTCAGTCTTCGGTGGTGTCTCCTGCCCAATCTGCATCAACGTACCCATTGACATCATTCTCCTTAAATATGGGTTGCTTATAAAAGAGTCTTTTTGCAAGGATGACACTTTAGGAATTTGAAAATCTGTTGTACACTGGTCCAGTTCATCAGTGGAGGTGTACTCACGTGCTGACTGATGACCCCTACTACATATAAAATATTAGGTCGAGTGATTGCTAGGTAGATAAATTTATCCACAACTTGACTATACTTCTCCGAATTGGAAAATAGCTCACCGAACTCTAGAGCTTTGTATTATAATCCATGGGAGTTGAAACGGGTTTGCATCAGTCATACCTGTTTGCTGAGAAGATTTAGGACATACTTCCTTTGAGATAGGTTTATCCCCATCTTAGATCGAAGATCTTCAATGCCTTAAGTAGTATCAAAGTGCCTCCAAATCTTTTTTGTGAAAGCGAGATTGGAGTGCCGTCTTTCGCTCGGTGATGCCCTAATTGTCAACAAAGACTGCAAGGATGACATGTCCTCTTATGCATTTAGAGTAAAATAACAAGTGGTCACTTGTTGATATCTTGAAGCCAAGATTCTCTAATGACCTGCTTACTTTATCAAATCAAGCTTGAGGATATTGCTTGAGGCCATAAAGAGAGCGACACAGTTGGCAAACTTTCTTTGGAACTCCCCCTCAACAACAATGCCAGGGGGTTGCTGCATGCAAACCTCCTCCACTATCCCTGTGTAAAAAGGCGTTCTGAATATCTAGCTGATATAGGTTCCAGTCCAGACGAGCAACAAGTGTGATGAGAATGCAGTCCGAGGCTATTTGGTGAAAGGAGAGAATGTCTCAAAGAAGTCGGCTTCAAATGTCTATGTGTAGCCCTTTCCACAACCAATCTAAACCGATCACATTCTTGTTAGGTGGTGGTAATCCATCAAATCCCATGTGTGATTATATCGAAGAGCATCCATCTTCAAATCTAGGCATTGAAGGGCTTCCACATGATGCTTGGGAATGATTTTGGTATCTAAGGTTGAGACAAAAGTTTGGGCAGAAGGAGAGTTTGGCAAGACAACATGTTTTACAAATTGGATGATGTGAGTACCTTTTCAGAGTGCCATAAGTTATGAGGATTCTAGACTTTTGATGATGGCGGGGGGGAGAACTGAGGATCCAAGGCCTTCTGTCGTTGATACACCAAATGATTTGTCAAATAGGTGGGGCAGAATATGAACCGGATGCCTCAATGTCCAAAGAGTAGGAAGTTTTGGATGTGATGGAAGAATTGCTGGATTAGAATAGATCATTGTAATGGATTGTAACATTGACACAGATAACCATTTGTCGGTGAGAAGAATCAAAACACTTGTATCCTTCCTGCACCCAAGAGTACCCTAAAAAGACCGTTTTGAGTGCTTGAGGATCAAGTTTATCAGCCTTGGGGTCAAAGTTGGGAACAAAGGCTATAGAATAAGAAAACCATTATTTTATGTCTAAAACAAATACAAAGCACTCTCTTTTATAGGATAAGAGAGTATGTGAGAAATAGAATTAGGCAATATGGGATAAAAGAAAAGCTAAAGACAAGACAAGTCTAAAAGCACACAATAAAACATAAAGCATATATACTATTACTCCCCCTCAAGCTAGAGCATAGATGTCAAACATGCCTAGCTTGTCCACTAGGGTAGCAAAGTGAGTCTTGGGAAGTATCTTGGTAAAGATGTCAGGAACCTAATCTTATGTTCGGAGATAAGGAGTGCAGATGCGGCCAGAGAGAACATATTCGCAAACAAAGTGGTAATCAACCTCGATATGCTTGGTACGTTCATGAAAAGTGGGATTGCTGGTATAGAATAATGAAAAGACTTGTATTCTGTGAGTCTAGGAGTTTACAATGCATTCTCTTTTATAGGACAAGAGAATAAAGCAATAAGTAAAACTAGGCAATATGGGATAAAACACAAGTAGTGTAAACCACAAAAATAACACAGAAATAACATAAACAACATATCTCTTTATCTCTCTTTACTCCCCCTCATGTTGGAGCATAGATGTTGAACATGCCCAGCTTGTCCACTAGAGTCTTGAAGCGAGCCTTGGGTAAAAACTTCATGAAGATATCTGCCACTTGTTTCCAATGCTGAGGTATGGAGTACAAATGTGGTCGGACAGAATAGATTCCCGAACAAAGTGACAATCAACTTCTATATGCTTTGTTCTTTCATGGAAGTTTGGGTTTCTCGCAATAAAACTAAAAGCCTTGTTATCACAAAACATTAGAATCAGTTCAAAATCAGCGATATCAAATTCTCTAAGAAGGCTTTGCAACCAAAGAAGTTCACAGGCAGTGTGAGCCATGGTTCGATATTCAACTTTTGCACTTGACCTAGCTACTACTGTTTGCTTTTTGCTATGCCAGGTGACTAAGTTGCCACCAGCAAGGGTGCAACACATTTACTATCTGCATAATTAGAATCAGAGAAGCCCTAAAGATTGCAGTGCTCATTTTTCTTGTATAATAATCCTTTCCTTGGAGAGCTTTTAAGGTATCGCAGAATATGACAAACATCGTCCCAGTGACACTTTTTAGGTTTATCTAGGTATCTACTCACAAAACCCACATCAGCAATCAGATCAACCCTCGTGACAGTGAGGTAGATGAGCTTACCAACCAGTCGTCTGAATTGGTGATTATCGACATAAGGTGGGGAAGTGTCATCATCCCAGTCAGTATTTGGGTGAAGAGGAGTGCTGGCTGGCTTGCAGCCAAACATACCTATTTCCTGTAAGAGGTCCATAACATATTTTCGTTGAGAGAGACATAATGCTATAGATGATTTGGACACCTCAATGCCCAAAAACTATCACAGCTTGCCAATATCCTTGGTGACAAAGTGTTTTTCTAAATATGCTTTAGTAGCCTGGATTCCCACAATATCACTGCCAGATAATATAATGTCGTCTACATAGACAATAAGTATAACTAAGCCAACTGCAGTTTTCCTGATGCAGAATGACCTGAGCGAGAATGACGGAAGCCAAATTTGATAAGAATCTGACTCAGCTTGTCAAACCAGGCGCGAGGGCTTTGTTTAAGACCATAAATTGCTTTCCCTAATTTGCAAACTTGCGAGGAAGACTCCCCATGAGCAACGAAACCCGATGGTTGCTCCATGTAAACTTCCTCCTGCAAGTCTCTATATAGAAACACGTTTTTGATATCCAGTTGAAAGAGTGACCAATCTTTGTTAACAACAACAGAAATAAGAATATGAACAAAATTGAGCCTTGCGACTGGATGAAAAGTCTAAAAGTAGTCTACGCCGTATGTCTGTGTAGCCTTTAGCTACCAGACATGCTTTCAGGCATTCAATAGTGCCATCCGGTTGATATTTGATAGTAAAGATCCAACGACAACCAATAGTCGGGCAGGAGGAAGGGCGAACTACAAGATCCCAAGTATTTACGATCCGAGAGTGCATGCATTTCAGCTTCCATTGCCTGTCTCCACACAGGAATAAGGACTTTTGTGGCATTTTGGGAATAGATACAACAGAGATAGAAGCAGTAAAGCACGCAAAACTGGCACTCAGATTAGAGGATGAACAGAAATGACTAATTGGATGTTTTGTACAGGAACAAACACCTTTTTGAAGACTAATAGGTAGATGTAAGTCAGAATTTACCTTAGGCGTGGGATGATCATCTGCGGAAGGAGGAATTGGTCGTGGAGGGGCCATGGAGGGATTAGTCTTCTTGGGTCTTCACTTATAAACTTACAGAGGTCGATCTTTAGGTGTCGACTCAGAAGGTGGATCAATATCCACAATATCAGGCAATGGCGTGGGTGCCAAAATGTCACTTGATAGTGATGCCCCATTATCAGAGTGAAAGGGCAAATGCTCAAAGAAAACTACATTTGCACTTACATACCATTGTCTCATAATAGGATCATAGCAATGATATCCTTTTTGGGTTCTAAAATATCCTAGAAAAATACATTTGGTGGAGCGAGGATCAAGTTTAGTTAACCCTAGGCGGAGGTTTTTGACAAAGCAGGTACACCCAAAGATACAGGGTGGAACAAAAAAGAGTTATGCATCAGGAAAAAGGATGTTGTAAGGAATTTTATTGTTCAAAATAGAAGATGACATGCGATTGATAAGATAACAAGCCGTAGAAACAGCCTCAGGCCAAAAACGTTGAGGAACTTGATAATGAAGGAGTATTGTGCGAGCAACCTCTAAGAGATGACGGTTTTTCCGTTCAACAACTCCATTTTGTTGGAGTGTAGGGGCAAGTAGTTTGGTGTAGAGTTTCTCGGGCAGAACAAAAAGATGTCACTGATTTTTGCATAAATTCAAGTGCATTATCGGTGCAAAAAACTTTAATGGGTTTGCTGAGCTGTGTCTGAATTAAAAAAAAGTGCTGATAGTGTCCAAAACTGTGCTGTGATCTTTCAATAAAAATAACCAAGTAGTACGAGAATAGTCGTCAATGAAAGTCATAAAATATCTAACTCCAGAATGACTAGTGACAGAACAAGGGCCCGTATATCCGCATGAACAATGTCAAAAATACATCTAGAATAATGAAGAGACTTGTATTCCGTGAGTCTAAGAGTTTACAATGCATTCTCTTTTATAGGACAAGAGAATAAAGCAATAAGTAAACTGAGCAATATGGGATAAAACACAAGTAGTGTAAACCACATAAATAACACAGAAAACATAAACACATATCTCTTTATATCTCTTTAGATGGCAATAAAAATGGATGCTTTATTGTCGCAGTGCATGGGAATAGGAGAAGAATCAGAGATATCAAATTCCTTGAGAAGTCCTTGGACCCGCATTAATTCACAAGCAATAAGAGCCATAGCTTCAGCACTAGACCGAGCAACCACGGTCTGCTTCTTACTGCGCCATGTAACTAAATTTCCTCCAATAAAAGTGCAGCAGAGGTAGATTTCCCGTCACATCTACTACCGACATAATCATAATCAGAATATCCAGTGAGTTTGTAGTGCCTATGTCTACGATACAGTAATCCTGTTCTTAGAGAAGTTTTCAGATATTTAAGGATATGACAGAAAGCATCCCAGTGGCATTGTCGAGGTTTATCTAGATACCTACTGACAAGTTCAACAACAACAGTAATATCTTCTCTAGTCACAGTAAGATAAATAAGCTTACCAACTAATCTTGTGTATTGGTGGTTATAAGGATAAGATGGTGAACATTTATCATCTCAATTGGTATTGGGATCCAGAGGAATGTTAACATGTTTAGTACCAAGCATGCCAGTTTCTGTCAGTAACATCGAGAACATATTTGCACTATGAAAGACAGACACCATATGAAGATCTGGAAACTTAAATCCCCAAGAAGTACCTGAGTTTGCCAAGGTCTTTAGTAACAAAGTGTTGTTCTAGATATCTTTTCATCATCATCATCATCATCTAAGCCTCAATCCCAACTATGTTGGGGTCGGCTACATGGATCCTTCGTTTCCATTCAGCTCTATCATGGGCCATATTCTGATTGAGATGTAGAGATTCAAAATCTCTCTTTATAAGCTCATCCCATGTTAATTTAGGCCTTCCTCTTCTTCTATTTATAGTGTTTGGCTCAATAGCATTGCTTCGTATAGGCGCACTAGTAGGTCTGCGTTGCACATGTCCGTACCATCTGAGTCGGCCCTCACGCAACTTGTCCTCAATGCTCGCCACCCCCACTTTATTCCTGATATAGTCATTTCTCAAACGATCTTTTCTTATCTTCCCACACATCCATCTCAGCATACGCATTTCAGCCACGTTCATCTTGTTGAGACCTTGTTTCTTCACCGCCCAACATTCACTCCCATAGAGCATGGCTGGTCGTATAGCTGTTCTATAAAACTTACTTTTTAACCTGAGAGGGATCTTCTGATCGCATAAAACTCCAGTTGCACTCCTCCATTTCAACCATCCTGCAGTGATCCAGTGACAAACATCATTTTGGACATCCCCGTCTATTTGAATAATAGAACCTAAGTAACGAAAATTGTCACATTTTGGTATATCTACTCCGTCCAACTTGGCTCCATCATTCACACTGCGAGATTGGCTGAAATTGCAATGCATATACTCAGTTTTGCTCCTGCTAATCATCAATCCATTTGATTCCAATGCCTTTCTCCAACATTCAGCTTTATCATTCAATCCATCTTTTGTTTCGTCAATCAAAACAATATCATCAACAAATAACATACACCAAGGAATATCATCCTGAACATTCTTTGTTAACTCATCCATAACCAGAACGAATAGATATGGGCTGAGTGTGGATCCTTGGTGTACCCCAACTGTAATAGGAAAAGTTGGTGTCTCTCCTCCAGGAGTCTTGACACTTGCAGTAGAGCTATCATACATGTCTTTGATCAAGTCAATGTATTGGATAGGCACACCCTTTTTCTTCAAAACCATCCATAACACTTCTTTGGGTACTCGATCATAAGCCTTCTCTAGATCGATAAACACCATATGAAGATCTCTTTTGCTTTGTCTATACTTCTCCATAAGCCTCCTTATCAGAAAAATAGCATCTGTTGTTGATCTTCCAGGCATGAAACCAAATTGGTTGTTTGATACCTGCGTTATAGATCTTAACCTCTGCTCAATAATCCTCTCCCAAAGCTTCATCGTGTGACTCATCAGCTTGATACCTCTATAGTTTGTACAGCTCTGAACGTCACCTTTGTTCTTGTAGATTGGGACTATAATACTATTTCTCCACTCATCCGACATCTTCTTGGTCTTCATGATCTTGTTAAAGAAATTTGTTAACCATGTAACTCCCTCATCCCCCATACTCTTCCATACATCAATGGGAATATTGTCTGATCCGCATGCCTTTCTCATTTTCATCTTTTTCAAAGCATTCTTGACCTCAACTGGTGAAACTCGTCGTGTGTAAATGATATCTCTTGTATTCATGTCACACGAGTCACTAACATTATATGCAGTATCTCCATTGAAAAGATTATGGAAATAATTTCTCCACTGGTTTTTGATATCATCGTCCTTCACCAATACTCTACCATCTTCATTCTTTATGCATTTTACTTGACTCAAGTCTCTTCCTTTCCTTTCTCTTATACGAGCCATTTTATATATACCTTTTTCCCCTTCTCTAGTGTCCAACTTCTTATACATATCATCAAAGTATCTAGACCTTGCCTCCCGAACCACCTTTTTAGCTTCTTTCTTTGCTTGCTTGTATCTTTGGAACTTTGCATCATCTCCAGATTTGGGCAAGCTCCTATAGATCTCCCTTTTCAGTTTAATAGCCTTTTGTACTGCATCATTCCACCACCAAGTCTCCTTCTGTGGAGGTCCACAACCTTTAGACTCCCCCAAAACCTCTTTGGAAATTTTATTCTTATAAGGATCCATGTCATAGAAAGAGTGACAAAGTTTTTATAGGCTGGCTGTCAACCTACCACCAACTCTCCTCCTTTACCCGGGCTTGGGACCGGCTACATTTACACAAAAAAATGAAAACATAGGCGGAGTTGAAATATCATTAGTATCACTGTTTGACAAAATTATATTATCCACATAAACAATAAGAATAACAAGCCCGAAATTGTTTTTTTTAATGATAATAGAGTGACCGAATGTGAGCGCCGAAATTGAAACTTAGAAGAATCTGACACAATTTAATCAAACCAAGATCGTAGGCTTTGTTTCAAGCCATAAATCGCTTTTCTGAGTCTGCAGACTTTAGAACACTCCTGCTAAGTAATAAAATTAGGCGGTTGCTCCACATAGACTTCCTCATGCAAGTCATCATATAGGAAGTTTTTTTTAACATTAAGTTGAAAAAGAGGCCAATCATTATTCACAACATATATAAGCACCCGTACAAAATTAAGTCTGTAGGGGGAAAAGTTTCAAAATAGTCAACCCAATAGGTTTGAGTATACCCTTTTGCTACGTGATGAGCCTTCAGTCATTGAATCGAACCATCTGGCTGGTATTTAACAGTTGATCCCATATAGCTTTGGCAGGCAGAGGAGAGACTAATTGATCTTCGGTTCGACACTGTTTACCGTCCATATCATTACTCTAGAATCGTCTTTGGACCATTAAGCGTATGCTTGCTTGGTGTTGTCATTAGTCGAGACATTAGGAGGAATTTTTGCAGCAGTAGAGATATGTGAATAGCGCCCTTGGGCTTTGACATGTGCCGACCAAAGATGATCGTTCGATCCATCAAGCTTCACGGTTGAACACACAAAGACCAAGGAGGATCAGTAGTCGCCATAGAAAGCAGAGAGATGGCGTGCGCAGAGAAGTAGCATCAACAGTAGTAGCAGTTATGGATTTAGTAGATCTGATAAACCTACATAGGGGCAGGAAAAAGTAGTAGTAGATATGGATCAGCTGACTTGAGAAACCCATATAGGGGCAACTGAAATTGGTAGTAGATTTGGATTAGCAGATCTGAGAAACCCACATAGGAGCAATAGAGAGAAGAAAAGGCCTACACCGCCATGGTGTAAGAGTTACTCCACCATGTGGCGTAGGCTGGCAACAAACGATGGGACTTTTAGATCTTCAACATGCTATTTTAGAAAGTGTCAGGAGATTAAATGGAGGAAGAAGGAAGGTATGGAGGCTGATTGGTGGAGGAGAGGATGTGGTGGGTTGTTGGTGGCGGCGACATGGATTAGTGGATAGGTGAGGGTGGAGGCAGGGGAAGGGGGTGAGGGGCCAGCAATGGTGGGGGCCAGGATCAGGCGGGCGGGGGCGAGGGTAGGTGGGGGTGGTGGTGGGGTGGGAAGGTGTGGGAGGTTGGTGGGAGGGTGGCGGCGGGAGATGCTAGAGGAATGGAGGGCAACATCGGGAGAGGAGGGGTGCAACATTGGCGGTGGGTGAAGGAGAGGACATCATCAACGACGTGGAAGGGGGGGCAGCAATGGCGGGGGAAGGAGGGGGGTGGGGGTGACGGCTAGGGTGAGAGGGATGGGAAGCATTAGACTTGGTGGAAGGGATTAGGGAGGATTGTAGCCGTCTGATGCCATATAGAATAAGAAAACCTTTATTTGATATGTCTAAAACAAATACATGACACTCTCTTTTATTGGATAAGAGAGTAAGTGAGAAATAAAATGAGGCAATATAGGATAAAAGGAAAGCTAAAGACAAGACAAGTCTAAAGCACACTGTAAAACATAAAGCATATATACTAATAAAGGCCGTACACCCAAATGCTCGGAGTGGGAGATAAAACGGCGTTTTACCAGAGTGGACGACAGAAAACAGAGTTTTTTCCTAAAGGATCGATGAGGATTTGTGATTGAGGAGAAAAAATGCAGTAAAAACTGCTGCCAACCAGAATGTTTTAGGTAAGTGGGCTCAAATTGTTAGTGTGCATGCAATATCAAGGAGATGAAGGTTCTTGCACTCTGTTGCTCCATTCTGTTGAGGAGTAGGAATGCTGATGAATCATTCTGACATCTTGGTGGAAGCGAGGGACAATAGAGTGGATATATTCTGATGCATTATCTATTTGAAGTCATTTAATAGCGGGTTGGAATTGCACTGAAACCATACATTGAAAAGAATGAATGATTAGAAAGACTTCATCACGGGGTTTTAAAAGTAAATAAAGCCAAGATATACGAGAATGATCATCAATAAAGGATAAAAAATATCTATAGCCACATAATAACCTGTGGTGAGGAAGGGACCAAAAATTTGACTATGCATCAAGTTAAACAAATGTGAAGATGTTTTTGTAGTGTGAGAACAAAAGGACAAAAGGTGATGCTTTCACAATTCGCAAGAATCACATTTTACATGAGAAATACTAGAAAGAGATGGTTCCTGAATCTTCAACTTGTCAAGCAAAGGATGGCCATATTGCCGATAGAGATGAGGAGGCAACTTTTTCAAAAGATCAGGACTTCTTGGTGTATTAGTTGAGAAGCAATAGGGTCAACAATTCACGAGCCCTGCCCAATCATCTTCAAAGTTTGAAAATCTTGCAATGTGAAACCAGTTGGGTCAAACGGTACATAGCAATGTAAAAAATCAACAAGTTTAGACACTGATATCAAGTTAAAAGAGTTTTGATTGAGGTACATAGTGAATTGACATAAGTTGAAGATTTGGTGTTAATGGAACATGTACCACGATGTTTAATAGTTTCTATGGACCGATCTTCTAGAGTGACAGATGAGTTAGGGATATAGGTATCATAAGACGAAAGTACGTTTTGCATACCAATCATGTGTTGGGAGGCACCAAAGTCCACTCTCTAGTCGGAGTGGGTAGTAAGCATTGAGGTGCTAAAATTGGAAAACGAGGACGCAATATGCGATGCTGAGGAATCTGTAGAAGAGGCCTAAACTAACTGTCCTTAATATTCAACTTAAAGAGAGATACCTGGGAAGGTCCATTAGGTGCTAGAGTCTCAGTGAGATGAGCTGCTCTTGAACCTCATCCATGATCATGTTTGGAGTAGCATCTATCCTCCATATGTCCTAACTTCATGCAAATTGTACACTTTGGACGAGGTGTGTGACCACGACCCGCCTCCCATGAGCAGCGACTGCAACGATTGCATGAGCTTTAATAGGCTTGGTGGTAACTATTGGTACGTCGGATTGTGATTTGTGAGAGGTGATTGTAAGTCTCGTCCAGGGAAGGAAGTTTTGTGGCCTCGAGGATGAAGCTCCGAACTGTGGCAAACTTTAGGTGTAGGCCATGAAGGAACTTGGTTGTAGTAGGGTCCTGCCTTTCTTTTTGTTTGGGTTTCTACAAAAATAGGTGGAAAGTTATTTGGGTTTGTACTATTCAAAGTAGGCCTCCAGAGTATGCTCTCCTTGATGTGCAAAGAACAACTTGTTCCAAAAGTTGTATATGCAAAGGGCGTTGGTCTCCTCGGTGTAGAATTTCTTCGTAGTGTTCCAAATGTCTTTGGCATGGTGGCATAGAATTAAATGTTTGATTTCGATGCCGTGTCCGATGGCCCAGAAATAGAAATTTTTCGAAATTTCGCACTAAATTTCGATATTTACGGCCCTAACGATTTCGACGACCAAATAAGCGAATTAAATCATGAAAATTTACCAGGATGATCTAAACGCCAAGATCTACTCAAATATGCAATAATATTTCATATTGGATATTGGGGGGGGTCTCCCACATTTGTAAGTGAAGGAAGCTGAACAATTTCGACAGAATTTCGATGGCAATTTCGATGGCAAAATGAAGGAATTAAGCTTTGAAATTCTGCTAACACAAAGTCTAGACATAAACACACTGGATTATATAATAAATCTATATGTTTAGAGGTTAGGGTGGGATCCATGTCTTGACGAGTGAGTGCACAAATGAACAGAATTGTCAAGTCCGTTAGACTGTAAACAACTTACAAACCCACAATTTACCACTTAGACCTTAAAACTTACAGTTGCAAGTTACAAACTTACATGTTACAACTTATATAAGTCTAGTGTTAAAATTTAGTTAGGTTACATGGGTCATGTATACATAGATCAAAGAAAATGCATTATTTTTAAGTCATTTTATGTATAAATATGTGTAATAATAACAAATTTAGTGTAGAATTGCAGACTTAATACTATTATTTCATAGATTCTCAAGTTTGTTTGTAGTTCATGTGATTTTCGAAAGAGAATCGCCAAAATACCTAACATGTAGCAACATCACTTAGAACTTTGTTATTTTTCATAGTATCTCTTCACATCTTTTAGAAGTGTAAACATAGAAAGAGGTATACATGGGCTAGGGATAGGGGAAACGTACCTTAGAATCAAAGAAAATAGCCTCTATAAGTAAAAGATACAAAGAGAATCGCCAAAATACCTAACATGTAGTAGCAACAGTCCTAGGAACAAATATCTCAAAATTTCTATTGAAATTTTGTGCCATTTCGCGAAATTATGGCCCAAACTCGGCGAAATTTGCACTGTTTTGCGAAATTTCGCACCTAAGTGCAAAATTTTATCGAAATTTCTGCGAAATGACGTCCCATTCTCTGCGTACATGCGTTTCGATGTCCGATTGAAAAAAAATCGGAAATTTCGGTCGAAATTTCGCAATTTCGATCGAAATTTTGTACGATGCATGGTGGTAGAACACATATTTTGCAGCATTAACAAGCTCCATGCTATTCCACAACCAGTAGATGACGATATTGTTATCTCGACGCCAAATATTAGTGTCCTCAATAGGTTTAGTGATAAACTTAAGTTTGTCCCTGGACTCGAGAACATATATGCAACATCCATCTATAACAAATAGTTGGAATTGTTAAGTTTTATCACTGAAATAGTAGGAAAACTGAGAATAATCACAAGAATTGGAGAGCTCAGGTTTACACAATGTGTGTACCCTTATATTTATATTAGTAGAACATTTACAATGAAGTCCATATATAAATGTAAAATAGCAGAACAGTAAATAAAGACATATATTAACACTCCCCCTCAAGTTGGAGCATAGATGTCAATCATGCCCAACTTGTCCACCAGAGACCAGAAGTGCTTTTTCGCCAGCAACTTGGTAAATATGTCAGCAACCTGATCTTCAGAGCGGGTGAAAGGAGTGCAGATTTTGCCAGATAGAATAGTTTCCTTGATGAAGTGACAGTCGACCTCAATATGTTTTGTGCGCTCATGATATACAAGATTGTTGGCAATAAAAATAGCAGCTTTATTATCACAGTGCATCGGGATAGCAGAAGAAGACTCAACACCGAAGTCTTTCAGAAGAGATTTCACCCACAGAAGTTCACAGGCAGTATGGGCCATGGCCCTGTATTCGGCTTCAACACTAGATCTAGCAACAACATTTTGTTTCTTGCTTCTCCAGGTGACTAGATTAGCTCCTACATATGTACAGTAGCTTGAAGTGGATTTCCTGTCAATCTTGCTTCCTGCACAGTCAGAATCAGAATAGCCTTCTAAAGAACAGTGCCTATATTTCCTGTAATGGAGGCCCTTGCCAGGTGACTTATTTAGATATCACAAAATATTGCATAGAGCATCCCAGTGACACTGTTTAGGTTTATCCAAGTACCTGCTAAGAAGTCCCACAGCAGTAGATATGTCAGCTCTAGTCACCGTCAGATAGATCATCTTACCAATCAATCTCCTGTATTTTTTGTTATCGGCAAACAACGGAGAAGAATCATCATCCCAATTAACATTGGGATCTAGAGGAGTATCAGCTGACCTTGCCCCAAGCATTCCAGTTTCCTGTAAAAAATCCAGTACATATTTCCTTTGAGATAAAACAAGAGCATTAGAAGTTCTAGACACCTCTATGCCCAGAAAATATCGTAGTTTTCCCAGATCTTTAGTAGCAAAGTGCTTGCAGAGATGGGCTTTAGTGGCCTGAATAGCAATAGAATCACTGCTAGATAGGATGATATCATCAACATATACAATAAGTATCACAATGCCAGAGGAAGTCTTTTTTGTAAAGACAGAATGATCAACCTGCGATCTCAGAAAACCAAAGGCAGTCAAAATTTTGCTTAACTTATCAAACCAAGCACGGGGACTCTGTTTGAGCCCATAGATAGATTTCTTCAGCCTGCAGACTTTATGTGACTCCCCCTGAGCAACAAACCCAGGAGGTTGCTCCATATAGACTTCCTCTTGCAGATCACCATACAAGAAAACATTTTTAACATCCAGTTGTAATAGAGGCCAGTCAAGGTTAACAACAACAGATAGAAGAACTCTGACAAAATTAAGACGGGCAACATGTGAAAAAGTCTCAAAGTAATCAATACCATAAGTCTGTGTATACCCTTTAGCAACATGGCGTGCCTTCAGACGTTCTACAGTACCATCAGGTTGATATTTGACAGCATAAACCCATCTGTAGCCAACAGGCTTACACTGAGGAGGTGGATCCACCAACTCCCAAGTGTGTCTATCAGCAAGAGCAAGCATCTCCTCCTTCATGGCAGTAGTCCAAGCTGTACTTTGCAAGGCATCATGTACAGTCTTCAGAATGGCAATAGCAGATAAAACAGTGACAAAGTTGCTAGCATGAACACTTAAATGTGCAGTAGATACATGGTTAGCAATATTGTGAGTAGTACAAGAACGAGTACCCTTCCTAAGAGCAATAGGTACATCTAGATCAGAAATTACCTCTGGTGATGCAAAACCTTCGGGAGGAAAAGATTGGTTTGGATTGGGGGGTTCTTGTGCAGGTTGAGATCTGTTCCTGCACTGATAAACAATAAGAGGAGGTGTCGTATGTTCTGGAGTAGAGGCATCAGAAACACAATCACTAGTAATAGGCAGTGGAGAAGCAATAAGCTCACAATGTAGACTATTTCCTTTAGTAGAGTAGTAGGGCGTATCCTCAAAAAAGACAACATCACTGCTCGTGAACCATCTTTTTGTAGTAGGGCTATAGCATCTATATCCTTTCAGTGTACGAGAATACCCCAAAAAAATACATTTTTCAGCATGTGGAGATAGTTTATCATGATTAGGGCCAAGCAACTTCACAAAGCATGTAGAGCCAAATATGCGAGGAGGTACAGGAAGCATGGGTTTATCAGGGTGCAAAACTTGTACATGTATTTTATTTCCAATCACAGAAGAAGGCACTCTATTTATTAAAAAGTAGGCAGTCAAAATAGCTTCAAGCTAGAATAACCGAGGTACATTAGAATGCAACATAATAGTTCTAGCAACCTCTAATAAGTGTCTATTCTTCCTTTCTGCAATTCCATTCTGCTGAGGTGTGTATGCACAAGAAGTCTGATGTATAGTGCCAACAGATTTACGAAACCATTCAACATCTTTCTGAACAAATTCAAGTGCATTATCAGTTCTAAAAACTTTAACAGGCATAGAGTACTGTGTTTTCACCTCAGCAAAAAAGAATTTAATTGTGGACAAAACTTTAGATCGACTTTTCATAAGATATAACCAAGTGGCCCAAGAAAAATCACCAATAAACAATATAAAATATTTGTTTCTAGACAGACTAAGGACATGACATGGACCCCATACATCAACATGAACAAGATCAAAAATATTTTTACTACTAATCTGAGAACGTTTAGGATAAACAACCCTAGTCTGTTTCCCTAACTGACATGACTCGCACTGAAACACATGTGTCCCTACATCAGATACAATATGTCGCAGTTTCTCAGAAGACAGGTGCCCAAGTCTGTAGTGCCACTGTAATGCCGAAACTGAAGAAGATAACGCAAAAGCCAAAGCCACATTGTCCACTTTTTTTCAGATTGTCCAGGTAGTACAAGCCATCAGAACCTTCATGCCCCCCACCAATCTTCATCCTCGTGCAAAGGTCCTGAAAAACACATGAATCAGGTACAAAAGTCAGACTACAGTTCAGGCTACGCAAAATCTTGCTAACAGATAATAAATTCAGCGGAAAGCGAGGCACATATAGCGCAGATCTCAGCATGAACTCAGAAAAAATATCTCCAATCCCTGAAACAGCAGACTTGAAGCCATCAACAAGCATAACAGACGAGTGAGTAATTGGTTTAGATAAATTTCTAAACAAAGACCGATTCCCAGATATATGAGAAGATGCGCCCGAATCAATAACCCATTTAGTATTACCAGTACTAGAAGATGGTGCAGTGAGGAAGGCAGTATCACAACCAGAGTAAGTCGCATCATGTGCTCCAGTAGTGGTGGCAGTAGAAGATGAGCCAGTACCCTCAAGCAGAAGACGCTTGACCTCAGCACGAATGAAATTAGCAGTAGAAGTACCCGAGGCATCAGGCTGGGTAGCTATCTCAGAAGAGTTAGTAGCATCAGTGGCCGCATTGGCCCAAGCCGGTTTACCATATTTTCCCAGTATTTTTCTTCAATATGATTAGACCGTCTACAGAAGCTGCAGAACTGTTGGCCAGTCTGAGGGCGTGCAGCAGCAGGAGGTCCAGACGATGCTCCATGACCAGAAGAGTTCCTCCCCCTTCCAGCACCAGGGGGGTGAGTGTCATGAGACCGACCGCGTCCACGGCCACGACCACGACCACGACCACGACCAGACATCGCAGCAAGTGCAGTAGAATCACCAGTATCAGTAGATGTCTCAGATGAAGATGCAGGCAGGCGCTGTAGACGCTGAAAAGCACTCTGTAGAGTAGGTAGTGGATCACTGGCTAGAATTTGATCCACAACCCCAGCATAGGAGTCAGGTAAGCCACATAGGAACTGGACTACTTGCAACTCCTGGCGTTGACGTTGCATAGTAGCCAAGTCAGTAGACAAGGGATGGTAGGCCTCCAATTCCCCCCAAAGTCCCTTGAAAGCAGAGAAATAGTCAGTAAGGTCAGATCCCGAGAAATGCAGACGACTGAGCTGTTTGTTGATATCAAACACTTTCTTTGGATTATGACTGTGTGAGTAGGTACTAGCAAGCTGATCCCACATCTGCTTGACTGTCTGTAGGTATAATAATGTGACACTAATTTTTGTCTCACTACTATTCAGAATCCATGTCATAACAGTAGAGTCATCTTTCACCCAGTCATCATAGGCTTTAACATCTTTGGAGTCGGCAGTTACAGCAGGCACAAGAGGTGGATCACACATCAAGTGAGACATTTTGCCTTGAGATTTAACATAGATTTGCATGGAACACACCCGGTGCTGGTAGTTGCGCCCATCAAGTTTGACTGTAGTGACTTGACAACGCAGATCTTCACCGGAGGATGCCATGAGGCAGAAGTAGACCAACTCCCAGAGTGACAGGTAGGTAGCAGAAGGCATGAATAGGTAGTAGAAGGCTGCCTACGTCCTCAGGTAGGCAGCAGTAGGCACAAATCTACAAATCGGATGGACCTCTCACATACGGGCTACGCCGGAGCGCAACAAGGAACCCGGTGGCTCAATCGGCCCACACGGGCAGGCAGGAAACGTGGCCGAAAAAAAAAGTCAGCACACGTAGACAGCAACGACGATGTCCTTGGGAGGGACGGAATCACGCCAGAAGTGCCCGAAGGGCTGTGTACCGGTGGCCGGACAACAGGAGGCGACGGCGGTGCCCGACGGCCTACTGCGGCAGCGGCACCGCAACGCCCCGCTGCTGTGGCGGCGGTGGCATAGCAGCACGCCGCTGTTGCGGCGGCCGACGACTGCTGCGTGCGGCTGCGGCGTGGCGCCGCGGGTGGGGGCGGTGGGCGGGGGGCGTGAGGTGCCCAGCAGCGGCGGCGGTGCAAGTGGGGGAAGAGAGAGAAGGGTGGGAGGGTGGCGGCGCCGGATCTACTACTCTGGTACCATGAGAATAATCACAAGAATTGGAGAGCTCAGGGTTACACAATGTGTGTACCCTTATATTTATATTAGTAGAATATTTAGAATGAGGTCCATATATAAATGTAAAATAGCAGAACAATAAATAAAGACATATATATTAACAAAAACCACGATAGGAGGCTTATCCTTCGCCATCGCAATGACATGTTAATTATAAGAAAGATGCATGTAATGACAAAATACAAGGTTACCGTGAGAAAGCATAGCAGTCAAGAATATTAGCTACTGGAATATAACACAATAGGTAAAGAGAAGCATTATAATCCATGAGAATGAAAACACAGTGGGAATGAAGGAGAGCTACCAGAATGATGCATGATAGGTGGGGAGCGAGCAAGGTTTTAAAGTGCGTGAAGCGTAACGAGGCGTTTTTCTCTCAAAGAGGCGAGGCGTAAGCCTCAAGGCGTTTGAGGCATAAGCCTTGAAATATGTACGAGGCGTTGATAAATTATTTAATATTTAGATGTATATACATACATATATATTATATGCATATATGTGTATATATTATATGTGTGTGTGTAAAACATAAATATGTATATACAAGCAAAACCAAGACTAAACAGAAGTGATTTCTGTAACTTAATAAGATTAAATAGAGATCAAAGACTACTACAATACTATAATAAATATTTAGCAAATAATGAGTATTAATGATTGTAATATTATATCCATTTAAGAATTATTAGGAACAAGGTACTACAATTACTTAACAATGAAATGAAATTCACTGACATAGTAAATAAAAAGGGTAGCAAACAAAGACAAATTTAACCTTGCAGATTGAAAGATCTCACTCATAGAATAATAGTGAGAAATTCAATTATAAGAAAATGATAAGTAACTATGACAACAACTAATAGAAAACTTTTAGTAAATGTTTGTAATAATCTTAAGAGTAGAAAAGTTGGTGGGTAACATGAGACATTAGCATCCATAACCGAGGCGTGCGCCTCAGCTAAGCCTCAAAGCCTCATTGTTGTGAGGCGAGCCTCAGACATTTTGAGGCGTAAGCCTCAGTCTGGGGCAATGAGGCGTACTTAGGATAGCCTCGCCTCGAGTCGTAAGTCTTGAGAGCCTCAAGGCTAGTTTTTTAATACCATGGGAGCGAGATAGACTGCTATCACAGGAAAGACACACTGCAATAAGGAAGATAGTGGTCCCTATTGAAAAAAGCACTCACCATGCGTTATGGGTTGCATGGGGAGGAAGAACAAATGGAGAAAACTGCTACTACCATGGATTAGAGAAACAACTACCTTAGTCCTAGATCAGTACCACGACAGAAATTGAGCAGCGGCAGTGTCGACTAGAGCTCCGTGCTCTGTAAAGCGGTGGTAGTCACTGTGATGTCGTTGCTATAGCTGACAAATAGCGATAAACTACTACAGTGGGCTTGGCTACTGCTGCTACGATAGTGGTAGAGTGTTGCTACTGTGGGAGGGTGGCGATGGCCCCATGCTGTGACTACTTGACTTTTGGCGACTGTTGCTGTAGGAGGGCGGCAATGGCCCCACGTTGTTGATGGTTGACCATTGACTGTGGCTTGGTGTGAATGGTGCTATTGCACAAAAGAAAAAATAATAAACTTGCTCTAATTCTAGGATACCATGTTGATCGTAATCAAGAATCATTGCTTAAAGTGAAAAGTTATTACACATGCTTGTATTATATTGTAACTCCCCAATATGGGACTAAAAAAGTAGTGGTATGGTATAGCACGTATGCAAGATAAGAGAGAGTGGCCCATTAGTACCATTTAGCTTGATTCAAAAGTAAGATGTAAGGCAAGAACATGATGATATAGGATAAAATAGAACATGTTAAAGAATTTCATCAAAAAATGAGATCTTTTGATATTGTAAATGATTGAAGGGTTTTTAGGCTAAACTTGTCAGTATGACTAGGCCCTAGATCTAGATAGATAGTATCAAAATATCATCATAAAATTTTTCTAAGATCCTAATCACTTTGCTATTTTGAATAGCTAAAGTTCTAAAATAGATAGACCTTTGCATTAATGAGATATCAATTATCAAATATAAATCTCACCTACTGGGATCAAGCTTATAAAGTAGAGGGTTTCATTAGCTTTCTAGCGGTATATGGCACGTTGTATTTGGCATACTTGATAAGGCAGCTAGGCAATGAGGTACCAAGGCTGGGTGCCTTGACGCCGAAGCATGCCTAGGCATGCTTAGGCAGTCTGTTTTAATTTCAGATCAATTTTTTTCATTATATACATATAAGTTAGTGTTACTATAAGTATTTTTCACTTATATAATATATATTATGGTTATATGCATAGGTGTATACATTTGTTTTGTAGTTGATCCCCAAAATATTTTCCTAGATGAATCCAACAAGAGTAACATTTTCAAGGTGCAAACTGACAAAAATCTGAAAATTAGATATCAATGGTATACAACCCCCAAAATTTAGGAAGTAGGTTTTTAACACAGATATTTTTTTTAAAAAGTTAGAATGCATGAAAAAAATCAAAACTATAACACCCTCATATGGAGTTGATAACGTACAAAAGTGACTTAAGTGGACATAAGTGATGGCGTTGGCCAAGGCGCACCCCTTGGGGCGCCTTAACGCCTAGGCACACGCCTTGACTAATATGGTATTTGGACATCTAATGTAAAAGTTGTGATTTCTCTAATATTAAGCTTACCTAGAGAATATGGCTGTCATTGATGATCCAACGGCGGGCGAGTTATCACCTTTATCTGACCAAACTCATGCCCATTAGCTCCTTGGCATCACCTCAAGACAAACTCCAATGAGGAAGCTCTCCCTTTACAATAAATCTTATCACATAATGATTTTCTCCGCTGGCTTCGTCTTCCCCCCCTTCCTAGGCAACAATGTTACCTTCACATTTCTCCGTAAAACACAAATCCCAAACACCAACTTTTTGCGTAATGTCACTATTCTTCCCCTTCTCTCTCCCATGTTCTCCTTCCTCAGCAATTGGTGCCGCCAATGGGTTGTGGAGGCTTGGCTGAGGCGCCACCACCCTCCATTTTATAGGGGTCTAAGCCCTAGTGCATAGGGTGGGTTTGCCTCTTCCCCTTTGTGGCACAACCACAAGCTGCTGGTGTGTTGGTGGGGTGGGACATGCCCTTCATGTGGGCTGTTGGATCTTGATCTAGCGACTCACAAAAAGGGAGCCCAAACCCCAACACTAACACCTCATGATCTACTAACCCTACTTTCTCTCTAATTTTAACTATATTGTATATCCAAAAATTTGAACAAAATATCATCATAATCCTCTGTGATTCATTTTTCATCCGCAAAAGAAATTGCCCCACTATCGATTTCTAGTTATTCGTAAAGTCCTCAGAAATTGCAAAAAAGTTAATTTCAACAATCACTTCGAAAATGTCATTAAATAATAAATATCTTACAACAATTATGAATAAATTCTCAAAACAAAATCACCATTGTGCACCTTGAGAAGAATCAGGGAAATGGAGAGCTTAGGGTTACACAATGTGTGTACCCTTATATTTATATTAGTTGAACATTTACAATGAGGTCCATATATAAATGTAAAATAGCATAACAGTAAATAAAGACATATATATTAACACTCCCCCTCTAGTTGGAGCATAGATGTCAATCATGCCCAACTTGTCCACGAGAGAACAAAAGTGCTTCCTCGCCAGTAACTTGGTAAATATGTCAGCAACCTGATCTTCAGAGCGGGTGAAAGGAGTGTAGATTTTGCCAGATAGAATAGTTTCCCTGATGAAGTGACAGTCGACCTCAATTTGTTTTGTGCGCTCATGATATACAAGATTGTTGGCAATAAAAACAACATCTTTATTATCATAGTGCATCGGGATAGCAGAAGAAGACTCAATGCCGAAGTCTTTCAGAAGAGATTGCACCCACAGAAGTTCGCAGGCAGTATGGGCTATGGCCCTGTATTCGGCTTCAACACTAGATCTAGCAACAACATTTTGTTTCTTGCTTCTCTAGGTGACCAGATTACCTCCTACATATGTGCAGTAGCCAGAAGTGGATTTCTTGTCAATCTTGCTTCCGCATAGTCAGAATCAGAATAGCCTTCTAGAGAACAGTGCCCATTTTTCCTGTAATGGAGGCCCTTGCCAGGTGACTTCTTCAGATATCGCAAAATATTGCATAGAGCATCCCAGTGACACTGTCTGGGTTTATCCAAGTACTGGCTAAGAAGTCCCACAACAGTAGATATGTCAGCTCTAGTCACCGTCAGATAGATCATCTTGCCAATCAATCTCCTGTATTTTTTGTTATCAGCAAACAACAGAGAAGAATCATCATCCCAATTAACATTGGGATCTAGAGGAGTATCAGCTGGCCTTGCCCCAAGCATTCCAGTTTCCTGTAAAAGATCCAGTACATGTTTCCTTTGAGATAAAACAAGAACATTAGAAGTTCTAGATACCTCTATGCCCAAAAAATATCGTAGTTTTCCCAGATCTTTAGTAGCAAAGTGCTTGCAGAGATGAGCTTTAGTGGCCTGAATAGCAATGGAATCACTGCCAGATATGATGATATCATCAACATATACAATAAGTATCACAATGCCAGAGGAAGTCTTTTTTGTGAAGACAGAATGATCAACTTGCGATCTCAGAAAACCAAAGGCAGTCAACATTTTGCTTAACTTATCAAACCAAGCACGAGGACTCTGTTTGAGCCCATAGATAGATTTCTTCAGCCTGCAGACTTTATGTGACTCCCCCTGAGCAACAAACCCAGGAGGTTGCTCCATATAGACTTCCTCTTGCAGATCACCATACAAGAAAGCATTTTTAACATCTAGTTGTAATAGAGGCCAGTCAAGGTTAACAACAACAGATAGTAGAACTCTGACAGAATTAAGACGGGCAACAGGTGAAAAAGTCTCAAAATAATCAATACCATAAGTCTGTGTATACCCTTTAGCAACAAGGCGTGCCTTCAGGCGTTCTACAGTACCATCAGGTTGATATTTGACAGCATAAACCCATCTGCAACCTACAGGCTTACACCGAGGAGGTGGATCCACCAACTCCCAAGTTTGTCTATCAGCAAGAGCAAGCATCTCCTTCTTCATGGCAGTAGTCCAAGCTGTACTTTGCAAGGCATCATGTATAGTCTTCGGAATGGCGATAGCAGATAAAACAGTGACAAAGTTGCTAGCATGAACACTTAAATGTGCAGTAGATACATGGTTAGCAATATTGTGAGTAGTATAGGAACGAGTACCCTTTCTAAGAGCAATAGGTACATCTAGATCAGAAATTACCTCAGGTGATGCAGAACCTTCGGGAGGAGAAGATTGGTTTGGATTGGGGGGTTCTTGTGCAGGTTGAGATCTGTTCCTGCGCTGATAAACAATAAGAGGGGGTGCGGTATGTTCTGGAGTAGAGGCATCAGAAACACAATCACTAGTAATAGGCAGTGGAGAAGCAATAATATCAGTATGTAGACTATCTCCTTTAGTAGAGTAGTAGGGCGTATCCTCAAAAAATCATCACTGCTCGTGAACCATCTTTTTGTAGTAGGGCTATAACATCTATATCCTTTCTGTGTACGAGAATACCCCCAAAAAACAATTTTCAGCATGTGGAGATAGTTTATCATAAGTTGGGCCAAGCAACGTCACAAAGCATGTAGAGCCAAATATCCGAGGAGGTACAGAAAACTAGGGTTTATCAGGGTGCATAACTTGTACATGTATTTTATTTCCAATCACAGAAGAAGGCATTCTATTTATTAAAAATCTGGCAGTCAAAATAGCTTCAGGCCAGAATAACCGAGGTACATTAGAGTGCAACATAATGGTTCTAGCAACTTCTAGTAAGTGTCTATTCTTCCTTTCTGCAATGCCATTCTGCTGAGATGTGTATGCACAAGAAGTCTGATGTATGGTGCCAACATATTTACAAAACAATTCAACATCTTTCTGAACAAATTCAAGTGCATTATCAGTTCTAAAAACTTTAACAAGCATAGAGTACTGCGTTTTCACCTCAGCAAAGAAGAATTTAATTGTGGACAAAACTTCAGATCGACCTTTCATAAGAAATAACCAAGTGGCCCGAGAGAAATCATCAATAAACAATATAAAATATTTATTTCCAGACAGACTAGGGACATGACATGGACCCCATACATCAGCATGAACAAGATCAAACATGTTTTGACTACTAATCTGAGAACCTTTAGGATAAACAACCCTAGTCTGTTTCCCTAACTGACATGACTCGCACTGAAACACGTGTCCCAACATCAGATACAATATGTCGCAGTTTCTCAGAAGATGGGTGCCCAAGTCTGTAGTGCCACTGTAATGCCGAAACTGAAGAAGATAACGCAGAAGCCAAAGCCACATTGTCCATTGTTTTTAGATTGTCCAGGTAGTATAAGCCATCAGAACCTTCATGCCCCCCACCAATCTTCATCCTCGTGCGAAGGTCCTGAAAAACACCAGATATTTTTTCTGAACTATGCAAAATCTTGCTAACAGATTATAAATTCAGCGGAAAACGAGGCACATATAGCGCAGATCTCAACAAGAACTCAGAAAAAATATCTCCATTCCCCGAAACAACGGACTTGGAGCCATCAACAAGCATAACCGAAGAATGAGTAATCGGTCTAGATAAATTTCTGAACAGAGACCGATTCCCAGATATATGAGAAGATGCGCCCGAATCAATAACCCATTTAGTATTACCAGTACTAGAAGATGGTGCAGTGAGGAAGGCAGTATCACAACCAGAGTACGTCGCAGCATGTGCTCTAGTGGTGGTGGCAGTAGAAGATGAGCCAGTACACTCAAGCAGAAGACGCTCGACCTTAGCATGAATGAAGTCAGCAGTAGAAGTACTTGAGACACCAGACTCTGCCGGCTGGGTAGCTATCTCAGAAGTAGTAGTAGCATCAGTGGCCGCATTGGCCCAAGCCGGTTTATCATATTTTTCCCAGCATTTCTCTTCAATATGATTAGACCGGCCACATAAGCTGCAGAACCGTTGTCCAGTCTGAGGGCGTGCAGCAGGAGGTTTAGAAGATGCTCCACGACCAGAAGAGCTCCTTCCCCTTCCAACACCAGGGGGGACGAGTGTCGTGAGAACGGCCGCGTCCACGGCCACGACCACGACCAGTTATCGCAACAAGTGCAGTAGAATCACCAGTATCAGTAGATGTCTCAGATGAGGATGCAGGCAGGCGCTGTAGACGCTGAAAAACACTCTGTAGAGTAGGTAGTGGATCACTGGCTAGAATTTGATCCACAACCCTAACATAGGAGTCATGTAAGCCACATAGGAACTGGACTACTTGCAACTCCTGGCGTTGACGTTGCATAGTAGCCAAATCAGTAGACAAGGGATGGTAGGCCTCCAACTCCCCCCAAAGTCCCTTGAAGGCAGAAAAATAGTCAGTAAGGTCAGATCCCGAGAAATGCAGACGACTGAGCCATTTATTGATATCAAACACTTTCTTTAGATTCTGGCTGTGTGAGTAGGTACTAGCAAGCTGATCCCACATCTGCTTGGCTGTCTGCAATTATAATAAAGTGACACTAATTTTTGTCTCACTACTATTCAGAATCTATGTCATAACAGTAGAGTCATCTTTCACCCAGTCATCATAGGCTTTAACATCTTTGGAGTCGGCAGTTGCAGCAGGCACAGGTGGTGGATCACGCGTCATGTGTGACAGTTTGCCTTGAGATTTAACATAGATCTGCATGGAACTCACCCAGTGCTGGTAGTTTCTCCCATCCCGTTTAATAGTGGTAACTTGACGGCGCAGATCCTCGTGTGTAGACGCCATGGTAGACAAATCAACAAATGCCGACAGAGAGACAAACATGTAGGCACAGGCAGAACACAACCGCCTAGTTCCTCAGCTAGGCGGCAGTACGCATAGAGAAGAGACTGGTCAGACCAGTTACATACGGGCTACGCCGAAGCGCAGCAAGGAATCCGGTGGCTCAACGGCCTACACGGGCAGGCAGAAGCAAACTCCAAAGGTGTCCTTCAGTCACGAATCAAGCCACCGAACAAGGTGTGTGGCTGTCCTGGCGGCTAGATGCCCCGGCGGCGAGCTGCCCCTGCGGCGGCCTACCCCGGCGGCTGCCCGGCGGCGCAGGCAGCGGCCGACGCTGGGCTGCACGGCGACGGCTGCCTGCTGGCGGCACACAGGAGGGGCGGGGGGTGGCCGGCGGCGGGGGGAGTGGCGATCGGGGAGGAAGAGAGAAGAGAAGGGAGGGAGGGAAGGGAAAGAGCGACGACTCTAGATCTAAGCCTGCTCTGGTACCATGAGAAGAATCAGGGAAATGGAGAGCTTAGGGTTACACAATGTGTGTACCCTTATATTTATATTAGTTGAACATTTACAATGAGGTCCATATATAAATGTAAAATAGCAGAACAGTAAATAAAGACATATATATTAACACACCTCTCCATAAAATTTAGGTTCTATCTAATCACTTGATCTCAAGTTATGACCAAAACAAGCATCAGTCGTGTGTTCTTTAATATGTCAACATAATTCCCAATAATATTAATTGATTTTGTTTTGATAGCTAGAAAATTTTGATTATCTCCAATCTTGGGTAATTTACATTAACTAGCATGAATATTGCATTTGTGCATTAAAATAAAGATTTTAATTGCCCGATGAGTCCAAAATACAAAACCTTTATTAACACAAAAGAGAGTAAAAGATTATAAAGTTAGAAACTCACTTCATCACATCTGTCTCGAGGTAAATAATTTTTATAGGACGATATCATGTTATTCGATGGATTGCTTAGTTCACCTTAAACTAGATTCAATCTATCTTAATATAACTATCAAGGAAGAAAATGTCCGATTTCGATGCCGTTTCGGTAGCCACAGAAACTAATTTTTTTGACAAATTTTGATGAAAATTTCGACAGATGCATTCCTGGCGTTTCGATGACCAAATGATCGAATTTTTAACGAAATTTTACCAGAACAATCTACTAGTGTAGATCTACTCAAATATGCAATAATATTTCATATTGGATATGTGAGGGGGTGGGGCTCCTCATGAGTGAGTGAAGGAAGTTGAACAATTTCGATGGGGATTTCAATGGAGATTTTGAGGTCGATTGAATGGTGAAATGAATGAATTAAGACATTAAAGTTTGTATTAGTATATACACTTTACTGTTGTTTTTACTTAGTGTATTTTGGTCATTTGTCTTTTAGTCACTTGTTTCTTTATCCCACATTGCTTATCTCTAAACGCTGTACTACTCTCTTGTCTTATAAAAGAGAGCATTGTATTGGTTTTATTCACTCAATAAGAAGCAATACTTTTCTATTCTAGATGGTATCAGAGCGTCCCGATCCTCCCTAAACCCTAGCCGCCTCTCATCCCCCCCAACCCTAGCCGCCCCTCATCCCCCCCCAACCCTAGCCGCCCCTCTCCCTCCTCTCTCTCCCCAGCCCCCTTGCGCCACCGCCACACCTGCCCACCCCCCTGCCGCCGCCCAAAGCCATCACCACCACTACTCCTGCCACCACCCACCCCTCCGCCAACCCTCCACCACCTTTCAACACCCTAACCCACTCCATTACCATGGCTTAATCCATCAAGTACACCCAATCCTCTACCCATCTTCTTCCCCGAAACCTCCGGACAGCTTCGGTAACTTTTCAGTTTTTGGCACGTTGACATCGTAAAAGGCGTCTTTCGCTCTGTTTTCCTGCGCCTCATGGTGGAGTGATGTTCCTCCATGTTGGCGTAGGTTTCTATCTTCTCCTGCTGCCCCTACGAGGGTTTCTGAGATCCATGCTTGGATCTTCTATATGCTACTTCTAGTCCATGCGTTGGACTTCTGCTGCTGACTAGTGGCTACTACCTCTGCTGCTATCTGCGCCCTTGATTCTTACTATCTCTATCATCTCGGATGGCTACTCCTGACCTTCCTCGCAATCTGTGCGTCACTACCGTCAAGTTGGATGGCCCCAACTTTCATCTCTGGGCAGCCTCCTTTGAACTGTACATCAAGTCTCAAGGGCGTTTATCTCATCTGTCGACCAAGGGTTCGTCCATCCCTGCTGCTGATGCTGATTACATGACCAAACAGGCCTACGATCTCTGGTCCAAGGAAGATTATGGTGTTATGACCTGGATGGTCAATAGTGCGGAACCTAAAATCAGTCAGTCTCTCCTTCGCCTCAAGACTGCCAAGGATATGTGGGATCAACTCTCCCACGTATACTCTCACCAGCAGAATCCGAAGAAGGTTTTTGAAATCTTCAAGCTACTGGCCAAACAGGAGTACTTTGCTACCGACTCCGTGGAGGATTACTACAACAACTGCTGTGCTATCTGGGATGAGTTCGAGGTCTACCATCCTCTGTCTGCAGATATCACGGAAATCCGGCGTCAAAGGAACGAGCTTCAACTTGTCCAGGTCCTCGCTGGTCTGCCTTCATCTTTTGCAGGAGTCGTTGATCATATCCTCTCTAGTGATCCTCTTCCTACCCTAAGAGACGTTCTGAAGCGTGTTCAGCGCCTTCCTTCCGTTTCGCAAAACCTACCTGACTCTTCTGACGGAACATCCCTTGCTGTTTGGACTGGTGACTCCTCCCGTGGACGCGGCCGTGGTCGGGGACGTGGCCGCGGGCATTCTTCTGGACCAGGACGTGGCTCCTCTTCTCCTGCTGAGACTACTGAACAACACTTTTGTACCTTCTGTAAGCGTACCAATCACAACGAAGATCGTTGCTGGATAAAGCATGGGAAGCCAGCCTGGGCGAATCAAGTCACCACAGATCAACCTGACACTGCCACTACTTCTGCACCTCCGTCTGCCAATTTGATCTGATCGGAGTTTGAGAAACTACTACAAACACGGCTTGCTTCCTCTACCGAGGCCTCCACTGATGGTAGCATTGCTCTTCTGACTCAGTCCGGTAAAAACACTTGGGTGATCGATTCAGGTGCGACATCCCATATTTCTGGCAATCCTACATTATTTTCTCATTTACATAACACTACTGTTATACCTCTTGTTACTCTAGCTGACGACTCTCAAACATCGGTTACTGGTTTTGGTGATATATGCACTCCTGGATGTCTGCCTCTACGCTCTGCTTTATATGTTCCTAAGTTCCCTATAAATCTGTTATCTGTCAATATAACTGTGAAGAGCCTTCGTTGCTCTATTACATTTGACCCGGATGGTGTTGTTTTTCAGGATCTGCGCACGAAGACGAAGATTGGTTCGGGCCATGAGGGACCAGATGGTTTATATTACTTGGATGTTCCAAAGACTGCGGCGTATCTGACATCTTCTGTGATTGGCATCCAATGGCACTATCGGTTGGGACACCCGTCGGCAGCCAAATTAAAGCATTTACTACCTCATATTTCAGATTCTGTTTTTCATTGTGAAACTTGTCAATTGGGCAAGCAAACTAGAGCAACTTTTTCAAAGAAATTATGTATTGGTTCAAAACAGCTGTTTGATATTATACATGCTGATGTTTGGGGACCTTGTTCTGTCTCGAGTATATCTGGATTTCGTTACTTTCTGAGCTTTATTGATGATTTCTCTAGGACCACCTGGATTTTCTTGATAAAGGATAGGTCTAATATTCTTGAGACTATTACTGCTTATTTTGTTGAAATACGTACCCAGTTTAGCAAACCTATAATTTTTTTTCGCACTGCCAATGCTCTTGAATTCATGCAATCCTCAGTCAACAGTTTTTGTCGCAAACTGGATACTATTCACCAAACCTCCTGTGCCTACACCTCGCAACAAAATGGAGTCGTCGAATGCAAGAATCGCCACCTTGACATTGCTCGTACTTTACTTTTTCACTATAATGTTCCCCAGTGTTTTTGGCCTGAATCTATTTCCATTGCATGCTATCTCATTAATCGCATGCCATCTTCAGTTCTTGGGAATCAAATCCCTTATCAAATCTTGTACCCTGATGCGCCCTTATTTCCTGTTCCTCGTCGTATTTTTAGGAGCACTTGCTTTGTTAAAAACCTACGCCCTGGTTTAACCAAACTTGATCCCCGTGCCATCAAGTGTCTTCTTAGGGTACTCTAGGACTCAAAAAGGGTACCGCTGTTATGATCCAGTTTAAAAAAAATAGATGGTCTCGGTTGATGTTGTTTTCTTCGAGCACATGCCATTCTATTCTTCTGCTGGGTCTGCCCTTACGTCAGATTTATTATTGGAGACACCATTACCAATGATTGATGATTCTGATTCCCTTGATATTGTTCCTGCTGCTGCTACTCCTCAGCTGAAAGTTTATTAAAGAAGACCGAAGACGACAACTCCCTCTATGGCCCCTCCAGAATCTTCTTCCTCAATGCCAGATCAGTCATCACCTCAGGTATTCTCTGACTTAGATATTCCTATCAGTTTAAGGAAAGGAACTAGTACATGTACCAAACATCCGATTGGGAATTTCTGTACTACTGCTCACCTGGGGACTAACTTTGCCAATTTTACTGCTGCTCTTTCTGTTGTTTCTATTCCTAAAAATGCTTCTCAGGCTCTTAAACATCCAACTTGGCGTCAGGCCATGGAAGCTGAGATGCAGGCTCTTACTGATCGTAACACTTGGGAGTTGGTTGATCCTCCCACTGATTGTTCTCCGGTTGGATGTCGCTGGGTGTTTATTATTAAATATCAACCAGATGGCACGATTGAGCGTCTCAAGGCTAGGCTTGTTGCCAAGGGCTACACAGACTTACGACGTCGACTATTCTGAGACTTTTTCACATGTGGCCCGGTTGAATTCAGTTCGCATACTTATTTCTGTTGTAAATAATTCTGATTGGCCCTTATTTCAGCTTGATGTGAAAAATGCTTTTCTATATGGAGATCTGCATGAGGAAGTCTATATGGAACAACCTCCCGGATTTGTACTTCAGGGGGAGTCCTCCAAAGTTTGTCGTTTGCGGAAAGCAATTTATGGCTTAAAACAAAGTCCCCGTGCTTGGTTTGATAAACTGAGTACCATTCTTCAAAAATTTCATTTTAGACGTTCCCAATCTGATCATTCTGTCTTTGTTAAACAGACTACTTCTGGCATTGTTATTCTGATTGTATATGTTGATGACATCATTCTATTAGGGAGTGATCTTGCTGGCATTCAGGCGACTAAACGTTATCTGGAGAAACATTTTGTCACCAAAGATTTAGGCACCTTGCGCTACTTTCTTGGAATTGAAGTTTCTCGGTCAACCTCTGGATTATGCCTATCTCAGCGTAAGTATGTTCTGGATCTTCTATCTGAAACAGGTCTTCTTGGTGCAAAGCCTGCTAGTACTCCTCTGGATCCAAACACCAACTAGGATTATGAGAATTCTCCTGCTTATCTTGATCACCATCAGTATCGCCGCATGGTTGGCAAGCTCATCTATCTTACTGTCACTCGTGCTGATATAACATCTGCAGTTGGACTTGTTAGCAGATATCTTGACAAACCCCGACAATGTCACTGGGATGCAGTCTGTCACATTCTCAAATATCTGAAGAGCTCCCCTGGGAAAGGTCTGCTATATAAAAAACATGGTCACTGTAACCTTGTTGGGTATTCTGATTCTGACTATGCGGGGAGCAAGATCGATCGACGCTCCACCTCCGGCTACTGTACTTTTGTAGGTAGAAATCTGGTTACCTGGCGCAGTAAGAAACAAACAGTTGTTGCTTGCTCGAGTGCTGAAGCAGAATATCGCGCCATGGTGCATACTACATGTGAACTGTTCTGGATACGGAGCCTGCTGGAAGACTTTGGCATTTCTGATTCTACTCCTATCCCTATGTACTGTGACAACAAGGCTGCTACCTTTATTGCCAGTATTCCTACCTTCCATGAACGAACAAAGCATATTGAGGTTGACTGTCACTTTGTTCGAGAAGCTGTCTTATCTGGCCAGATATCTACGCCCTACATACATACCTCAGATCAAGTGGCTGACATCTTAACCAAAATACTTCCGAAGTCTAGATTCATTTCTATGACTGACAAGCTGGGCATGATTGACATCTATGCTCCAGCTAGAGGGGGAGTATTAGTATATACACTTTACTACTGTTTTTACTTAGTGTATTTTGGTTATTTGTCTTTTAGTCACTTGTTTCTTTATCCCATATTGCTTATCTCTAAACGCTGTACTACTCTCTTGTCTTATAAAAGAGAGAGCATTGTATTGGTTTTATTCACTCAATAAGAAGCAATACTTTTCTATTCTAGAGTTTGCAAGCACAATATATCGACTTAAAGACACAAATTTATGGAAACATAGCATGATCTAGAATGGTAGGACATCTGAGTAGGATGGCATGACATATTACATAAACAATGTGCAGTTGTATGTGTGTGTATTGAGGAAGCATGAGACAACTATGGTTTGTGCATCTAGTTGAACCATGATGGTTGTCATCCTCCTTGTTGATTATACCTACCAACATATTGGCTCCAATTTATTTTGTTTTATACAAGCATAGATGTGTCTCACTGTTAATCTCTATATGCCTACAAGTGATAAAATGCATACTAATGGTTAACTCAAGCTTTGTTCTTAGTCGCGTTCTTTTGTAGCGGGAGCCTATAGGATGCAACCATGTAGTTAGAGGTGTCATTGATAATGGCATACATACAAAATATCTCGATAGTCATGCTAATTTTGCGCACTTTTAACATAAATCATGTGACCTCAAAAATGAAAGTTAGCGGGCCATCATAGCCATAGATATCACTCCTACACACATTTTTAAATATTTCCTTTGTAGATCTTTATAGAAGTGAGAGAAATAGGAGAGAGAGGTAGAATTAGGCTAGGAAGAGAAGAAACATAACTCAGATTGCCCCTAACAAGCCCAAGGAATCACAAAGTAAAATCTCCAGACATCGTACCCCATTTCTCGAAATAATACATGTGTTTCTCAAAATTTCGTCGAAATCCGGACAAAATGGGCCTTTTTTATCGAAATTTACCTAATTTCGTTGAAATTCAAAATAATTGTCGAAATTTAATTTTTTCTGGCGAAATTCCCTACGTACAGACATGTAAGGCCATTTCTATGTCTGATCGTTGGTGGCATCGAAATAATTAGCAAAATTTCGCCAATTTCGATGAAATTTTGAACATTGACAACTATCAAAATTTCACGACACTAAAATGTTTGTTGCATGCAACATATATTTGGAGCAATTGTGAGGGAAGGTGCTTGTGGCTAATGAAGGGGGAGGGGAGAGTAGGGAACACATCGACTCATAATGGGAAAGAATGTTGCGTTTGCTTTCTTGTTTACCAAGAACCTTGCATCCCTACGGAAAACTAAGCACCATTATCATCATCAGTTAAGCCTCATTTTGAACAATGTTGGGGCCGAATCCATTGATCCTTCTTTTCAGTTTGAGCTCTGAATTGTATCATATTCTCATAGAGACATGATGCATCTAGATCTCTCCCTATCAACTCCACGCAAGTTAATTTAGGCCTATCTTTTTCTCCTTTAACTTTGTTTTGACAATAACATTACTCAAAGTTGGTGCATTCATCAGTCTTTGTTGCAAATGTGTAACCACCTAACGAGACCCTCTCATAGTTAATCCTTAAGCTAACTGTTCCTGCTTAATTTCTTATATAATAATTTCTAACATAATATTCTACACATCCTTCTTAGCATTCTCATTTCTACCACATTCATCTATTTTTCAACACCTTTGTACATTTCAACCTCATGATACTTTGTACAAAACATGATAAACATCTTAGAAACACACAACTCGAAGTACACAAAAAGGAGTGAAGAGAATATAATAAATAGTACAATAGAATGAAACAACTAACTTATATTGTGGAACAAAACACACATCTACATCTACATTTATTGCAATATAATTTTTGAAAAGCACACTATAACCAATAAAAATGCAACATAATTGATGACATGCAATTGTGTTGTGTTTAGAAGAGGAGTGAGGAGGAACAGGTACCTTAGTGGTTGTTAATGCGAAAAAGCAAGAGGGTGATAATTGTGAAGGAGGGAGCAAAAGGGACGAGGGAGGTGGAATTGCTATATATTCATGAGCGACGAGTGAGGAGCTAGGGAGGCGACCCGAGTGAGGTGATCTACATTGGGTTATAGAGTATGTGATTAGATCATTGGGCTTGTATTGCTAAGGGACCACAATACATATATAATTCCCGTTTAAACGTACTACAAATACCTATCTTGACTTGTGGGAAAATCCAAGTAAAGGCATGATAATTTACATCATGCCCTTTAGTTTCGGGTTTGATCTAATTTCTAACATTAAGCACTTTGGTAGTTAGCAAGAATTGAATTATGCCATTGTGAAAACTATAAGGTTTATATCTCAGGAAGAGATGTGCAACTCGTCATTTACTTGTTTACTTAATTGAAAGTAATAGTTGAGTAGCACTTTGTCTTCTCTTTTCCAAGCATTTTTATTGGTATTTTTTCTTCTAATATTGCAATACTTTTTGTTTTGGAAAAGTTGGGAGGTCATCTATTCATCCCTTTCTCTTGTAGGCGAACAAGATTACATTCACTAATACCTAGATTTGAATGATCAAATTATTTTGATCTTATATATGATGTATATATGGGCAATACAAACATACTTTTGGTGATACAATTATAAAGAAGATTCATATTTGGTCTTGTATAGAGCACAAACAGTTATACTAACTAAAACATATTAAAATAGTATTTAATAAGAATTTTATGTAATCCTAACAAAAAGATGAAATTTACCTATTCTTGTTTATAGGAATGGGCGTTGAGAACCATCGACAATGAAGCTTCTACCTTTAGTGACATTGTGCTATGGACTTGGGGCGGATCTAGATACTCTGGTTTGATCTGCACGGTTTTCACGTCGATTATCTATTGTATAATGGATGCTCTCACAAAGAGTTCTTCAGGTCATTGAATTTTTCTTAGAAGTCTTCATACAAGATTATTCTATTGTTGAGATACGTTGTGATGTAGATGTATAATTCAATTTATATTGGAACAAACTTTCTCTATTAGAATGTCATATATGCCTAAGACTTAGACAGATTGGAATCTCTCGTTATCTAACCTTTTCTCATGGTAAATCATTTATATTTCAAGAACTATGATTTGGTGGTTTCTTACTGATTGAATTATTCATTAAAGTCATTCCTAAATATTTTAACAAACTCAAGTATTATACACTTGCAAATATTCATTTTGGAAACTTTTTAATTATTACGACTCTAATTAGATATTCTCAATATTCATTATATAATGTTATATATTACCTGGTTCTCTTAGACTGGCCCTGATTTGTTTGGTTTTAGATGCTTTAATAGCTTTCGGTATTAATTTTCAGTTTTATATATTTTACATCTATTTGTGCATTATTGGCAAATTAGTTATGAAATAAGATGTCAAATGTATAAACCGACTAAAAGTTTGAATCTTCTCCAAAGTGATTGCCTAGACCATGGGTGATTATTCCTAGATGCATTTACAATCATGTTCATACACGATCACCATTCTCTTTCACACGTCGATTTGATCTTGTAACCTTACCATCTCATGAATATGTTTGTTTTTTATAATTCACATGCGAAAATCTACCATATATGGAGAATTAAGATTATTTGAAATTCAAATGATCTTTTACCTTTATCTAACTCTTGATTTTCTAATTTTTGTTGCTAAGCATTCCATCGAGGCAATCAATTTGGCCTACTCACCCTAAATGCCATTGCCATTCATGATTATTTTAATTTTGTATCTCCTTTCTCACAATGCTTCCTTGGGTGGGGATAACATAGCAACAAAAGGATGCATAGATATATTCACCAACTTGGCGGGTTTCATTGGAATTAATGACATGTTGGCGATATAAGACATCCTTTAGCCAAGATATATGCTTCCCATTGTATGAATAGGGACACTGGGTTTGGTAATGCCGCAGCACCCCATGGAGCTACTGATTTTTTTTGTGGCCGGTCACAAAGAGGTTAGTTTGGCTTACTCGTCCCTATGGGACACCAAGGTATCGACTATAGCTTCTTTCGAGGTTGTGATGTCTAATTCGATATCTAGGCTGGGGGCTTAGAGATGGTCCCCATTGATCCAAATAAGACTCGTGTTGTGTTTGTTGATCTTGGCGAGTTCCATGGGTACTTGAGGCTTGCTAGTATAAGGGGGCTTACTTTTCTTTGTTTGGGTTTCAAAGGGGGAAGGGAAGGCAATGTAGAAGAATGAACCGAGCTTGACGGATCTCTTTGTTGGGATGAAGGTAGTTGATGGGATTTGAACGAATCAAATTCACTCACAGATCTTGAAGTATACGTATTTGAGGCTACTTGGTAGTGGATGTCGAGAAATGCACCACCTTTTATCTATATATTTACGGATGATGAAAAATATGCATGTGACTTTCCAACATGCAAGGAGAGGATTACAAGACTTGAAATTGGAGACTTTTCTTAGGGCCCACTACTTGTGAAGGCAAGGCAACAACCTAGGAAATTGGTATTTGATGTGTTGGGCTAGCTAGTGGAAGTGGGGCCCGTGCCTATGGGGTGATTGATCTTATGTGATGCTACACATGAGTAGATGTCTGGTTCTTTCTATTTCCTCATATGGTATTATAGTGAAGGTTCCTTTGGTTATGCTTTCGTAAGGTTAGGAGTGAGCTACTTGTTTCTTCCCTAACGGAGCTGACACAATTAGTTTTGAGCCTGACCACAATAGAGGCTCTCTAAGGCCATTGGGGTGTGAGGGTGACTATAGAATTTTGATGTCCTTCCACATGCTTTAGGGACTTTGGACCAGACCCCAGAGCTATGTGCATTATTCTAGACATAGGTCTCTTTTGGGTATGATTTGGTGGGGGCAATGTCCCTCCATCGTGGGGCTTCCATGTTGAGGGGTGTATACGAGTTTACAAGTAATTCTCATTAGTAAAAACAAGAGTAGAGGTGCTCATATATAGGAGAGTGGGGAGATATGTGGATGTACATAAGTGGGCAAGTGGATCCTCACTCAGTGTACTAGGGATAAACAAAATACAAAGAATACTAAAACACATGGGCTGAGGACCAATAACCACTTATACTAACACTCGCCCCTAAAATCGAGAGTTTACACTATGTAGTCCCAACTTGATACTCATTTGTCGAAAGAGCCGGAAGTAGTGGTTTGGTCAAAATATCAACAATTTGATCCCCTATCTGCATGTGAGGTGTCCATACTTGTTAAGGTGAGCGCCTAGGCTTGCCTAAGCTGCCGCCTAGGCATCAAGGCGTTCCAAGGGGGGTCACTTTGCCCTACGCCTTGACCAATATGTCGCTTTATGGTTTTTTATGGACCCTGACCCTATATATAGGTATTTATTTGATCTACACTTGTTCTAATATTCACATTAAGTATATTTATTTATGTTTGTTGTACAATATCATTATTAAATGGGATTTATACTCTAGATATTTATATTAATTTTCTTAGTATTAGCTTGAATGTGATTTAAATATTGAGGGATATTTTCACCCTGAATAGCTCTTCAATTGCAATATAAATATCATGCTACGTATACTAACTCCCTTCTTGCTTATCATAGGAACTTCAAACAGCCATATTAGCTGCAACATATATGTATGTCAGCTGATAATTACCCTAAGTAAGGAAAATTATCTACTGATACTATGTAAAGCACTGCTATCCTCAATCACTGTTATCCTAAATCCCTTATTCAAGTTTAAACTGATATAGGTGGACCGTGGATTACATAACTTACATAAGGTTTGTTTTGAGTATTAGTAGAACCTGTCATACACATTATCACAGTACATCTTTGCATAATTGCATCCAAGTATAACTTTTAAAATATGTATATATTTATGTATGCAGCAATGAAACTGTACACATACATGTTTAGTTGTGTTTAATATGTATATATCTATGCACAAATAATAAAAGTGTATGTATACACTAGGGAAATACACTATAGACATCAAGTATATCAGTGGATTACCCAGACTTTTATGGATTTACCTGTATGAAATATAGCATACATATGAAGGGGGAAATGTTATAAAAATCACAACATATGTATAGATATAGGTCAAATATAACATATATATGAAGAGGGGATGTTACAAAAATCATAGCACATGTATAAATATAGGTAAATTGTACAGAAATATAATTTTCTTAAAGTCGCCTAAGCAACGCCTAGGCGCGCCTTGACGCGCCTAAGCACAAGGCGTTCAAGCATGGCGCCTTGTCGCCTTGACAAGTATGGAGGTGTCATAAATGGTCAGTCCCCAAATCCTGTAATCTCTTTTTTACGCCATAGGATTAGGATGTGAGGTAACCAAGCTGGTTAACTTAAACACCTCTGAACTTCGTCCATTTTATCTTTGCAAATTAGAACACACAGATAAGAATATTTTCTCATATACTTTCAACACATGCAAGCCACAAGAATTGTACTTCACCATCACTTAAAATTTACAACATGTTCAGATACATGAATCATTTATATAAAAACGATTATACAAGAGAGAAATTACATTGCTGACTATTACAACTCTTTTTTCCTACACTGAATGGCCTATAATAGATAGGGGACCCAGACTGACCAACTCTATACTAAACATCTTTTAACAACCTTGGGCAGCATGACACTTCTAAAGTGTTGCTATCTCCATAATCAGTAGGAACACCCAAAAAATTGTTTCATTAGAGTGCGAGCTACTGGCTCTGAGAATAGAAATTCCCCAGGTAACCAAGGTAATCTGGATATGATTTGTTTAGTGGATTACAACAGATCCAATAACAACAAGACTTTTGAAGATGTTGTAAATCATTCAGCATGCTAGACTTTTGAGAATAACTGCAATTAGTAAATTTCTGGATCTGATTACTCACTCTCTTATCCAATTTATTGATGCTCGAGACCTACACGAAGTGTACCACAAAATGTGAAACTATCATGATAAGACTTAGAGTGACCCGTGATTGTCTAGTTTACTAAACTAGCTCCTAGCTTGCAACGATGTGGCCACATCTGACCTTGGTGGCTAATCAGCTGGCTAAATAAATTGGACTCTCTAAACTTGGGTCCATAGGTGGAGAGTCAAAGCACTCTGGCTGAATTGCCTACATCAACGGTTTCATAAGGACTGACTCACTGGGTAGTAACTGAACTGGGTACCACCGAAATCTCCAGTCAATGTTGGGTAACTAACTGTAACTATAGAAACTTGATATCACCAAGCTTTCCGGTTCATGTTGGATATCCCTATTATTAATGAAGAGGTTATCCTTGCTGGGCTTAACCGTGCGTGCCCCACAAGCATGCTCTGGCTACCTCCTTTGTCCTGTGCCTGTGGGTAAACAATTTCATGTATTCTGACAGACCTCCGACAGACTCTACGGTGTTCAAGGCATTGAATGCCCAATTAATTCTTTGATTTTGCTATACAATAATCTACTGAAAGCTTAAACCCGTGATGAAATCATCCCATATTCTTTCTATATTCTATGCTATATTTGTGTAACTGAAAATAGTGTTCTATATTTTATACAAAACTCACTGAAGCATCTAGCAGACTCTTCATTGTAACTAAACTGATGAGATTTATTTTGCATACTGTTCATACTGAAACAATATGAATATTTCTATATGGGAGTGCATGTTAGGCGGTGAAGAAACAAGGTCTCAACAAGATCAATGCGGCTTAAATGCGTATACTGAGATGGATGTGTGGGAACACAAGGAAAGATCGCTTGAGTAATGACTATATTCAAGAACAAAGTGGAGTTGGCAAGTATTGATGACAAGTTGGTTGAGGGTCGTCTGATATGGTATAGACATGTACAATGCTGATCGACTAATGCGCCTGTTTGAAGCAATGCTATTGAGTTGAGCATAGTTAAAACAAGAGGCATGCCTAAGTTTACTTGAAATGAGCTTATAAGGAGAGATTTTGAATCTTTACATCTTGATCAGAATATGACCCATAACAGAGCCAATTGTAAAAGAAGGATCCATGTAGCTAACCTCAACATGGTTGGGATTTAGGCTTAGATGATGATGATGATGAAGACTGGTTAGACATATATGATAACTGAGCTGTTGACTTTTTGCACTGTATTTTACTTTAAAATATTAAAAAGACATTAAATGAATTCATAATCAGAAGCAACCAAGTACTTTAATTATATTTTTTGGTATTTATTCTGTTACTGCAGAATAAGCACAAACCTGAGTATACTGGTGCCTTAGAATTCTACTTCCTTGGAACTCCACAAAATTGATAAGCAAGCAATCTAAGACTAAAAGTAACTGTAATCCGTCTTGTCATTCAATCATATAGCAAAATCCTAAAATTGGGCATACATGTTCAATCAATCAAAACAATAAAGTAGTGGCATAGGATAAATAGACATTCTTCATGTTTATGCCTGATTGCTGCAAAATCGTGGTTAGATGGTGATTTCCACACACCTTAGCTCGGATTTTAGCTATTGAGCTCGAATCTAGGCTAACTCAACGTGGATTTGGGAGAAGGTCCCCAAATTTCACCTTTGGTCTATTAACGACTCTTTCTGTACATGGATCGTGTGCTGAGGAGTAGGAGAAGAGGGAAAGGGAAAAGAGGAGCTCAAATTAGTTTATACCATTGATTTTTGTCCAAGAAAGTGGTAGAGAAGAAAGAAGAAACAATAAGAAACTATTTACCTCTTAGCATTTTAGTCAGGTTTAATTGTTCTTGAGTTGTTCTTGGCGTTCTCCCATTTTCACTCCAAAAACCACCTCCTTAATCGTCGCAAATTAGTTTTCAGGTTCGTGGTAGGTGGCTGCTACTATTACAAACCTACATTCCAAATTTCATCCATTTATATAAGTAAAACCCCGAGATGTCACATTTTTGGTGATTGGCTACACTAGTGGTGCTGGCTACAGCAGCATCGACCGTGGGCCGAAGTGCCAAGTCGATGCGTGCCTAACCACTCGCTTTCATATGCACTTTGATCGGTTGAACAGGTCAAAGTATGTTGGCAAGGGGTTGAAGAACGCTGACTGTGCGCGCAGCAGCCTCGCTTTGGCCGATGGGGTTAAGTCGAGCTATGGCTTCAACCACTGCAACTCGATCGAAGAGCCCCACTTTTGTTGGGGTGTCCTACTTTAGGTGAAAGGGGCTCACTATAGTATCAACCTTCCTGATCAATGCTGTAAAACACAATGAGATTTGGAGAGCTTAGGGTTGCACAATGTGTGTATCCTTATATTTATAGTAATGTGACAATTACAAAGAGGTCCAAATATAATGTAAAATAACAGAACAGAAATAACAGAACATATATATTAACACTCCCCCTCAAGTTGGAGCATAGACGTCAATCATGCCCAACTTGTCCACAAGTGTGCAGAAATGCTTCTTAGCCAGCAGCTTGGTGAAGATATCAGCAACCTGGTCTTCAGAACGAGTAAAAAAAAAGAGTGCAGATTTTGCCAGTCAGGATAGACTCCCGAATGAAATGACAGTCAACCTCGATATGCTTGGTGCGCTCATGATAAACATGATTGTTTGCAATGAAGATAGCAGCTTTATTATCGCAGTGCATGGGTATAGCAGAAGAGGACTCAACCCCAAAGTCTTTTAGGAGAGAACACACCCACAGTAGCTTACAGGCAGTATGGGCCATGGCCCTATATTCAACTTCAGCATTAGATCTGGCAACCACATTTTGTTTCTTACTTCTCCATGTGACCAGATTACCTCCAACGTAGGTACAATAGCCAGAGGTGGATTTCCTGTCAATTTTGCTCCCTGCATAGTCAACATCAGAATAACCTTCAAGAGAATAGTGCCCATTTTTCCTGTAGTGAAGCCCCTTGCCAGGAGACTTCTTTAGATATCGTGGAATATGACAGAGTGCATCCCAGTGACACTGTCTGAGTTTATCTAAATACCTTCTAAGAAGACCCACAACAGTAGCTATGTCAGCTCTAGTCACAGTCAGATATATCATTTTACCAATCAGCCTCCTGTATTTTTTATTATCAGCAAAGAGTGGAGAAGACTCATCATCCCAATTGACATTGGGATCCAGAGGAGTATCAGCAGGTCTAGCTCCAAGCATACCAGTCTCCTGCAGAAGATCTAAGACATATTTTCTCTGAGATAGCACAAGAGCATTAGAAGTTCTAGATACTTGTATGCCCAGAAAATACCGCAGTTTACCCAAATCTTTAGTAGCAAAGTGTTTGCAGAGACGGGCTTTAGTAGTTTGAATAGCAATAGAGTCACTGCCAGAAAGTATAATATCATCCACATATACAATCAAAATCACAATACCGACAAAAGTCTTCTTAGTAAAGACAGAATGATCCACCTGAAATCTCAGAAAACCAAAGTCAATCAGAATATTGCTCAATTTATCAAACCAGGCACGAGGACTCTGTTTGAGCCCATAAATAGACCTCTTTAGTCTGCAGACTTTATGTGACCCCCCCTGAGCAACAAATCCGGGAGGTTGCTTCATATAGACCTCCTCTTGTAGATCTCCATATAAGAAAGCATTTTTAACATCAAGTTTTACTAGAGGCCAGTCAAGATTAACATCAACAGATAATAAAACTCTGACAGAATTAAGACGGGCAACATGTGAAAAAGTTTCAAAGTAGTCAATACCATTGGTCTGTGTATAACCTTTAGTAACAAGACGTGCCTTCAGACGTTCTACAGTACCATCTGGTTGATATTTAACAGCATACACCCATCTGCAGCCTACAAACTTACACTGAGGAGATGGATCCACCAACTCCCAAGTTTGTCTGTCAGAAAGAGCAAGCATTTCTTCCTTCATAGCAGTCGTCCAAGCTGTACTTTGCAAGGCATCCTGTACAATCTTTGGGATGGCAACAACAGATAAAGCAGTGACAAAGTTGCGAACATGAACACTTAAATTATCAGTTGATACATAGTTTGCAATATTTTGGATAGTGCAGGAACGAGTGCCTTTCCTAAGAGCAATAGGCACATCAAGGTCAGAGATTACCTCAGGTAATGCAGAACCTTCTGGAGGAGAAGATTGGCTTGGTTGGGGGGGGGTCTTGTGCAGGTTGAGATCTGTTCCTGCGCTAATAAACAAGAAGAGGAGGTGCTGGTTATACAGAAGTAGTGGCATCAGAAACACAATCACTAGTAATAGGCAACGGAGAGGCAATAAGCTCAGACTGAAGACTATCTCCTTGAGTAGAGTAGTATGGTGTACCCTCAAAAAAGACAACATCGCTGCTAGTAAACCATCTTTTGGTAGTTGGGCTATAGCATATGTACCCTTTCTGTGTCCGAGAATACCTCAAAAAAATACATTTTTCAGCACGTGAAGATAGTTTATCATGCATTGGGCCAAGCAACTTTACAAATCATGTAGAGCCAAAAGTGCGAGGGGGTATAGTAAATAAAGGTTTATCAAGATTCAGAATTTGCATAGGTATTTTATTTCCAATAACCGAAGAAGGCATTCGATTTATTAGAAAACAGGCAGTCAAGATGGCTTCTGGCCAGAATCCCCGAGGTACATTAGCATGAAACATAATAGTTCTGGATACCTCTAGTAAGTGTCTATTCTTTCTTTCTACTATACCATTCTGCTGAGGTGTGTATGCACACGAAGTCTGGTGGATAGTGCCAATGGATTTACCAAACAACTCAACATCTTTCTGAACAAATTCAAGTGCATTATCCGTTCTAAAATTTTAACAGACATAGAGTATTGTGTTTTCATCTTAGCAAAAAAGAATTTAATAGTGGACAATACTTCAGATCTACTTTTCAAAAGAAATAACCATGTGGCCTGAGAAAAATCATCAATGAACAGAGTAAATATTTGTTTCCAGATAGACTAGGAACATGACAAGGGCCCCATACATCAGCATGAACAAGATCAAAAACATTTTTACTACTAATCTGAGAACGTTTAGGATAAACAACCCTAGTCTGTTGACACGATTCACATTGAAACACATTTGTTCCTACATCAGGTACAATATGGCGCAATTTCTCAGAGGATGGGTGCCCAAGTCTGTAATGCCACTGTAGAGCCGATACCGACGAAGATACTGCAGAAGCCAGGGCCACATTGTCCACTTTCTTTAGATAGTCCAGGTAGTACAAGCCATCAGAGCCTTCATGCCCCCCACCAATCTTCATCCTCGTGCGAAGGTCCTGAAAAACATATGAACCAGGTACTAAAGTCAGGCTACAGTTCAAGCTTCACAAAGTTTTGCTGACAGATAATAGATTCAACGGAAAACGAGGCACATATAGAGCAGATTTCAGCACAATATCAGGCACAATGTTTTCAATCCCGGAAACGGTAGATTTGGAGCCATCAACAAGCATAACAGAGGAGTTAGTAGTCGGTCTAGATAAATTTCTGAACAATGACCAATTCCCAGAAATATGAGAAGATGCGCCCGAATCTATGACCCATTTCATATTACCTGTAGTAGAGGATGATGCAGAAAGGAAGGCAGTGTCACAACCAGAGTATGTCGCAGCATGTGCTCCCGTGGCGGTGGCAGTAGATGACGAGCCAGTACGCTCCAGTAACAGGCGCTCGACCTCAGCACGAACGAAGTCAGGAGTAAAAGTATCCGGGGCATCAGGCTGGGTAGACGTCTCAGAAGATGTAGTAGCATCAGTGGCCGCATTGGCCCAAGTTGGTTTGCTGTATTTTTCCCAGCACTTGTCTTCAACATGATTAGACCGACCACAGAAGTTGCAGAAGCGTTGGCCAGTCTGAGGACGAGTAGCAGCAGCAGTAGGTCCAGAGAATGCTTCCCCGACCAGCACCAAGAGGAGGACGAGCATCATGTGAGCGGCCGCGTCCACGGCCACGACCACGGCCACGACCAGACATCGCAGCAAAAGCAGTCGAATCTCCTGTATCAGTAGGAGTCTCAGATGACGATGCAGGCAAGCGCTGTAGTCTCTGAAAGGCAGTCTGTAGAGTAGGCAGCGGATCACTGGCAAGAATCTGATCTACCACCCCTGCATAGGAATCAGGTAGGCAACAAAGGAACTGGACTACTTGCAACTCCTGTCTCTGTCGTTGCATAGTAGCCAAATCAGTAGACAAGGGATGGTAGGCTTCCAATTCCCCCCTATAGTCCCTTGAAAGCAGAAAAGTAATCTGTCAGATTGGATCCAGAGAAACGCAGGCGGCTAAGCTGCTTGTTGATATCAAACACCTTTTTGGGATTCTGACTGTGTGAATAAGTGCTGGCAAGCTGATCCCACATCTGCTTCGCCGTTTGCAGGTATAATAAGGTGACGCTAATCTTGGTCTCACTACTATTCAGAATCAATGTCATGACTGTGGAGTCGTCTTTCACCCAATCATCATAGGCTTTCACATCCTTCGAATCAGCTGTTTCAGAAGGCACCGATGGTGGATCTCGCGTCAGGTGCAACATTTTGCCTTGTGATTTAATATATATCTGCATAGAGCACACCCAGTGCTGGTAGTTTCGCCCATCCAGCTTCACAGTTGTCACCTGGCGTCGCAGATCCTCATGAGTAGACGCCATCAGGAAGAAACAAATGCAGGTGTAGAGGTACATGTAGGTAGCAGCAGCCATGCACAGGCAGTAGAAGGCTGCCTACGTCTCCAGGTAGGCAGCAGCAGGCACATATCTACTGATCGAAAGGACCGCTTCACATAATGGCTACGCCGAAGCGCAACAAGGGACCTGGTGACTCAACCAGTCACACGGGCAGGCAGGCAAAAAACAGATCCGGAGACGGCCTTAGACAGAAATCAACGCCGCAGGCAAACGAAGTCCAGAACCAGGCGGGAAAGACGACCCCGGCGGCTACGTGCCCCGGCGCAACAGCGCGGCTGCCCGGCCGGCCCGACGACTAGCTGCCGCGGCGCTGCACTACTGGCGGCGGCCGGAGAGGGGTGGGGGGGAGGCGGTGCCGGAGGAGAAGAAGAGAGAGAAGGAGAGAGAAAGAGAGAGGGAAGGGAGGGAGGGCACGAGCGGCGGCTGGATCTAGGCCTGCTCTGATACCATGTAAAACACAATGAGATTTGGAGAGCTTAGGGTTGCACAATGTGTGCACCCTTGTATTTATAGTAATGTGACAATTACAAAGAGGTCCAAATATAATGTAAAATAACAGAACAGAAATAACAGAACATATATATTAACAAATGCAAAACACACATCGATCAAAACATTAATGCATTCATCGATCCATGTGTTTTTTTAAGTTTTGAAACTTTTCCAAACATGCATGTGCAGAGTTTCTCTATATCATTTTACCCCTTTTAAGCCTAATTTCAATATATAGCAAAACATATCTTTGAGTTGGCCAAATTGAATTTTAGGATATAATCGATTATTTATCTAGAAAATAATGGAAAGCTACTAGCAAATCTGGAAACTAGATTAGGGTTTCGATAACCCTAGGATTAGTAGAGTAAGCACAAACATGACTTTAACAACAATTGTCTTGGCTTTGACCAGATGCCACACAAATTGGCGGTCTAATTTCATTGCGTTTTGTGCATTCATGAGATACTGGCTTGTTTGCAATGTAAATGGTTGTCTGGTTGTAACTGTAGAGAGTCGCCAGAGTCTTAAACATGAATCCCTAACTCAATAAGGATCGCCTTCACCCTTTACACGTCACAACATCTATGGGTCATTGCTCTGTATTATGCTTTTGTATTAGATTGAGCAACGATAGGCTTTTATTTGCTTCTTCAGGCAACAAGGGGATTGCTTAACATGATACAAGATCCATATGTAGATTTGATCTTAAGCATCTCTTGCCCAATCTGAACATGCATACCTAGAGGTTGTAGTAATCTTATGTGTAGGTCGGTTGTAGAACACTCCTCTTACTAGAGAACTCTTGAGGTATCTTAGGTACATTGAACGCTTCACCAATGAGCTTGAAGAGCAGCACCCATATGTTACTGGCCACTCCGACGACATAAGTGAAATTTGGTCGGGTAATTGTCAATAGATTAGTCTCCCACTATGCGGTGTACTTCTCTGATTTGGAAAGTACTCCCCTCCCTTTGAGCTTTTGTGTGGTAGTCCATCGTGTGGAGTCTGGTTTAGCATCAGTCATCTCAATCTCCTATAGCAAGCCTAAGAAATAGCATCTTTGAGATAAACCAACCCTGTGTTGGAGCGGAGAACTTCCATGCCAAGAAAAAATCCCAGATTTCTCATATCCTTGGTGTGAATGTGGGGCTGCATGGATCTCTTTAGACTCTAGATACCCTCAGTTGGTATCATTGCCGGTGATCACGGTATCATCCAAATATGTAACAATAAGGATGTGATCTGGAGATGAGTAGGAGGAGAATAGAGAATGATTCGTAACAGCCTTATGCACCCTAGTCTTTCAATGACAGTGCTTGGCTTATTAAACTAGGCTTGTGGAGACTACTTTTCACCATACCAGGAGCGAATTCTCTATAAAGCATCATCTCTATGGGTTTGTGGAGCAAGATACAACCAGTCACCAAAGGTTTCACTCGGACTTATGGCATAGACTTCTTTGACATTCTCATCTATCACTGGGATCGCCTCTGTCTGCATTTGGATCTCTTTTGTTGCCCACCTAGATTGGTCTATGTATCAGTTCGACATCAAGAGTGACTGTTCTCCTGATGATTTATCCTAAGAAGTGTGGGTGCAATAAGCTCCTAGGCTTGTTGCTAATGAGTATTCTACCAAATCTTGTCGCCTTTGTCACTCACTCTACGGACTGAAGCAATCTTCTCATGCCTTGTTCAACAAGCTCAGTATGGTTCTTGATGTTTGGGATTTAAGTGATCCATTGACGTCCATTCTCTTTTCATTTCATTCTCCTAAGTTCACATTTGGCTCGCTATCTATGTCCATGTTGTTGTGATCACTAGGGATGATGCAAGGGGTTTCTTTGCTCCAAAGAAGGTTTTCTAATCAAATTTTCATACTAGATATTGGTGAATCTTCAGTACTTCCTTGGCATTGAAATACTTGGTCCAAACATGGGATCAATCTCTTCAAAAGGTGATATGTCTTGGATCTACTAAAAGAATTAGGGATGGTTGATGCAAAGTATCTTATTGACTATCACACGAAGGTTTAAAATGAGGGGAGCTCTTTCTGATCATGAGAAGTAGCAATGAATTGTTGGAAAACTAATATGCTTGACTATCACATGCCCCGGTGTTTTCTATGCAATTGGTATTGTCAGTCACACGAGCTCCTTCTATAGGCTCATTGAGTAGTATACAATACATCTTGAGGTTCTGGAAAGGCGCTCTGGAAATAGGTGTATTCTATGTAGAAGATTCCCTCTGTCACTTTGTACATATATGTTGATTGGGCTAGAGACTCGCAATACTGGCATTCAACACTGGGCTACCACATTGTATTGGGAAAGCACCGTGTTGCTTGGAGAGCAAGAAGTAAACTGTTGTTGCTCACTCAATCACAAAAGCTGAGTGTAGAGCTATGGCTAATGCAGTAATGCCTACTATGATCTATACTGGGTTCATTCCATTTTTATCCTGAGTTCTGAATTAGTGTCCAGGTCACAATACACCACATTGTGACAATCATGTGCTATTCACATCGCCTAAATTCCCGTCCTTTATGAGCACACAAAGCATATCGAGGTTGGCTGCCATTTTGTGTGTGACCTTGTGACAAGACCAGAGATTAAGTGGCTGATATCCTTACTAAACCACTTCCTCCTACTCTATTTCATATATGAGTAACAAACTGAGACAACCCGACGAGTACTCCTCAGCTCGAGAGTGTTAGCATAAGTATATGTAACTCCTCGTCACTCTTATATATAGGAGACATGTACTTATAAAGAAACCAAGTTGGATTAATCTAGTTGCTCTAGTTTCCACAGTATAAGTCATGGATCTAAAAATTGTCAAAGAAGGACAATATTCTATTGAAAACATTGATGTGGACGATTGGCGAAGTCGAACCTCCAATGCTTTGACTTGATACAAACTTCTTGGAAAAATTTGGGCCTTTTGTTGGAGTTGACCTAAAACAACATGGTTACATCACAACTTCAATGAAATTGTAGGTGAAGTCATCAATATTGGCAACAACATGGCAAACCTTACCTAAGTTTGCTTCCATGAATAAAACCTATTTTCACTCCCTTGGCATCTTACTTTTGATTTTGCTGATGTTTTCCCATTTGAAATGGATAATACAAGAGGTATGCATTATTTCCATCGATAATTACATATTTTGATGTAGAAAAAGAACCACCACCTATGCTTGAGTATTGTTCTTCGATGTCTAATCTAGATCTCAGTTGATCTATTCTAGATCGAAGCTAGAATTAGATTGTATTTATGATCCCCACCCATATAGCTTCCTATTTGTGATGGTAAACTAGAATTGCATTATAGGCGTTTATAATTAAAGTCAATTTTAAAATTGAATGGTGTAATTAGTGTAATTGCTACATGTCTTACATGCGTAGTTTGTAACTTGTTAATCACGTGAACTGGGTCTAGACTCTACTCACGTAGAGAGTATGAGTCATATATTTGATATTATGTGTCATTTAACACATGTAAGATAGAGATGTATACCATAATTAAAATTTATATTAGTTTTACCATTTTGTCAAGAAAATAACATCAAAGTTTGTGTGTAAACATCTGCAAGACTTTTTTGATGTTTCAATAAAGTTCCACTCATACCTGGGAATGTCAAAATGAAGTTGATGTCCTGTACTATGGTCTAAATGATGTATCATGTGAAAAATGCATAGTACGTGAACCATTTTGTATTTCGCAAGTGTTGTTATATAAGGGACAATGACTGGATACTGTTTCTTGAGAAAAGTACAACCTAATACTAATATAGTAACATCTTGCATTACAATATGGTGCATCATCAATGTAGCTCATGTCAGCATAGAGGGGAACTCTGAAATCACTGATTCACTAATTCATTATGTGGAACTGACTGATCCTAGTGTGTGTTTTGGAAGGGGGAATAAATCACTCCCATCTTCTCATCTTGTTGATTCAGGTGGTTTGGGCAATTTGCTTCCTGCATTCCACTGTTACGATGTACTTGACTTTTTGAAAAAAGTCACCTTAAAACTCGAATTTTCCCCAGACATATGGCAGTATAAATCTCAATTTTGGAATATTACGTTTTATTCTCGTATTATTCACAAACTTTTTTCCTGTTTCATACTTTCTCCGTAGTTTCCAGTTTTACACTGTTTAAACATTCACTTGGTTTGAGCAGTGTTTATTTATGTGTGTGTATCCTCTGATTTTTGCGTGACTTTTTCCCTGATCATTGACCGTATTTTTGCCGTAGATTGGCCCTTTTTTTACCCATATTCACACATAATTCCCAAATTACAAAATTTTCAGCTCAACCGAACATGTCCTGGATAACAAATTTGTGCCTAGCCATCCTCTACTCACCCAAAAGCCCTTTAGGTATTAATAACGTCTTTGTTATACTTTTTGGTGAACTATTAACCAGGCTCAGTGCAATTAACCGAACTAGCATCAACTTCCAAGAAGAATCAGATTCAAGGTTGTTAGGTGATTCATATCCCATACACCTACTCACTCTTAGGTTTTGGCTTTTAATAATTTCTATTCCTTTTAGTTTTTTCAGATTGGAGAAGTAAACAGAATCTCAGAAAGTTCTGTTCCATTACAATCCCTACCTTTGTACACCATGCCCAGGAGTGCTTTACTGTGATCTTTGTGTTGTCCTAGATAATGCCTTAATAAGTGTGCTACTGGCTTTTTCTTTGCATTTCCAGTTATTTTAGACATACAAAGGGGATTGTGGTAAAAGGCATTTTGCATATGTTTAGTACCTATGTTACTACTGTTTAGGTCTGGCTTTGATCTTCCTAATGTTGCTGAACAAGCTATATGTGCTGAGTTCAATATCGGGTCTAGATTAATTGTCATATGTGAACTCTATGGAAGAAGCTATTATGTGGTTTACATCCAAATGTATGAATTTCAATTCGTACCTGTACCTGTTACAAGTCTGCCAGTTTGGGTTTGTGACAGTGTAGAGAGAGAAACCGTATTAACAGCAAGTCAAATCTGGGTTCTACTTTACATAAAAAATGGTTTGATGTAAACTGCATATCGTACTGTACAGGTTGTTGGGTCCATACTTTATATATAGTTTTTAACTAAAGCTCTTTCTCTGTAAGCGGCTATATGGATTGGAGTAAATGCCTGACATGTTGCTCTGATAAGTTACTGCTTAAGTTCTGGCATTGATCATTTTCATTTTTACCTTTGCATTATGACAGTAAGAACAGTTCCATTGTCTGAAACTATATTTTCAAGGTGTTTGATTATGCTGATATCCTCATACATATGGTTGAGGAAGATGGGGCAAACAAGCATCGGGCCTGCAAATGCAAGAGTTATTCTGTTTTCAAGGGCTCTAGTTGGTTACATATCACTTTCATGTTTCATATATAGGTCAGTAGTAAATCTTGATTTAACATTTACATAGTTACATTTCTTTGTCGAATATAGCACATTACACATTCTTTATAGCAGTAACGAGTGTGGCGGACAGCTCAAGCTCTGTTTGTGCACCTGCGTCGTTCTGTTTGAACGATGTCCTTGAGGTCTTGAAGTCATTCTGCCATACTGGGTGGACATAGCACCCGAGTTTTGGCGCATAGAGGGAATAACGATATAGTTTATAATCATTAACGCTTAAAAGTAGCAAGTTTGTAATATTATAGTGTGAAGTATACGTCTGAACACTTAGTTTGAAAATTCGTGCCTGTGTTTCATCCTCCATTTGGACTCATTCCAAGATTTCTGGTCTGTGCATTAGATAACCAATGACTTATTCCAAGTATTAAGCCATCTGAGCTTATCACTCATTCCTCTGATATTAATAATTGATAAATGAAGAGAGATCTATTAATATCATTTCTGAAAAATGACTGCATATTGGGTCAAATGAAGGTTGGAGAGATCATGTTATAGTTCATACATCATTGGTTTTAAGTTGTACACGCAGTTACTTCCAGGGGCGAAACTTTAGTAATATTTCTGAAGAGGCGATAACATGTGTACGCCTTTAGGTGATGGAAAGGAGTGGTCTGACCAGATAATGCGGTTGTTCTTAGTTTGGGCCTCCACTTTTACAAGAGTAAGATCTGTAAGTGTGGATGTTCTCAATGAAGAGTTGGCATCAAGTGAGCATAGCAAGGTGAAGACGAGTTCAGCTAAAAGTTGTACAGAGAACCCTCACTGCAAAAATTGAGCTTGGAGTATCATGGAAGCAATGCATATATTTAAGTCCAAGTCAATGATAAGTGTTCTATTTTATCTGCAATATATACAATTATTGATATCTGATACCACATAATCCTAGTAGAATAGGTGGCTTATGAGTCATAATCCTAAGGTGGCTTGTGAGTTATGACTTACTGAAGTATGCTGATCATAAATCAATGCAAAACCTCAGGCAGAGTTAGGACCTCTGCAAACTTCTTGATCAGGGCCCACAGTTTGCAAAATCTGTTGGACAGCATCCTTGAAAACATATATTAGATATGAAGACTTAGACTGGAGGGGCACTGGGATATCTCAAAATTTGGAATTCAAACAACTTGCTTAATGCTATCAACTAAAGTTTTGAGGTTCATTAACAGTGCACAGTTTGTCTATACTTTGACAGAAGTTAGTGGATATTCTAGCTGCTGTTTTATCTTAGAATTTGTTGTATTTTGGCTGATATTTTGTGCCTACTACCAAAAAAAGGCTAACTGAAACAGCTTGCAAGAATGAATTGTCAACAGTGGATTGTTTGTAGCCCTCAGATCTCCACATTGCTCAGAATCTATGACTTCTTGTTAGCAAACTTACTAGATGAGACTAGGATCCTGTATGGAGTGAGATGATATCCTCTCTAGGGAAGGTAATATTGATTTCTCTTATCTTTTGTATTATTTGGTTACACAGAATTGCTTGTCTCTCAAGGTCGGTCCAGTAAGTGTGAAAATTTCTAGGTCAGACTAATAGAAAGTTTGGGGGTAGACTATAGATTGGCTGATTCAATTTGTTTAGAGAGTATATATTAGCCTATTTAGTTAATAGGTTAATTAGTTAGTGGGCCTTTAGTATCTCGGCCCGTTTAGATTGCTTGAGTCCCAAGTCTCAAGGTTTCTCCTTTGCTCCTATATATAGGACAGGGCTGTACCTCTTTTATAAATCGAATCAGTTCTATACAATATTCTTTCACATGGTATCATAGCACGTTCACTCCTGATGGAACCCTAGCCGCCGCCACTTCCCTCTCTTCTCCTAGCCGCCGAGAACAACCCTAGTAGATGCCGCTCTTCGCTCTCCGAGAGAGCAACAGAGGCTCCGCCCCCACCTGCTGCCGGCCGCCGCCATAGCCATGGCTTAGGCCAGCCGCCCGCCAGGCGTATCCCGACCTCCATGGCTCATCCTCCTCTTTCTCAATTGATCTAATCTTCTTTACGTATGTCGGCGTCATCCTTCCCGGCTATCTCCTATCTATCCATCCATCCGCCGCCTCATCATTCCCGCCGCCTCATCACGCGGTTGCGTCTCCAGCAGTAAGTAGCCGCCAGCCACAAGCAGCAACGCCACCGCCGCCGCAATTGCCGCCAGACGCAGCAAACAGCACTGCCGACCAGGCCAACAGCCGCCGCTGCCTGCCCATGCGTCGTCGATCACCGTTGGCCTTATGCCATGTGCCGTCAGCGCACAACTATAAACGCCACCGCCAACAGTAGCAAGCAGCCATCGCAGTCGATCCCATGAGCAGTAGCCGCCGTTGTTGCCATCATATCCGCCCAGCGGACTTCGTCTCCGTTGCCATCGTCTATCCAACCTTCGCCGTAGCGAATGGAGAAGCTTCGCACATGGCTCCGCCTACAGCCTCATAGCTTGCAATATCTCTGGAGCCGCGCAGGAGCCCATTATCATCTCCTCCGCTATGGCCAAGTCCTACCGTAGCCGGTCATCATCTTGTCGCTTCTGAGATTCAACAACAATATCTAAACAACCATCGTCGCCATCATCCAGGCTCCCTAGCTTCTGCTCCATCCTGCTGCCGTTGACATCCATTATCTATTGCCATCGTTGTTGAGTCCTCGCTGTTACTGCCCCAACGCTATCACCTATCCCTGGTCAAAACACTCCACCATATTCAACCATGCAATTACCCCCAATTGTTCTATCTTCTCCCAAGTTGCTGACGTCCTCCAATACTTATGATATTCAGATCCTTACTCGGATCTATCTTTGGCTAATCAAATCCAATTTTAAGCCTAATCGGATTTTTCGCGGGGGGTCTGCCCCCGCACTACCTAGATCTTACATTGACCCATTTAGCAATTTCTCTCCAGTTATCGGTTTCATTCTCCACATATTACACATCTCCATATCACAAGTTCCTCTCAAATCCGCCAATTCCTTTCCCACCCACCCGTCTTGTGCGTATCCCTTTTTCCACGTGCCGGGGGGGTATATATCCATTTCTCCACACCAAACACTCACTCTCGTCGTATTTGGTGTGCAAGGGGGATAGAGGAGAGGAAGAGATGAGGAGAGAGAGTGTGAGAAAATATGTATGAGAGAGAGTATGAGAAGAGATGATATATGTATTCAGGCTACTTATTCCAGGCTACTATGGAGCTTCGTATTGTTCAGCACATTTGTTCTCCACTTCCAGACAACATTGAAGGATCTCCACTGCAGCGTTGACACCGAGCTTCTCGCGTTCGTACCGTATTATGTAAGTTAGGACAAGAGTTTGCTACACATATTTTAGCCCTCTTGGTTCCTCTTCCTATGATGTTAATGGTGGCTCAGTTGATCACCCTTGCCGCATTCTTGAGAGACATATGGGTGCTTTTTCAGACTTCTCAGAAGCCCATCAATTTCAAGCATGCCAAGTCTACATCTGCAAGGTTGATTCATCTAGTTTTATCGTCACCGAGCTATTTTTATCACGTCTTCTTCGAGCTGCATCTGCTGTATTAGCATCACCTTCTGCTGATCTTCTTGGGACTTTCCTTGATGGATGATATCTCCTTTTCTGTCAAGCCCCCAAGGTTCATGCGACAGATTTATGGTACCTGCATTGTATCACCAACATATCGTCTGTTCGTGTTTGTGCCACGTTATGCACGTCTTCCCAGACAATTTGAAGATTCCGCTACTGCTACATCAACAATGTGTATCCATGTTCGTGCCGCGTTAAGTACGTATTCTAGTGAAGTTGCCGTAGTCATGGTATTGATGATCATCTGCTCCAAGTGGCGAATTACTGTTGCAGTATTGAGGTTCCATTTCAATTGTTCTTCATTCCAGATGCACTCCAAAAGACCTTCATCAGAGCTCGAGGATCTCCAGCCTACAGAATACCATTTCAAAGAAAAGAGGCGCCATCGTATGATTTAGGGGGAGTATTGTTTAAGGGGGAGTATCAATCTTTTGTATGGGGAGTGATATTTATCTTTTATCATTTCTATCTTTTCTTTTATCGAGCCCTGTAACTCCAAGCTTGGACATGTGTTTCACCCATGATCTAGCTTGAGGGGGAGTGTTAGAGAGTATATATTAGCCTATTTAGTTAATAGGTTAATTAGTTAGTGGGCCTTTAGTATCTCGGCCCGTTTAGATTACTTGAGTCCTAAGTCTCAGAGCTTCTCCCTTGCTCCTATATATAGGACATGGCTGTACCTCTTTTATAAATCGAATCAGTTCAATACAATATTCTTTCACACAATCATTTGTAATTCTTTTATCATCTGTGTTTATCTAACCTGCATTGTACCAACTACTTGTTTCTTCTGGATCACACTCATTTATAACATCTTTTGTGGTATAAACTTTAGTTCCCCTACCTTTGTCCTTGTAGTCTGGCTTATTCCAACAATAGTTGGTTTCTGTGCCTCCTGACGTATATTTCTTTTTATCTAATTCCTGTTGGCCTCATTCAGCAATACTTAGCATGGGAATAAGGGGCGAACTTCATGAGTTGAAACATCTCTTAGTTTGGGTTAGGAGACGACCCTTTTGTGTAGATGAAATGGGCTCATTATGTTTTCTGTTGTCGCAATAAATTGATGAAACAATCAAGCTAGTCAATCCAAGAATTGGGGGACATAATATACAAAAATAAAGGGGCATGGTGGTGGGTTTAGGGCCTCAACATTGTAGAGCATCATTCCCTTATCAAACAAAGGTTCCATGATTGAGTAGTTGTTAGGAAAATATAACGTTAAGAGGGAGTAAATAATGATTCAGTTGCAGGCATGCCGTCCTTGCTATTTTATTGAAGAGGGAGGTAATAAGGGTAATGGATCTAAAGGCTTTCTCTATGGGCAAATGTTACACAGAGACCAAGGAGCATGAACTACATTTTTTTAAAAAGAGGTTAGCCACCCCTACCAAGAGTTAGGGAAGTACTCTTCGTATTGGGTTGCATCGGCGAGTTGCAATAGATGCTTACTCAAAGTTGATAAACATGTCAGGTTCCAATTACCATTATGTAAGGCATTCAAACAGTTTTCTTTTGAACCCTTTATCTTTGGTTCGTGCTATTGGTAAAGAGCATGTACAAGCAGAGTTGCATGCCAATGACTTACCATATGGATCTTCTCATCTTTGACGACCTAGGGTATTTTGGGTATCTAAGGTCCTGAGTGATTAACTATGTTTCATGATTTTTGTACAATGGATGACATGCATTGGGTGATTTAGTATAACAAAAAGGGATGTTAGCATTCAATCCAAGGAAGCAGTGGGAGGGATTTATACCTATGCAAAGCATTTGACACATGTTTATTACTCAAAACATGTTGTCTTTTTATAAGGATGTGTAATGCATATAATGGCGACATAATACTCAAACGAGTAGACTTTTCAAATGATCAATGTTTAGAAGGTACATACAAGGAGTTAGGGTCAGAAGTTCTTAGTGGTCCAATAAATATTGAGGGCTATACAACTTTGAAAGAATACGAGACAGGTTCCTATGGGTATCATAATCAATTAGATTCATATAATCATATTTGTGGTTGATGCTTGCCATCCATATATTCTTCCATATGAAAAACTCTAATTCAGCTGTCCATTTAAAGTTATGAACAATTTGGTAACACATGAGAACAAGTGAGATCACTAAGCTAAATATAAATTCCATGTATTCTTTCATGAAAAGAATGTCAATTAAACTTTCTACATAAAGTTCTTGTATTTTTAGTTGGAGGAGTTTAATGAACATAATTCTATTAGTCATTTGGTCTAATTAATGGATGCATATATTTTGATGGGTGCAAAAATATTTTTATTACTTTTTTACTTCATTCGTATTACATTCAAATTAGCGCACACATGTGTATATATATTTATGCATCAATATTGGAGCTTGATCCACTCTAAGACATTCCCCTCATTACAGGTCATCATCATCAATCTTAGTTTCACTCTTGCTCATCAACACACCACCGATGCCAATACCTGAAGCATTAGAGAAAACCTCAAAAGGGGTAGGAAAGTCCAAAAGGCGAAGAACTAGGGCTTCCTTTATTTTTTGATTTCTGCAAAGGCCCGCATAATTAGATTTTGACTACATCAATTTTTTATGTTTGCGAAGCTTGGTGAGTGGAGTCATGATTGTGCTGAAACCTTGAATAAAGCAACAATAGAAGGTGAACCCATGGAAACAATGAAGCTCAAAGACTGTCTTGTGCTCAGGACACTCTGTGATGGCTCTAACTTTTCCGGTTCAACAACAATGCCATCAATGAATATAATGAATCCAAGGAAGCTATTAGAGAGTCTGTTTATTTATGTTATTAAGATTTTTGTAATATGGGCCCAAGCATGGTAATAAAAAACCCGCCTTGAGGCTCTCGAGGCTTACGCCTCTTGGCGAGGCTATCCCAAATGCGCCTTGAGGCTTACGCCTCGGCGTACTGGACTGAGGCTTACGCCTCGAAATGTCTGAGGCCCGCCTCAAAGCACTGAGACTCTGAGGCTTAACTGAGGCGCACACCTCAATTCTGGATGATAACGTCTTATGTTAACCACCAAATTAGTCTACTTTTAAGATTATTACAAACACTTTCTTAAAAAAAAGTCGGAGTTCTTGTAATGAATTATTATTTTTTGTTAATAAACATTTAACCATCATCTTTTGGTGACACCTTTCAATCTTCACTGTTAAATTTCTCTTTTTTTGCTACCTTCTCATTCACTATATCGGTGAATTTCATATCATTGTTAACTAATTTTGGTTCCTCGTTCCTACCATTTGAAATTCTATCTCTTTTAGCTTTTCTATCGACATCTTTTATTGTAGTAGTATAAAGAATTGATATCTCGGTATTTATTTACATACTTATTTTGGTATTGTGGTAGGTCTTTTATCTCTATTTTCATTATTAAGTTTCAGAATTAATTTCTGTTTCATATTGTTGTGCTTGTGTATACCTACTTTTGTTATACACACATTCATATAAATAATATATCAATATATATATATATGTAAATACATGTATAAATTTATTTTCTATAATCGCCTCATACATATTTTGAGGCTTACGCCTCAAACGCTTTGAGGCTTGCGCCTCACCTCATTGAGACAAAAACGCCTCTTACGCCTCACACATTTTACAACCTTGGGCCCAAGTATGTCTTGGCCCGTTAGGGTTAGGTTGTGTCTGTACGCGTCCCTGATCTCCTATTTATAGGAACATGGTTTCCTCCTATCAATACAACAAGTAGCTGTCTTTTATTATTTTAGATGGTATCAGAGCAGTCATCTTAGGGACCAAAGCCCTACGTGAGAGAGAGAGAAAGAAAGTTATCACCGCCTGCGGGCGGCCACAACCATTTATTGGCTTGGCTATCCGTCGGGCGTCTCTAGCCACTATGGCAAAATCTCCACATTAATCCCGCTGCTGCCCTCATCTCCCTGTGTTGCTGCTTCCTACTTCTCCCACAAATACCGTCACTGTTGTTCCCCCCTTCCTGCCGCAGCTGCCTCAATGCCTTCCACCACCACTGCCAAGTTGCTGCTCGTCGTCCAGCTGCCCTATACTGCTTAGCCGCCGACCCTACTCATTGTCGTAGCTACCATGTGCTCCGCTGCTGCTGCTTACCTTGCAAAGGCAGCCATGACCGATGCTTCATGCTGCCTTGCCGCCATCGGTGGTCCTCCGTACTGCTGCCGCCTCGCTGCTCTATGACGCACAACCCACTCCCGAGCCACAACCATTGTTGGTCCTTGCCACAAGCTGCTCCTTATTTCAGTTCCAGTGCCGCTAGCCATCTTCAATATCTCGTATCCCCTACTGAACGGCTTCAAGCAGCGGCCAAAACCAGCCTCTACCCTGCCTCGTTCCTTACTACCCACTGCAAACAAATGTTGCCTAGCTGCCAATACCTACCTGCCGCCACCCACGATTGCTGTTGTTGCCACTATCTTCTTCCGCCACCGCTACTTCCTGCTACCCACCCAACTGCGGCTACCCACTGCTAGTCACCGCTAGCAAACATCCCAATATCAAATCGTTTCCCCTCAATTTCTTTTTCTACTACCCCCTCATATACACTATAAATATTTTTGCAAATCCCCTTTTCGGGTCGGGAAAACATCCATGTATTTTTCTACCTGGATCTACCTAATCGGGTCATTTTGCACCTTCGCTCGAGTTATCCTCCATATATCTACCTAAACTTTTTTTTTTACCTCTACCACTTTTTTCTGACTTTCCACCCAACCACTCTTTTTAACTCCCTTCGTGCTTGGTGTGAGGGGGAGAATAGGAGGAAGAGAAGATGATTAGAGGAGAGAGATGAGAAGGAGAGAAGAGGAAGTTTATATATGTTGTATTTACTACATGCTTCTTGAAGAGGCTGGTTTCTGGAGATTGATTTTTGCTGCCTACTTGTTTGTGTTGACAATCTTCTATCCGGCTACACACAATTTACTTTTGTGCACCACCACTCTCTGGTTTGTCCGTGCTTTGTTTCCACGTTTACATTGTCAATGCTTTGTGCATGTTGACCTTTTTTACTTGTCCGTGCCTTGTTTGCACGTAGACTTTCTACTTTAGTGTGCCAGCACTCTTTGGCTCGTCCGTGCTCTGTTTCGCACGTTGACCCGTCCATACTTTATTTGTACGTTGACTACTACTGCTGCTGTGAACCAACACTCTTTGGGCTGCGACGTTAGCGACTGAGATGAAGACCATGAACCACTGTTGATTCTTCCTATTTACCATCTAGATGATCATGAAGCTTCTGCGACTACGACCTGCTTGCTTGGAGTAGCTACTTGAGGGGGTGTGTATGAGTGTTTGAGTGCTTAATTATAATATTGAGGGAGAAAATTCTTATATGGGCTTGGTTTATCCTTTTATTCCGTTTCTTTTTTTTAGTCCAACTCTCTGTTTGCAGGCTGATTTGAGATTCTCCCAACTTCAGCTTGAGGGGGAGTATTAGAGAGTCTTTTTATTTATGTTAAGATGTTCTTCTTGGTCTTGTTAAGGAGCAAGCTGTCATCAAAGTAAACCACCAAAATTTTTCCAATGAATGGTTGCAAGACATGGTTCATGACCCTTAAGAAAGTACTTGGTGCACTGGGCAGACTGGCGGGCATGACCAACCATTCGTATAATCCGTTTGGAGTCTTAAAAGCTGTCCATATCGACAAATCCAACGTGTGGTCAACTCTAGGAATGGGGAAGCGATACTTGACGGTTTGTTGATAGGAGAACAATCTAGGCACATTCTCCAACTTCCATCCTTTCTGGGGCAAGGAGAGCTCGAATTGTGCAAGGGCTCTTCCTCTCACGAATGAACCATATGAGAAGGAGGGCATCAAATTGACATATCAATTTAGTGTGTTCGGTTGGGTTCATTTGATAATATGGGCGAATGGAAAGGGAGGAACCAGGAATCATGTTAATTTCATGCCGTATGTCACGTAATGACGGGAGTTGATTAGTGAGTTCCTCAGGAATCATGTCTCTAAATTCATCCCATAACTAGACAAGCTCATGTGGGGAAGGAAGAACGTCAGGGCAAGTGACAACCTCTTTGATATATAAAAGATACATGCTCACCAATTCACAAGTAGTATCCTTCACTTCTGCAGGAGTGACTAGATGTAGAGAATGACGTGGTGCGGAAGGTGGTGCATGGGGATCAACATTTTGAGTTATGGGAATGAAACACATGGGTGAAAGCTGGATGTTTTTACCCTTATCCTTGAAGATGTAAATGTTGGAGCGACCCTCATTCTAGGCATCCATATCAAAAATCCAAGGGCGTCCCAAAATAACGTGTCCACATCCATCGATATAACATCATACCAAACATGATCAAAGTAGGAACCTAAAGTAAGGCACCAAGTAGCGCTCGGTGACAGGTAGACTCATATGATTCACCCAGTGAACGTTGTGAGGTTGAGGGAATAGAGACTAAAGCAGAGATGAGCAATATGGGACTAAACTACAGAAGTGAAAGCATAAGTGAGGCACATACTATGCACATGACACTCAACAAAACACAATATAACACAACATATCTCTATACTCCCCCTCAAGCTGGAGCGTAGATGTCGAACATGCCCAACTTGTCAACTAGAGTCTGAAAACGAGCTTTAGGAAGTATCTTGGTGAAGATGTCCGCAACTTGTTGTTCATTGCTGAGATATGGAGTGCAAATCCGACCAGAAAGGACTGTTTCTCAAACAAAGTGGCAGTCGACCTCAATATGTTTCGTCCTCTCATGAAAAGTGGGGTTGCTCGCAATAAAAATGGAGGCCTTGTTGTCACAAAACATCGGTATAGGGCTGGAATAGGATATATCAAACTCCTGGAGGAGACTCTGGACCCACAGAAGTTCGCATGCAGTATGAGCCATAGCTCGGTATTCCGCCTTTGCATTGGATTTGGCGATAACAATCTGCGTTTTGCTTCGCCAGGTGACAAGATTTCCGCCAACAAATGTACATTATCCTGATGTTGACTTACAATCAGAACGACTTCTTGCATAGTTAGAATCCAAGAAGCCAGATAGATTGCAGTGGCCCTGCTTCTTATACATTAAGCCTTTTCCTGGAGAGCTTTTAAGATATCATAGAATATGACATATAGCATCCCAATGACATTGCTGGGATTTATCAAGATACCGGATGATGAATCCGACAACAACAGTGAGGTCATCTCTTGTGACAGTCAGATAGATAAGCTTACCTACCAACCTTCTGAACTGGTGATGATCAACATAGGGAGGAGAGTTTTCATCATCCCAGTCCATGTTTGGGTCAAGTGGAGTGTTGGCTAGTTTGCAGCCCAACATACCAGTTTCCTGCAAGAGATCAAGTACATATATTCTTTGAGAGAGACACAGCCCTGCAGATGATCTGGAAACCTCAATGCCTAAGAAATACCTCAACTTTCCGAGATCTTTAGTGACAAAATGTTTTTCTAAGTAGCTTTAGTTTCCTGTATACCCACATTATCACTACCAAATAAGATAATATCATCAACATAAACAATAAGAATGACAAGTCCAATCACTGTTTTGCGGATAAAAGACTGAATGATCAGAATGAGAGCGACGAAAGCCAAAAGTGACTAAGATCTGACTGAGCTTGTCAAACCAAGCACGTGGGCTTTGTTTGAGACCATAGATGGCCTTTTTTAGCTTACATACTTTGAAGGCAGACTCCCCCTGAGCAACAAACCCAATGGTTGCTCCATGTATACTTCTTCCTGTAGATCTCCATACAAAAATGGATTTTTATTATCTAACTGACATAGAGACCAGTCTTTATTAACAACAACAGAAATCAGAATTCTAACAGAGTTTAATCGTGCATCAGGAGAGGTGGTCTCAAAATAATCAACACCATATGTCTGGGTGTAGCCTTTTGCAACAAGGCGGGCTTTCAGGCGTTCAATAGTCCCATTAGGTTGATATTTAATGGTAAAGACCCAGCGGCAGCCCACAGTAGGGCAAGAAGAAGGGCGATCCACAAGTTCCCATGTCTTGCGATCACAGAGTGCTTGCATTTCCTGATCCATTGCCTGTTTCCATGCAGGAATAACGAGAGCCTCTGCATCAGTCTTTGTAATGGTGATAGCAGAAATTGCAGAAGTATAGCAGGCAAAGTTGTTATGCAGATTGGCAGAAGTACAATAATTATTGATAGGATGTTTAGTACAGGAGCGAACACCTTTGCGCAGACTGATAGGAAGGTGCAAGTCAGAAGTTACCTCAGTGTTTATTTGATCATCCACAGACGGATGAATTGGTTGGGGAGGGGTCATAGAAGGAGTGCTTGTCTTCGATCGGCGTTTGTATACTTGCAACGGACGATCTTCAGGCTGGTTAGAAGAAGGCAAGTCTTCAACAATATTTGGTAGAGGTGTGGGTGCCAACATATCATGGGATAGTCTTGCTCCATCATAAAAAAAAATAGGGCATATGCTCAAAAAAGATCACATCCGCACTGACAAAAATCAAAGCAGCGATAACCTTTTTGAGTTCTAGAATAACCCAAAAAAATGCATTTAGTGGATCGAGGATCAAGTTTCGTCATTCCTGGGTGTAAATTTTTAACAAAGCAAGTACACCCAAAAATGCGAGGAGGAACACAAAATAGAGGTGCATCAGGAAACAAAATGGAGTAAGGTATTCGATTTTGTAAAACAGAAGATGGCATACGGTTTATAAGATAGCATGCCATAGTGACTGCCTCAGGCCAAAAACGATGAGGAACTTTATAATTGTTAATATATGTGTTGCTTTATTTATGTTATGTTATTTTCCATTATATCTGGACCTTTCTGTAATTGTTACTTTTCTATAAATAGAAGGGTGCACACATTGTGCAACCATAAGCTCTCTAAGTCTCATTGTCTTTCACATGGTATCAGAGCGGTCCGATCCACCTTAAACCTAATCCCTCTCTCTCTCCACCAACCCTAGCAGCCGCCACACTCCGAAATCTCCTTTTTTCCGCCGCTACAGTAGCGCCGCCGCTACAGTAACACCGTCCAACCCTCCGCAGCCCTCCGTCCACCTCTAATCCCTTAATAACCTCCATCCTTGTCGCCTAATCTACCATAGACCCCTCCGTCTAGCTCCGTTTCTCTTTCCGAAATCTCCGGACAGCCTTGGTAACTTTCCAGTTCTGGCACGTTGACGGCGTAACGGGCTTCATCCTCTCTGTCTGCCTACGCCTCATGGTGGAGTGACTGATCCTCCATGTTGGCGTAGGTTTTTTTCTCTTCTCTGCTGCCCCTACGTGGTTTTTTTTTACGATCCATGCGTGGATCTTCTACCTTCTACTACTAGTCCATGTGTTGGACTTCTGCCTCTGACTGCTGACTTCTACTGCCTATGCCTGACTGCTGCTGCCTGCCTGTAACTCTACGTCTGCATCTGTGTCTTCCTGATGGGGTCTACTCATGAAGATCTGTGACGTCAGGTGACAACTGTGAAGCTGGATGGGCGAAACTACCAGCACTGGGTGTGCTCTATGCAGATATATGTTAAATCACAAGGAAAAATATCGCACCTGACGCGAGATCCACTACCCGTGCCTCCTGCAACAGCCGGTTCGAAGGATGTGAAAGCCTATGATGATTGGGTGAAGGATGACTCCACAGTCATGACATGGATTCTGAATAGTAGTGAAACCAAGATTAGTGTCACAATATTGTACCTGCAGACGGCAAAGCAAATGTGGGATCAACTTGCTAGCACATATTCACACAGTCAAAATCCAAAGAAGGTGTTTGATATCAACAAGCAACTCAGCCGTCTGCGTTTCTCTAGTTTTGATCTGACGGATTATTTCTCTGTTTTCAAGGGATTGTGGGGGGAGCTGGAAGCCTACCATCCCTTGTCTACTGATCTGGCTACTATGCAACGACAGCGACAGGAGTTGCAAGTAGTCCAGTTCCTCCGTGGCTTACCTGATTCCTATGCCGGGGTGGTGGATCAGATTCTCGCCAGTGATCCGCTGCCTACTCTTCAGAGTTCAGACTGCCTTTCAGAGACTACAACGCTTGCCTGCATCGTCATCTGAGACTCCTACTGATATTGGGGATTCGACTACTTTTGCTGCGATGTCTGGTCATGGTCGTGGCCGTGGACGCGGTCGTTCATATGATGCTCGTCCTCCTCTTAGTACTGGCAACGGGAGGAATTCTGCGGGTCGTGGAGCATCCTCTGGATCTACTGCTGCTGCTGCTCATCCTCAGACTGGCCAACGCTTCTGCAACTTCTGTGGCCGGTCTAATCATGTTGAAGACAAGTGTTGGGAAAAGTATGGTAAACTTGCATGGGCCAATGCGACCAGTGACACTACTGCTACTTCAGAGACACCTACCCAGCCTGTTCTGACTGATGACTCGGGTACTGCCACTGCGGATTACATTCGTGCTGAGGTGGAGCGCCTACTACGTGAGCGTACTGGCTCCTCTTCTACTGCCACTACAAGTGGAGCCCATGCTGCGACCTACTCGGGTTGTGATACTGCCTTCCTCAGTACTCCATCTTCTAGTGCTGGTAATACAAAATGGGTTATCGATTCGGGCGCATCGTCTCACATTTCTGGAAATCGAGTTTTATTTCGAAATTTATCTAGACCAGCTACTGATTCTTCTGTCATGCTTGCTGATGGTTCTAAGTCTGCAGTTTCTGGGGTTGGAGACATTGTATCTAAGTTTCTTCTGAAGTCGGCTTTATGTGTGCCTCATTTTCCGCTGAATTTATTATCTGTTAGCAAAATCTTACGCAACCTCCAATGTAGCCTGACCTTTATACCTGGTTCGTGTGTTTTTCAGAACCTTCGCACGAGGACGAAGATTGATGGGGGGCATGAAGGATCTGATGGCCTCTTTTATCTGGATGATCTGCCAAGACTGGACAAGGTTGCATTGGCTTCTACTTTATCAGCATTATCTGCATCAGTCTCTGCATTACAATGGCACTACCGTCTTGGACACCCTTCTTCTGAAAAACTAATACATGTCATTTCTAGTGTTGGCACTCATAAGTTTCAGTGTGAATCATGTCAGTTAGGGAAACAGACTAGGGCTGTTTACCCTAAACGTCCTCAGAGTAGTAGCAAAAACTTTTTTGATCTTGTTCATGCTGATGTTTGGGGTCCTTGTAACGTACCTAATTTGTCTGGCTACAAATACTTTTTACTATTTATTGATGATTTCTCTCAGACCACTTGGTTGTTTCTGTTGAAAAGTAGGTCTGAAGTGCTGTCTACTATTAAATTCTTTGTTGCTGAGGTGAAAACACAATATGCTATGCCTGTTAAAGTTTTTCGTACTGATAATGCACTTGAGTTTGTCCAAAAAGATGTTGCAATGTTTTGTCGTTCTGTTGGCACTTTACATCAAACTTCTTGTGCATATACACCACATCAAAATGGAGTAGCTGAGAGGAAAAATAGACATTTGTTAGAAGTTGCTAGAACTATTATGATGCACTATCATGTACCCAGATTGTTCTGGCCTGAAGCAATATTGACTGCCTGTTTCTTAATTAATCGGATGCCTTCCTCTGTGATTGGAAATAAAGTACCTGTCCAAATTCTACAACCTGATGCACCCTTATTTATTGTACCTCCTCGGATTTTTGGCTGTACATGTTTTGTGAGATTGCTTGGTCCTACTCATGATAAATTATCTCCCCGTGCTGAGAAATGTATTTTCTTAGGGTATTCTCGTACACAAAAAGGATATAGATGCTATAGTCCTACTGCAAAGAAATGGTTTATCAACAGTGATGTTGTCTTCTTTGAGAATACCCCATATTACTCATCTAGCGGAGATAGTCTGGAGCTTGATATTATTGCTTCCCCTCTGCCTATTACTACTGAATGTGTGTCTGAGAATTCTGATCAAATGCCACCTAAGAATACGACACCACCTCTTATTGTTTATCAGCGCAGGAACATGCCTCCACCTGAACAAGTACCCCCCACTCAACACCAATCTCCTCCTCAAGAAGGTCCTGCCACACCTGAGGTAATTTCTGACCTGGATATACCTATTGCTCTTAGAAAGGGAACTCGTTCTTATTACACTTCTCATAACATTGCTAACCATGTATCTACTGCACATCTGAGTATTCATGCTAGCAATTTTGTCTCTGCTTTATCTGTTGTCACTATTCCGAAAAATACTCATGATGCCTTGTAAAGTACAACCTGGACTTCTGCTATGCAAGAAGAGATGCGTGCTCTTACTGACAGACAAACTTGGGAGTTGGTGGGTCCACCTCCTCAATGTAAGCCTGTAGGTTGCAGATGGGTATATGCAGTTAAATATCAACCTGATGGTACTATAGAACCGCTGAAGGCACGCTTGGTTGCAAAAGGGTATACACAGACTTATGGTATTGATTACTTTGAAACTTTTTCTCCTGTTGCCCCCCTTAATTCAGTTAGAATTCTTCTTTCTGTTGCTATTAATCTGGACTGGCCTCTGCTGCAATTAGACGTTAAGAATGCGTTCTTGTATGGTGATCTGCAAGAGGAAGTGTATATGGAGCAACCCCCTGGATTTGTTGCTCAGGGGGAGTCACACAAAGTCTGCAGGTTGAAGAAGTCTATTTATGGGCTCAAACAGAGCCCTCGTGCCTGGTTCGATAAATTAAGCAAAATTCTGATTGCTTTTGGTTTTCTGAGATCTCAAGTGGATCATTCTGTTTTTACTAAGAAGACCTCTACTGGCGTTGTAATTCTTATTGTCTATGTGGATGATATTGTTCTTTCAGGCAGTGACTATTGCTATTTAGGATACTAAAGCCCATCTCTGCAAGCACTTTGCTACTAAAGACTTGGGTAAACTGCAGTTCTTTCTGGGAATAGAGGTATCTAGAACCTCTAATGCACTAGTGTTGTCTCAGAGGAAATATGTTCTAGATCTTTTACAGGAAACTGGTATGCTTGGAGCTAGACCTGCTGACACTCCTCTAGATCCCAATGTCAATTGGGATGATGATTCGTCTCCATCTTTTGCTGATAATAAAAAGTACAGGAGATTGATTGGTAAAATGATATACTTAACTGTGACTAGAGCTGACATATCTACTTCTGTGGGACTTCTTAGCAGGTACCTAGATAAACCCAGATAGTGCCACTGGGATGCACTATGTCATATTTTGCGATATCTAAAAAAGTCTCTTGGCAAGGGACTTTATTACAGGAAAAATGGGCACTGCTCTCTAGAAGGGTATTTTGATTCTGATTATGCAGGGAGTCAGATTGACAGGAAATCCACTTCTGGCTATTGTACCTATGTTGGAGGCAATCTAGTCACATGGAGATCCAAGAAACAAAATGTGGTTGCCAGATCTAGTGCTGAAGCTGAATATAGGGCTATGGCCCATACTGCTTGTGAGCTGCTTTGGGTACGCTCTCTTCTTAAAGACTTCGGTGTTGAGTCTTCTTCTGCTATACCCATGCACTGTGATAATAAAGCTGCTATCTTTATTGCCAACAATCCTGTCTATCATGAGCGCACCAAGCATATCGAGGTCGACTGTCATTATATTCGGGAATCTATTCTTACTGGCAAGATCTACACACCTTTTACTCGATCTGAAGACCAGGTTGCTGATATCTTCATCAAACTGCTGCCTAAGAAGCATTTCAGCGCTTTGATGGACAAGCTGGGCATGTTTGACATCTATGCTCCAACTTGAGGGGGAGTGTTAATATATGTGTTGCTTTATTTATGTTATGTTATTTTCCATTATATCTGGACCTTTCTGTAATTGTTACTTTTCTATAAATAGAAGGGTGCACACATTGTGCAACCCTAAGCTCTCCAAGTCTCATTGTCTTTCACAATAATGAATAAGAAGGGTGCGAGCAACCTCTAATAAGTGGCGATTTTTCCGTTCAGCAACACCATTTCAGAACAAAAAGAAGTAACATACTTCAGCATAAATTCCAGGGCATTATTGGTACGGAAAATTTTAATGGATTTATTGAACTGGGTTAGTATTTCAGAAAAGAAAATACGGATATTATCCAAAACAGTGCCACAATCTTTGAGCAAAAATAGCCAGGTAGCAGGGAATAATCATCAATAAAAGTCAAAAAATATTTAATACCAGTTTGACTTAGAATAGAGCGTGGACCCCAGATGTCCGCATGAACAATATCAAAAATTTCTTTAGAATCAAGTTCCTTCTTAGCAAGAAAGACATACCTCGTTTGTTTTCCCAAAACACAAGAGGCACAAGAAATTTTTTTTCCAGATAATGCAGGAAATAAAAGCTTCAACTTTGCAGCAGATGGATGACCCATCCGGAAGTGCCACTGAAGTCTTGTGACTGATGTAGACAAGAGAGCAGAAGTTGCAGGCGGTCCATCCAAATAGTATAGTCCATCTGGTCCTTCATGGCCCGAACCAACCCTCATCTTCGTGCGGAGATCCTTCAAAACACAACCAGAGGGATCAAATTTAATGGAGCACTGAAGTTGTTTAACAATTTTACTGACAGATAATAAATTAACAGGAAATTGTGGTATGTATAAAACAGATTGAAGATTCATCTTGTGAGATAGAGGAACGATGCCAATGCCATGAACAGGAGTCTTAGAGCCATTTGCAACAGTGACAGATGGAATATTAGAGGTTTTAGACAGAGTAGAAAATAATTAGATGTCGTTTGCCATATAGACAGACGCACCAGAATCAATGCACCACTTATTGTTACCAGCAGTAGGAGAAGCAAGCATGGCAGAAGAACCATCAGCAGATGTCGAAGGTAGCTGAGACATGCGCTCTTGGAATAACTTCTCAAATTAAGAGCGAAGCCATTCAGTAGTCGGAGGGGCAGCTGGTGGGTCGGATGCAACATTAGTAGTAGTTTCTGTAGAGGCCTGGTTTGCCCAGACTGGCTTGCCGTGCTTGATCCAACACCTATCTTCAGTGTGATTATCACGACCACACCAGTTGCAGTAGCGAGGACCAGTAGCTTGACCTAGTCCAGAAGCAGTAGAGGAGCCTCGTCCGCCAGTAGGAGGCAGACGTCCACCACGACCACGTCCTCGACCGCGGCCACGTCCAGAAATAGTTGTGCGAGAAACTAGAGCAGGATGCTCAATAACAGGATTGGAGGTCACAGATGGTAGCCTTTGAACTCTCTTGAGGATGTCGCGAATAGTAGGCAGAGGGTCACTGGACAAAATTTGACCGACCACGCATGAAAAGGAAGCAGGTAGGGCAGCCAGAAATTGAACCAGTTCTAGTTCATTTCGCTTCTTATGGGCCTCTTTGATGCCATCAATCAACGGATGGTAGATTTCATACTCATTCCAGAGAGTAGAGCATTGGTTGTAGAAGTCTTCAATGGAAGCATCAGTAGAAAACTCCTTCTTGGCCAGGTTTTTTGAAACTTTCAAAAACCTGTTTAGGATTTTACTGATGGGAGTAGACATGAGAAAGCTGGTCCCATATTGCTTTAGCATCATGAAGACACAACAGGGACTGACTAATGCGCAGCTTGGTGCTATTGAGAAGCCAGGATATAACACCAGAGTCGTCTTTGGACCATTGAGCATAAGCTTGTTTGCTCTTTTCATCAGCAGTAGCAGCAGGGGCAGTAGGAGCAGTTGTAAGATGTGGGTACCGGCCTTGGGCCTTAGCATAGCCGACCACAGATGATAGTTCGAATCATCGAGCTTGACGGTGGTAACACAGAGAGCGAGGAGGCTCAACTGAAGCCATGATGAGTAGAAGCAGGCAGTAGTGAGGTGACGACGCATCAACAACATGCAGTGAATAAAGAACCCACTATGGGGCAGTAGCAACAGCAGGGATCTGATGCTTCAGATCAGAAGAAACCCGTATCGGGAAGATAGACTGATAAATGAACCTACGCCGTCATGAGGAAGATCAATATCCCATCACGAGGCGCAGGCAGAAAAATAACCGGAGAGTTAGGAGACTCGCAACGTGGTATGGCTATGGCTGTCCGGAAAATTGCACGTGCGAAAACGGAGGGGGAAACCCGAGAGGGAGAGGGCAGCAGTGGAATGGTGGAGGGAGGAGGGTTTTGTGGCTGGGGTAGAAAGGAGAAGGGCGGCTGTGGTGGAAGGAGGAGGGGGCAACACGAGGTGTAGGAGATCGAGCGGCGGCGGGAGGGAAGTGGAGGGGAGGCGGCGGGGGTGGAAGAATAAGAGGGTGGCGCCGGGTGGGGGAGGGAGCCGGCGGCGGCAGGTTAGGGGGGGTGCTGGCGGCGACGGGTGTGGAGGGGGCTGCTGGCTGCGGCGGGGGGGGGTGGGGGTCTCCTGGCGGCAGTGGCGGGGGGGGGGAGGGGCTGAAGACTCAGGGCATAGGGGCTGGGTGGGAAAGAAAAAAAGAAGAACCGGACCTGCTCTGATACCATATAGAGAAACTGGGAATTGTTTTTTGAATGAATAAAATAGTGTATAGTACATTTTCTTATATAACAGAAGGGAATAGAGACTAAAGCAGAGATGAGCAATATGAGACTAAACTACAGAAGTGAAAGCATAAGTGAGTTACATGCTATGCACATGACACTCAACAAAACACAATATAACACAACATATCTCTATATTTTGTATTTTATATAACTTCTTGTGAGTTTTGTCTAAGATCAAGTATTGTTGAATTTATATGATACACTTGTGAATATAAGTTCTTTATTGCCTCTTTAGATGGTAGATCTTAAAATGCAAAAATAATTTGCATTTTCTAATTACTTAGGTGGATAGTTGTCAGTGACCAATTACTTTTGGTGGTTTAGATTGTTTATTAGTTTTAGGAAGTAGCTTGGTGTGCATCATTTATCGATGATTTCTATAGTCATTTAAACCCTTAGTTCCATTTAATTTCAATTTGTAGCTGTTTTGACTTATTTCCTTAATGGTGTTATCTTCAGTTTTGACAACCTGCCACACTCCTATGCCCTGCTAATACATATGTTCACACCAATTGTGGCATTTATTGGAGCAAGGATATTTTTAAAGGAGAAATCATCCCTCATGGATATCGGAGGTACTATTAAGTTTAGATTTTCAATATCCCTGTTGGCAAATGCTTTGTTTTTTTTGTATGAGTACAATTATGGTAAACTTGTTCTATTTCTATTCACACCATATATTCTTCTATATTTCATTGGGTCACGAACCCCCCCGTGTCATTTTGTCACTTGGTATGGTAATTCATAGGTCAGACAGGTTGAGGGTAAAGTTTGGCCACTTTTGGATCAAAGTTATGAACAAAAGTGGTAGAAATGCCTTAAACACAATCAGGAAGGCATCTTTGGTAGGATGAATGACAAAGAATCGAGTGGCACCATATAACATACGGAGGGTACCTATTGATAAAAAAGGCATTGCACACTGCTCCTAACCAAAAAGGTTCTAGAGATGGGTTTGGAAAGCAACTGTTTGAGTTGTATCAAGAATATGCCAATTCTTGTGCTCAACAACTCCATTTTGTTGAGGAGTGTGGGCACATGATCATTGCGTCATTCCCATCATACATTAAAAAGTAAAACTAGCAATTTAATTATATTCTTAGGCACTCTAGCAATTTAATTATATTCTTAGGCATTCTGTTCCAAGAATTGTAAACAGTTTAGAATTACTTTGTATTATTTTATGAAAGGCCTTTGTTGTTGGAAGAACTTAAATGCACGATTTTTATATCCAAGTCATTTGGGAATGATCATCCACAAATATAAGAAAATAGCAGTATGCATTATAATTGGTACTACAAAATGGTCCATAAAAATCACCGCGAATGAGATTAAACAACACAGAAAATTGTTTTTGCATACGAGCAGGAAAAGATAGGTGGTGATGTTTGCCTAATTGGCAAGAATCATAGTACCTACTGAATAGAAGGTAAACTAGGTTCTAGCTTTTCGGAAGACATGATAAAATAAGCTTAAGGCACGTCACTGTAGCACTGGTGGAGTTAAAGAGCCACACGTGTCATGGGTATACATGGAAAGGAGCATCAACAAATAAACACTATAGATCAACACATCTAGAACCAGATGAAATTATTATCAAATTCCATGAATCTTGAATCACAAATCCAGTTGGGAAAATGTCAGTAGTTCAAAGAATCTACTTGCTTAGAAACAAGCATTAGATTGAATGTAAATTTCGAAGCATTATAAACATACTTTAAATGAAGTGAAGACGGACTTGTAACAGTTTCACATGTTTTAATGGTTTTGACGGATATGGCCGCTGAGATAGCTAAGGTATGAGGTATTCGGGCATCAGAAGAAGTAATGGTGTGTGACGTGTGTCTTATACCCGTCATATGCTGAGTGGCCCCATTATCGACTATCCAATTGGAATTGGTGGGAATCATTTAAGTGCCCAGATTACCATGGTTAGAGGTTAGAACTAACAACGAAATAACTGGATGGACAGATGTAGAATTATCTGAGGAAAGTTGGGAGGCATGGAAAAACTACTCGTACTCCACAGTGGATAAAGAGACCCAGGGGGATCCGTCAAGGCTTAGTCTAGGTTATATGTGCAAACATATGCCGTTGTCCTCTGCCATAGAATGCCTCTGTTTCATAACACATCGATCTTCTGAGTGTCCTAACTTTGCTGAAAGTATATTTGGGTTGTTGTTTGACGTCACAGACCCATCAAAATGCAACAACCACAATCACATGAGCTTCTGAAGGATCATTGGCCACTGCTGGAACATCAAGTTGCTAAAGATGAGCATAGGCTTCATCCAACGATATAATTTGATCAACTTCCAATTAGAGAAAATTTAGGATGAAGACGATCCAGAAATTTGGTGCTAATCAACCATTGTGTTCTTTTTTCTTGGATCAGAGGCAATAGCTGGAAAAATCCGAGTAATTGGGAGAGCATGGATAGAATCAAAGTACTAATCAAGAGAGTGCTCCCCCTATTTCTCAGAAAATAGCTTATCCCATTTGTCATAGATGTGCAAAGCATTTCATCCCTGGGTATAATTATGTTTTACAGTATCTGACAAATCCGTAGCAGTTCGATGGAACATGTAGTTTGCAGTGCTGTGAGGTTCCATATGGTGGCCAATCTTTGAGTTGGCTATTAATAGGTCGCTATTCATGACTGGTTTCACGATTAATATTAATTTGTTTTTGGATTCAAGAATGGTTCATTCATCCAGCATAGATAATTGCTCCCATCAAGCTTTGTCACTGAGATTCTAGTATTTTTGTTGTAGAAATATTAATTTATTTTTGGATTCAAGAATGGTGTGCACTGCATTCATCCAGCATAGATAGTTGCTCCTATCGAGCTTTGTCACTGAGATTCTAGTATTTTTGTTGTTGATTATGGCCTGAATTTTGGCGTAAGCCATCTTAGAATTTGGTTACTGAAGAAAAGCACTATGGGAAGATAGAAATTACAGAAAAGATACACCGCAGATCTGGGACACTATCACAAAGAATGACACACTGATAGTAAGAAAGATATGATCCCCTTAGAGAAGAAGCACTCACCCATACACTTAGGGTGTTACATGGGGAAGAAGATAACAGATATATGTCTCGCTATAGCTATGACGACGACCATTAGGACTTGTAGCAAGTGTTGCAGACTCCATGAAGACCTGCAGCGTCTGATTGTACCTCCACCAGCCAACAAACCGTGGGGGCTGCATTTTTTCAGTGGATGCTGCTGCCCCCTTGGTAGTGGTGGTGGTGGCCTCCCTTGGGGGTGGCAGCTCGCTGGTGCAGCTCCCCTTGGGGGATGCACTGCCGGAAGCCGCTGCTACTGCCTTCCTTGGGCAGCAGCTGCCCTGCTGGAGTCGGTTGTTGCCCTGTTGGTGGCAGTGGTGTCACTTGGAGCTGCATTGGCTGCAATCAACTAGTATAGCATCCTTTGGTTGTGGTGGCCTGGCCCTCCCTTGGCTGTTTACGTAGCCAAAAGGTAAAGAGATGAAGGGAAAAAGGGGGCGGGGCGCCAACCCTAGCGGGGCCGTCACAAGATGATGACTAGGTTAAAATAAAGTGTGCTGATACCCTGTTTAAAACAATTAGATTCAACCCTTGTCTATTTGTAAGAGACAGGGCTCTCCCTGTATAGGAGAGTATGTGGTGTGGTGTACCTCAGGTACAAATAACTTTAACACAAGAGTAAACTACACAATTGGCCTATTTACTCCAACATTATATTTACTTTCAGAATGAACAAGTTTCACAAATTTGGAGATGTAACTTATGATAAACAGAAGCAAACATGTCATTATTTATCGGGCCATTGTTATCCTGTAGCTCTTCTTCGATGATAGTCTACTATCTTTTTCTATCTAGTCCGTGAATTGAAGTCACCAACATGTTAAGATTTCAACTAATGAACACTCTTGCATCTACCTGATTACCAAATATGTGCTTTAAGGCATATGTCTTCTTCGCCAACTGGTCCTCAGTTCTTCATCTTCTCCAACTCCTTGGGTATCTCACTTCCATTCAAATATGCTACATCTGGTCCAGGCTTTGAAAAGACAAACTAACTTGTCATGCTTATCAGGGAATTCTGCAGTTTATCTTCTTCCGCTTCTCATATTATTTTCCTAATTCTATTCTCCATCCTTGAGGCATCTCTAGAAGGAGCTTCCTTTGAAACATCTACGTTATGTGATTCTGGAATTGTCTCAACATCGTCAATCATTATTTGAACATCCCCATCATTGTTAGTCGAGTTAATAGGGTCTTTTGAGCTTTCTCCACCTGTACTTTCATCTATAAGCATCTAAATGGATATGAAGAATTGACATGTCGCCTTGTCATTGCCACAAACATCTAATGTCATTGTTTAATAAAATGGGCGTATATATGCACTTTTCAATCTTAGGATTTGCCTGTAAAAACCAAAACATAAGATGAATTGCAAATATGTATGAAACAAAATTCATAATAATTTTTATGAGAATAGTCTCTAGAAACTCGTACGTCTATATGCATGTGCAGTTGGCATGGCCAAAATGATTTATACAACTTTTGTTATTAGCTTTATGAATTTCTTTCCAATGCTTCTCACAGTTTGCAGATTATATTCTACAAATGAAGGTTTATCTACATCACCTAGGTTGAATTCTTTGTTGGCGACATGTGCATTTATCTGCAGTTGATTTGACTGTTTCATCTACTTTGCAACTTCCTATTGGAGAACTGCCTCCTATGTTTTTGCCAATAGATTTTTTAGTTCCTTTTCTTGGTGTTGCCAACTGAGAGTAATCAATAGGTTGTTCCATCTATGAGTTATAAATTTCTAGAATTAAAATACTAGAAAAGTCATTGAGGTGGACGATCAGTTCACAAGGGACATGGTGTAGAAAAGCTGAATCAACAGTACCAACATCTCTACTAGTGGCACAGCTAGGATATGATGATTGGGGGGGGGCAAAATTTATACTAGTAAAAAATATAAATTGGTCTAGAAAACATTCAAACTCAAGACCTACTACTAAGAAAAGGTTGCAGGCAGAGATCGCGAGCGCGCTAGAAAACCCTAGCGCCTCTGGCGGATCCCCCACCGGCGGTCGAGGCTTCCTTGAGGATGTCGGTGATGGAGGTCCCCCTCACAGACCCCTATCCATCCCCTTAGGCACAATCAGAATCAATTTGAACTTTGTGAGCAACTGGTAAAATTTGCATGGCGCAGATGGTCTAGTAATGAACACCACAGAAGTGGATCTGACCAATACGCAAGACTCACAATTCCCAAACCTACCCGGCCGTGACCGCGACATTACGACAGAAGACACGCCAGCCACCCAAAAACCTTCCTACAACTAGAAAGTGGGGAGGAAACCGATTGGTGACCAACACGGCTACATCAAGATCGACGCAGAGGATTCCGACATCCATTTGAAACCGGAAGACATCTTGATTTCCACAGAACAAGGCAATCTGGCCTTCGACTTGCGCAAGGAGGCAAGGGATGACCTTCTCAAACCCTGGCGATTCTCGGTGATTGTCAAGCTCCTCTCTAAAGAAATTGGCTATCTAACCCTAAGGGACAAGATCCAGATGATGTGGAAGCTGACAGGAGGATTAAACCTTATAGATCTTACGAACGACTACTTCATCAACTGCAGCGGGAGTATAGATATACTGTGTTGTTTACTTGTGCTGCTTTGTTACTATTGTAATATTAGTCCCATATTGCTCACTTGTACTTATGTCTCTACTCTCAGTTGCTATATTAGAGACTACCCTGTAATCTGTTTTACTCACTGAATAAAAATTCCCTTACTCTTTAGATGGTATCAAGTACAGGTCCTTTTTTTCCCCACCCACCCGGCTAAAATGACGTGAGCCGTCAATCCCCCCCCCAAGCGCCGCCAGCCCCTGCCCCCCCAATCTGCCGGCGCCACCACCCCTCCCCTCCTCCACTTCCCCGCCGCCGCCCACCTCCCCTCCCTCCCTTCCCAGCTGCCGCCACCCCCTACCTCCTTCCCCGCCGCTACCCCCTCCCTCCTTCCCACCGCCACCCGCAGCCACCTCCTCTTTTCTGCTTCCCCAGCCACCCTCCTACCCCTCCTTTCTTCCCTGCTACGGCTACTACTGCTCTTTCCTTCTCTCTCTCTACGTCTGGGTAAACTACATATCCACGTTTGGACATCAATAGGCCCTCTACGTTGAGAGTCTCTCACCCCACCGTCGTCTCTGCCTCCGCCTCATGAAGGAACATTAGTATTCCTCATGACGGTGTAGGTTTCTCTATATGCATACTCTGCCCTATACGGGTTCTCTGATCTGACTTGTCAGATCCCTGCTGCTGCTATCTGCCCCGTTGTGGGTCTCTGATCTATTCTGCTGCTGCGCCGGATTTTGCCTCTGCTATGGCTTTATCTGAGCCTCCTCGCTCTCTCTGTGTTACCATGGTGAAGCTTGACGGTGGCTCCAACTATCATCTATGGTCGGCGTCCTTCATCCTGTATGTCAAAGCCCAAGGCCGATATCACCATCTTACCGCTGAGCCTCCTGCTGTTCCTACTGCTGATGCTGATGACAAAACCAAACAAACCTATGCACAATGGTGCAAGGACGACTCTGGAGTTATGTCGTGGCTCCTCAACAGCGCTGAACCAAGGATCAGCCAATCTCTGCTCTGCCTTCATGATGCTAAGGCCATGTGGGATCAACTCTCACATGTCTACTCTCATCAGAAGAATCCCAAACGAGTTTTTGAAATTTTCAAAAACTTGGCCAAGGAGTTCTCCCCTGATACTTCTATTGAAGACTTCTACAATCAGTTCTCAGCTCTGTGGAATGAGTTCGAACTCTACCACCCCTTAACGGCCGATATCAAAGTTGCCCAGAAACAACGCAACGAACTTCAACTAGTTCAGTTTTTGGTTGCCCTTCCTGAATCCTTCTCTGGCGTGGTCGACCAGATTCTATCTAGTGATCCGCTGCCTACCCTCAGAGATGTCCTCAAACGAGTCCAACGACTACCATCCATGACTCCTGCTCCTGCTATTGAGCATTCGACGCTCATTGCTCGCTCTACTGATTCTGGCCGTGGACGGGGAGGTCGACCTCCTCCCTCGGGTGATCGTGGCTCATCTACTCATGGACGTGGTGCAACTCCCGGCCCTCGCTACTGCAACTGGTGTGGCCGGGACAACCATACTTAAGATTGCTGCTGGATTAAGCATGGCAAGCCCGCTTGGGCTAACCAAGCTTCTACAGATTCTACTGCTGACACTGACTCTGGCACACATGCTGCTCCGGCAAATGCAGACTGGCTTCGTTCTGAATTTGAGAAGTTGTTCCAGGAGCGTATCACCCAGCTACCTTCCTCCTCTGCAGCGGGATCCTCTGCTATGCTTGCATCTCCAACTACTGGTAACAATAAATGGTGTATTGATTCGGGTGCATCTACTCATATGGCTGGTGACATTCACCTATTTTCTACTCAATAAATCTGCTACTATCCCTTCTGTTACTGTTGCAAATGGCTCCAAAACTACAGTTCATGTCCCTGGCACAATCCCTCTTTCACCGAAACTACAACTAAACTCTATTTTATATATCCCACAGTTTCCTGTTAATCTTTTATCTGTAAGTAAGATGACAATACAGCTACAGTGCTCTATTAAATTTGATCCTTCTGGTTGTGTTTTGAAGGATCTCCGCTCGAAGACGAGGATTGGTTCGGGCCATGAAGGACCAGACGGGCTGTATTATCTGGATGGACCTCCTGCTGCATCTGCTCTGCTGTCTACTTCTGTAACGGGACTACAGTGGCATTTTAGACTGGGCCACCCATCACCTGCCAAATTAAAACATTTATTTCTTGCTTTATCTGAGAACAGTTTTACTTGTGAAACTTGCGTGTTGGGCAAACAAACTCGTTCTGTTTTTCCTACTAAGAAGATTATTGCTTCGACAGAAATTTTTGATATAGTTCATGCTGATATTTGGGGTCCTTGTTTTGTATCGAGTCACTCGGGTGTGAAATATTTTATGACTTTCATTGATGATTACTCTCGCACCACATGGCTGTTTTTGCTTAAGGGTCGGGACACTGTGCTGGAAACTATTCATACTTTCTTTGCTGAAATTCACACCCAGTTTAACAGGCCTATTAAAAATTTTTGCACTGATAATGCACTTGAGTTCATGCAAAAAACTGTTACCTCCTTCTGTGCCACTCGTGGGACAATGATCAAACTACTTGTCCTTACACTCCTCAGTAAAATGGCGTAGCTGAGAGAAAAAACCGCCACTTACTAGAGGTGACTACAAAGTACCCCATCATTTCTGGCCTGAAGCTATCTCTACGGCTTGCTATCTTATAAATCGCATGCCTTCCTCTGTTTTGCAAAATCCGGTTCCTTACGCCATTTTGTTTCTTGATAAACCTTTATTCTCTCTTCCTCCTCGCATTTTTGGGAGAACTTGCTTTGTGAAAAATTGTCGCCCTGGACTCACAAAACTTGATGCCCGCTCAACCAAGTGTGTTTTCCTGGGGTATTCCCGTACACAAAAAGGCTACCGATGCTTTGATCCGGTTAAAAAATAGTGGTTTGTTAGTGCGGATGTGACTTTCTTTGAGCATATGCCTTACTACTCTACTGATGGAGCAAAACTATCTACTGATATTATGGCCAACACACCTTTACCAGATATTGTTGAGGATTTACCTTCTCCTGATATGCCTACGGAACGCCCGTTGAAAGTCTACCAGCGCAGGTTAAAGAAAACTACTCCTTCCGAGGCCCTGGTCGAACCAACTCCTTCGTCTGCGGTTGATCTACCACCCAATGAGGTATTTTCTGACCTGGACCTTCCTATCAGTTTAAGGAAAGGTGTTCGTTCCTGTACTCAACACCCTATCAGTAATTTTTGTTCCTCTGACAATCTATGTGACAATTTTGCATACTTCACTTCTGTTTTGTCTGCTGTGACTATCCCTAAATCAGCAGAATAGACCCTTCGTATTCCTTCCTGGAAACATGCTATGGAGCAAGAAATGCATGCGCTCTTCAATCGTCAAACATGTGATCTTGTCGACCGTCCCTCTTCTTGCCCTACTGTGGGCTGTCGTTGGATATTTACTATTAAATATCAACCGAATGGCACTATTGAACGCCTGAAAGCCAGATTAGTTGCAAAAGGTTACACGCAGACATACAATGTTGACTACTTTGAGACTTTTTCTCCAGTTGCACGCTTAAATTCTGTTCGCATTCTGATTTCTATTGCTGTAAATAAAGACTGGTCTCTGTTTCAACTCGATGTCAAAAACGCCTTTCTATATGGAGATCTGCAGGAGGAAGTATACATGGAGTAAACTCCGGGATTTGTTGCTCAGGGGGAGTCTGCCCTCAAAATCTGTAAACTCAGAAAGGCTATTTATGGTCTTAAACAGAACCCGCGTGCGTGGTTTGATAAACTCAGTCAGATCCTAATTACCTTTGGCTTTCGGCAATTACAATCTGATCATTCTGTATTTATTCGTAAGTTAGCAGCAGGATTTGTTATCCTTATTGTGTATGTAGATGATATTGTCTTATCTGGCAGTGATAATGCGGGTATACAAGCAACCCAAAATTATCTAGCTCAACATTTCGTCACCAAGGACGTTGGCAAACTGCGATACTTTTTAGGCATTGAGGTTGCCAGATCCTCTGCAGGACTCTATCTTTCACAGAGAAAATATGTTCTTGATCTGTTGCAGGAAACAGGCATGCTGGGTTGCAAGCCAGCCAACACTCCTCTGGATCCTAATATGGATTGGGACGATGACAACTCTCCTCTTTATGGTGATCGCCACCAGTTTCGGAGACTGGTAGGCAAACTTATCTACATGACGGTCACTAGGGCTGACCTGGCAGCTGCTGTAGGATTCATAAGCCGATATCTTGATGAACCCCGACAGTGCCACTGAGATGCTATCTGTCACATCTTACGATATCTCAAAAGCTCGCCAGGGAAAGTCTTCTGTACAAAAAGCATGGCCATTGCAATTTATCTGGATTCTCAGATCTGACTATGCAGGAAGTCGATCTGATCGGAAGTCTACTTCTGGATATTGTACCTTTGTGGGAGGAAATCTAGTCACCTGGCGAAGCAAAAAGCAGACTGTTGTTGCCAGATCCAGTGCCGAAGCAGAATACAGAGCCATGGCTCATACTGCATGTGAGCTTCTGTAGGTCCGTGGTCTTCTACATGAGTTTGAAATTACTTATTCCAGCCCTATTCCTATGTTCTGTGACAACAAAGCCTCCATTTTTATTGCGAGCAACCCCACATTTCTTGAACGCACAAAGCATATTGAGGTTGATTGCCACTTTGTTCGGGAGAAAGTTCTATCTGGGCACATCTGCACTCCATATATCAGCACTGACAAGCAGCTTGCGGACATCTTCACCAAAATTTTGCCTAAAGCTTGGTTTCAGACTCTGATTGACAAGCTGGGCTTGTTTGACATCTACATTCAGCTTGAGGGGGAGTATAGATATACTGTGTTGTTTACTTGTGCTGCTTTGTTACTCTTGTAATATTAGTCCCATATTGCTCATTTGTACTTATGTCTCTGCTCTCAATTGTTATATTAGAGACTACCCTGTAACCTGATTTACTCACTGAATAAACAATTCCCTTACTCTTTAGAGGGACGATGACTATATCCATGCTCTTACAGGCGGTCATGGCCGATCTTTGGTTCCTATCTGACAGTGCAACGTTAGTACCCGAAATTCTCACTGGAAGCTACGAATGAGCCAAAACTCGTAGCATGGCTACGAATCCCATCCCTGCCGATCCACCTTTACAGGGAGGTACTGTTGGAAGGAATAGGGAAAAATATAGGCAAAACGATCAAGGTCGACTTCAACACCATTACTCAACGCTGTGGACATTTTGCCTGGATCACGCTTGAACTCGACCTATCCAAACCGTTGATCCCTTTTGTTACCGTTGAAGGTAACATATACAAAATAGAATATGAGAAAATTCCTTTCATTTGTATTAAAGCAGGCCACCTTGAGAAGGATTGTACCAAGCGTATAGCGGAGAAAAACCCTGCACGACAGGCCAATGTGGATAATAGTTCAATCGTCGTAACCCAACCTCCGCCCATGCAGGGCTTCACAGACTATATCTACACACAGTCGATCCAAAGGTAGCAAAGAAAGGGTACCAATGCCATCCCGCGTAAAAATAACATGCAATGCTCCAACCGATTCCAGTCTTTGGAGGATGAAGAGGAAATAGATGAAGCCCATGAGGTTATTGACGTGGACAACGTGGCCGAGCGGGTAGTCAACGACATCAATTTGAATTCTAAGAAGAAGAAGAACAACTCCAAGCACCCCAAGAATCATAGTGGCCCTCCTCACAAGCCCCAACATCAACAACCGCCATCCACAAGTCCCCAACACCCGAAACAACCTCCACCGCACAACTCTGCCGATCACTCAGCCACCACTCCCACCCGGACTCTAAAATCCTGGGCAGAGATTCTACTCATCCTTTCGTCACCAACTCTTTCAACCTCAGAAGCCAGGATACAGGCAACCGGTTACCACATCTCCTCTGCAGCCCCGCCCGTAACTCTGCTAGGATCCACCTTTGCAACCACAAAGTCATTCACACTAGAGATCCTAGTAAATCCTCTACTAGGAAGAGACGTAAAACTTCCCTATTACTGGACTTGGAGGAGGAAGCTAAGGCAATGGGCAACTCAACCCTTGTCAACTCTGATCAATGAAGGTCCTCTCTTGGAACACACAAGGTATTTGCGACAAGGATACCCCAAATACCGTGAAAGATCTTGTCAGGAAGTATAACATCTTGGTGATCAACCTTCTTGAAACCCATTGCACCGGTGCTCGCGCCCTTGCCATCATAAAGAAGATGGGTTTCTCTCAATCACACAGAGTAGAGGCGGCGGGCTTCTCGGGGGGCATCTTGGTCCTGTGGAACCATCAAACTTCTGTGGAGATTATCTACTCACACAATAAGTTTATCTGCTGCAAAATTGAAGACGCATTATACACGTTTGTATATGCCAATACCACTAGGAGTGGTAGGAAGTTACTCTGGATCCAGCTTCAATCTCTCGCTTCAACCATAACGTCGCCATGGGTTGTGGTTGGCGACTTCAACCTAGTAATGTACCCTTCACTGAGAAGTTTGGAAGCAACACCTTCGACGATACCAACAACATGGATTTCATAGAGGCCGTGGACTTTTGCTCCCTCTACGATCTAGGAGCAAGCAGAGCACACATGACATTAAGAAGGGGACTACTACATGAGCGCCTCGACAAGGACTTAGGCAACCAACAATGGTTGGACCAGGCGACATTTAATTCAGTCATGGTCCTCGAAAAGAATCACTCTGATCATGCACCTATCTAAATCTTTGAACAAACCTCATCGCCTTCGAAAAAGAGCCTTCTTCGAACATCTACTAGGCGGGACTATATTCTGAGCTTCCGTGGTTTTCTTCATGACAACTAGAATCGAGAAGGCCCCCTCCTACAAGCTGCGTCAAGCTTCCAGACGATTGCTGCCCCCTGCGATCAATCGATTTGCAAGGCAGACCGGAGAGATAAAGATCGTATTTCCAACAAAATAAAATGGAACCAGCTTCAACTATCGCTATCATTCGACCATGAAATCGCCCACAATACAATCGATTTACAATCACAACTTGACTCCATACTAAGAAGGGAGGAAATGGAGTGGCAATAAAAGTCACACCGTGATTGGATCAAGCTAGGGGACAACAACACCCATTACTTCTACTTTTTGATAAAAGCAAGGAGATGGAGGAATGAGATTGTCCATATCAAAGATTCTCTTGGCTCCTAGGTCGATGAGAACGATCAGATCAATCAACTATTCCTCTCTTTTTTCTCTAATGTTTACCAGGAATCAGATGACGCACTGGGACTCTCTTCTAGTCGGTCTTCATTGATGCCTTCACCCCTCTTACCTTCTGAGAAGTCATCCATGGCGGAAACTCTCAAGGCGATTCCACCTCTCAAATCTCCTAGCCCTAACAGAGTGGATGCCTCCTTCTACCTGAAGAATTGGACGATTATATAAAAAAAAATATGCACCTTTGTCGCGGACCCTTTCTCTGGGTCCCCCCTAAAAACGGCGGCGGCAGATTCCATGCTCATCCTCATCCCAAAGGTCCCGTCCCCGGAAGCATGCTCCCAGCTCAGACCCATCTCTCTGAACAATGTCTACACCAAGCTTTTATCAAAGGTTATAGCTGAATGAATAAAGCCTTACCCCAAGAACTGGATCTCCCCTTTTTTGTCCAGCTTTGTCCCTAGACGACGCATAGGCGACAACATTACCTTGGTCCAAGAAATGATTCACTCCATGGAATCAAAAGCTAGCCGGTGATACTATTTCACCCTCAAGCTAGACCTCGTGAAAGCCTTCGATAAGTTGAGCTGACACTTTATTGAGGACACTCTTATCAGGACAACGATCCCGCAGAACATCATCTCGATCATTCTAAAAATCATCAAGTCAAGGAATACTTCAATCCTATGGAACGGGGAACCAATTGGAGCCTTTCGGCCAACATGTGGTGTTAAACAAAGCAACCCCCTCTCAACCTACATCTTTGTCCTATGCCTGGAACGATTTAGTCAGCTGATTGCATCAAAAATTAACGACCAAAGATGGAAACCAATCCTCGTCTCAAGATGTAAATTGCAATTCACACATGTGAGTTTTGCAGATGAAATTATCCTCTTCGGAGAGGCCTCCCTACAACAAGCCACCACGATGAAACGTTGCCTCCATCTCTTCAGCTCAGCCTCAGGTTTATTCCTATCAGACGGGAAATCTTCCATCTTCTCCTACAATACGCCCCACAATACTAGAGCTCAAATTTGCAGAATGTTCAACATGGACGAAACACCCAATTTCAATAGACACCTTGGGATTCCGATTATTCACCGAAGGAAAAGCAAAGACCACTTCCTCTATCTATTCGAAAATTTCCATCAGAAGATCAGTATGTGGCAAAACAACCTTCTCTCCTTGGCAGGCCGGGTCACCTTAGCCAAGTTTGTCCTTCTTTCCCAGTCTTGCTACACTATGTAGGCCATCCAAATACCGACTTCCTCATGCGACAAAATCAATCAGATCACCAGAAACATCATATGGAATGCAGCTCAACCACCAGGCGTCTTAATCTAGTTGCCTGGAAAGACCTCACCAAACCAAAAAACCAAGGTGGCTTATGTATCAAGAGGACTAAAGATTTCAACCAAGCACTGCTGATGAAGCTGGCATGGACATTCCTAAAGCGACAACCTCTACCCTGAATTGAACTCATGGAAGCCAAATACGCGCACAAAGGCACCCTTTCCTCGTCTAGATCCCACGTTTGGAGGAGTATCAAGAGTCTTATCCCACTGCTTATGAACAACTCGAGGAAGGTGGCCATCTCTGGGGAGGAAACATCAGTATGGAACGACGAGTGGATCGGGGAGGGAGCTACCCCTTTGCTATAACCACACCTCTACATCTCCGACGACTTACTTGACTTTTTTCTCAACAGCTGGTTTACTTCTGAATCAGTTATCTCAATTAAGCAAATGCCCACCCCCGACCGCAGCCTCAGTGGTGACACCCGCATCTGGAAGCTTACCACTGATGGTATATTCACAACCAACTCAGCGTACCGGTTGATTACTCACAGCGAGGCCAGTAACTCGGACCACTTCGAGACCATTTGGTCATTGCCTTTACCCCACAGGTTGAGGATCACCTGTGGCTTCTTCATAGAAACCGTCTTCTATAAATTGCCTCAGACTCCAGAAGAGGATGACAGATGACCCAACCTGTCCGAGATGCAAGGATCACGAGGAGGATTGTCTCCATGCTATAAGAGATTGCGCTGTGGCAAAATCCACCTGGTCACTTCTGATTCCAAACGATTGCAGTCCATTTCTTCAATTCTACAGACTCCAAGGATTGGTTGGGATGCAACCTCAAACTCCTTAAGTGCCAAGCTGAGTGGAGGATCACCTTTTCCGTGACATGGTGGTTCCTGTGGAAGAACAGGAACTCGTTTATCTTCGAGCATAAATCCATCCCCCCAAGAGTTCTAGCGGTCATCTCCCTTGCTGAAGCGAAGTCCATCGCCTCAGCAATGTCTCTTCAAAGTCCTACTTCATCTTCCAACAGTCAAGTGAGGACAAACCTTTTCCAAATTCCAACCCATCATCAATCTACCATAATTCATGTGGACACTGCCGTGTCACTCAAGGACAACAGGAGATCCATTTGTGCGATAGGGGCAGCAAGAGTACTGTCAGGAACTGATCCCATTGAAGGTGAATTGCTCGCAATTCTTGAGGGCATCACTCTTTCTAAACGTATGCTTCTGTCAAGGGTTTACCTCTTCACGGACTTCAGGAATGCATCCGGGTGGGTAAGTAATCTGGAACCTACCCCGGACAAATACTGTCTTCTGGTGAAGAAAATCCGTTCAGCCAGACGACCTCAGACGTCAAATGGATTATCTATTGCAACAGGAAACAAAACAAACTCACGGACCTGCTTGCCAAGTTCTGTCTCAAGCAACCTGATGACTCCACAGAATGGCACACTTGCCACCCATCTGTCCTTCCTATAATCCTATCTATTTAGAGGATCTCAACCTTTTTCCTGCTTTGCACCCGTCCATTGATGATCCCTGATGTAATCAGCTCGACTAATATTTCCCCCTAAAAAAAGACCTACTACTAAGTAAAAAGAAATACAAACCACTATACCACTAGTAAAGTTTTGTTTTGTTGCGTTGTCAACTGTGCATATAGTAATGTAAACCTGTAAATCTGTTGCAAAAAACACACTAAATAGCAAATCCATGATTCGAACTTGAGACCTCATGCCCAAAGTAAGCGTCACGAACCGCTACACCAGTACTAAACTTGCTGATTAGTTTTAGTTGTACACTATATATAATATAAATATAAAGAACAGATATATGTATATATTGATACTTTTAATATTTGGGTGGGGGGTCATGGCCCATGCTTGCCCCCCCGGCTCCACCCCTGATCTCTACTAAGCAGCATAAAAATTACTAGAAAATTAGTTCACTAAAGTACATGCAATGAGCAGGATGTTCAATATGGGATCCTGGTAAAGCATGCATGATTTGTATGCTCTTAAGGGGGAAGTGTTTAGAGTTACCAGTTACCACATTTTCTTTCATATATTATGTCAAAAGTATGGGCCTCAATGCTCTTTCTTTGTCTCTAAATATATATCCAGATTCTCTAAGGCACACTTATTTATTGATGAAGAAGTTTTACCAGCATCAAACCATACTCTATATTCTTATTACAGCTGTATTGTGCAGACGTGAAAACCCTGTTCATTCTTTATATATTTTTAGGAGTGATATTAGTGCCATATAATGTCTACAGAAATATCAATAGCTACGTTTCTGTGGGATAGCTCTCATCAGTTGCCCATCGACTTTTAAACAGGACTGGCAGCAATTCCTTTCTTGAACTTTGACCTAGTATTTGCCATTACTTTGCAAGGAGGATACTGTGCTAACAGCTGGTTGTCAGAATTCTCTGGGCGCTTGTATTCCACGTGACTCATTTGGCTGAATAGGAAAAGTGATATAGTACAGCAGTAGCAACAATTTTCGTTGTGCAATATATTGTGGCTCTTTCTATGATATATGTATGACTGTGCTTACACATGTTAGGAATTTCATGTTAATTTGTTTTTTTGTAGGCCTAGCTTGCAGTGTTTCCGGCTTATATCTGATATACAACCCACTATTTGATAGGCAAGGTATGGAGAAAACACAAATTTCAACCAGCTTATAATATATGAAAAATGCAGTTAATATTTTTTCTGTCGAATATTATGATTGTCTGGACTAGTTTGTCATGGAAATAGGATTAGAGATTGGAAGGAGTTTGGTCAATTTTCACTCTTATCACATGACCGCTATTAGTTTCCCCCATCTTCTCTAGAATTTGAACAGTTCTGCTTGATAAATAAGATTCATTTAGATATTTTGTTATCAAGATAAGATCTACAATACAAAAATAATCGACCACATATGATTTCTCAGTATTACGTAATAAGATTATAGTCATTATACAGACTTGAACCAATGAATATAATGTAAACAATAGAAAAACATGTATAAAATGCATTTTTTATTCCTTGGCACCATGGCTCCAGTTTTAACATCAATTAATTATAGTCTAATGTTCCATTTCGTGCTGAAATCAGCAGTAATGAAAGTGTTCATCGTCCTCATTAAAAAGATTGAGTAGCTAAGTGTCAAGCAAGACATTCTTATTCTCTTTGGGGTAGGTTCACTTAGCCCTTAGGAGTCAGAATTAACACCATGCTAGCTCTACATTTGTTTCCGTTCCTGTATAATCAATCCGTGACTTCTCCATGATTTAAAGACAGATGACCACTTTTGTGGTGCTTACCTTGGGCTTAAGTTTCTATCATTTAACTCGATTTTAAAGATTAATGGCTAGTAATGGATCAATGCCATTAACTTGACTTCTTAAACAGTGGTTCCTGTAGAAGAGAGTTGACCAAAACTTGTGGAGTTTCAGCATGGTTGGAGGGTAGTTGGAATGGACGGAAAACGTCATAGGAAGAGCCTTGAGGGCAAGTTTAGTAACCTTAACTTGGAATTTGCAAAAAATAGCAAAGGGATTTCTGCGCAGTTGTGGACATAAATTGAAAGCTGCAAATGACAGGTTCATGGTTTCCATTCAGTGATGCTAATATAGATGCCATGAATGTGTAACCTGGTGTGCATTATGAAATGTCAATTGGCAAGCTGGGACAACCTTTATTTAAAAGCCAGGAAGCCCAATTTTTTTTCTTTTGACCAAAATAGCTAGAAATTGAAATCCTTAGAAAACTTTGTATAGACCTTCAATACAGATTTCATAACATGTTTACAAAAATCAATTTCCTTCATCATAAGCTAGAGTTAATGCTGAAATCAATGCAAAGATGGCGCCAAGATCAAGACTTTGAACACTAAATCCGCAGTCATATAGTGTAAGCAAGAGGCACTATAGATAAATGTATTAATAACACAGCATAATTAAGAACATTAATAGCAATTGCCACTATTACATCTCACATGTAGAACACTCACATAATCCTACCCGTAGTTGTTGAGGCGCCCAAGGGGTTCCTCTTAGGCCGCTTTCTACCTAAAATGGAAACTAGGCTCTTGGGCAAAAGAAAATCTGATTTTTTTGTATTTTGTATAATTTCACTCCATGGATCTTTAATTTCAGATACGACGATTCTTAATTTCCCTCCCAATTAATTCCTGATGTAGATGATCCTTATCTAATAATTATTGATGAATCATTGATTATCTAATCTGAGTACTTTCTCTCACTCAATACAGGAGGCTAGCATTCTAGGTTTACCCCACATTAAGCCTACCCACTTCAGGCTTGCCTTGTGTATCCGGTTAATAGTACAAGAGGTTACCCATCTAGGCTTACCCCATATCATGCATGTTCCACTTCAGGCATGCCCAGTGCATTGCTGTATAAGAAAAAACTCTCTAAATAGGAAATATCAGTGATGACCATACAACAATCTGATTCCTATATAACAAGTTCATCATCATGCAAAAACTATTCTATTCACTAAGATGTATATACCATAAGTTTGTTTACATGAACAAGGTATACACATAAATCATCTCATCTAAATTTCATATCAAATCATAAATTCATATGCACCGGTACAAATCATTATTAGATGATATATCAAACAATAGTAAGGCGCCCACCTATGCATTGGGCAGACCGCCTCAAACTAGGTGCCTAGCCCCTTAGGTGACTTAAGTGGGTGGCTAAGGCCTTTTAGGCTCAATGTAGCCACTTAATGGCTAAATTAGCATGATTAGGTTTGTATATGATCAAATTAGATCAACTTAAGAGTCATAATATGGTTGAAATAGATTTGATTTAGGCCAAATCGGGTCAAATTACGTCTAATTTGGGGAAAATAGGTCTGATTTGGGGGAATTATGTCTGATTTGGTCAAATTAGGTCTCATTTAGGTCAATATAGAGAAAATTATAGGAAGTCCAATTAGGTCATGTTATCAAAATAAGGTCTGATTTAGACTAAATTAGGGCAAGCTAGGCTATATTAGGTCTAATCCAAATCAAATTAGGTCAACTTAGGGCCAATTAGGTCTAGTTCAGGTTATGTTAGGTTTGATTTAGGTCGAGTTATGATTGCTTTAGCTTAGATATAACTATAATAAATATACATAATAATGTATAATCAGAATGTAGCTAACTATATATGAAAATTCAACTATATATATGTAAATAAATAAATAAAAAAGCTTAGAAACGCCTAGGCTCCCTCCTAGGAGCCCCTTGGGAGGGAAGGACCGCCAACCACCTAGACAACTATATATCAAACATCAATTCTCATAAAAATCAAATGCCCATATGCTTCCAGTAGTTTTATCCAATGTATGTGGTCAACCTACATATCTGTTGTTCAAAGTTCCTTAGACTGATTTCCACTTCTTCCTTCACAAGTTCTTTATGCACTCAAGTTAGGACAAGTGATAAATATATGTTAGATTCATGTTTTCTTTTAGTTTATGCCCAGTTATGGTGTTGATTTCCATCACTCTCAACCGTCATCGATTTTAGGCATCAAGTTTGTTGAATTGTTTAGCATCCCAAATGTTTCTCATACAATGGCCTCAAAACATTCGATAGGTATTGTTGGACCGATTGTGAATTCCAGAGAAGTAGCAAACATAGTAATATAGGAATCTTCCATCTCTGACGCAAATCGTACATCATAATAAATATTCATGATATTGTATCTCCTCAAACATCTTGCAAAATTCAACCACATGATTATATGGCAATTCATGGTTTGAAAATACTCTTAGAGCACTCCTTATATTCCTACTTTCCAACTAGACCATGTTTACATTTTTCAGACATTCCCACTATATTCTATTTTTTTAAAATAATGTACTACATGCAAACCCACAATTGCCTCCTACATGAGGATAGAGCACCGTTGTTGAGGCCCACTTCTCTGATGACTTGTAGCTTCCCTTCCAAGCATCTTCAACTTGCAATGATGTCATCTTTAACAACATGAATTTTATTGTTACCCACTTGGACATATGTTCCTCATCGAGGTGCCTTGAAATGTCCTACATGCCTTAGCTATTTCTTGAACACTAGTAACTTAAAATATAGAAAATGTTAGCACGGAAGTACTGAGTATATGCCCCATAGTGCATAGCTACGTCAAATCTAGAATGAGGAAATGTAATTTGAATCAGTTTAGAACTTGGCATTAACAATCAAATACTATACTTGCTGGAAACAACATTAGCAATTGTTTAATTAAGATCCAAAGATGTATTTTGTAGCACATTCCCAGTATACATATAAAAAATATTATTACAATCATGTTTCAAAGGATCATCAAAGTTATGCTGCTTGGATCCCATCAAACCTGTTGGTGAGGATCATTATTTGCATCTAGCATTAAATATCTACACGTGCTACCTTAGATTTCAATGTACAGTTGACATATCTAGTAGAATGGGAATCAATAATTACAATTTCGTTTCAAACTTATATATATTGAAAATCAAAATCTTTTCATACAAGAAAAACTAGGTCATCAATACAATAAGACAGACTAGACAATATATCTACATATTAAATATTTCAAGAGTATATATTATATGTATCTAGCCCAAGTGGAGTAGACGCGTCAAGAGGATATTCCCACAACTTGTTCAGATTTCCTAATTCATATCCAGAGTCAACTCTAAGTTGATCAACCTTGATCAAGACAAGATCATATATATCATGCACGAGTTACACCATTACTAACCCAAATTATATCCATATTAGGGTTCCTCTTAGTCATCAAGAAATCTTCATTATTAATTGTCTTCTTATCTTGGAATTAAGGCGCTGAGATTGGTTTCCATGTTACGGTACATTACTGAACATTACATCTCAAAGTCATTCTATATTTATGATCCCTTATTATTTGGTACATCATTGATCAAATTAGGGTTTCAACCTCACCATAAGGGTCATAACCATGTTAAAATGATTTATGTGTATATCAATGACCTCACAGTCACATATGATGTTCTAGGTACTGATATGAAGCTATATTGAGTTTTCTAGAAATTATTGATCATCACTATATCTATTGCATTTGATCTAGGGTTTCAAGTCCTATTTAGCTATACAAAAGCAAAATTAAACAATTTTGTGCATTAACATCAAAATACATGTTCATAAACTCATAATATACATTCTCGCTGAGATTACAGAAAACTAACCCATTATTATGATTTTTTTAACATTGATTATCGAATTTTAATTAAGGAATGAGTGTATTACATCTATCACGATATCCACTATATTAAAGCATGTGAAGTTCGATGAAGGGTTTTACAAACCTACATATTTGTTTGAAGATTTGGTAATATTGCACACATTTTTCTGAGTTTTCTTCAAATTGTTATTTTATTTTCTACAATAAAATATATGTTTTGGGGAAAAAGATATATAATAACCTAATCAGATCAATGTGAGCCTTCGAATTTTCGTCCAATAGCTTAGGAGCCACATTCTTCCATCGAGGAGTGCATCCTTAGTTGCTACAAGCCTGGGCTTTTAGGACCCTCATTTTGGTTGGTGTGGTGGCCCAAGATTGGGACACAACGACCATGTCCCACATCCAACTCAACTCCTCTCCACCCTTCTTCTATACTCCTCCTTTTATAAGGTAGCACCGCCACAACCTAGAAGATCGACGAGCAATCAACACCTCCTTAGTCCATTTCATGCGCACAAAAAGATGCTTCCACTCTATGCGGGCTTCTCGCAACGTATCTGGCCACATTACATCATCGATGACGTCTTAGGTTGGCTCAGTGAGCTCACCGGTCTCTCCTGCCGTCATAGTGGAAGAGAGTGGAGGGATGGGAAGGGTTAGAGCATCTTCACGCCCAATAAAGGGCTTTAGGAGGTTCTTCATCCCTCCTAGACATAGTCACAAATTCGGAATTCGGGATACGTTCAGTTGAGTTGAAAATTTTGGATTTCGACAATTATGCGGGAAATTTGGGTAAAAAGCGGTCAATGTACGGTAAAAGTAGGTCAACTATTCGGGAAAAAAATCGCAGGATATATACATATATTGCATACAGATATATGTATATATATGTTTTGCACATATATATGTACATATATATTGCATACATATATCTATAAGTACTACTTACATATACATATACATATATTACATACATACACACATATATGCATGAACATACACATATATATGCATTCTCTAGACCGGGTTTCCCGGAAGGGTTGGGGTGCACAATGTGTGTACCCCATATATTTATAACACATTCAAATTAAGTTAGAGTCTTAATCAGTATAATACGAGAAATGAACGTATGAAATGGGAAAAAACATTAAACATGATTAATTCACAAATAATATATGAATAAAACGTAATATTCGGGAATTGGGATTTATTTGGGATTTTCATATGTCTAGGGAAAAATCTGCGTTTTAAACGCGACTTTTTCAAAAAGTCAGAGTATATTGTGACTATGCTCCCAGAACTCCACCGAGGGGTCTACAAACTATGGCAAGGCCTCCATCTTCTCCACCAAGTTGCCCTACCAAGAAGACGGTCTCGCTGATTGAATGTTGCACCACCATCGAAGGGTAAGGTTCAAACTCCCTCAAAGCTCTAGGTGTTTGTAACGCTCTTACTCGATCCTAGATGGTGTTTCCTCCTTTCCAAAGCCTCAACCCCTTCTCCCTCACCCCACTATTGTGAGGATGGAGATGACCAAATGGGGAGGAGGCTTAGTTATCAAGGCGTCTGCCTAGGCGCTAGGTAAGGCACCTAAAACAAGGTGTCCAACCTATTAAGTGTACTAAGTGGGCGTCTAAGGCCTTTTCGGCCTAAATTAAGCCATTAAAGGCTAAATTAATGAATTGTCTGGATTTGGTCAAATTTAATCACCTAGAGTCATTTTATGGTTGAAATTGGTATTATTTAGGCCAAGTTAGGTCAAAATTTGGCAAATTAAGTCTGATTTGAGGGGAGGAATACATCCGATTTGAGAAAATTAGGTTTGATTTGGCCAAATTGGGTCTCATTTAAGTCAGTATAGGGTAAATTAGGCGAAGTAAGGTTTGATTAGGTCATGTTATGCAAAACTAGGCTTAATTTAAGCCAAGTCATGTCAAAAATATGGGAAAATTAGTTCTGATTTGGGGAGAATGTCTGATTTTGGGGGAAATACATTTGATTTGGGGAATTAGGAAAGATTTGGCCAAACTTTGATCTCATTTAGGTCAATATAGACCTGTCAAAGTAGGTCAAAATTCGCAGGTCCCATGGATCGACCTGTTTAAGTCGGGTTTGGGTGATGATATTTTCCACCTGTTGAAAAATACCCAAACCCATACCCACCCGTTTAACTAGCGGGTTTCACGGTGCGCACGGGCACCCACGGGTGAACCACTTTCCTAAGTTAATTATTATAAAATAAATATACATGTGTACTACTACTTAAGATAAATACAATGATCTACTAATACATATTCATTGTTATGGAGTTCTAGTCCAAAATTGAAGTTGCTCAACAACGAGAGAAATGGTGGAAACTGAATCCACGACTACTATCTTTTCTAGTTGCTCTATCAAACTTAATATGGAGTTGTACTACAAGTTACTAATTGTAGCCCATTGAGCATAATTGTACATTAGAGAATTCTAATCATTAATATGAAAATTTACCCCTAAAAATGGTACGTGGTTGAATTTTCGTAATAAATCTTTTTTTTTTAAAATTAAACGAGGAAGGTATTATTCACCCTGGTTCCTCACCAGGTAAAGAACAAAGAGTGTGTCCCTTTACAAGTAGCCCCTAACGCCACTGTTCCCAAAAGGAGCTAAAAAACGTCTATCTATGTCTTTTGCGTATCGTATGTGTCTTACCCATCTTGTCATAAAAAAGAGCCCTACACGGTGGAGGCATAAGGCCCAAGGAAGTGAAGAGAAAGCAATCTGTGATTTGGTCCCCATAGATTGCTAGTTGCTTCGCCACACAGTTACTCATCTTCTCCACCAAATGGATCGTTCCGTTGATAGATGCTAGAGCCTTGTTAATGCTATCCACTAACTTCTTGAGTCTCCACATGCAGTCGTTGCCTCCTACAAAAAAACTTACCACTTGCTGCAGATCCAACTCAAGAACGACATTTGAAAGCCCAGTAGAAAGCCCCAAATTAATGGCATAGAACAGCGCTTCCAGGTACCCTTCCACCTTGCTAGAGGCCAACCCTGCCGAAGAGAAGCCCCATAGCAGGTCCCCTTCAGAGTTCCTTGCTATCCCTCCCACCGATATCCGGCCAACCTGGTTAACCCCGCTTGCTTTCCAACGTTTAGCTGCTACATTGATCTTAGTGAACCCCTGGGTCGGTCGTTCCCAACGCACAGGGGAGTAAACCCAAGTGCTGGTGTTGGGAACATTGATCCCCTGTTTGTGCCACTCTTCCTGCGTCACCTGAGATCCGCCCAGCTCATCAGGAACCAGGTGCTGGGACATGAAGTTCAAGAGTCTAATGGCTTGCCTCCAGATAACAGCGGGTGAAAGACTCCTGCCCGCGAATCTACGAGCGCATCTCGCCTTCCAGAGCATCCATAAGACCAACTGTGGAAGGTGACCTCTTAAGAACCCGAGAAAGGAGTAGTGCACTGCTTTCCCCCAACATCTTCGCAAGGCGCCCATCGTTGACAGGCTGTTTTGGAGAAGAGGGAGATCCAAAATGTCTTCAAGCCAGGTCCATAAGAGGCGCGCTGCATCGCTGTGAAGGAAGAGGTGTTCAATGTCCTCATAGCCCCCTTCCTCACAGCATTCACATCTCGAGGTTAACGAAATCATACAGGCTATGACTCTATCGTCAACCGCCAGAGCCTTATGGTATAACTTCCAAGTATGGACTGCTACTTTGAATGGGAGGTGAGAAGACCAGATCCATTTGTGCCCTACGAGAGGCGGCTGGGAGGTTGCTAGGAGGGAGTCTTTTGCAGAAGCGAGGGAGAAAGTTCCGGACTCCGAGGGTGTCCAGATCGCCTTGTCCTTCTGAGATGGTGTAAGAGAGATGGGCCAAGATTGAATGATTTGGACCCCTTCAGGGTAAAAATGATGGTGGAGGAAGTCGACGTCCCAAAGAGTGTCACCCAAGAAGACCTCACAAAGCCGAGTGTTTGGTTGGACAGTAACATCTGCTCGGGCGAGGGTGAGAAGAGGAGCTGACCATCCATGCCAATTAGAGAACCAGAATGAGATATCCCCTCTTCCGACATCCCAAAAGAGTCGTGGCATGATATGTGGAAAGGCCTTCCAGACATAGAATTAAATGTCCAATTTCGATGCCGTGTCCGATGGCCCAGAAACAGAAAATTTTCAAAATTTCGCACGAAATTTCGATATTTACGGCCCTAACGATTTCGACGACCAAATAAGAGAATTAAATTATGAAAATTTACTAGGACGACCTAAACACCAAGATCTACTCAAATATGCAATAATATTTCATATTGGATATGTGGGGTGGGGGGTCTCCCACATTTGTAAGTGAAGGAAGCTGAACAATTTCGACAGAATTTCGATGGCAATTTCGATGACAAAATGAAGGAATTAGATTATGAAATTTTGCATACACAATGTTTAGACAAAGATACACTAGATTATATATTAAAGTTATATGTTTAGAGGTTAGGGTGGGATCCATGTCTTAATGAGTGAGTGCACAAATGAACAGAATTGTCAAGTCTGTTAGACTGTAAATAGCTTATAAACCCACAATTTACCACTTAGACCTTAAAACTTACAGTTGCAAGTTACAAACTTACATGTTACAACTTATATAAGTCTAGTGTTCAAATTTAGTTAGGTTACATGGGTCATTTATACATAGATCAAAGAAAATGCATTATTTTAAAGTCATTTTATGTATACATATGTGTAATAATAACAAATTTATTGTAGAATTGCAGACTTAATACTATTATTTCATAGATCCACAAGTTTGTTTGTAGTTCATGTGATTTTCGAAAGAGAATCGCCAAAATACCTAACATGTAGTAGGTAGTAGCAGCACTTAGAACTTTGTTATTTTTCATAGTATCTCTTTACATCTTTTAGAAGAGTGTAAACATAGAAAGAGGTATACATGGGCTAGGGATAGGGGAAACATACCTTAGAATCAAAGAAAATAGCCTCTATAAGCAAAAGATACAAAGAGAATCGCCAAAATACCTAACATGTAGTGGCAGCAGTCTTAGGAACAAATATTTCGAAATTTCTATCGAAATGTTGTGCCATTTTGCGAAATTATGGCCCAAACTGGGCGAAATTTGCACTGTTTTGCGAAATTTCGCACCTAAGTGCGAAATTTTAGCGAAATTTCTGCGAAATGACGTCCCATTCTCTGCGTACATCCGTTTCGATGTCCGATTGGAAAAAAATCAGAAATTTCGATCGAAATTTTGTACGATGCTTCCAGACATGCTTCCAAAAGGTCGAAGCATACGAGCTCAGCTTGAGGAAGCATGGATGATGTGTGTCAGCCATCCAGGTTGACCTGGAATATTTTTGCCTGCAAAAAGTGGCCCAAATGGAGTCACCTGTTAACGCCTCCCATGCCGCTTTCAAGATACAAGCCTTCTGGGTGAATTTAAGGGACTGGATCCCTAGGCCCCCCTTCTCGATGGGCGTGCATAAGGTTTTCCAGTTAACCCATGCCTTGCGCTTCGTAGCATCCCTGGACTCCCAAAGGAAGGTTCTCATGATCCTCTCAAGTCTGTTGATCACCGTGATAGGCACCCTACTGGACATTAGAGACTATAAGGGAATGGAGTTCAAGACCGCCTTAAGAAGGGAAATCCGCCCCGCGAAATTGAGAAGCCTTCCACTCCATGCTCCAATTCTACGGCTCACCTTGTTGATCAAGAAATCATAGTGACTGATCCTCAACCTGCCTTTGATAAGAGGAAGGCCAAGATAAAGGAGTTGCTCACTGCTGGCGGTACAACCCAACAGACTACCGACCTCCCTTGCTTTAGTGGGGGAGGAACCTCCCATCATAAAAGCAGACTTGGCGAAATTCACCCTCTGGCCAGAAGAACAAGCGTAGATATTTATACCGTTCATGAGATTGGGAATCGACTCTCCTCTAGAGTTAAGAAAAAACATGAGGTCATCAGCGAAGAAGAGATGTGTCGGGGCGCACCCGGATCCTCTAGTATTGAAGCGTTGTATTGCCCCAGTAGAGCCCAGATGACTGATGTATCTGCTGAGTGCCTCCTCCATGATGATGAAGAGGGACGGGGACAGGGGGTCTCCTTGACGTAAGCCCCTCGTCGCCGTAAAGAAGCCTCCTCGTTGGCCATTGATTTGCACTGTGAACCAAGTATCACCCAAGATCCTCTGAACCAGATCGACTACTCTCGAGTCAAACCCGAACCTCCTCAACACGTTGCAAATGAAGCCCCATTCCGCGCTGTCGAAAGCTTTGGATATGTCCGCCTTATATATGATGTTCTCGTCCCCTCTCCCTTGTTCCAAGGCGTAACAAAGCTCTTGCGCTAGTCTGATGTTGTGCCCTATATCTCTCCCATTGATGAAGGCATTCTGCTCTTTAGCGATCAACCTGGGTAGAAGAGGGGTGATCCTTCTGGCCAAAACTTTGGAAAGAAATCTCATAACAAAGTTGCCAATGCTGATCGGGCGATAGTCCCCCAACCTCTCAGGTTTTTCCATCTTAGGAATAAGAGCGAGCTGCACGTATTTAAGACTTCTATGGATTTCCCCTCCCTCAAAAAAGTGTCTCACCAAGGCAATAATATCCGGTTTCACCACCTCCCACGCATCACGGTAGAAACAGCCGGTGAAGCCATCAGGTCCCGGTGCGCTTTCTGGATTCAAGTCCATCAAGGCAGCATAAACCTCGTCTTCCCCTGGAGCAGTCATGATGGCGTCATTCTCTTCTTGGCCCAGGATGGTAGGAATGTGTTGGAGCAGCTGTTCGGGGGGATAGGTAGGACCTGCAAGAAAGAGGTTAGAATAAAACTCCACAGCTTCATGGATGAGAGCATCCGTTCCTTCCACCCTGGTCCCGTCCTCCCTAACCAGAACATCCACCCACCTTTGTTTTCTTTTGAAATTCACTAAGGCGTGAAAGAATTTGGTGTTTCGGTCCCCTTCTTTGACCCATTTATCCCCCGACATCTCTTTCCAATAGCATTCTTCCATCGCTATAGCCTGATCCAGCTCCCTTTCCGCTTGTTGCAAGTCTTCATGCCCGGGCCCGTCATCAACCCCATCCCACCTCGCCTGAAGATCCTTTACCCTGCACTCGCAAGCTATGGCCTTAGCGAAGATGTTCCCCACCCCTGTCCGGTTCCATTCCTTCAAACTCCTTTTCATAGAGGTCTGCTTCGCGTATATGCGATACAGAGGATATCCCCAACCATCCATCTTCCACTCCTTCTCCACTGTCTCCATAAAACCCTCGTGCTTCACCCACATCTTCTTGAAGGAAAAGGGAGGACGTCTAGCCTGCCCAGGGGTACCCGATGAAACTTGAAAGAAGAGAGGGGCGTGATCTAAAACTTTTGTGCGAGCGAGGTGTTCCAGCGTACAGAGGAGGTCGTCCGGCCATGAGGGACCTGTGAAACCTCTGTCGAGACGAGCCCACTTGGTTGGATTACCTTCTTGTTTGTCCACCCAAGTGAACGGAGGACCCAAAAAAGGGATTTCAGACAGCCCCGAGGAACCAACCCACAAGTTGAATTCCTCCATAGCACTAGCATTCGGAACACCACCTCCTGCCTTCTCTTGAGCATATCTGATGGCATTGAAATCTCCTCCCACCAACCACGGTATCCCTAAGCATGCGGACCCAACATTGGCTAGAGCAGACCAAAGACGCCTTCTCTGGATCTTGGAACACGCTGCATAAACCACTGATAGCCATAGATGCCTATTGCCACATACCACTTCAAGAGAGAGGCTTTGATCGTCAGCTGCTATAATGGCCGGCTGAAAGGAGGAGCTGGTAAAAAACCAGATCTGAGAGTTGGGTGGATGGTTAGAGACGCACCAATCAAAACCCAAGAGGTCCCGTAGGAAGAAAATCTGGTCTGCCTGCTAAAAAGGCTCAAGGATCGCCAAGCCATCCGGTTGAAGACGCAACAACCTCCGCAATCTCTTCTTGGTCCTGGAGTTGCTGATTCCCCTTGCATTCCAAATAAGAAGCTTAAAAACCATAAAAAAACGAGGATTCCCGATCCCTTCCTTGGGGTGCCCTTTATCTGGACCTCCTTTCTCGTCTGCTCTCACAGTCCTCCCCGAAGATGTCCTGCAGTAGGATGGCCCTGTCGTCCCTGAAAGGGGGCACCCCTCTAACCTCTTCCATGTCGGATGAGGGGAAAACATCATCGTTCTGCTGATAAAAGCTATCAGTCTCCCTTGTTTCCTTAACCACCTGCTGTGAGGAGCTCGCCTCCTCCGCGGCTTGAACCCTCTCAGAGGATCGACTCCGACGAAGAAGGCCTGCAGATTCCGGTACCACATCCCCTAGAGAGGGATCGAAAAGCCGCCACCTGTTCCCATCAGCGTCGACGACCCACCGTACCTGCCTACTGCTATTACGAGAGGAGGGCTAGGGTCCTGTGGGATGGGGTCGAGCGTCGCTAAGCACACAGCCGGGGCGGAGCGTTGGCTAGAAGTCGCAGGATGCTCGGCCGCACCACCCGGTCCAGGGCCTCTGTCTGGGGCTAGATGGCCCGCGATCGAAGCAGCCTCCTGATGCGTTGCAGAGATAGCCCTGAACAGATCTGTCGGCCTTTTCGACACCCCTCCGTGATCTGACACCCCGTCCACCACCAAAGCCTCGTCCGGGATAACCGCTTCATCGATGAACCTTCTCAGAAAAGAAAGCTTAGGGTCCAGAAAGGCCGCACACGTGATGGAGACCTTGTATCCGTTACCACCTTCCCAGATGAACGCCACCATAGGGATGTCCTCCCCGTTGGCTGCAACAAGGACAAGCAGCTCTGAACAGTCTGAGGCGGAACTCCTCCAGGTCGATCTCCCGAGGAACTGGCCGAAAGGTTCGACTAGCTGCTGTAGAGCCCCATCTGTCCTGCAATGTATCGGGAGATCGCCGATCTTGAGCCACCAACAGTCGTGTAAAGAAGCTCCGTGGCCAAGCTGCCACCTTTGAATACCGAACTCGAAACCCCCAGATTTCAAGCGGGTTTCTCTGGATGCCGTTGCTGCTTCCTCGGCGCGTTCGAAGCCAACCAAGGCTCTGGATCTGGCATAGCGTTTACAAAGAACAGCACGGGGCCAGGCAAGACGAAGAGCGTACTCCACCTCTCTCCAAGCGGGATCCCCTTCCCACGAGATCAAGATGACCTGCTGCATCTGCTCGCCGAGGTCGCGCAGGTGCTCCGCGTCCCCTTTCAAGTGTACCAGGATTTTTTTGTTGAGCGGACGGTTGTCCGGTCCCCAGGAAGGAAAACGATCTTGCCCCAAGGGGGGAAAGGAGCCCAGCTTTGAAGAGGGTCGGCTGCGCTGTCCGCACTCGAAAGATCGATGACCCGATCTTCTGCACACTCTGCAAGTCCACTCGGCCCGGCATTCATTGCTCCAATGTCCCTTCTTCAAGCAACGGTGGTAGGTATCGACCGGGATCCTTGGTAGATTGAGAGATCTATGGCCCACCAGATTGCGGGAGGAGGAAAGGATAGGGCGGTTTGAAGGTGGTTCATGGGGTGGCTGCCAGCCGCCCCCTTGAAGTGGTCTCCCCACATAAAACCACCCCTCTCGATCCGGACCGGAGATGCCCCTACGCCTATGGTGGGCCATGGAACGGGACCCAGGAAAGCAGCCAAGGGATCAGATGATCAGCTGGCCTTGTCGGAAGCAGCTTCCGCCGCCGTGTGGAGCGGGGAAACCTCGTGGCTAGGGTTTTCCGTCGTCAGCTTTGTGAAACGGCCAACCTCGCTCGATCTAATGTTTGATAGTGACAATGTGTGGTAGCTGGTTGTTTTTTTTGTTATATTTCATGTAAAAACACTAGAGTGATGTGCTTTTTTTAACATTAGAGTAGCATCTTCCAAAGCATTTTTTGAACAAAATTAAATGTTCACCCGCGGGTGACCCCGAACCCAATGGGTCGGCGGGTTTGGGTTTGTCTTTGGTTCACCCGTTTAGAACCAGGTCTTCTTTATTTGCACCCACGAGACCCCAACCGCAATGACCAATTCCAAAACTAACCCACCCACCCATTTGACATGTCTAGGTCAATATTGGATATTTTAGGGAAAAGTAAGGTTTGTTTAGGTCATGTTATGCAAAATTAGGTCTGATTTAGGCAAAATCAAATCAATTTGAGCAAATTAGGTCTGATTTAGGCAAAATCAGGTCAATTTGAGCAAATTAGATCTGATATGGAGAAAACTTGTCCGATTTGGGGAAATAGGTCTGCTTTAGGGAAATTTGGTCTGATTTGGCCAAACTAGGTTTCATTTAGGTAAATATAGGATAAATTAGGGAAAGTTCAGATAGAAGTTTATGCTATGTAAGATTAGGTTACATTTAGGTCAGATTAGGTTCAATTTAGATCAAGATAGGTCAAATTAGGGCAAATCAGGTCTAGTTTAGGTCATGTTAGGTGTGATTTGGGTCAAATATAATTGTTACAACTTAGATATAACCATTACAAATATACATAGTAATGTATCTATTTGAAAATAGCTAAATAGATATGTAAATGTTACTATATGTATGTAAAAAAAGTAAAAACGCCTAGGTTCCCTTCGGAAAAATGGACCGCCTAGCCGCATAGACAACTATGGGAGGAGGTTGATTTCCCTTATCTGTCCACCAATATTTCTCGATATAGGGGTGTTAGGTAGCTCCGGGAAAACTGATTCTAACTAGACTGTGAGGAGAGAACACTATCATTAGTAACAATGTCACGTACTGTTCGGGAAATCGGTCCGCACGACCACATATATTCCCGTTTATGCCTATTCAGTCACCCTACCGCACTGCATATTGCTAATCGGTTCAATAAGCTGTCATGGGCCACATATACTCCCACTTGGCCGATTCAGCGGCCGATTAAACTCTACTTTTTGAAAATGCCACAACTTATGTCCATGCATTTCATGCATACATATACACACTACAGAGATATGTTTATGTTTCACTGAGTGTCATGTGCCTAGCATGTGCCTCACTTATGTTTTTACTCGTGTGGTTTAGTCCCATATTGCTCATCTCTGTTTTTGTATCTCCTCTCTTATCCTATATAAGAGAATGCACTGTAAACCTTTTAATCATCCAATACAATTCTATTCACTTTTCTATACGGTATCAAGAGTAGGTTCCCTCCTGTGCAACTTCCCACCCTCACCCTGCCCCTCATGACCGAGCAACCCCCCCTCCGCCGGCTCCCCACCGCTCCCCTCCCACCCCGTCGCCACCCCTACTACCTCTACCTGTTGCTGCCACCACTGCCAGCCCCCCTCCCCCTGCTGCCCTCCCCACCACCTCGATCCAACCCCCTTTGTCCACCTCTCGTCAATCCCAACACCCACCATCTCTCCCTACTACCCCCCTCCTTGCTAGATCTATTCTCCTTCTTTTACGTCTCCGGACAGCCATCATCATTGCACATTGAGTCTCCAGGATATTCAACTTCTTCTGCCTACGCCTCATGATGGGATCTTAATTCTCCTCATGGCTGCGTAGGTTCTTTTATCAATTTTTCTACCCGTATTGGGTCTATTATGATCTGATGCGTCAAATCTGCAACTTCTCTCTACTGCCCCATAGCGGGTTTCTTCAGATCTGTTGATCTCTGTTTGTGGGTTTTGCTACTGCTGCACTAGCGGTCTTCTCTACTTCTTCAGCCTTGTTCGCCATGGCTTCCGTTGAGCCTCCTCGTTCCCTGTGTGTTACCACAATCAAACTTGACAGCTCCAATTATCATCTTTGGTCTGCGTCGTTCATCTTGTATGTCAAAGCACAAGGCCGTCATTCTCATCTCACCATTGACCCTCCCGCCGCTCCTGCTGCTACGGCGGATGAGAAAACCAACCAAATTTATGCACAATAGTCCAAAGATGACTGAGGTGTTATGTCCTGGATTGTTAATAGCACCGAGCCACGAATAAACCAGTCTTTACTTTGCCTTCATGATGCTAAGGCAATGTGGGATCAATTATCTCACGTATACTCTCATTGACAAAATTCCAAGAGAGTCTTTGAGATATTCAAATCTCTGGCCAAGAAGGAATTTTCATCTGACACTTCTGTTGAGGATTTATATAATCAATGCTCTGCCCTCTGGAATGATTACATGATTTATCACCCTGTGACAACCGACATCAAAGAAGCCCAGAAGCAACGTAATGAACTACAACTAGTCCAATTTTTGGCAGCCCTTTCAGCTTCTTTTTCTAGGGTGGTTGACCAGATTCTGTCAAGTAACCCATTGCCCACTCTTTGGGAAATGTCCTCAAACGTGTTCAAAGACTACCCTCTATGACCTCCACTCTTGCAATCGAACATCCAACTCTTGGTTCGCACCGATTCCAGTCGTGGATGAGATCGAGGCCGTGGTCGTAGAGGTTGTCTCCCTACTAACAGCGGTCGTACATCTTCTACTACTACTAGTCGGTTGGTCCTCGTTTCTGCAACTTCTGTGGATGAGATAAACACAATGAAGACCGATGTTGGATCAACCTTGGTAAGCCTGCTTTGGCAAACCAAGCATCTGCAGAGACTTCGACTGATACTACTGCACCCGAACAGCCACCTGCTACGCCTTCAACTGAGTGTCTTCTCTCCGAGTTTGAGAATTTTTTTCAAGAACGCATGTCTCAACTTCCATCTACGTCCGCTGTTGGATCTTCTGCTTTGCTAGCCTCTCCTTCTGCTGGTAACAATAAATGGTGCATTGACTCTGGTGCATTGGTTCACATGGCCGGTAATATCAACTTATATTCTGTTGTTACTAAAACTACTCAGATTCCACCTGTTACTGTTGCTGATGGTTCTAAAACTTCCGTTCATGGCATTGACATTGTTCCCTTGTCTCGTAAACTGCATCTGAAATCTATTTTATATATCCCAAAATTTCCTGTTAACCTGCTTTCTATTAGTAAGACTGTAAAAAATCTTCAGTGCTCCATTAAATTTGTTCCTTCTGGTTGTGTTTTGAAGGATCTCCGCACGAAGACGAGGATTGGTTCGGGCCATGAGGGACCAGACAAACTCTACTATCTAGATGGACCACCAACAACGTCTGCTCTTCTATCAACATCAGTGACAAGACTCCAGTGGCACTACCGGCTTGGTCACCCCTCTACTGCAAAACTAAAACATTTATTTCCTGTTTTAGCTGAAAAAACATTTTCTAGTGAATCTTGTCAGTTGGGTAAACAAACTCGTACTGTGTTTCCTGCTAAGAAAGATATTGGCTCTAAAGGCATTTTTGACATTGTTCATGCGAATATTTGGGGTCCGTGTTCTATTCCTAGCCATTCTGGGGTTAAATACTTTATGACCTTCATTGATGATTACTCTCGTGCTACTTGGCTGTTTTTACTAAAAGATCACAACACGGTTTTGGATAATATTAGCGTTTTTTTTCTCGAAAGTACAAACACAATTCAGCAAACCCTTTAAAGTTTTCCGCACCGATAATGCCCTTGAATTTATGCAAAAATCGGTGACATCTTTTTGTTCTATTCGTGACACATACACCGAACTACCTGCCCCTACACTCCACAACAAAATGAAGTTGCTGAAAGGAAAAACCGTCACTTGTTAGAGGTTGCTCGCACTATACTCCTTTGCTACAAAGTTCCTCAACATTTCTGGCCTGAGGCTGTCTCGACGGCGTGCTATCTTATCAATCGCATGCCATCTTCCTATAATCAAATTCCTTACAACATTCTTTTTCCCGACGCCCAACTTTTTTTGTCCCTCCCCGCATTTTTGGGCGTACCTGTTTTATCAAAAACTACTCCCGGGGTTAACAAAACTTAATCCTTGCTCCACCAAGTGTATCTTTTTGGGATATTCTAGAACCCAGAAAGGATATCGTTGTTTTGATCTTAATCTGAAGCAATGGTTTGTGAGTGTTGATGTAGAGCATATATTATATTACTAGAATGTCGAAGCATCACTCTCCAGTGGTATGTTGGTACCTATGCCGTTGCCTGATATTGTCGAGATTGTGCCCTCCTCCGAGCTGCCACCTGAAGACCGACCTCTGCAAGTTTACAAGCGAAGAAACAAGACACGTACTCCCTCCATGACCCCTCCACAACCAATTCCTCCTTTTGCGGATGATCATACAACCACTGAGGTAACTTCTGATTCATACCTACCTATTAGTCAGCGCAAGGGCGTCCATTCCTGCACAAAACATCCTATTAGTCATTTCTGCTCATCTTCTAATCTGAATGACAATTTTGGGTGCTTCACTTCTACTATCTCTGTTGTCTCTATTCCCAAAACTGCTGCAGAAGCTCTTCTTATTCCTGCAGGGAAACATGTTATGGAACATGAAATGTATGCACTCTCTGATCGCAAGACATGGGAGCTTGTGGATCGTCCTGTTTCCTGCTCTACTGTTAGATGTCGCTGGGTCTTCACCATTAAATATCAACCAGACAGTATGATTGAGCGACTGAAAGCTCATCTTGTGGCAAAGGGTTACACACAAACTTATGGTGTTGACTACTTTGAAACTTTTTCTCTTGTAGCAAGATTAAATTTTGTTTGAATTCTCATTTCTGTTGTTGTCAACAAAGACTTGTCCCTATTTCAGTTAGACGTCAAAAATGCGTTTCTGTATAGAGACTCACAGGAAGAAGTTTACGTGGAGCAACCACCGGGATTTGTTGCTCAGAGGGAGTCTTCCTCGCGAGTTTGTAAACCGAGAAAGGCCATCTACGGCCTAAAACAAAGCCCTCGTGGTTGGTTCGACAAGCTTAGTCAGATCTTAGCAAATTTTCGCTTTCATTGTTCCCATTCAGATCATTCTATGTTTATCTGCAAAACTGTGGTCGGGCTAGTCATTCTTATTGTATATGTTGATAATATTATCTTATCTGGCAGTGATTCCTTGGGCATTTAGGCAACTAAAACCTACTTGGAAAAACACTTTGTCACTAAGGATATCGAAAAACTGAGATATTTTTTAGGCATTGAGGTATCCAGATCATCTGCAGGATTGTGCCTTTCCTAACGAAAATATGTCCTTGATCTTTTGCAGGAAACTGGTATGCTTGGCTGTAAACCAACCAACACCCGTCTTGACCCAAATACGGATTGGGACGATGAATCCTCTCCTTATGGTGATCACCACCAATTTAGAAGACTTGTTGGGAAGCTTATTTATCTCACTGTCACGAGAGCTGACCTTACTGCTGTTGTAGGTTTCATAAGCAGGCATCTTGACAAACCACACCAATGTCATTGGGACGCTGTGTGTCACATTCTGCGTTATCTCAAAAGCTCTCCAGGCAAAGGCTTATTATATAAAGAAGCACGACCATTGCAACCTCTCAGGTTTTTCAGATTCTGACTATGCAGGAAGTCGATCTGATCGTAAATCTACATCTAGCTATTGTACACTTGTGGGTGGCAATCTAGTTACTCGGCGAAGCAAAAAACAGACCGTAGTAGCCAGATCCAGTGCAAACATTTTAATCGTCTAATACAATTCCATTCACTTATCTATACACACATTTTAATATATATTAAAATCTAGATAATATAATCATTGATTTATATGTATACATTGTAATATGTATAACTATTTCCACACATTTGTACAATTATATGAAACCTTTTGACATATTCATACATATACATACATAAATAATATACCTACATACACAAACACATATTTGTACATGTATATATGCATTTTGATTTATTCACAATTTATACACACACTCTACACATTCGTACATTCATATACATACATTTTTATATCTGTACATTTATTACAAACACATTCGATATATAGACATATATACATTTATAAGCATATCATACATGCATTAAATGTTTATATCTAAATATAAGTGCCTAATTTACATATTTATATTTTTTATTTATGATCTCAATGTATCATTTTATATATTATTAGTTTGTTGAGAAAAAAAATCCAAAACCGCTTATACTCCCGTATATACTCCCGCATACCACATATACTCTATGTGGTACCCTCTCTGCCCATACACCGCATACCGCTTTCCTAAACAATGATGTCACGTGCTATCGTGGAGGATTTCCACATTGAAGTTGTTTGGTCCTCCGTTGCTTTCGGAGGTGGAAGACATACACAAGGCCGACAAACAAGGTTTTTTTAACATGACCTAAGGTCGACCTAGCGAAACTTTCGGCTCTTGAGTCTTCAGTTCAACCGTTGGGTCGACCATTGTTAGCATTATGTCGTATTTATGTGTGAGTGTATATATAGTAAGCAAACAATTGTTAATCATATAACATAAGTAGTAAAAGCAACATGAATGTCTGCTAAGTACCAGATAGAGATCAATATGAGCAAAATTGGTAGAAAATAATAAATATGATCAACAATTAGTAAGATAGAGATGGATGAATTGAAAAATCAACACCAAGCAACTACATTTGATTGCTACATATTTGAGGTTATGGGGGAATTGGTTAGGGAGCTGGTGAGGTAGGGGATCATCTGGGGTTCTAGAGGGTTATAGTTAGTGGGATAGATTTTTAAGCTTGGTTGAGCTGAGGGATCCTAGACCCGCCCCAAGTCAGCAAACCCGTTTCCAAGTTAGCGGGTGAACGGTTCAATCGGCCCGTGTCACTGGATAATTGTTGTTTTGGCCCCAAAATGGGTTTTAAGCTCACTCGATCTGCCAAGCTTCCCCGCTAGCAGTTCAACTGACTGGTCTGGTCGAGATTGATGACACTGCTGCCAGATCACCATTCTAGGACCGAGATTGTCCCGCCCAAATTTGAGTCGCACCCCAGTCTTCCTAATTGGGTCGACCATTAGTTAACGATCTAATTATCCTAGAGAACCGCGTAGTGCTGACCAGATCCTAAAGTCTTTGATATATTTCCAATTAAAGCCCTTATTCTTTTATATCTTCACAACATGCACCATATATTATGAAATTCGAAGCATAGCAATATCAACACTAAATCTAGCTTCTCGCCAAAAGAAAGCAAGGAAATCATTTGATTGACCACTTCATATAAATCCTCGAATATGCTTATTCAAAAGATATTTCTAATTCAAATTGAACACCTTAGCATTTATTGTGGCCTCAAGATACAGTTAGGCGAAATAATCATGTACCTAGAGGTTAATGGCTCTCTGAACTATATAAATAAACATCATGTCACCTGATTCTATGATCTTCATCGTCACATATCAATCATCACATGCACCAATTTATGATCTAAAAGCATAACCTAGGGTTTTGTATATCTTTAATCATTATATCCATCTTGGATCCAAATAGTTGCAAAACCCTAGAATTTCCTAAATATTGAAGCACCCTGACCGATCTTGCTTTGCTTCCATGGCCAATTGAGGTTGATCTAAGAAATCCAACTATATCCGACCTGTGCTTTACTACTAGGGAGTTTTCCTAGTCCCCTATGATGCCTCTCAACTCTAGCTTCAAAGGCATAGGATGCCTGAGAGACTTACACTTCTTGACAAGGGGTATATATAAGTAGTTGTCAAGCAATTTGTAAACCCTAGACTTTCTGGTCTTATTTTACTATGAGTGTGGAAGGTAAGGAAACTTCCCTCTAACCCAGATGGCACAAAATCATGGCCATAGAACCAGTGTTTTAAAAAGCGTCTGCTTAATCGCCACAAGGTGATGGTCGATTAAAATGTGCCATAAGCGCCGCTTGAGTGAATTTGGGAAAAGCGGCCGCTTTTTGCCCGCTTAACTCGCTTTTTCCCGCTTTTTCCCCACTTTTTTCCCGCTTTTTAGAAAAATACTGTAAGAATATAACATTAAGTACATTATATCCCCCGAATAATATTGACTATAATATTATTAAACTAGCATACATTAAATGTTCTATGATGTACCTAGTTCTAATTTAGAATGCATACTTTGTATGTAAGCTGTAATGATATGGTGCTTTTGTGATGTATCCAAGTATATTATAGGTAACTATTATCTAATTTAGAATGCATACTTTGATTAAATGTACTGCTGTAATGTATGACTATTTGATGATGTGCAAATGTAACAATACGTTTGTATGCTGGCTATGATAGGTTTATTGTTTACTGTTTAGCTATTGAAACATGTTATACAAAATTGTTGTTGCATCTTGTATATGCACTTATTATTTTATGTGTAGGGTGCTTAATCTATGACAAGTATATTGTTTACTATATTATATAGATACAATCATTGTTGTATAGTTGTGTTATAAACTATTTGGGTGTTTTATAATATCTTGTACAATGTTTAGATATGTATAAAAATTTAAAAAATATAGTATTTATATACATATGTAATTTTGCATAAAAGTTTATAGGAATTGGAAATCCGCTTTTCTAAAAAACGCCCGCTTAATCGCCCGCCTGGCGATTAATCGGCTACAAGGTCCCGTCCGCACACTTCCCGCTTTTTAAAACCTTGCATAGAACCTTGGATGCCTGGTTGTTCCTTGTCCTTGCTAGACAAGGGATGTCGTGAGAGGAAGATGGCTTAATCCTTGTTGAATGCAATTCTGATAAGATCCACAAGTTCCCAACTAGAATCACATCCATTGGATCTCACAACAATGGTCGTGCTCAGTCCCTAAATGTGTTGCAGTATTGCTAGGTCTTGGTGGTACAGAGTAAATTGGCCTAGTCTAGAGTCCCTAAAACTCAAATAAGAATTACATTGATTTTCTTGACAATTTTCTCTAAGACAACACATCAATCCAAAAGACACCATATTTTAACCAAGGCTTTGACATATATATCTTCATCATCATCATCATTTAGTCTCAAACCCAACCATGTTGCCATTGTCTACACAGATCCTTCTTTTCCATTGAGCTTTGTTATGGGTCATATCCTCATCATGAGGTAAAGATTTTAAATCTTTTATTGTAATAAACTTTCCCCAGGTATATTTAGCACTGCCTCATCTCCTTTCTACTTTCTTGATTCAAGCATCAAAGGAGTGCCAAAGTTTTATGGTCGGTTGTTAACCTACCATCTACACTCCTCCCTTATCCAGTTTTAGGACTGACTAAATTTGCAAATATAGGCAGAGTAGTCTCATCGATATATTTCTTCATCATAATTACTAAACCCCACTTCATCTTTAATAATTTCTATAAATCTTCAGATGATAGCTTCTTTTAAATAAGGTCAGTTACATCCAATATCTTCTATTGGGCCCTAATTGAAAGCCCAAACAAACTCCAAAGCTTGTCTTACTAAAATACAAGGTGCCTCACATCATAATGTGCCAGTGATTCTGATTTTATTTTATATGAGCTACACATAATTCGAATGAATTCTTCAAGTATCCAAGTTAATCACCTAGAATTTGATGATTGAATTGAGCTTTATCTCAATATTGAAACAACTTTGATCCTAATTTTAATCAGATATTTAAAAAATGACCCCTTTGACTTCCTAGGTTCCTTGGTGCTCTAGATTAGAGTCGGAGTGTTTCACAATCTCATATGTTATGAGGTGGTGCAAATGGTTCATGAAGCAAGCACATGTCAGTGAAAGGTAGAGGTATGTGGAAATATGTGGTAGAGTGAGTGGGTCTAGTTGGTGAGTAGTGTCTTGCACTATGGTGTGTTATTGAGGTTGCAAAAAGGGTTGGTCAAAAAGGTATTTCGACAGAGGTATTGATTGTACTAGGAAATTGCCATGGGTGGTTGGTAGTTGAAGAATATCTTAACCACTGATCACTTAAACTTTGTTAAAATATGCCTTTACTTATTGTCCTGTTATTTTACTTTTCTATAAGGATCTACATGTAATTGTTCCACTATTATATATATCAGGATACACACATTGTGTAACCATACGCTTTCACAATTTACTGTTTCTCATGGTATTATAGCAGGGCTAGATCCGGAGGGGCGCCGTCTCTCTCCCTCCCTCCCTCTCCTCTCTCTCTATTCCATAGGAGGGCTTCTCCTCTCCCCTGGCTTGATCCAGGATCTGTTGTCCTCCCGCCTCGCTCTGTAGATCTGGTCTGATTTTCTTCGGCTCCGACTCTTGCCTGCCCGTGTAGGCCCTTGAGCCGCCGAGTCTTTTGCTGGGCATAGGCGTAGCCTGTATGTAATTGGTCCGTCCAGTATTTCTACTGTGCCTACTGCCGCCTAGCTGAGGAACTAGGCGGTCATCTTCTGCCTGTGCCTACCTGTGCATACTCACCTTCGGTGTCAATGCTTTACCTGTCATGGCGTCTTCACATGACGATCTGCGTCGTCAGGTTACTACTGTTAAGATGGATGGGCGCAACTACCAGCATTGGGTCTGTTCTATGCAGATTTATGTAAAATCTCAAGGGAAACATTCTCATCTGACGCGTGATCCACCTCCTGTGCCTGCTGCCAATGCCGACTCCAAGGATGTCAAAGCTTATGATGACTGGGTCAAAGATGATTCCACTGTGATGACCTGGATTCTCAACAACAGTGAGACGAAAATCAGTGTCACCTTACTATACCTGCCTACAACAAAGAAGATGTAGGATTAGCTTGCTAGCACTTACTCTCACAGCCAGAATCCGAAGAAGGTGTTTGATATCACCAAGCAGCTGACCCGTCTACACTTCTCGGGATCTGACATTACTGATTACTTCTCTGCCTTTAAGGGACTCTGGGGAGAATTGGAGGCCTACCATTCATTGTCTATTGACTTGGCTACCATGCAACGTTAACACTAGGAGTTGCAGGTGGTTCAGTTCCTGTGTGGTTTACCGGAATCCTATGCTGGGGTTGTGGATCAGATTCTTTCCAGTGATCCACTGCCTACATTGCAGAGTGCGTTTCAGCGTCTTCAGCGGCTGCCAGCTTCCTCGTTTGAGTCACCTTATGACACTAGAGATACTACTTCCCTTCCTGCTATGTCCGACCGAGGTCGTGACCGCGACCGTGGTCATTTTCAAGAGAACCGTCCTCCTCTTTGCGCTGGAAGGGGGCGGAGTTCGTATGGTCGTGGAGCACCCTCTGGTCCTCCTAACGCTGCTCGTCCTCAGACTGGTCAGCGTTTCTATAGTTTCTGTGGCCAGTCTAATCATATTGAAGAAAAATGTTGGGAGAAATATCAGAAGTCGGCCTGGGCCAATGCGGCTTCTGATGCCCATGCTACCTCTGAGGGGGCATCACAACCTACTACCACTGATGCATCCGATTCCACTACTGTTGACTTTATCCGTTCGGAGGTGGAGGGTCTACTACTCGAGCGTACTAGATCATCATCCTCTGGAGCTGCCACTGGAGCTCATGCTGCTACATATTCTGGTTGTGATACTGCTTTCATCAGTGCACCCTCGCCTAGTACTGGTAATAAAAAATGGGTGATTGATTCGGGTGCCTCATCTCATATCTCTGGAAATCGCTCCCTTTTCAAAACCTTATCTAGACCGGTCTTTAATTCCTCTATTATGCATGCTGATGGATTCAAGACTGCTGTATCTGGGATTTGAGACATAGTTTCTCATTTTTTGTTAAAATCCGCTCTATATATGCCTCGCTTTCCACTGAACTTATTTTCTGTTAGCAAAATTGTACGTAGCCTGAACTGCAGTCTCACATTCATTCCTGGTACTTGTACTTTTCTGGACCTTCGCACGAGGATGAAGATTGGTGGGGGGAATGAAGGACCTGATGGCCTATATTATCTGGATGAATTGAAAAGGACTGACAACTTGGCACTAGCTTTAGCTCTATCTTCATCAGTTTCAGCATTGCAGTGACACTACAGACTTGGACACCCATCTTTTGAGAAGCTGAAACATGTCATCTCTGGTGTAGGAACGCACGGTTTTCAGTGCGATTCGTGTCAGTTAGGGAAACAATCTAGGACTGTCTATTCTAAACGATCCCAGATTAGTAGTAAAAACATTTTTGATCTTGTTCATGTTGATGTATGGGGTTCGTGTCATGTTCCAAGTCTGTCTGGCAATAAATACTTTATTCTGTTTATTGATGATTTTCCTCGTGCCACTTGGTTGTTTCTGTTGAAAAATCGGTCTCAAATGCTATCTACAATAAAATTCTTTTTTGCAGAAATAAAAACTCAATATTCAATGCCAGTTATGTTACATTATATATTTCCTGTTTTACATAGCCTGTTATTTGTTTTGTTATTTTCCTTTATATATTGACCTCTCTGTAAATCTCTCAGTATTATATATATGAGGGTGAACACATTGTGCAACCCTGAGCTTTCTGGAATTCCTGACTCTGTCACATGGTATCAGAGCAGGCTCTACCCTAGCCGTCTTTACCTCCCTCCCTCCCTTCTCTCTCCTCCGCCCCCTCCCCCCCCACCCGATCGCCGCTCGGCAGCAGGCTGCCCGCCGCCGGCAGCAGCAGGCCGCCGGCCGGCTGCAGCAGCCGCCGTCGCTGGCTTAGCCAGGGCAGCCGCAGCGCCGGCAGGCCGCAGGTCCCTCCGCGGGGGTCTCTGTGGTTCCTTCTTGCCTCCTGGCGTGGTGCACCGCTAGTGCTTGAGCAACCTTGGTTGTTGTTCGCACAACAGGTGCGCTGCCGGGTGGTCGTTTTCTACGGGACCACTGAGCCACTGGTAGATCTGGACTAGATCAGTCTTCCGGGGGAGATCGGCGCATTGTTCGTCTAAGGGACAACCTTCGGTTCGTGTTTGTTTGTGCCTGCCTGCCCGTGTAGGCTTCGGCCTTCGGGTTTTCTGCTACGCTTCGGCGTGGTTTGTATGTGAGTGGTCCACGGTGACTAGCTTCTGCCTGCCTGACGGCGTAGTCCGTCTTCTGTCTGTGCCTACTTGTGCCTGCCTTCCTGCCGGTCCTCATGGCGTCTTTTGGGGATGATATATGGAGAGACTCGCGTCGTCAAGTCACTACTGTTAAACTTGACGGGCGCAACTACCAGCTTTGGGTATGCTCCTTTGTGATCTTTGCCAAATCACAAGGGAAGTACTCTCACCTGATTCGGACTGGCCCGCCTCAGCCTGCAGAGGAGGCGGATGCAAAGGACATCAAAGCCTTTGATGACTGGGTTCGTGATGACTCGACAGTTATGACATGGATTCTCAACAGCTCCGTTGAGAAGATCAGTGTCACTCTTCTTCAGCTGCCTACGGCGAAGCAGATGTGGGATCAGCTCGCCAGTACCTACTCAAATAGTGAAAATCCCAAGAAGGTCTTTGATATCACCAAGCAACTGGGGCGCCTACAGTTTACGGGATCTGAAATATCTGACTACTTCTCCACCTTCACTGGTCTGTGGGGTGAGTTGGAGATGTATCACCCGCTGTCTACTGATTTAGCGACTATGCAAAAACAGAGGGCGGAACTTCAGATGATTCAGTTTCTCAGTGGTTTACCCGAGTCCTATACGGGCGTGGTAGATCAGATCTTTGCGAGTGATCCACTTCCTACCTTGCAGACTGCCTACAAGCGTCTCCAGCGCCTTCCGTCGTCTCCACCGTCTCCACCTCCTGAGACTGGAGACTCTACTGCTTTGGCTGCTTGGGGCGGGCGTGGGCGTGGCCGTGGTCGCTCCAATGATGGCCGTCCTCCCCTGGGTGCAGGCAGGGGGCGTGGACCTGGTGCTGGACGTGGAGCTCCTCCTTCTGCCCCACCTTCTGCTGCTGCGCGTCCTCAGCAGGGACAACACGTATGTACTTTCTGTGGCCGGTCTAACCATATTGAAGAAAAATGCTGGGAAAAGTATGGTAAGCCGGCGTGGGCCAATGCTGCTACAGATTCCTCATCTACTGCGTCTGAGGGTGGTGCTCAGATACCTGCTCCAGATCCTGCGGGGGCTACCGCAGACTACATTCGTGCTGAGGTGGAGCGTCTTCTTCTTGAGCGTGCTGCTTCTGCTGCATCTACTAGCGGAGCGCATGCTGCTTTTTCTGGTTATGATACTGCCTTCCTCAGCTCCTCCTCACCTTCTACTTCTGGTAATACCAAATGGGTGATAGATTCTGGTGCATCTGCACATATTTCTGGAAATAGATCTTTGTTTAAACATATATCTGCACCTTCCCGACATTCTTCTGTTATGCTTGCTGATGGCTCCAAGTCCTCGGTCCTTGGAGTCGGTGATATTATCTCTCAGTTTGGCCTCAAATCTGCCTTATATGTGCCCAGATTTCCTCTTAACTTATTGTCTGTCAGCAAAATTTTAAGGAGTTTAAAATGTAGCTTGACATTTGTTCTTGGTTCATGCGTTTTTCAGGACCTTCGTACGAGGACGAAGATTGGTGGGGGGTATGAAGGTGCTGATGGGCTCTTCTACTTGGACCAGTTACCTCGATCAGAGAAAGCTGCTGTGATATTTGCATTATCTGCTTCTGTTTCTGCTCTACAGTGGCACTACAGGCAGGGCCATCCCTCGTCAGAGAAGCTGCGTAGTTTAGTTCCTGATATTGGCAGTTGTCATTTTTAGTGTGAATCATGTCAGCTAGGAAAACAAACTCGTACTGTGTATCCTAGACGTAGTACTGTGAGCAGTAAAAACATTTTTGATTTAGTCCACTCTGATGTATGGGGTCCATGCCATGTACCAAGCTTGTCTGGTTACAAGTATTTCATTCTTTTTATTGATGATTTTTCGAGGACTACTTGGTTGTTTCTGTTAAAAAGTAGGTCCGAAGTGCTGTCTACTATCAAATACTTCTTTGCTGAAATAAAAACGCAGTTTGGCTTGCCTATTAAAGTTTTTCGCACTGATAATGCTTTAGAGTTTGTTAAGCAAGATGTGGCTGGTTTTTGTAAATCTGTGGGTACTATTCACCAAACTTCGTGTGCTTATACCCCACAACAAAATGGTGTTGCTGAGAGGAAGAATAGACACTTGTTAGAAGTTACCGGGACGATAATGATGCATTCTCATGTGCCCCGCTCTTATTGGCCTGAGGCTATCTTGACTGCATGCTTTCTGATTAATAGGATGCCATCGTCTGTCATTGGAAATAACGTTCCCATCCAGGTTTTGCACCCTGACACCTCCTTGTTTACTGTGCCTCCTAGGATTTTTGGGTGTACTTGCTTTGTTCGATTGCTTGGACCTACTTCTGATAAGCTATCTCCTCGAGCTGCTAAATGCATTTTTTTGGGCTATTCTCGAACTCAGAAGGGTTACATATGTTATAATCCCAGCACCCGAAAGTGGTTTACCAGTAGTGATTTTTTTTTGAAGATACACCGTATTATTCTTCAGCAGGAGATAGTTTGCAGACTGACATTCTGGCTCCTCCTTTACCTGTTATTTCTGAATGTATGCCTGACCACACTGACACTGAGATTACTGCAAAGCAAGATCCTCCTCTTATTGTTTATCAACGCAGGAATAAAGCACCTTCCACACAAGTACCCCCCCAAGACAACCAATCTTCTCCTCCAGAAGGTTCTGCTACTCCTGAGGTACACTCTGATCTTGACATACCTATTGCACTCCGTAAGGGTACTCGTTCTTGCACTTCTCATAGCATTGCTCAGTGTGTGTCTACTGCTCATCTGCATACTCATTCCAGCAATTTTGTATCTGCCTTATCTGCTGTGGCTGTACGTAAGAATGTTCAGGAGGCTTTGAAAAGTACGGCTTGGACATCTGCTATGAATGATGAGATGATTGCTCTTACTGACAGAGACACTTGGGAGCTGGTGGATCCACCTCCTCAGTGTAAGCCTGTAGGCTGCAGGTGGGTTTATGCCGTCAAATATCAACCTGATGGAACGGTTGAAAGGTTGAAGGCAAGGCTTGTTGCGAAGGGCTATACTCAGACATATGGCATTGATTATTTTGAGACTTTTTCTCCTGTTGCTCGCCTTAACTCTGTTAGGATTCTTTTATCTGTTGCTGTGAATCTAAACTGGCATCTCATGCAACTTGATGTGAAAAATGCTTTTCTGTATGGTGACTTACAGGAGGAGGTGTATATGGAGCAACCTCCTGGGTGTGTTGCTCAGGGGGAGTCTCACAAAGTATGCAGGCTTAAGAAGTCTATCTATGGGCTCAAGCAGAGTCCTCGTGCCTGGTTTGATAAGTTGAGCAGGATCATGATTGATTTTGGCTTTCTGAGGTCACAAGTTGACCATTCTGTATTCACAAAAAAGACTTTTGCTGGTATTACTGTTCTGGATTGTATATGTTGATGACATTATTATTTCTGGCAGCGACACTCTTGGTATTCAGGCTACCAAAGATCATTTGGGCAAGCATTTTGCTACCAAAGATCTAGGCAGACTTCGGTACTTTCTTGGCATAAAAGTCTCTAGAAACTCTAATGCCTTGGTTCTTTCGCAGAGAAAGTATGTTCTTGATATTCTGTAGGAGACTGGTATGCTTGGAGCGAGACCTGCAGACACTCCTCTTGATCCCAATGTTAATTGGGATGATGATTCCTCTGCTATGTTTACTGATCATAAAAAATTCAGGCGGTTGATTGGTAAATTGATCTATTTGACTGCTACTCGTCCTGATATTGCTACTGCAGTAGGTCTTCTTAGCAGGTACCTCGACAAACTCAAACAGTGCCACTGGGATGCTGCATGTCAAGTTTTGAGATACTTAAAAAAGTCGCCTGGCAAGGGACTTCATTATAAAAAGAATGGGCACAATGTTCTTGAAGGGTATTCTGATTCTGATTATGCAGGCAGCAAAGTTGATAGAAAATCTACTTCTGGTTACTGTACCTTTGTAGGAGGCAATCTTGTCACCTGGAGAAGCAAGAAACAGAATGTTGTGGCCAGATCTAGTGCTGAAGCTGAGTACAGGGCCATGACCCATACTGCTTGTGAGTTGCTGTGGGTGCGTTCTCTCCTGAAAGAGTCTGGGATTGAGTCTTCGTCGGCCATTCCTATGCATTGTGATAACAGAGCTGCCATCTTCATTGCAAATAATCCTGTCTATCATGAGCGCACCAAACACATTGAAGTTGACTGCCACTTCATCAGAGAATCTATTCTTGCTGGCAAGATATGCACTCCATTCACAAGATCTGAAGATCAAGTTGCTGATATCTTCACCAAGCTCTTGGCGAAGAAATAGTTCTGCATGCTGTTGGACAAGTTGGGCATGATTGACATCTATGCTCCAACTTGAGGGGGAGTGTTACATTATATATTTCCTGTTTTACATAGCCTGTTATTTGTTTTGTTATTTTCCTTTATATATGGACCTCTCTGTAAATCTCTCAGTATTATATATATGAGGGTGCACACATTGTGCAACCCTGAGCTTTCTGGAATTCCTGACTCTGTCACAAGTTAAAATTCTGAGAACCGACAATGCTTTGGAGTTTGTTCAGAAAGAAGTTGGACTGTTTTGTCGATCTGTTGGTACTATTCATCAGACATCATGTGCCTATACGCCTCAACAAAATGGAGTTGCGGAGCGGAAAAATAGACATTTACTTGAGGTCGCTAGAACTATAATGCTACATTCTCATGTACCTAGACTTTTCAGGCCAGAAGCTATCCTAACTGCCTGCTTTCTGATTAATAGAATGCCGTCTTCTGTTATCGGCAACAAGATACCTGTACAGGTTCTACAACCTAATGTACCTCTGTTTTCTGTACCTCCACGGATATTTGATTCTACCTGTTTTGTGCGATTACTTGGACCGAACTATGATAAATTATCTCCTAGAGCAGAAAAATGTATTTTTTTGGGGTATTCTCATACTCAAAAGGGTATCGGTGCTATAGTCCTACTACAAAAAAATGGTTCAGGAGTAGTGATGTGGTGTTTTTTGAGGATACACCGTTTTATTCTGCTAAAGGAGATATCTTGAATTTTGACATAATCGCAACACCATTGCTTGTCACGAGTGATTGCATATATGATACTTCACCTGCTGAAACTACTACTCCACTTATTGTGTATAAACGCAGGAACAGGTCACAATCTGCTCAAGACCCCCCATGCAACACCAATCTCCTCCTCTAGAAGGTCCTACTCCTGTTGAGGTACACTCTGACTTAGATTTGCCTATTGCTCTCAGAAAAGACACTCGTTCTTGTACTTCTCATAATATTGCTAATCATGTTTCTACTGCACATCTGAGTATTTATGCTAGTAACTTTGTGGCTGCCCTATCTGCTATTGCTGTTCCCAAGACTGTACATGATGCCTTACAAAGTTCATCCTGGACGACTGCCATGAAAGAGGAGATGACTGCTCTTGCTGATAGAGGAACTTGGAAGCCGGTAGATCCACCTCCTGAGTGCAAACCTGTTGGCTGCAGATGGGTTTATGCTGTGAAGTATCAACTTGATGGTACAGTGGAACATTTGAAGGCATGCCTGGTAGCAAAAGGGTACACTCAAACTTATGACATTGATTATTTTGAGACGTTCTCGCCTGTTGCCAGACTTAACTCTGTCAGAGTTCTACTTTGTGTTGCTACTAATTTAGATTGGCCTCTTATTCAACTGGATGTTAAAAATGCCTTTCTGTATGGGGATCTTCAAGAAGAGGTTTATATGGAGCAACCTCCTGGATTTGTTGCTCAGGGGGAATCACATAAAGTTTGCAGGTTAAAAAAATCTAAGGACTCAAACAGAGTCCTTGGGCATGGTTTGACAAGTTGAGTAAAATCCTGACTACAATTGGTTTTCTGAGATCACAGGTTGTGTTAAAGTGTCTATATTAGTCTATTAGTTAAATAGGCTAATTAGTTTAGTGGGCCTTTATATTCCGGCCCGTCTAGTTTAGATTACTTGGGACACAAGTCTCAGGGTTTCTCCCTTGCTCCTATATATAAGACAAGGGTGTCCAGTCTTGTATCAATCTATCACAATTAATTCCTATTCAATCGATATCTAATATTTTAACATGGTATCAGAGCGGGTTCCGTCCCGAGAGAACCCTAGCGCCGCCGCTTCCCTCTCTCTCTCTCCAAGCCGCCGACTTCTCCCTTGCAGCCGCCGCCACTCCTCTCTCCGAAGAGAGCAACCGCGGGCTCTCTCCGCCTGCGGGCGGCCGTTGCCATGGCCTTGGCCGGCTGCCTGCTAGGCATATCCCAGCCTCCATGGTCATCTCTATTCTCTATTCTTTTATTCTTTCCATACACCTCCGCTGCCTATCATAGCAGCCGTCCTCCATCATCATCCGCATCAGTCGCCGCCGTAGGCATCCGCCGCGGTAATCTCCATCCGCCATCCATCATCAGCAGCACCAGCCAACGCCGCCGCCGCAGCCAACAGGAGCAACACTGCCCCATAAACCGCCATCTCCAGCAAACGACCATCATCCAAGCCACCATCCCAAAGGAACAGCCGCCGACCATCCGGGACGCAACCTGCATTCCCGTCGTCGATACTATCGACCCAAGCGTCGATGGTATCGACGTTAGTCCAGACGCAAAGTGCAGCCCAGCCGCCGCGTCGATACCATCGACCCGAGCGTCGATAATATCGACGTTAGTCCAGACGCAAAGTGCAGCTCAGCCGCCGCCGTGTCGATACTATCGACCCGAGCGTCGATAGTATCGAGATCAGTCCAGAAGCAACCTACTGCATTCCCGTCGATACTATCGACAGGAAGTCGATGGTATCGACTTTATCACAGCGACAGAAGAGTGTCTGTCGATACCATCGACAGCCCTGTCGATGGTATCGACAGTTGATCAGTGACGATGTGAAACGGATACACCTATCTCATGACGTCTCCAGATCTGCCTTCATCGCCGCTTTGGAGAGGGTCCGCCTTAGCTCCGCATGCATCCTCTTGGCATGCAATATCTCCAGAGTCACGCAGGAGACCCTTTGTCATCTCCTATGTTGCGACAAAGAGCTTCATCAGCCGAGCGTCATATCCAACCATCATCCGCAAGCTACTGCTCCTCTACTTCATCATCATCCCGACGATCTTCATCCGCAAGTTGCTGCTGCGTTGTGCGTCATCATGCTACCGCTGTCATCTACAATAGGCGATCACCCATCACTCTCCACCGCTACCAAACAACCATGTTTACTACCCCCATATGCATTATCCCTGTCTCTATTCGGATCCTTAATCAGTTCTATTTTTGCTAATCGAATCTTATTTTGACCCGACTAGATCCATTTATTTTTCTACCCGGATCTCATGTTGACCCATTTAGTATACTCTCTTTGGCTATCGGTTTCATTCTCCACATATTATCCATCTTCATTTCACATATTCCTCTCTTTTTCCACCATTTTCTTTCCCACCCACCCATATTATGTGAGCATCCCTTTTCCCCATTACAGGGGGGTCATATATCCAGTTCTCCACACCAAACACTCACTCTTGTCGTATTTGGTGTGCGGGGGGATAGAGAGGAGAGAAAGAGATGAGAAGAGAGAGTGGGCATGAGAGCATATGAGAGAATGTATGAGAGAGATAGTATGAGATGAGATGATGATATATGTATTCAGATTATATATATTCCAGGCTATCTTCATGGAGCTTCACATCGTTCAACACACCGGTTCTCTACTTAAGCCAACAATGAAGATCCAGCGTCGACACCATATCCGTTGTTGATGATGTAATCCTTCAGCTGCATTCACATGAGACAGATGGGTGCTTCTTCAGAAGCTCATAGTTTTCTCTTCACCGAGCTGCTTCATCACGTCTTCTCCGAGCTACATCTGCTGTATCGACATCGCCTGTAGCTGATCCTCTTGGGACTTTCCTTGATGGATGATATCTACTTTCCTGTCAAGCCCCCATGGTTCATGCATCGTATCAAGCAACAGATCGTCCGTCCACGTTCGTGCCGCGTTAAGCACGTATTCCAGTGACGACTTGTTGTAGTATCAGGTCCATTCTTCGACACTATATTCGCGTTCGTGCCGCATTAAGCACGTATTCCAGTGGCACATTCTTCAGCCTACAGGGTATCTTCAGATGTCTTCATTTCAGATGCACTTCAAGGAAGACCTTCTTCAAAGCTCGAGTATCTTCAGCCTGCAAAGTCATCATCAGTATTTGATTCAGGGGGAGTATTGATTAAGGGGGAGTAACATATTTTGTATGGGAGTGATATTTATCTTCATCTTTCATTTATCATTTCTTTTTATCGAGTCTTGTAACTCTCCAAGCTTAGACATGTGTTTCACCCATGCTCCAGCTTGAGGGGGAGTGTTAAAGTGTCTATATTAGTCTATTAGTTAAATAGGCTAATTAGTTTAGTGGGCCTTTATATTCCGGCCCGTCTAGTTTAGATTACTTGGGACACAAGTCTCAGGGTTTCTCCCTTGCTCATATATATAGGACAAGGGTGTCCAGTCTTGTATCAATCTATCACAATCAATTCCTATTCAATCAATATCTAATATTTAAAAGGTTGATCACTCAGTCTTTACAAAAAGGACCTCTTATGGTATTGTGATTTTGATTGTTTATGTTGATGATATCGTTCTATCTGGCAGTGATTTTTCTGAGATTCAGGCTACTAAAGCACACTTGTGCAAACATTTTGCTACTAAAGACCTGGGAAAGCTACAATATTTTCTGGGCATTGAGGTGTGTAGGACCTCTAGTGCTCTTGTATTATCTCAGAGGAAGTATGTTCTTGACCTGTTACAGGAGACTGGGATGCTTGGTGCACGTCCGAATGATACTCCTCTGGATTCCAATGTTAATTGGGATGATGACTCTTCTCCTATGTTTCCAGACAATAAAAAATATAGGAGACTGATTGGTAAGATGATCTATCTGACTGTTACTAGAGCTGATATATCTACTGTTGTTGGTCTTCTTAGCAGGTACTTGGATAAGCCTAGACAGTGTCATTGGGATGCTCTTTGTAATATTATGAGATATCTTAAGAATTCACCTGGCGAAGGCCTCCACTATAAAAAGCATGGACACTGTTCTCTGGAAGGCTACTCTGACTCTGATTATGCTCGAAGTAAGATTGACAGAAAATCTACTTCAGGCTACTGTACTTATGTTGGAGGTAATCTTGTCACCGGGAGGAGTAAGAAACAAAATGTTGTTGCTAGATCCATTGCTGAAGCTGAATACAGGGCGATGGCCCACATTGCTTGTGAACTCCTATGGGTACAATCTCTTTTGAAAGACTTCGGGGTTGAGTCTTTTGCTGCTATTCCGATGCATTGTGACAATAAAGCTGCTATCTTCATTGCTAATAATCCTGTATATCATGAGCGCACAAAACATATTGAAGTTGATTGTCACTTCATTTGAGAGACTATCTTATCTGGCAAGATTTGCACTCCTTTCACCCACTCAGAAGATCAGGTTGCTGATATTTTTACAAAGCTGCTGGCCAAGAAACATTTCAGCTCGTTTGTGGACAAGTTGGGCATGATTGATATCTATGCTCCAACTTGAGGGGGAGTGTTAATATATGTCTTTACTTATTTTCCTATTATTTTACATTTCTATAAGGACCTACCTGTATTTTTTCCACTATAATATATATCAGGGTACACACATTGTGTAAACCCTACGCTTTCACAATTTACTGTTTCTCAAGCTTGAATACCAAATATGCTCCTCATAATTAAGAAGAAAAACATTGACCTCTAGACGTGGTCAATAAGGATTGAAGACCTTCCCAAGAGGGCCAAGACTAATTGTTATGAATGGTTTCAGAATTTGATCATTAATGTATTAAAGAATATAAAAGAAACATAAATGCTATTTTGAACTTTTCAGTTGCAACATTGGTTTATTTTGCTTATGTAATATAGACAAATTCTGAATCTCAATTGTATGCCTCCATTTTCATGATTTGAGAATTCGGAACTAAACTATTTAACTAGTACACCTATCTTTCAAATGCTGTGCTCATGTATAATTAAATTACGCACTACATTGCATTGTAGGGAGCACCTGCCTTGTAAATTGTACTTATTTATATTTGGATTTTAAAGGATATTGATTTACTGTCATATTGTTGTTTCAAATTCTTCCCAAGACCAAATTGTTATGAAAGGATTTCAGAATTTGATCATGAAGTAGTAAAAACAAGAAAGAAGCATAAAAGCAAAGTTAAACTTTTCATTGGCAACTATGGTTTATTTGATGAAATATAAGAGAAATAATTCTGAATCTCATCCGTATGCCCCCATTTTCGTGATGGGAGAATTCAGAACAGAACTACTACAACTAATATTTCAAACTTTTTCCGGCAAGGAGTGGTCCAAGTGGTCAAGCACGGTGTCCCCTAACAAAGGGACCTGAGTTTGATTCCTAGAATCCGCCTTGAATTTACCACCCTTCCGGACATTCGGCCTCCGCCATGGTTCGTGGGAGGGGGAGACTAATGTCTCTCCTAACTAAAAAAAAAACATTTCAAACTTTTTATAAATTATGTGCCCATCAATTATAGAATTACACACGTTGCAGTGTAGGGACCGCCTGCCTTTTGAACTGTACTTGTTTATATTGGAAGTTTTTCAAGATTTTTTCATTGATGATCCTATTATTGTTTAATATTCTTGAATATTTTAGGTGTAGTTGAAGAACAACATCCACTTTCTAAGTTTGAAGATAGAGGAACTGGTAGTATCTACGCCATGGCGGCTGCTATGTTTTCATCAGTAACAGGTGGAATCACCTATTGCCTGATAAAGTCTGGAGCCAAAGCTACTGATCAACCTGTGTATGATATCTAAACTCAGCAGTTTCTTTCTTCTAATAATGCGATTGTGAAATTTCTTAGTGCCAACAATTATCTCGACTAACCACATTCCAGCAAATATGATATCTTAATCTCAAATAGCTACACTGAAAAGATTAGTGAATGGGAATGTAGTTACCGTGTTATACTTTGGTTCTGATACGTGACACAAGATGGGAGAAGTCTACTTGACTTGTATGATGAACAGGGGCACACTTATTTATATATGTATGGGAAGCGGTCTTCACCCATTCACACATGTGGGACTAAATAAACACATGTACAGAGTAAACACATTACAAACAAAACACGTCCTCTCCAGCTGGTGTATACATATCATAAGCAGTAAGCTTGTTACATAGAAACTTGACCAGAAAACCATTCAGAGATTTACTGAAATCTGCCAACTGATTTTCTGATCTCACTGAAGTTGGATCAACCCATCTTGAAGCTTTTCTTTAAGAAAGTAACAGTCCACTTCTGTATGCTTTGTTCTATCATGGAAGGCAGGGTTGGAAGCAATGTGGACAACAACCTGGTTATCACACTTCAACTTGATAGGATGAAGATCGAAGAAACCTAGATCTTCCAGAAGATGTCTAGTTTATATAAGCTTGCAAATGACATGGCTCTTTATTTAGTAGCTGCATAGGATCTTGCTACTACTGTCTGTTTGTAGCTTCTCTGAGACACCATACATCCACCCACAAACAGACAAGAACCAATAATGTAACCCATTTTAATACTGGAACCTGCCCGATCTGTATCAGAGAATTCTAGAATCTTCAGATGATTATGATTCCGATACAAGATACATTTCGCAAAAGTTCTACTTAGGTACCTTAGAATGCGAATAACTGCCTCAATATGCTTATAACAAGGCTTCTCCATAACCTGACTGACTGCATTGGTGGAAAAAAAAATGTTTGCCTCAGTCACTTTAGGTAGTTCAACTTTTCCACAAGTCTTCTATATCTTTATGGATCTTCAAGTAGATTTGCATGCTCCACAGATGATTTGACCTTACGATAGGAGCGTCTAAGGTTTGGTTCTCAGCATTCTTGTTTCTTCAAGTAAGTCTACAACATACTTTCTTTAGAAATGGCATCCTTTTGTTGGACTTGGCAACTTCAGTACCTTAGAAATATTTGAGACGGCCTAGTCCTTTGTGTGGAACTTGCCTTGGAAAAAGAATTTCAATTTTGAAATGTCGTATTGATGATCACCATTAATAATTATTAGTATATATGCTTTATGCTTTATGTTTTATTGTGTGCTTCAGACCATCTTGTCTTTAGCTTCTCTTTTATCCCATACCTAATTCTATTTCTCACTTATTCTCTTATCCTATAAAAGAGTCCATTGTATCTGATTTTGACATATCAAAGAAAGATTTTCTTGTTCTATATGGTATCAAATGTGTTCGATCCACCTTAAACCTGATGCTTCCAAACCCCCTCTGAGATGCCCCCCCCCCCCCCCCCCCCCACACACACACACGCCGCCAGCCACCGCTAGCTCCCTGCCCCCCTCTCTTCTTCCCGCCGCCACAACCTCTTCTCCAGCCTGCCGCCCTGCCCCTCTTCTTTTCCATGCCCCATCCCCACCATTCCTCTACACCACCGCTCATGCGCCCCTTCACCCACCTATCGTCCCTCTCCACCGCCAATCAGCCTTCCTACCTTCCGTTCTTCTCCATCTTTGTCTTCTGATACTCTAAAGTAGCACGTTGAAGATGTAAAAGGACCATCTTTGTTGCCTGCCTACGTCTCATGGTGGAGTAACTCTCTCCCCGTGATGGCGTAGGTCCTTTTTTTGCCCATACTTATTAAGGCGGCAAGGCGAAACGGTATTGGGGCTGGACTCCTTGTGCCTAGGCACGACTAGGCGCGCCTAGGCGACCTTTAAAAATAATAATTTATGTATATATTTTATGTATATATACATGTGTCATGGTTTTTCCCCACTTATATACACACATTGTGTAGTTATCTATATATTTATAGTCGATCTCCCCATATATATATATATTTTATTGTATGAAAAAATAACCAATTACATTTCTAATAGATTATCATTGACAATAATGTCAAGGACACGAAAAGAATTATTGTAAAGAATGTAAGAGAGTGATCAACATATAAATATATATTTATTTTCATACATAGCTACAAGTATTAAGCAATGTAATCACTATCCTTCATAGCATAGCTACTTAGTACAATCTGAATTGAAGGTGCAAACTAAGAAAAATCAAATGTGTACTAAGAGTATTAGATCCAGTCAAACAAAAAAGAGTATTAGATCCAGTCAAACCCAAAAAGAGTGTTAGATCCAATTAAAAGTGATATTTGGCACATAAAATAGGCAATACTATTAATTTTGAGCATTGGTGTAGCCATATCAAACATTAAAATAAGTGAATATACAACTAGACCCACAAAACTAGGTCATTGTAGCATTATAAATAAAGTGTCCTCGCCTAGGCGCAGCACTGGGGCGCCTTGCCGCTTAGGCGGCCGCCTAGGCGAGCGCCTTGACAAGTATGTTTTTACCCCTATGTGGGTTTCTCAAATCTGTTAATTCAGATTTGCTGCTGCTTGCTACTGCCCATATGTGGGTTTCTTGGATCTATTGATCCAGATCTACTGTGCTTTGCTGCCCCTATGCAGGTTTCTCAGATCTAGTGATCCAGATCTACTTCTTTTGTTGTTGCTACTTCATCTCTATGTGCGTATTCACTCTGGCTTCCATGGCGACTACAGATCCACCTCGGTCTTTATTTGTGACGACCATGAAACTCGATGGATCAAACTACCATCTTTGGTCGAAATCGTTTGAACTTTATGTTAAAGCCCAAGGGTGTTATTCCTACATTTCTGTTGATGCTCTGATCCCTCCTGATGCTACAGTTGATGAAAAATCCAAGTAAGCCTACGAGTAATGGTCCAAAGATGATTCTGACGTCATGACATGGATGGTGAATAGTGCCAAACCAAAGATCATTTAGTCTTTTCTTCGCCTTCAGAATCCCAAACCTATGTGGGATCAACTATCCCAGTATTCTTACCAATAGAGCCTGAAGAAGATCTTCGAGATCTTCCAGAATATGGCAAAAAAAGAGTACTCCACTGATGGATCTATCGAAGATTACTACAATCAATGTTTGACACTCTGGGATGAATACAAAGTATACCATCCCCTCTCTTCCGACATCAAAGAAGTTCAACGGCAACACAACGAACTTCAGTTAGTTTAGTTCTTGGCTGGCCTCTCGTCATCCTTTTCTGGTGTAGTTGAACATATATTATCTAGTGATCCCTTACCCAGGGATGTTCTCAAGCGCGTTCGACGCCTCCCTTCCATGTCTTCGCTATCTGCTCCTTCTGATCACTCGGTTCTAGTGGTCTGCTCCAATGACTCAGGTCAAGGGCGTGGACGTGGTTGCGGTGGTCGTGCTTCTGATACTTTTGGAGGTGGTCCTCCTTCTGGCCCTAGACAAGGCCAACATCAACTTCCTACTAATAACCGCTTCTGCAACTTCAGTGGGTGCACGAACCACACTAGAGACCGTTGCTGGAAAAAGCATGGTGAACCTGCTTGCGTGAACCAAGATTCCTCTACTGCTTCTTAGAATTCGATTGATGTTGCCTCCAATCCAACCCAACCCACGATTGACTGGATTCACTCGGAGTTTGAGAAACTCCTCTAGGCTCGTCTATCATTGCCAACACCTGCCCCAAAAGGAGGTTCTTTTGCTTTACTTGCGTCTTCTACTGCTTATGGTAAAAATAAATGGGTCATCGACTCAGACACATCTACTCACATGTATGGCTGCTTTGATCTATTTACTGCCTTGTTTAAGACTACACGGGCCCATTCTGTAACTACTGCTGATGGGACTCAGTCTGCTGTCGATGGAGTTGTAACTATATCTGTTTTAAAATCTGCACTTAAAATCTGTTGCATATATGCTTCGAGATTTCCTCTTAATCTGCTATCTATTAGTAAAATTGTTAAGAGGCTTAAGTGCTCAATCACTTTTGATCCCGATGGTTGTGTTTCAGGATCTCCAAATGAGGACGAGGATTGGTTCGTGCCATGAGGGACCTGATGGACTGTATTACCTGGATGTGTTGCAATCTGCTGCAGCTGTGCTATCTTCTTCTGTGACTGGTTTGCAATGGCACTATCGTCTGAGACACCCTTCTGTTGCAAAGTTGCGATGTTTATTTCTTGATTTTTGAGAAACACTTTCTGTATGAATCTTGCCAATTTGGCAAACAGACTCGGGCTTTTTTCCTAAAAAGAAAGAAATAGGCTCTAAAAATCTTTTCGATATTATTCATGTCGGTATCTGGGATCCTGTTCTATTACTAGCTTGTCTGGCTTTCGCTACTTTATTACCTTTTATTGACGACTATTTGAGGCAACTTGGTTGTTTCTTTTAAAGGATCATAGTATTATTTTGCAAACTATCACCACCTTTTCCATTGAGATCCAAACCCAATTCAATATAACTGTTAAAATCTTGAGAACGGACAATGCCTTAGAATTTATGCAAAAATTTGTGGATCTGTTTTATACTTCTTAAGGTACTGTTCATCAGACTTCTTGTTCTTACATACCACAATAAAATGGCGTGGAAGAATGGTCATCTTCTTGAAGTAGCACGCACTATTCTTCTCCATTATCATGTCCCTAAACATTTCTGGCCTAAAGCCATTTCTACTGCGTGTTACTTAATAAACCGAATGCCTTCTTCTGTGTTGGATAATCAAGTTCTTGTCTCTCTTCTATATCCTGATGCACCTTTATTTTCTATTCCGATACACAAGCAACACTGTTTGTAAGAAACTCCACCCTGGAATATCTAAACTTGACCCCTGCTTTACTAAGTGTATCTTTTTGGGATATTGTCAAACTCAAAAAGGACATTGATGCTATGATCCTGTCAACAAACAATGGTTTGTGGGTGTGGATGTTGTCTTTTTTGAACACATGACATACTTCTCTGACAAGGGGGTTGCTTTATCAAGTGACTTGTTGGATCCTACTCCGCTGCTTCAAGTGGTCGAACATGATCACACTAAAGTAACTGAAGATCTTCCTACTTTGAAGGTGTACAAGAGAAGACCCAAGGTTACAAATCCGTCCATGGCCCCTCAACAACCAATTCCTCCCTCGCTAGCAGATCATAACACCTCCTAGGTAATCTCTGACGTACACCTTCCTATTAGCCAAAGGAAAGATGTTCGCTTCTGCTCTAAGAATCCAGTTAGTAATTTCTTCTCTTCCATTAATCTTGGTGCTAGCTTTGCTTGTTTTACTGTTGCTCTTTTTTCTATTTCTGTACCAAAGAATGCTTTACAAGCTCTTCAACATCCTGTCTGGCGTCAAGCTATGGAAACTAAAATGACTGCCCTTCAAGATCACAAGACTTGAGATCTTATTGATCGTCTTGAAAATTGTCCGATTGTTGTCTGCCGTTGGATCTTTACTGTCAAATATTAGCCACATGGTTCCGTTGAACGACTGAAGGGTCGACTGGTAGCCAAAGGCTACACTCAGATCTATGGAGTTGACTATGAAACTTTTTCTCCCGAGGCCTGACTCAATTTGTAAGAGTTCTTATCTCTGTTGTTGTAAATAAAGATTGCCCCCTCTATCAACTTGATGTCAAAAACCTTCCTGTATGGTGACTTGCATGAGGAAGTTTACATGGAGCAACCACCTAGTTTTTTTAGTCGGGGGGAGTGTTCCAAAGTTTGCAGACTCAGGAAGGCGATATATGGCCTAAAATAAAGGCCACAAGCATGGTTTGATAAATTGAGCCAGATACTTTTCAAATTTCAATTTCAATGCTCACATTCTATTTTCATTAAAAAAACCAACTCTAGGCTTGTTGTTCTTATTGTTTATGTGGACGATATCATTCTTTTAGGTAATGATTCTGAAGGTATTGCAGCTACCAAAAGATATCTAGAACAACAATTCATTACTAAAGATCTTGGTAAAATCAGGTACTTCTTGGGAATTGAAGTTTCCAATTCGTCTTCTGGTGTCTGTCTTTCACAACGCGAATATGTTCTAGACCTTCTAAAAGAAGATGGTATGCTTGATACAAAACCTGCTAGCACTCATGTAGACCCCAATACCAATTAGGATGATAAATCTTCACCTCCCTACCATAATAACCATAAAAAAGGCTTATCTATCTTACTGTTACTAAAGTTGATATTATTGATGTTGTTGGACTTGTTAGTAGGTATCTAGATAAACCTCGATAATGTCATTGGGATGATGTTTGTCATATCCTTAAGTATCAGAAAGCTTCTCCAGGGAAAGGATTACTATATCGCAGACATGGGCATTACAAACTTATTGGGTATTCTGACTCTGATTATGTTGGTAGTAGATGTGATAGGAAACCTACATCTGGCTAATGCACTTTTGTTGGAGGCAATCTGATGACATGGAACAGTAAAAGCAAACCGTGGTTTCTCAGTCTAGTGCTGAGGCAGAATACAGAGCTATGACCCATACTGCTTGTGAACTGATGTGGGTCCAAGGACTCCTCAAGGAATTTGATATCTCTAACTTTGTTCTGATTCTTATGCACTGTGACAATAAAGACTCCATTTTTATTGCCAATAATCTCTCATTCCATGAGCACACAAAACATATTGAGGTGGATTGCCACTTTGTTTGTGAATTTGTTCTCTCTGGACGCATCTGCACTCCTTATCTACAGACCGTGGATCAAATTGCTGACATCTTCACCAAGATACTTCCCAAGACTCACTTTGCTACACTGGTGGACAAGCTAGGCATGCTTGACATCTATGTTCCAACCTGAGGGGGAGTATTAGTATATATGCTTTATGCTTTATGTTTTATTGTGTGCTTTAGACTTGTCTTGTCTTTAGCTTTTCTTTTATCCCATATTGCCTAATTCTATTTCTCACTACTCTCTTATCCTATAAAAGAGAGTCCATTGTATTTGGTTTTGACATATCAAAGAAAGGTTTTCTTATCAAAAATAACAATGTCATGTATGTATACACTTCGGAAAACACATCCACAGGAACTACACATTTAGAAAACAAAACGATCAACACTACATCTCTGCAAACCAAGTTCAGCAAGAGCATGACTGAAAAGAACCAACCGAACTCTGGGAGCATAGAAGAAATGTTTGATTATGAAGTCGTTTTAGTGGGGGCACAGAAACAAAAAATTTGACTGATGTTTTCCTGGAGTTTTGACGCCAAAATGAATGAATTAATTTCTGATTTTTTTAGATCAACATACTAGTGTAAATACACGTGCTTATGCAATAATACGTCATACTTGTTTATGCAAGAAGAATAGGTTGGTCTAAATTAACTTATGAAGAGCTATAATTCCTCACATCGTGATCAAATATGACCCATAACGGAGTTGATTTGAAAATAAGGATCCATGTAGTTGAATCCAACAGGGTTGGGATTGAGGCTAAGATGATGATGGTGATGAGTGGATATGTGGGGTGGGGGTCTCATCATGTGTGAGTCAAGGAAGCTGAACTATTTCAACTAGATGGAAATTTTGATGTCAACTTTAATGGTGCAATTATTGAAGCAAGTCATGATAGTTATATACATGGTACTGAACATCCTCAACATCTGACGATTAATCCTCGATGTTACACATGTCTAAGCATGTCGATGCCAATGTCTAAACCTGGTAAACTTCCATGCTCCATTGATTGCCTACTTTTCGACATGTGTCAATGATTCAAGCCTAGTTGGTGATGAAATCGACCCAGCTAGCTCAAGACCCGGGTCAAAGTAGCAATACCCTTTTTCTGTCTGAGAGTACCCCAGGAAAATACACTTGGTAACACGAGGGTCCAGTTCAGTAAGGCCTGGATGCAATTTTTTCACAAAACACGTACTCTCGAAAATACGAGGAGGTACGGTGAACAAAGGAGCATCAGGGTAAGAATCTGAAAAGGCACTTGATTGCCAAGAACAGAAGATGGCATGCGGTTAATAAGATAACAAACAGTTGAAACAACTGCTGGCCAGAAAACATGAGGAACATGATAGTGAAAGAGAAGTGTACGGGCAACCTCAAGAAGGTGTCGATTCTTACGTTCAACAATGCCATTCTGTTGGGGTGTATATGCACAAGAGGTTTGGTGAATAGTACCCATTTTGTTACAAAACAGATTTACTGACCTTTGCATGAATTCAAGGGCATTATCAGTTTCAAAGATTTTAATGGGTTTACCAAACTGGGTACGTATCTCAACAAAGAAAGTAGTAATAGTGTCAAGAATATGAAATCTGTCTTTTAACAAAAACAACTAGGTGGTTCTAGAAAAGTTGTCAATAAAACTCAAAGTATCGAAATCCAGAAATACTAGCAACAAAGCAAGGACCCCAAATATCAGCATGCACAATATCGAAATCTGTCTTTTAAGCTAATACAATTTTTCTTAGTAAAAGTGACCGAGTTTGTTTCCCTAACTGACATGTTTTACAATGAAAAACTGACTCATAAATGTCAGGTAATAAATGCTTCAATTTTGCCGGTGAAGGGTGCCCCAAGCGGTAGTGCCACTGAATGACGGTCACAAAGCCTTCATCTTTGGTGCATCCAAATAGTAGAGCCCATCTGGTCCCTCATGGCCCAAACCAATCTTCATCCTCGTGCGCAGATCCTGAAAAATAACACCATCTGGGTCAAAGGTAATTGAGCATTGTAGGCTCTTAACAGTTCTACTCACAAATAACAAGTTGATGTGGAATTTAGGAACAAAAAGTGCCGAATTCAAAATAGGACGACCAGTAGTATAGGTATTCCCTATTCCGGAAACAGATGTTTGAGAACCATTAGCTAAGGTGACTGGTGGAATGGCAACAATTTTATGCTAGGTAGAAAATAAAGACCGATTGCCAGTAATATGAGAGGTGGCACCCGAGTCAATAACCCATTTATGTTTACCAGACTGTGCTAGAGAAGCAGATTGTGTCAGAAGAGCAGAACCGCCAGTAGTGGAAGTCTCAGCAGAAGCAGCCAGGCGAGCTTGGAGTGACTTCTCAACTTCAGATCTGATCCAATCAACAGATGGCGGGGCAGACGTAGAGGCAGAGGTGTCAGGCTGGTCTTAAGAAACCTTATTTGCCCAAGCAGGTTTGTCGTGCTTGATCTAGCAGCGGTCTTCAACATGATTGTTGCGCATGCAAAAGTTGCAGAAACGTGGTTCAGTAGAGGAGTCAGCGCCCGAGGAGTACGAACCACGACCAGCACCTGGAGTTGAACGGCCTCGACCACGACCGCGGCCACGTCTACGTCCACGGAAAGAATCACCAGATCGAACAGCTGGAGCAACATTATCAAAAAGTTCAGGAGTCGCCTGAGATACAGAAGGCAAGCGTTGCACGCGTTTCAGAACATCGCGTAAGGTGGGCAACAGATCACTGGAGAGAATTTGATCAACTACACCTGTAAAGGAGGGTAGTAGGCCAACAAGGAATTGAACGAGTTGTAGTTCATTCCATTGTCTTTGTGCTTCCTTAATATCTGAGGATAGTGGATGATACTGTAAAACGCAATGAGATTCAGAGAGCTTAGGGTTGCACAATGTGTGCACCCTTATATTTATAGTAATGTGACAATTACAAAGAGGTCCAAATATAATGAAAAATAACAGAACAGAAATAACAGAACATATATATTAACACTCCCCCTCAAGTTGGAGCATAGATGTCAATCATGCCCAATTTGTCCACAAGTGTGCAGAAATGCTTCTTAGCCAGCAACTTGGTGCAGATATCAACAACCTGGTCTTCAGAGCGAGTAAAAGGAGTGCAGATTTTGCCAGTCAGGATAGACTCCCGAATAAAATGACAGTCAACCTCGATATGCTTGGTGCGCTCATGATAAACAGGATTGTTTGCAATGAAGATAGCAACTTTATTATCGCAGTGCATGGGTATAGCAGAAGAGGACTCAACCCCAAAGTCATTTAGGAGAGAACACACCCACAAGAGCTCACAGGCAGTATGGGCCATGGCCCTATATTCAGCTTCAGCACTAGATCTGGCAACCACATTTTGTTTCTTACTTCTCCATGTGACCAGATTACCTCCAACATAGGTATAATAGCCAGAAGTGGATTTCCTGTCAATTTTACTCCCTGCATAGTCAGCATTAGAATAACCCTCAAGAGAACAATGCCCATTTTTCCTGTAGTGAAGTCCCTTTCCAGGAGACTTCTTTAGATATCACAAAATATGACAAAGTGCATCCCAGTGACACTGTCTGGGTTTATCTAAATACCTATTAAGAAGACCCACAATAGTAGCTATGTCAGCTCTAGTCACAGTCAGATATATCATTTTACCAATCAACCTCCTCTATTTTTTATTATCAGCAAAGAGTGGAGAAGACTCATCATCCCAATTGACATTGGGATCCAGAGGAGGATCAACAGGTCTAGCTCCAAGCATACCAGTCTCCTGCAGAAGATCTAAGACATATTTTCTCTGAGATAGCATAAGAGCATTAGAAGTTCTAGATACCTCTATGCCCAGAAAATACCGCAGTTTACCCAAATCTTTAGTAGCAAAGTGTTTGCAGAGATGGGCTTTAGTAGCCTGAATAGCAATAGAGTCGCTGCCAGAAAGTATAATATCATCCACATACACAATCAGAATCACAATACCAGCAGAAGTCTTCTTAGTAAAGACAGAATGATCCACCTGAGATCTCAAAAAACCAAAGTCAATCAGAATATTGCTCAATTTATCAAACCAGGCACGAGGACTCTGTTTGAGCCCATAAATAGACTTCTTTAGTCTGCAGACTTTATGTAACTCCCCTTGAGCAACAAATTCCGGAGGTTGCTCCATATAGACCTCCTCTTGCAGATCTCCATATAAGAAAGCATTTTTAACGTCAGGTTGTACTAGAGGCCAGTCAAGATTAACAACAATAGATAAGAGAACTCTTGACAGAATTAAGACGGGCAACAAGTGAAAAAGTTTCAAAGTAGTCAATACCATAGGTCTGTGTATAACCTTTAGCAACAAGACGTGCCTTCATACGTTCTACAGTACCATCTGGTTGATATTTAACAGCATACACCCATCTGCAGCCTACAGGCTTACACTGAGGAGGTGGATCCACCAACTCCCAAGTTTGACTGTCAGAAAGAGCAAGAATTTCTTCCTTCATAGCAGTCGTCCAAGTTGTACTTTGCAAGGCATCCTGTACAGTCTTTGGGATGACAACAACAGATAAAGCAATGACAAAGTTGCTAACATGAACACTTAAATTATTAGTTGATACATAGCTAGCAATATTGTGGATAGTGCAGGAACAAGTGCCCTTCCTGAGAGCAATAGGCACATCAAGGTCAGAGATTACCTCAGGTGATGCATAACCTTCTTGAGGAAAAGATTGGCTTGGTTGGGGGGGGGTCTTGTGCAGGTTGAGATTCGTTCCTGCGCTGATAAACAAGAAGAGGAGGTGCTGGTTGTACAGAAGTAGTGGCATCAGAAACACAGTCACTAGTGATAGGCAGTGGAGAAGCAATAAGCTCAGACTGAAGACTATCTCCTTGAGTAGAGTAGTATGGTGTACCCTAAAAAAAGACAACATTGTTGCTAGTAAACCATCTTTTGGTAGTTGGGCTATAGCATCTGTACCCTTTCTGTGTACGAGAATACCCCAAAAAAATACATTTTTTAGCACGTGGAGATAGTTTATCATGCATTGGGCCAAGCAACTTTATAAAGCATGTAGAGCCAAAAATGCGAGGGGGTACAGTAAATAAAGGTTTATCAGGATTCAGAATTTGTACAGGTATTTTATTTCCAATAACCGAAGAAGGCATTCGATTTATTAGAAAACAGGCAGTCAAGATGGCTTCTGGCCAGAATCCCCGAGGTACATTAGCATGCAACACAATAGTTCTGGCTACCTCTAGTAAGTATCTATTCTTTCTTTCTGCTATACCATTATGCTGAGGTGTGTATGCACACGAAGTCTGGTGGATTGTGCCAATGGATTTACAAAACAACTCAACATCTTTCTGAACAAATTCAAGTGCATTATCCGTTCTAAAAATTTTGTAGAAGCATTGGCCAGTCTGAGGACGAGCAACAACAGTAGTAGGTCCACAGGATGCTCCACGACCTGAAGAATTCCTCCCCCGGCCAACACCAAGAGGAGGACGAGCATCATGTGAGCGGCCACGTCATCTCAGCCCTCTTGGTTCCTCTTCTTTCTGTGTTAATGGTGGTTCAGTTGATCACTCTTGCTACATTCTTGAGAGACATATGGGTGCTTTTTTTAGACTTCTAAGAAGCTCAACAATTTCAAACCTACCAAGTCTACATCTGCAAGGTTGATTCATCCAATTTTATTTTCACCGAGCTATTTTTATCACATCTTCTTCGAGTTGCATCTGCTGTATTAGCATCGCCTTCCGCTAATCTTCTTGGGACTTTTCTTGATGGATGATATCTCCTTTCCTGTCAAACCCCCAAGGTTCACGCGACAGAGTTATGGCACATGCATCTTATCACCAGCATATCGTCCTTTTGTGTTCGTGCCACGTTATGCACATCTTCTCAGACGCTTTGAAAACACCACTACTGCTACATCATCATTGGAGATTCGTGTTCGTGCCGCATTAAGTACGTATTCCAGTGACGATGACGTAGTCGTGGTATTGATGATCGTTTACTCTAAGTGGCGAATTACTGTTGTAGTATTCAGGTTCCATTTCAGATGTTCTTCAATCCAGATGCACTCCAAAAGACCTTCATCAGTGCTCGAGGATCTCCAGCCTGTAGAATACAATTTCAAAGAAAAGAGGCGCCATCGTATGATTCATGGGGAGTATTGTTAAAGGGGGAGTATCGATCTTTTGTATGGGGAGTCATATTTATCTTTTATCATTTCTATCTTTTCTTTTATCGAGTCCTGTAACTCCAAGTTTGGACATGTGTTTGACCCACGATCCAAGTTGAGGGGGAGTGTTAAAGAGTATATATTAGCCTATTTAGTTAATAGGTTAATTAGTTATGGGCCTTTAGTGTCTCAGCCCGTTTAGATTACTTGAGTCCCAAGTCTTAGGGTTTCTCCCTTGCTCCTATATAGAGGACTGGGCTGTACGTCTTTTATTATTCGAATAAGTTCAATACAATATTCTTTCACAATCTCCAAGAAGATTCAGTCCATACCATTGTAGAGATGAGGAAAGTTCTCCTCTTAGGTGTAGACTATTCCATCTCGTCCCTCATCTTTTGGCATTGTGATGCCACATGTACTTCACAACAATTTGTGGCTCAATGAAACCCCAGAGCTTGACGATACTTGATTGTTCCTTGTTACCCTTGTGTTGTCGAGCTTTGTTTGCGCTGCTTCTTTGATGTACTTCAGTTTTCTATGGGACTCGAGAAACGTTTGGGATGTATTCATCCATAGATGAAAATTGACACTGTTTATGTGATAGCAGAGACATTCGACATGCATTATAGCTAACAGTAGGGTCAGCTACAGCTTTCTTGTCAGTCATAATAAAAAACATGTTTACTGGAATAGAAGCATAGTACAGATTAATGAAGAGCGGGCACTACTAGTATAATAGTGTAGTAGAACCAAAAAGCATAATGAGGGGAACAACTGGAATACAAAGCAGGTAGGTAGGAATTACAGGAATATAACGATGTGATATGAAAGCTTGAACCCCCTAATTTAACATTTACATCACTCGACCATGAAATCAAGGGGAACCGCATGGAGGGAATAAAGAGTTAATGCTTTGCCCCTCTCTTTTTCTGTTGGTGCTTTCTAGGATTAGCACCTCGGAAGTTTTTTCTGTTCTTTAGTTGTTTGTTTTTAAAAGCTTAGATATAAAAGAAAAGGAAGAGGGAGCAAGGAGCAGAATGAACCAAATTAGTGCATGGAAGGGTTTGTCAACGGATGGTAGTTGCATGGTTCTAAGTCATCAGCAACCGGCTTGCAACGACTATGGCACCGAGCTGCGGTGGCTTCTTGTTGATTCAGCAATAGATGCCATATTACGGCTACTTGTTGCGGTGTTTGGAATCTCTATAGGGGCCTCTTACCCCTTATGATGACTGCTCTGCCCTCGGGTTGTTGGCCTGCGGTCTACTACCGTGGTCGGCGATTGCATAGGGGCCTGTTGCCCTTTGGTGGTGGCCGTTGGGTCCCGTGGGGCCAGGGTTGGGAGGGGGGAGGAGGAGAAAGAGGAATGGAGGTATGGCTAGGGTCGTATAGATTTCTAGAGAGATTTTTCTCTAATACCACAACATTAATTACCATGGACCACACTAAACCTCGAAATATGCTTAACATTTCTAAATTGGATGGGAGTCTCCAAGTATATCCTCAATTGATCTTTATTTTGGGTTTGATATACATATGTTCTAAGAACCTTAAAGTAGCTTACCTATGAATAATTGGGATATAGAACCCTAAAATTTGAGGCCGTTACAAGAATCATATTACTTGATGGTCTAGGTTTTCTTTGTGCAGATTGAGTTGGCTCTAACATAGTCGAGAGGTATTTCACCATCTGCTAAGACCATGTGGGAAGAAACTTAGTGTTGTGAAAGAGTAAGAAGCAATTGGTTGTTGCCATTTCTAGAGAGATTTGCTCTAATACCACAACATTAATTACTATGGACCACACTAAACCTCCAAATATGCTTGCATTTCTGAATTGGATTGGAGTCTCCAAGTATATCCTCAATTGATCTTTATTTTGGATTTGATATACATAAGTTCTAAGAACCTTAATGGAGCTTACCTATGAATAATTGGGCTATAGAACCCTAAAATTTGAGGCCGTTACAAGAATCATATTACTTGAAAGTCTAGGTTTTCTTTGTGCAGATTGAGTTGGCTCTAACATAGTCGAGAGGTATGTCACCATCTGCTAAGACTTTGTGGGAGGAAACTTAGTGTTGTGAAAGAGTAAGAAGCAATTGGTTGTTGCCATAACTAGTACTAAATCAGAATATATAGCTATGCCTCTTGTGACCTATGAGTTGTTGTGGCATAGACATCTATTAAAGAATCTGGCTTTACATATAATTGTTGCATGGAGTTAAAGTGTGATATTGAAGAAGTTGTCCACATTGCTCGAATCTTGTTTTTCAGGACAGAATGAGGCACATAGTAGGCGTCTGCAGTTTCCTAGGAGAAAAGATTTAAGTTGGAGTTGGACGAATGAAGTGGTCACACTTCGTGTCTAAATATCAGTTTGTAAACTTTGTTTACTAGGTCTTTAAATGGTTGCAGGATTCGGTTCTTATGTCACAAGCTGCCAGTGTTAATATTGTGTAGGTATACATATAAGGATCTATCGGCAAATTTTAAACCTAGTAATAACTATACATACAAGTCATGAGACAAAACATAAATAACCATCAAAATTATATGATACAAGTCACTGTGATGCATTTAATGTTGAGAACCAGAGAACTATAGAACAAGTTTTTGTGCAAAAACATGTGTTAGCTTGAGGGTTAGCATATTAAGTTATTTTTGTGTCATTCATTGGCTTCCACTGATCCTTATTTTTTTAGCTTACGCTATCATGTATGGGCCACTACATAAAAGCATGCCTCAAACCTTTTTTGGTATATGTTTGTGAAGCACCAACTTTTACCACTAACCTTAACTGGTTGTATGATATTTGCATTGTATTAAATCTGTAATTCAATCAGTTTTTTCATGTGTAATATCTCTTCTTTGACAGCATGACTGTATTTTCTTTTGGAGCACTTGCTTGCCCTATCTCTGCCTTATCTACTTTATATTTGAAGGTAAGTTTGCCTTGGTTCATAGATAATACACCCTCAAGCATTTTTTAATATCTACAATTTCCAAAATTGTATTATCATACTTTTTCTATAAAATTATCTTGTTACCATTTATTAACAGTGCACTCTAAATTCAGCTTAAATTATGCATGAGCTTATGATTTAATCGGTCCCTTCTTTGTTGGGTGAGACAACTTTCCCTCGAAAAATGGAAAGTTTGAACTTTGCAAAAGATCCGAAAAATCATATCTTGTAAGAAAATTATGGTGAAAAGTGTGAGGGAAACTCACTTGTGTTAATGCTAGATGGCACACCCTTGTCCTATATATATGAGAAAGGGGAGAAACATTAAAGATTTGGGACTCAAGTAAAGCTATATGGGCGAGACACTTAAGCCCATATACTAATTAACATATTAACTAAATAGGCTAATAATACTTCCTATCACTCCCCTCAAGCTGGAGCATGGGAAAAACACATGTACTAGCTTGCACTTGCATGACTCAATTAGACAATAACACTGTCACTCCCCATACAAAAATTGTCACTCCCCCCTTAAACAATACTCTCCAACTAAAAACATATGATGACACCTCCAACTTGAGTTGTGTCATGCAGGTTGGAAAACTCGAGCTTTGGAGAAGGTCTTTTGAAGTGCATGCGCAATTAAGAATATTTGATAGATGGAATCCAAACCGCCACAACAAAAACTCGCCAATCAATCTGGAGCAGACGATAAAAAACACCATAACTACGCCATCTTCATTGGAGAGGAATGTGCGAGTGGTACTCCAACACTCCCACGTAAAGACAGTATGAATGTGGAGGCACAATGTCGATGTAGCACTAGAGGTTTCTTCAAATCTTCTAAGAAGTGTAGCCAACTAGAATTAGCACTGAAGACGACAGGCGTGCATAATATGGCACGAACACAAACTACATGGGGTGTTGATGGTTGTCATACTAGTTTCATAAATCTAAAGCGTGAACCTTGTGGGGTTTGATAGGAATGAAGGGAACCATCAAGGAGAAACCCAAGTAGATCAACAAAAGAGCCATGTCAACATATGCAACTCGGAGAAGACATAACTAAAGTAGCTCGATGAAGAAAAAATATGGAAGAATCCTTGCATATACAGAATTTGCAGGCTAAAAATTGACGAGCTTCTGAGAAGTCCAATGTGAAGAAGCAACCATCTGTCTCATGAGATTGCAACGAGAATGATCACTAAAACATCATTAACACCAAAGTGAACAAGAGGGTGGAATAAGCGCAACAAACTCTGTCCTTCCGTACATAATGTGGAGTTTGGTGTCAATGTTGTAAGTGAGATCCTTTACCGCCGTCTTGAAGCAATGGCCAATTGGAATTCTTGCAGATAGCCAACCCACATGTAAAGCGATGCTTAGTGGGAATGGCGTGCCAAAAAGAAATTTGAAGAGAAGATGTGCTAAAGAATATGAAGCTCCATGAAGATAATAGCCTGTAATATTATATCTCATCTCTCATCTCTAACCTAATATGCTCTCCTCATACTACTTCTCTCCTCTATATCCCCTCCGTACACCTACTACGAAGAGAATGAGTAGGTGGTGTGGAAAAGAGACACATGCCCCTCCCCTACACGTGGAACGAGACTCATGAAGGGTGGGAGGGCGGGAAATGAAAATTTAAAGTGAGAAGTGTAGTATGTAGAGAAGAGAAACCCATAACCTGAGTAGAAGTGCAACACGACCCAATTATAGGATCTAGATAGAAAAATTAAATGGATCTTTTTATGACCCGAAAAAGGGTGTGGGGGTGGAACCCCGCAAAAAAAAAGGGATTTGATTAGCATTAGGAATAGAAGGAGAAAAAGAACTTTGGAGGACGTCATAACTTGAACTGAAGTGGAAGTAGACAAACTTCTTTGGGCACGTTGTGTGGAGTTTTGACATGTCATGTAACTCTTTTGGTTGAAGATGATAGGCTCCCAGCAAGACATCTGTGGAGATCTGACATGTCGTGTAGGATGTTGAAGATGTAAAATAGATTTCTGTCAACACATCGTGTGGACATTTGACACGTCGTGCCGCATAATATATCAAAGGCGTGAATCAAGCTCCATCGACATGCCATGTAGAAATCTGACACGCCGTGTAACTTTTAACCTGAACAAAAACATGCGTCGAGGATGATTTCTATACTATACACAACATGTCAATCGGACAAAGCGGCGTGTCAAACGCCGCTGACGCATGATCTGGACAGGAATTGGCACTGTCAAGGAGAAAACAACCTCGGGAAGACGCACTGGTGGGTGACAAGAATTAGCATCGTCGCTTGTGACAATGGATCATGCGAATCTAACGCAACAAAAGCCCTTGCTACACCACGACACGATCACCCGGTCTAGATGGGAATTAGCACCGTCTAGGTAAATACATCCCATGAAGTGGTGGAATGGTAGCCACTGCTCCTTACAGTGGTCGGCGTCGTTGTTCCTTGTAGGGGTCTGCGTCGCTACTACTTTGAGTGGTTGTGCAACTGCTCTAGTGGCCAGCGTGGCGACTAGGTCGGGTTCTAGTATGCATTGATCTCCTCAGACAAATGACGGTTGATGATGGTTGGGGTGAATAACACATGCACATGATCGGGAAGACAACCTTGGGGAAGAGACCACGTGACTCAAGGATGGCGACCACGAGGGAGACTCGGTGGCTGCCTTTGACTATGAATCGGGGAACTGTAGATAAAGATCTTTATGGAAGAAGAGAAATGACCATGGAGGTTTGGAGGATGCCTGGCGGGTGGCCATCCTAAGCCTTAAAGAGACAAAAACTACCCGTAGGCGAAGACTCACTCTTTTTCCTCTCTAGGGTTAGGTTCTATGCTTTAATACCATGTTGAAAAGTGAGGGAAACTCACTTGTGTTAATATTAGACGACACACCCCTGTCCTATATATAGGAGAAAGGGGATACGGAAAAGAGAGAGTATGAGGAGAGAGATGAGAGATGATATATAATATTCCAAAATTTATCTCTCTGAATTTTACAATACAACAGGTGAAGCACTCTAACATTCCCCTTGAAGAAGATAACACGTCGCAAGTAGTAAGTGGTCTTCTCCCCTTGATGAAGATTAGATCAATGCAGAAGCAACAATAGCAAGTGTGGACTCCCCTTGAAATTGATAATTGCCGAACAGTAGAAGTAATCAGAAATCATTTTCTAGGAATTTTAACGAGCATTTAAAGATGTAGATGGTGGAGAATATCTATAGAAGTAATCTGAGTCCCCTTGTTGTCGAAGTAGTTTCGCACAAGACACACCAACACCGGAATAAAGTGAGGAGTTGGGATAAGAAACCTCCTATAGGACTATGTGCTATAGCAGGTGGGTGCGTGTTTGAGACACGCTACTATAGGAATATACGCTATGGTAGGTGTCAAAAACACAGATGAATATGTAGAAACTAAACACTATTGTCAGATGATATGACTTCTTCTCTTCATCTTTTCTCCTCTGTCTCCTTTTCAATTATGTTCCACATGGAGAGGAAGAAAAAGTTAGTATGGTGCCCCTTCTCTTTTTTTGGTACTTCATAAACCAACACGGGGTCTTTTTTGTCCATTCAACTTTGTCATAAGATTTTGTGATTTTTGTTCCATCACGACACACACACACAAATGTAGAAGCAGAAAATATACAACAAGAAAACATGAGGAGTTATATGCGAAAAACCCAAATTCTATTTTTCCTTTTTTTAAGCTTCAAAGGAAGGTCCTTATGGTGTTTGACTTTGCACAACCAACCACAACTTGATGAACATGCGAAACCACAAATGTTGCCAAGACTGACGTAGACACAGATTTAACATTCACCACTCACAATATTTGATAGCGTTTAGGAAATGATGGAGTAATAAAAGAGAAGTTTAACTTCGTGATCTGCCCAACTAATTAAAGAAACTATGTCATCAGGAAGCAAGAGGGAGTAGGAAGCGACATGCTAAGGGAGAAGGGTACATGGTTGTTGATTGTTGTTGGATGAGATCTTGATAAGGAGCAAGGGGATGACCTTCTATTTTCATGGTCAGTAGGAACTGACAAAAGAGTAGGATTTAAAACAGGAACCGGGCCTCCACAAGCGTGGTAATAGTGTTGCGGGTCTATGGAGTGAGATGGTTATAGCGCTTCGGGTCTATAGAGTTGAGCGGCGATGTAGAGTCATTGACCCACAATTGAGATGTTGCTACTAACTCGCCTTAGACAAAGGATATGTTGGTGAAGGAGAAGACCTGATATTCTTTGTAGGTCAGTACGCCATCTGAGCGTAATAGAATCTGGGAAGAAGAGAAGCACAACAAAAGGCTCAAGAACACCAGATATGATTTGTCTCCTCTGTTATGGCTTGCGCCAGATAACATGGAGGTGGGATGGAAGAGAGATGAAGGTGGGAGGGAAGGGGCATTGTTGGCGCGTGATCGGCGGACAGGGTTGCCTGGGGGTAGGAAGAAGTTATTGTATAGAAGAAGAAAAGGAGAGTATCTCCGCTTACAGTCAGCAGTCGTCTCTTCTTGGCTTGGCCACATACAAGGAAGCGAACTAAACCCTAATGGGGCAAGTCAATTAGGCCCATGTACATAAATAACCAAATAATACAAACTCTAACAAATTTAATCATAAATGTTTACCTACTTCACTTGATCCGTACTTTTGTAGATTCATCATTACTTATTGGGACCATATTTACTTTGGCATATGGCTAGCTACTCAACCTGATAAACATTGAGTATGAGCTACATCCAAAAACACATTTTCTTGTAGATGGAGTCTATTGTAGTTATAATGTTGAGCTTTTGTAAGGCAGGTCTTGTCACAAAGATATAGCAGCTTAGGTATTGAATGCAACTAGGTTTTTTTTCACCATACGTATTAGGAGTACATCCATGTTGAATAACCAAATCTTTTTCAAACATGTGTTTTAAGCAGAGGACATGAAAGTGGCCAATACGCTTTGATAAGCCATATGATAGGGTGATCTTTGAGAGAAAAATCTCAACTCTAGTTCGGCCTATGAGTTTTTTTTAGGGGATTGGGCATATCAGTTTGATCATAGAACACAAAAAATGATGTGCCGTCTTTTCTGTTCACATCACCTTTTTTTAGGACACATCATTCTTGAAGATAGCTTTTCTATTTAGGGGTCTTCTCTTTCTGTCGTACCTACTAGTCCGCAGGGTTTTTTCAGTGTGCCACCTGCTTGTCACAAAGGGTAAGGGGTCTTTAATCAAAGATTTGTGCAACTCGGACTCGTTCCTCTTTGTTAGATGGCCAAGTTGATGTAAGCACACATTAAAAGGTGTAAGGTCTTGTACTCTTGATCCCATCTCCAGTATAGTTACCAATGCTAATCTTTACTCGTGTTATGCCTTCCTATAGTTTTTGTCTTGTATCTCTATAGCCTAGTCTATTTTAGAGTCAATGAATCACCAGGACATGTAGCTATGGAGGAAGATATGTCTGTTTTCAAAAACAGTAATACATGGTCTCTCGTCGTTGTTCGACTTGAAAGTCAATGGTTGGTTGTAAATGGGTTTTCATAGTCAAAGATTGACTTCATAGTTCTGTTTATAGGGTCAAAGAATGTTTGATGGTCAAGATTACTTAGAGATGCTCTTTCTTGTGTCTAAGGTAGCATTGATTTGTCTCTTCTTGTCTCTTGCAGCTACATTCATGAACTCTTTATCAACTTGATATCGTAAATGTCTTTTTGCGTAGTGATCTGAGTGAAACAATCATGTGGAGTAATCGCTAGGGTTTGTTGCCTGAAGGTAACCTGACATGGTTTGTCACCCCCACAAGTCATTCTATGGTATGAAGTAGTCACCACATGCTTGGTTAGGAATGTCGCATTTTGCTCTCTCTATGTTTGGTCTTTGTAGGTGTCATGGACCACTATGCCTTCTGTTGGCAATGTGATTATGGATATATATTTCTAATAGTCTATGTCATAGTTATCAAGGCTCCCGCCTAGGCCCCCGGGCTCTAGGTGGGCCGCCTTCTAATGGAAGCCTAGGCTTTCATATAAGTAAATTGGATGCCTAAGGCCTTTTAGGTGCAAATTAAGACACTTAAAGACCAAATTAGCATGGATTAGGTTTGAATTTAGTCAAATTTGATCAAGTTTTAGTTATTTTAGGGAAGAAATAGGTCTGATTTAAGCCAAAGCAGATCTAATTTGGGCAGATTAGGTCTAATTGGGGGGGGGAATAGGTCTGATTTGGGGAAAACATGTCTTATTTGTGGGAATTAGGTCTGATTTTGCCAAATTAGGGCTCATTTAGGTCAATGTATGAGATATTAGGAGAAGTTATGTTTGATTAGATCATGCTATCCCAAAATAGGTCTGACTTTGGCCAAATTAGGGCAGACTAAGTTAAATTAAATCCGAGTTAGATCATGTTAGGTCAAACTAAGGCCAAATAGGTCTAGCTTAGGTCCTGACAGGTGTAATGTAGGTGAAGTTATGTTTGATTAAGCTTAGGGATAACCAATACAAATGTACAATGATGTATATATTTAAAAATAGCTAAATGTATATGCAAAATCATTTATATATATGTAAAATATAAACAAATATGAAGAATGCCTAGAAACGCCTAGGTGCCCTCCTAAGCGCCTAGGCCCCCAGGCTTCCCTTGGGTGGGAAGGACCGCCTACCCCCTAGACAAGCATGGTCTATGTTGATGACAACGTGATTAATGTGAAGATCGAAAGGGCATTGAAACACCTCAAATCTTTCCTCCAGGGACAATTTGAAACGAAAGACTGAAGCAATCTCATATACTTTCTCATGATTGAAGTTGCCAAGTGAAGGACTGGCATTGTCATTTCACAACAGAAGTATATTATAGGTCTTCTCACAGATACACAAATTCTCAGAGCTAGGCCAGTGATACACAATGGATCCCAAGGGCCGTTGTCTGTAGAGCTTGGGGAGCTACTTGATGATCCTTGGGGATGCAGAAGTCTTGGTGGGAAGTTGAGTTATCTAATTTCACTAGACTCGGCTTTGCCTTTGTCACCAGCAGTGTTAGCCAATTCTTTAAGAAGCCCATCAAAAGTCACTTGGAGGTTTGGAGTGCATATTCAGTAAATATCTGAATAAGTCTCCTGGACAAGGTCTTATATACCAAAATCCGTCACATGAGAGTCCAGGGATTTTCTTATTCAGATAGGGCCGATTCTTGCATTGGTAGGGGGTCTATTTCTGATTATTGTGTTTTTTGGGTGGATATCTGCAGTCATCGAATAGTAAGAATTTGATTGTCATTTCCTCTGTGAATAGATCCAAGATTGTTTAGTCCTGTTGTCTCCAATCAGACCCGAAGATCAGTCAGCTGATTGTCCACCAAGTTCCTGAGTGGTTGTTGAGTTAATTTTTACGTAATAAGCTGGACATGTATGATGTTTGTGCTCCATCTTAAGGGAGAGTGTTAGCATAGATTAAGAGGACGTTGTTGTAAATATATACTTCATTGTAAATGAGGGGGAAGTCGGGTCTGCATGTAATTGTGAAGTTACGTTTCCTATAATTACCAGTTACGAGACAAACCAAATTTAGGGTCATATACAACGTTTTCTACAACCTCCTCCATATCAGGTGTCCTTTTCTTTCAAAAAACAATGGCTGAAGATCTGCTGACACGGAGTTGGCAATTCATAATTTTACCCAACTATCCTAGGTACCAGGTATCTTAATCAGTCTACGCATGTGGTTCTTGATTCAATTTATGTAACCAATTGTCCATGTCCTTCTATGACCATTTTCACAGCAGATGCATAGCAGGTAGTTAGACAGATTCAACTTTGTAGCTTTGATTTGTGTGATGATATATTCTCTGGTGATTTTTGGAAGTGCTGTAGATTTCTCTTATTTTCCAGATCTAGCCACAAGAGAAGTCCACTGATGTTGAAGATATTCCAAAAAAGGAATTGACACCAACAGAACAGATTGCCACAATGGCACCGATGCACCATCAGCCAGAATTGGGGGCTCCTTTACTTCCCTCGAGTGTCCCCTTGCTGAAAGGTGACCAAAGGAGAGCACCAATCCCAGACGCCCCATAGAGACCTGGTCCCAAGGAGAAAAAAAGGCCTCCACTGCCAAGTGGGGGTGTTTCTTGGGAGGTACAGGTCAGGGCGACAGTGGCCAGAATGAACCAAGGGTTATTCCCACCTGAAGCAGAAGAATGCCTTCTCTCCTTGACTGACAGCCTGCAAGGGGCAATGATAAGGGAAGGAGGTAGCTGGTGATGGCTTACTTCCCTAAGGGAAAATGCAAAGCGCTCCACGAAACCAACAATGCTAGAATATGGTAGTGTAGCAACTCCACCAAAGAGGAGAAAACAAGAAAAAATGATCCCCAGGTTTGGATAACATGGTTACATGAAGAAACATACAACAACAGATATCAACCACAGTAGACAAAGGTTTACGTGGAAACCTCTTGTACAAGAGGGAAAATCATGGGAGGAGATAATCTTAGGCTTGTGATCCGCCTGCAAGGGGCAATGATAAGGGAAGGAGGTAGCTGGTGATGGCTTACTTCCCTAAGGGAAAATGCAAAGCGCTCCACGAAACCAACAATGCTAGAATATGGTAGTGTAGCAACTCCACCAAAGAGGAGAAAACAAGAAAAAATGATCCCCAGGTTTGGATAACATGGTTACATGAAGAAACATACAACAACAGATATCAACCACAGTAGACAAAGGTTTACGTGGAAACCTCTTGTACAAGAGGGAAAATCATGGGAGGAGATAACCTTAGGCTTGTGATCCGCTCGGGTTCCTATATCTTCTTTTCTCATCACAAGGGGGGGGGGGGAGGGGGGTTATAATAAATATGAGGGAGATAGATGGATTTCCCTCAAAGATCCATTTATCCAAGGCGGATAGAATGTAACATACAAATCTGTTCACCTTCCCAACTCATTTACTAAACCCAAAAAGAAAACTGACCAGATTATAAGAGATGTAGAGGACAGAAGGCTAAACAGTTTACAGAAAATACAGATGTTTACCTATAAAATCATAGGAACTGATAAAAAATTATTTCAGGTGTTGACTGCACTGGACAAGCTAAAAATGTAATCTATGTGAAATTGTCTTTGTCAAGCTGGCTGAATTTTACTTATAAGTAAGATATCTATCTTCCAAGTTTTGTGAAAGAAGTACAGTTATTATAACATATACTATAAAATGTTGGCAGATGTCAGTTTTATTTGACAGTCATCAATTATATGTAATTATACTTGAAACATCTTTCAAAATATTAAAAAAAGTATATGATCTTATCCCATTACGTAAAATAAGAGGTTCAATGGTATTTGTAAGTGATAGGGAAGCTTACCAACCTTATCATAGTGAAAGGGAAACTGGGAAAAGGACTTAAGAAAGGGAAATGGAATAGATAAATTAATAAAACTATCCCCCTCAATGTGGATTTTTGTCTTGAATGCCATCTTGACAAATATATCTTGAATCCTTTTCCCAGTAAAGATTTGGACAAGAGGTTAGCAGGCTAAGTTCTTCAGATGTCAACAGAGATGTAGAAATATTTTTGAGTAACACTGCATTTCGGAAAAATGACAGTTAACCTCATGTGTCATCCTCTTATAAAATTGAGGATTGCCCCAAACAAAGTTGCATCTCGGATATAGAAAAACATGGGACTAGTGATGGCTACCAAGTCACCAATTTCAGTGAGGGCTTCAGCTTCAGCAATTAACAAAGCAGTGTGATGGATAACTCTATTTTTAGCTTCCTCACTAGATTTGGCTTGTAATATTTATCTCGTGCTCTTCCAGGTAACTAAATAATCATGAAGATATTGTATCCTGAGGTAGATTGTCTATCCACTGCATGCACAGTCTAGTCAGAGTAGCCATCAATATCAAAATTTCCAATAATTCTAGTAACTCTATTATGTATGTGAGGTTTACTGGAATATGCCCCAACATAAATGCCCATTCTTAGGACATTCACCAAGTATGATAGAGTTATAGACAAGGTGAGAATTTTCACAGTTCTCTTTCTTTCACAAAGAAAGACACTAATAGAGAAGCCTTCTCATTTGCTCATCATACCTTTTAACTCTTGCACAATAAAATTCTAAGCAAAATAGAGATTTTCTTCCTTATACAAACTTCAATATAACTCTTCAAATTATTTTGTTTTAAAGAAGTCAAAGAATTTGTTATGAATTGGTGAAACAATATTCATAAACCAGGGTCTTATCTCTATTTTGAAGTTAAAACTATATTTAAATCACATGCTTTTTTAGAGTGATGCTCTATCAATGATTTTTTTTTTCATCAATGTATAAGTATGTCAGATACCTCTAAAATAGGAAACACTAACATCATCACAAAGAAACTTGGCTCTATTTTTAGTTCTCAAAAACAGAGAGACAAATATTCCTTGGAATCTTAAACTCGCTTTGATGTATAAATAAGGCTTCTTTCTTCCATTTCCTTGTGACTTCAACGGTTTACACCTGTATTTTGAAAACGTTCCAAATTGTCAAATATATAACATCGGTATCAATATGATTATTTGTTTTAATTATATTCACAGAAGTTTGTTTTACTGGATCTCTACTCACTCTTGATCAACTCGGTGCTTGGAATATTAGCTTTTTTTGGAGAGGTGATGTTTTTAGTAATGATACACATTGATTTTGAGTTTCCACCTTTTATGCAGCAAGCACTGTTGTTTTTGATATTGCTTATGCAGGTGCTTTTAGCTCGTGGACTCCAACTAGAGAAAATCAGCAAAGCCATGAACATTCTTTTTTTGAAGGTAAAGTTCTGATGTTCCTATGTGATTTTCTCATGAGTTTATCACATTGCTCAAGCTTTTGGGTTGGCTACAAAGCGTTGAAATTTTCACACCAATAGAGGAACCCAGAAGCTATAAAAAGGGAAGAGAAACTTAAAAGATATCATCAATATATGATAGTATCGACACATGCAGACATCCTTATCTGCAGTCATATTCTAAACTGTGATAGTAAGTAGCAATACTGCCAAAGCATTTATCATTGTAAGTAGCAAATTAGCAATACAGGCCTGGCATATACTACTTAAGACCGTATCATGTTAAGAGAAGTTTTAGAAGTGGTAATGTTGTCTGGTTTGCATGGGTCCCATGAACGAATGATGTGATGCTAGGTAGTAGTACTTTTTTATTGGTCCACATGCGTGGTTTTCAGTCCAACAATAACCAAATTAAAGCAGTTTGAAATGGAAGGTTCATAAAGGAGGCCCACTGTGAGAAAAGTGAACTACCTGTATTTGGAGAAACCCTAAAACAATAGGTTCTCAAAGCGATAAGTCTGTCCTGAACTATTTAACCTTTTAAAAAGATACAAACTTCTGCTGAAAAAACATCTTCAGTTCAGGGTTATAAGTATACTCGTCACAATGTGATTTTTCACATAATTATGGAGATTAGGGAAAAACTCTTTTCTGTCTAAAACCATGGTATTTGAGTATGATCTCTGACTTATTTTGTAAGAGAGATCTTGTAGTTGGTTGGTGCCTGCCGCTTTTTTTAAGCTGTTCACTGTTCACAGGGAACTGCACCTAATTCTTGCTTGCAATGTATTTACGATACTCTTTAAGTCCATGCCTTGTGTTTTTATTAATTGTCTTTGATTATCATTAATCACCCCACCCCTTGATCTGCCTAGTCATGTTATGTTGGCCTCACCATTAGTGTCTTTTTCCTATCTCAGTTTCTGCTCCCTTGTCTTTGGTCTCCGGCAATAAGAGAGGAGTGACTCTGGGATCTATTATGTGACCTCAGTTTTTGTTTCCTATAATTATGAGGTTTATATAATGATGTATATCCTAGCTAGCAAATACAGTGGTCATTCTTCATCTACAGACAACCCAATCAGCAACGGACCACCTCAAGGCTACCCTAGGCTTGCTCCCTCTAAATTGACTTGTCTTGCATAGGCAGAAGGTTGTCATGACTCACGAGGTCCATTTATCTTTGTGCCACGACATCCGTCTACAAACACCAAATCAGGATGGTTAGACATCTAGACACCAAATCAGGATGGTTAGACATCCGTCCATGTCCCTGAGCATCTAGACCTGTCTAACATCAATCACAACCTAAGAAGCATGGACACTTTTCCAAACATTGGCATGGACTTGGAACTCGAAAATTTTCAAAATTATATGACAGATCTGGCACGACACAAAATATATAATATGAATAAAATTGCATTTTAATTAGAATTTTACTGCTTGATTTATCCCCACACTTATGTATGCATCGTAGTTGTCTGGGGGTGGTGGTGATGCCTAGGACTTGGGAGCCTAGGCGGTTAGGTTAGGCACCATTGCCTAGGCGAGCTAGGCCTTCATTATTTTTCTGATATTGTAATTGTTAGTGTTATTTTACGTTAGTTACTCTATTATAGCTAAATGGCCAAATTTACTTAATCCCACACATGTTGGTGTATTTTATATTATGTTGTGTCTCCAGTACACCAGCCGACACCATACCCGACGGGTCTATATATATGACTACTTGTAACTCTTTCAGAATATAATAAGAATTTATCAAGAGCACTCTTTTAACCCTAAGGATTTAAGGAAGAGCAATAGCCAAGCCGTAGCCACCCTCTCCTCTTTAGGGCTGTCAACGGGGAGGGTATGGGGAGGGTAAAAGTTTGCCCTTACCCTTACCCACCAGAGGGTGGCGCCGTGGAGGGTAAGGGTAATTAGTTGCCTCTACAATTCCCTTACCCTCCCCTTACCTTACCCTTACCCTTACCCTTTTCTCCACCTGGTAAACGGGGAGGGTAAAGGGTAAACAGATAATCTGAAAACATTGAAAGAAAAGTCAAACCATTCCATTTCTACAACCCTTCGTTCATTTGGCAATAGTTTTGTGAACCTATTAATCTCAAATGCATTGGCTCGACCATGTCCCAAAGGCTCTGAAATCCAGATTCCAAATTGATTATGGATGGTGGTTTCCGTAGCACAAACATCCAGATTCCCTTGTGGGGATATAGCTAATAACAAATTTGCAGTGGATCAATGTTGTCGTTGTGTGAGATGGAATAGAGTACAAAGGTTAGGAGAATAACTACAAATAAAAGTACCAATGCCACAGTAGGGGGAGGAATGCGAATTTGTAGACGAGCTGCAGAAGGCGCGACTCACTGAGGTGCAATTCTTGGTTAGCTGACGGAGTGAGGACCAGGGAAGAAGGAAGAATGTGTCCTGGATGTTGGAGCTAGGGATGTCGTTGTCGTTGAAATGCTGAGATGCGGGCGATCAGTCGTCGACGTGGGGCGGTATGGTTGCATGCAAGGAATGAAGTTTCGCCCGTACCGCCGGTATTTCGACCGAAATACCGATACCGACGCGTACCGATACGGAAACATGCGTGCGTACCGATAGGATCGCAAATACCGATATACCGACATGTATACCGCCCATACCGCCATGTTTCGATGATTTCGGTGCAAAATGCACTACTAACTTCACTGTACCGACCGAAACCGGCGGTATACCGATGGGTATACCGTTTTTTGCGAGAATGACTCTAGTTACTTATTGGGAGGAGAAAAGAATGTGCATTTGGATGATTTTTGGCGATTGGAGCTAATACCAACCCAAATTAAGGTAATTATAACTAATCTCTTTCATTTCTACCATTAGCAACCTCTCCATCTCTTTTTCCTACTTTTTTCTTCCACTTTCACCTAAAAAAATTATTTTTTACCGCCAAAGCCTAATATTACTCCAATTATATATGTTTACGCGAACTATACATACATCTATAAGTATATTATATAGATCTACAATATTATCGCTAGATCTACCTACTTACAACACTCTTAATTACTATTATCATACAATCTGTCTAACATATTACAATTAGTATTGATATAATTAGTTACTTATTTATGTTTAGTGGAAGATGTTTTACTAAAGAGTAATGTGAATATAATACAAACGAGTATTATACACTTACACAGTATCGCACATGAATGAGCAACATGGAACTTCATATAATTTGCCAATAATGATGTGTATGAGGAGCATGTGACTACATACAACCACCTTTATAGGATGTGCATGTCATGGCCGCAATATCTCAGTAATATCAACTCATTACTGTATGGAGAACCAGCGCGCCACTCAACATACAGCTGATGTGAGTTGTAAGTAGATATGTTATTCATATGTTGTAAATTGCATATTATTGCATAATTGTGTGTATTTAAGTGTGTGGTTTGTGCTAGTAAAATTTCATATCTTAATTCCTACATTTTGTCATCTAAATCCTTCATCGAAATCCCAACGAAACAGGACAGATTTCTTACCTCCCCCATGATGGACCCCCCTCCCCCACACCCAATATAGAATTTTATTGCATAAAACGATGCATTTAGGTGTAGAGATTACACCTGTAAAATTTCATAAATTAATTCGTTCATTTTGGCGTCGAAACGGCCAGGATTGCATCTGTCGGTATTTCCGTCGGTATACCGGTAAATACCTATTTCCAAGCTGTCGAAACGGCGTCGGTATCGGTCACCTCGTTCCTTGGTTGCATGCTCGAAGCTCAGATTAGGACCTAGGAAATAATGACGAACGAAGCACAGAGGAAGGCGCCAAGGATGTGGAGAAAGATGGAGGTAACCGTTGCCGCTAGGGAAGGTGCCACAACAATAGGATGGCTAGAGTTGATCGCGTGAGATAAGAGCCAAAGGAGGCTGGAGAGCGGAGTCCTTCCATCAGACCTTTGTGAGTTGTGAGGCCAGAGGCCGATGGATGCTGGAGGTGGATGGAGACGGGATGAATTGTGTGACATTAGTAAGGGTGGGTTTTTTACTTAGAGGCCCTATATTATTATTTAGTACATAACTTCTAATTATAATTGGGTAAACAAGGAAAGGGTATGGATAATGTTTATACCTTACCCTTCCCTATTAGTGGAGTGGGAAAATGGGTAAAGGGTTACAGGTATCGAATAATTAAAATATGTACCCTTACCCTAGAGGGTATGGATAAAGGGTAAAGGGTATTACCCTCCCAATTGACATCCCTACTTCTCTTTCCTCTTCCCCCCTATCCACCCCTCCTCTCTAGCCCGTTGGTGCACCGCGACAGCGGTAGCAGCCGACAACAACATTGTAGGTCTACAGCTGGCCACTAGCCAGGTGCCACGGATGGGCAACACGTTGATTGAGCGGACCACCATCGTAAGGTTCTAGTCGGGCAGTAACCGTCGTAGTATGTCTCCTCTGATGCGCACTCTGGGTTTGTCTGCTTCAGTCCGTAGTCTGCTTGGTTTTCAGAAAGGGAGTCACAGGTCACTGTCCCTTAAGAGTTGCACCCATTACTCCTTGAAATGGTGCACATTGGTGTAGCAACCTCTACAAGAATCTGACTAGTACTCCTCCCATTTTTGTGACCCATCTAAAGCTCATGGTGACTCGTTGATTGCGACACAGTAGAGATCTACTTCTAAAAGTTTGTAACAACCTCCAGACTTTTCTCTTTTCCTTTTCCTCCCCATGTGTTGTCCCTACGTACATGAGTGAGCGCTCCTAACAGTTAGGGATCGTTCATTTTTTCCTATTATAGTTCCTTCTTCATGTGATAGTGCTCCAGCCACGCTTCTTTCTGGTTATCTCTCGCATATCATTGTGCATGCAATGATTGACTACATCCACTATTGTTCTACTAGTGAGACATACTCTCGAAATGTCTAAAGGCAAAGATTTACCTCACACCATTTTTTTATAATGATAGTGCTCCTATCTCCATCTTCAAATCAAATGGAGAGAACTACTTGCTCTGGATGAATTCTATTCAAACTATTCTTCAATCCAGAGGCAAGGTGAAGTTCATAGGGAAGCTTGTTGAGGATACTCCTGAATGGAAACGGGGAAATAGCCAAGTCAAAAGCTGGTTATGGAACAATATGGAGTCATCTATTGCCTCCAAATATATGTTCCACAAGATTGCAAAAGAGTTGTGTAACACTGCTCGACGTCTCTACATGCAGGCTAAGAATGCATTGTTGCTCCACAAAATTTAGGATAAACTCCGGTGAAAACCAGGGAGATAGGATCTGGACAAATATTATGACTCTTATCGTCGGCCTGTCCCAACGGCTTGATTACTTTCAGTCTGTCTCCTCCGAGAATCAAACCAAAGAGTGTGTCAACCTCGTCACAGCCAAATTTCTCATCAGCCTCAATCAAGCCTATGCTCCAGTCCATAGCATCATCCCAGTAGGCGACAACTTCTCCACTTTGGAAGATATTTTCTCTCGTCTTTAACATTCTAACGTTTGGATTCATTTAGTCACTCCACCAGATTCTTAGCTAGCTATTGCAATCGTTGCTTGTGGACGTCCTTCGAGGCCAAAGTGCACATTCTGTAATAAGTTGGGCTACCTTGAGGAAAAGTTCTACCAGAAGCACGACCATCCCTATAGGACGGACACCCCCGTCTGTCACTATCTCATTATTTGAGTATGAGCAGCTTTTGCAAGCTTCTCAACAAGCTCCTCAACAACCCACTGGATTTGGGGTTTCTATGACCATGAAACCTGCTGCAACATCTTTGGCGTATCTGGCCTCCAACCAAGGTAATGTTTGGGCCTCCATGCTAGCATTTAGTTCTCCGTAGATAGTCAATTCTGGCCAAACAACATATGACGAGTATGAGACATCTTCTTTCCTCTACTGAATCCTATATTCCAACTTCCTTTGCCACTCTAGAAGATGGATCCATTATAACTGTCCAACAATGTGGGAGTGTGAACATTTCACCTAATCTTAAACTTAAACCTATGCACTTTACTCCAATTTTCCTTTTAATTTGATGCTTGTTGCTAATTGGTTGATGTCTTTACATGTAACATGACTTTCAGTAGCTATGATTTTGTGATGTAGGATTCTCAAACTTTGATGATGATTGGTTTGGGCTCTAGTGGTGGGCATTTATCATTGATGGCACCCCTTAGTCTGCCCTTCTTGTGTGCACACCTTCCAACTACATCAGCAATATGGTCACCTATCTCTTGAAAAGATCAAGCACCTGGAACCATTTTTATCTACTTTACAAAGTCTTCCATGTGACTCTTGTCAGTTTGGGAAACATCATAGGATTTTTTTCCTTGCAGAACTAGTTTGTGTTCTAAAGTTTTTTTAATGTAATCATTGTTCAAGAAAGAGGTATGTGGTGCACGGGCGGGGAGGGTACCACATAGAGTATATACGGTATGTAGGGGCATACACAGGAGTATATGCGTTTTTGGATTATTTTAATAAGTTAATTATATATAGTTATTAAATGGTATCTTGAGCTCATAAATACAAATATAAAAATAAGATTACACACTTATATGTATTTACATATGAACATATTAATATCCATGCACCATATGTTTAGACGTGTATATATGTCTATATATGGAATATGTTTGTAATATGAGTACAAAATATTAAAATGTATGTATATAAATGTATTTATATGTGTAGAGTGTTTGTATACATGTAAATAAACGAAATATATCAAATATAAAAATAAGATTACACACTTATATGTATTTACATATGAACATATTAATATCCATGCACGATATGCTTATACATGTATATATGTCTATATATGGAATATGTTTGTAATATAAGTACAAAATATTAAAATGTATGTATATAAATGTACTAATATGTGTAGAGTGTTTGTATACATGTAAATAAATGAAATATATATATATATATATATATATATATATATATATATATAGAGAGAGAGAGAGAGAGAGAGAGTCGGGCTAGAATATACTCGAGTGTACAGATCACGTTGTACACCCCAATGGTGTTTGCCTATCTAGACCATGTTTTTCCAAAATATAATTCATTGATCTCCATGGTTACAATAATAATAGGCCACATACAAAATTTGAGCTGATTTGGATGAGTGTAAGTCACTCATCCAAGGACAACAAAATCGACGCACAAAACTAATTTGAAATGCATGATTTTTGCCTCCTTTAGATGCACGGCCTATAAGTGTCCAAATGAGCTGAAATTTATTATATAGTATGTTCTTAAGGTATTTAAGAAGATCAACGGTTTAGATTTTTCAAAAAGTTACTGCATCTTTAAAAACAACTGAGGTGTACGGTGCCTCCGGTACACCCGAGTGTACACTAGCTTGACTCTCTCTCTCTCTCTCTCTATATATATATATATATATATATATATATATATGAATATGTCAAAACGTTTTAATATAAATGTATAAATGTGTGTAGACATTGTTATATATATTAGAATGTATACATACATATAGATGACTATATTTAAATCTTAATGTATCATGATATGTGTATATATGTATGCATGTATGTATGTGATGCATGGGCATAAGTTGTGGCCTTTTCAAAAAGCGGAGTTTAATCGGCCGATTAATCAGCCAAGCGGGAGTATATGCGGCCCAAGATCGTCGTGGACTGATTAGCAATATGTGGTGTGGTAGGGTGACCGGATAGGCATAGGCGGGAGTATATGTGGTCGTGCAGACCGATTTCCCGAACAGTGAATGTGATTCATAGTGACATTTATGGTTCTTCAAAGCACTAGCATTACTGGATTTTGATATCTAATTACCTTTGTTGATGATTTCTCCCGCATGATTTGTTATACTTATTGAAATCTCATGATGAGATGCTTGGTGTTTTTCGGTCTTTTCATAAAATAATCTCAACACAATTTAATAAATTTATTAAAATCTTTCAAATTGACAATACTTTAGAATATGTTTCTTAGTCGGGTGTCCAATTTTTGCCTGACACTATTGTCCTCACACCACAATAAAATGGGGTTGTTGAACGTCAAAATCATCATTTACTTGATATTTCTTGCTCTCTTATCTTCCAAGCCAAATTACCTAAGTCTTATTGGTATGAAGCGGTCCTCACCGCCTGCTACCTTATAAATCGACACAATGGAACAAGACACCTTTTTTGCCTGTTTTCCCATTGACAAGCCATTTCACCTTCCTCTTCATATTTTTTGGGTGCGCTGTCTTTGTTCATTATTTTGATCCAAAGATAGATAAACTTGATCCCTGCTCCATCAAGACGATTTTCCTTAACTATTCTACCTTTCAAAAAGGTTATTGATGTTATAGCCCAAGCAACCGTCGGATGTACGTCTCTATCGATGTTAAGTTTCATGAGTCGGATGTGTTCTTTAATTCTCCTTCGCCATCCTCTTCACCTCAACATGAGTTTGTTAAGTCAGATCTTTCGGACCCAGTGGACGGTGTATCAATAGCCCATCATCTTGAGACTTGTGGTGTTCTCCTCCATTGGCGCATTCCATTGTGGTTGAATTTCCCAAGGTTTATCATCGACATTCAAAGCCTAATCCCTAGCTACAAGACCTGGCACAGTCATCCACTTATGAGGATTCATCATGCCCCATGACTCTCTGCAAAGTATATGTTCCTGCACCCTTTGTCATCCTATTGTCTATCCAAACTTTCCCATATTGCTAATACCATTGCCCAACAACTTGATTCCATTTAGATTTCAATAAAAGTACTGTGAGACCCTTCGGCACTAGGTTAGAAAGTTGCAATGCTTGAGAAAATGGCAATTGCATGAGAATGGGACCTAGGATCTTGTCCAGCCCTCTAGACAAGAATATCTTTTGTTCTTGTTGAGTCTTCTCTATCAAATTCAAGTCTGATGGATCGGTGGAACGGCTCAAAGAAGGTCTTTTTGCCATAGGATTCACCCAAACATATGGTGTGGAGTTTTTTGAAACCTTCTCACAGGTCACTCACATTGTTTCTGTCAAGACTGTTATCTCCCGTGTCGCTCACATGGATTGATCCTTGTTTCAGTTCGATATCAAAAATGTCTTCTTCAATGGTGACTTGGAGGAGGAAGTCTATATGCAGCAACCCCCAGGATTTTGTACTCAGGAGGAGTCTTCACGTGTCTTCCATCTCAAACACTCTTTGTATAGCTGCAATCTTCTTGTTAGTCTAGGTTTTACCAGATCTTTCAGTGATCACAACCTTTTCTTTTCTACATCACAAGTTGGAACCATTATCATTGTTGTCTATGTTTATGACATTGTTATCATTGGCAGTGATGCTCGTGGGATTTCTGTACTGAAGCTGGCACTCTATCTACACTTTTATATCAAGGACCTAGGACAACTTTGCTATTTCTTGGGAGTTGAAGTTTTACGCTCTAGCCATGGCGCTTATATGTCTCAGTGTAAGTATGTACTCAATTATTGAGAGCATCTGGTATGCTAAATTCTAAACCTTTATCTTCTCTTGTGGACTACCACACCAGAGTTCTATCTAATAGGCAGTCTTTTTCTGATTTTGAGGAATATCAATGCATGGTTGAGAAACGCATTTATCTTACGATTACCCATCCACACATCATTTTTTGATAGTGTGGTCAGTTAACAAATGTTCAAACTTCTTGTATGGAACTGGAGTCGGGTACAACACATTCTATGATATTTGAAAATTGCGCCTGGATAGAGTCTCTTGTACAAGAAACCACTTTTTCCAAACATCTCTTTGACTTGCTATGCTAATGCCAATTGGGACAGAGATGTAAATGATTGGAGATCCATATTTGGTTTTTGTGTTCTACTGGAAGTCATCCCATAAGTTAGGCGGAGTAAGAAGTAGTTTGTTGTTGTTCGTTCCAGCACTAAGGTAGATATCGCTTCATCACATGCCTATTGTGAAATTCAATGAGTGATCCATTCTTCAAGAACTAGGTCTCCCTCTTTCATCTCTAGCAACTCTCAATATCAGGCAATCTATACAAGCTAATAATCTTGTTTTTTATGAACATACCGAGCAAATTAAGGTTGATTGCCACTTTGTGAGAGATCTAATTTGTGCAAAAAAATCATCACGCCATATATGAAAATGGGACAACAGACTGTTGATATCTTCACCAAGCCACTTCCGCCTTCATCCTTTTTTGATGTGTGTACCAAGCTGGGAATACATGATAGTGTACTCTCCAATTTGAGGGTGAGTGTTAGTGTTATTTTATGTTATTTACTATCTTGGTTATAGCTAAATGGGCTGACTTTACTTAAGCACATTAGTGTTCGTTTAGATTATGTTATCTATGTCTTCAGTGCACTGTACCATAAGACAAGTCTATATATATGACTCTTTGTACATCTTTTAGAATATAATAAGAATTTCTCTTCATATTTTAGTTATATATATATATATAGAGTCAGGCTAGAATACACTCGAGTGTACGGATCGCACGAATACACTCAAGTGTGTTTGCATATCAAGACTATTTTTTGCAAAATGTAAACCATTGATCTTCACCGTCATACTATAAATAGGCTACATACAAATTTTGAGCCCATTTGGATGAGTGTAAGTCACTCATCCGAGGGCAACAAAATCGACGCGCGAAACTAATTTGAAATGCATAATTTTTGCGGTATTCATAACATGAGCTATACATATCCAAATGTGCTCAAATTTTACGTATGAGTTGTTCACGAGATGTTTAAGAAGATCAACGGATTAGATTTTCAAAAAAAATATTGCATCATGAAAAACTACTTGAGTGTATTCCGCTCCGGATACACTCGAGTGTATTCTAGCCTGACTCTCTCTCTCTCTCTCTCTATATATATATATATATATATATATATATATATTAGATAGGTCTGTGTTTAATTTGGTTTCTTAAACTTAATCAATCCAAAATTTATCGAGATTGACTCTATATGTGACCTAAATTAGATCGAACTTACTATAATTTGACCTAACTTAGACTTATTTTAGCCCAATTGAACATAAACGGACTAGAACAAATGTAGGAGAACCTAATTTAGCCCTAAAGTGACCTTTCATGACTTTATTTGATGAAATGTAGACTAAATTTGACCTAATTTTCTGCTAAGTTGACCAAAATTAAGCCTAAACGCCCAGACATGGACGCCTCCTCCAGAGCCTAGTCCGCCCAAGTGTGCCTTGGCTGCGCCTAGGTTGGGGACCTTAATAACTATGGTATCCATTATGGTTCTATAAATTAATATGCTCATGGCTATAGAAAAGTACAATCAAATCTTAGTTTTTGTGTCTCATCTACATTTTCTTTTTTTACAGGGTTCCCATAATGCAAAAACATAATGCTATAGGTAATTGTAATGAAATCTCAAACCCATTGTTTAATTATGCTCACAGTGTACTAATGTAATCCTAATTATAGAATAACTAAGCAATGAAATAAAATGGTTGTATATTAATAAACATCAAGATGTGCAATTACGATGTCGTAGAACCTCACACAGCCAAGGAAGTCAGGCGGTTGCCAATGTAGGACTAAACCGCTTAGCTTTACAAAATCTCAAAATAAAAGGAAAACATAATCATTATAAAATAAAACCAAATGGATAGAAGAGCAACGTCATGTGCATTCATAAGTACGCAAATAATGTCTGTCCAGCATCAACACCCTACAACTGCATAACACTCAACTCTATTGAATCGACCTTGAGGTATTGCGCCAAAAGGTCGACATCAAAGCAGTGAAAGTAATCCTTGTTAATCCATGCAGCGTCGGTAGCAGGGCGGTCATGACAGCAAACCAGGAAGTGAGGGGTATACTTGCTGAAGACAAGCGATTCATTGTGATGATCATACGAAGCTACAATAAGAGGCAGAGGGGGCTCGAACATACTGTGATAAGGATATAGATCCTCTACATCAAATACAAAATTATTGCCCCAATTTGCTGGCAACCCCGACACAATAAAATTTTAAAACGCATGTTATGCATCCCGTACTCCAATAGACTAAGCATAGGTTCTACACGTATTGGCCCTTTGTCGACTATATATTTGGAATTGTCCATATTGGACATGAAGCTTTCTTGAAAGAATTTTTGGTTGGTGTGCATCTGCAAATTGCTTATAATTTTTGTAAGAGGATGTAAGATTTCAACGAATCTCAGTATGAAATCAAGACCTTGCTAGGCAAAGGTCTATAGTGTGGGAAGGATGGGCACAATGTCTTAAAAAGCATAAAGCGGTAGACATGCACACGGCACCTTGTAACTGCTTAAGCGCTAGGCGGGAGATTTTTGAGAAAGCAGGTTTTAGTTTACTTGTAAACTTTTATGCAAAATTGCATATATATGTATATAAAAATACTATATTTTTGGAACTTTTATACTTATCTAAACATTGTACACAACAATATAAAACACCCAAATAGTTTATAACACAACTATAGATGCTTATAGCTATATAATATAGTAAACAATATACTTGTCATAGATAAAGCATCCTACAAACTATAAAAATAATAAGTGTATATACATGATACAACAACAATTTTGTATTACATGTTTACATAGCTAAACAGTAAACAATAGACTCATTGTAGATACCTTACAAACATATTCTTACGTTTGCATATCATCGATTAGTCATCCATCACAGCAGTACATTTAATCAAAGTATGCATTCTAAATTAGATAATAGTTACATATAATTTACTTGGATACATTGGAGTAATACCCTATTATTACAACTTATATACAAAGCATGCATTCTGAACTAGAGCTAGGTGCATCATAGAACATTTAATGTATATAAGTTTAAGATATTATAGTCAGTACTAGTTGGACCATATAAGTTAATTAATATTACATGCTTGCAGCAGTACTTTAAAAAAAAAAGTGGGAAAAAGCGGGTGAAGCGGGTGAAGCGGGAGATTTTCTTCAAACCGCTGAATGGGTGCTTAGGGACTGATTTAACTGGGGGGCTTGGCCGCTTAAGCGGTCGCTCAGATCGCTTTTAAATACAGTGGATGGGCATCATTAGGGAGTGGGATTAGATCAATAGACTAACGGGATGGAGATTTTCCAACTCTCTTGGCTTTTCTACAAACTACCTGATAAGTAGGAGTTTTGTGATATTCCTGGTGTGTGATCCTGCAATAATATAAAATCTTTTACCAAACTGGGTATATAGTTGTTCCAGGAATAGAACTTGGTGGTACAATGTACAAAGTTTTTTTTTGCTATTTATGAGATGTAAAACATGGTTTTCGATTGAGTTTTCTATTCCTTTCATGAAGTATGTGTTTCTTAGTGTGTTGAAAGTTAATTATCGTTTAAACTCTGTTTTGGTAACTCTATGAAATCACTTGTCTTAGACTGTTTACTCTATGATGTTGTCACTGCCTGAGTAAATAGCATGTATTTCCCACACACATTGACACCTGAATCATTTACTCTAACACTGAAATGAAGTGAATTGAAGATTCAAGTTTTTGGCATAATTATATCTGAAAAATTTAAGTTACAGAAGCCGAAATGCTATATCAAGTGTGCTATAGCTTCTTTCTATTACTCTGTTGATTTTTTCGTGCAGGTTGTTCTGACAGAGATTTGGAATATGGCATCTCTCGATCATGCCACATCTTTCAGCAGATTAATAGGATGCTTGCTAATTGTTGCATCTTCTTGTAGTACGTTATACATCCCTTCACAAAGGGAAACTGGATGACATGTTCAATTGTGTGATGTGTTGCAATTTTAATTTGTTTCCCTGTAATTAAACTTCAATATTTGCAATTGCGAGCTGTGTAATTTCTCTCACTTGTGTCAAATCTTGATTTGCTTTGCAATTTATATATTAGATGAATGCAAATGGTAAGGCGGACAGATTGTCCCAACATGATGATGGGATACAAATATCCCGTATACTGGTTACATCATATCAAAATACTGTTATGGCAAACCTGATTTCCCAATTTGACCAACATTTTACAAATCTAGGACTTACTCTGTACCCAGAAATCTGTTACATTTTGCTTTTCTCTTTCGGTATCAGTGCTGGCCCTAATAATTGTGATGAAGGAATGGGGGATCGATGTAGGAGGAGGTTTTGCATGCTTGATTTTGTTGTTAAACAAAGGTGTGACATTGGTCTTTTTTCCCCTTTGAGCTCTTTATGGTCATTAAGGACTGTAAAAACAAAGGTGTGACATTGGTCTTTGTTCCCGTTTGAGCTTTTTATGGTCATTAAAACGGACGTTTGCAGGGCTCTGTATAGTTGCTGGGCAGTGGTGGATCTTAGATGGGACAAGCAGGGATTGATAAATCTAATAATACACCAGTGAATGTGTATGTCAGAAAATTAATGGGCTCATTGTAGAATTTTCCTTTTAGCAATAGTTGGATCCTGGAGCAGAGATAAGAGGGCCCTATCGAGCACGAGGTTACTAATCCAGTACATAGTCGAAGAAGAAGTTGAAAAATATTTTAATGAAAGGAACATAGGAATTTCGACGAGGTATCTGACCATATTTCAGTTCTGATGGAACCTATCACCAGAGTGGGGACAAAGCAAAACGAAACATAGGAAAAAGATCTTTTGTCCCATTTCTCCAAGATTTTGGTTGGTTTACTGCTATAGGCTTAATTCTATGCTCCTTTCTGTTTCCTATTTGTCCGCCATTTCTTGTTTCGTAGTTTTGCTTCCATTAGCAGCAACCAAAAAAAGGCATGATTTATGTTTGCCGACCTCTTCTAGATTTCCTATTTAAAAAAGACTACATCCCCCTAAACTAGAATATCAGTTCTGATATCGGACAATTGTAACGGACATTCCTTGCTTGTTTGATCCCTTTGTTTGAGCTGGACGATGGAGAGGGACTTCTACCCTTCGCACAGTTGCAGACATAAGTATGTGCAACTGTGCTGAGTGTGTGTCATGCTTGATTGCTTTCCAAACGAGTGATACCATAACTGTGCTACCTTAGTTTCTCCCCTGCTTCCTGGTTCTTGGCAGTTTGTTCTTGGATGAAGGTCGGGTGTTGGTGGGCTCGTTGCTCTTTGTTCATTCGCCCTCCTCCTCACCCGTATTTTTATCATTTATTATTAGCTTGTCCGCATTATAGGGCCGTCATCAGTGACCGACACTGCCCTGGCAATCTGTTCCTGCTACTCAATTGGTTGCATGACACAATATTGTTCCCCCCTAGACTACAACAGTGGCACGGTAGTTGACTACAATTACGGCATCGAGGGGCCCTAGCTATCATGGCATGTTGGTACCTTCAAGTAATGGTGAGTATCCGATTGATTTTTCAATAAGGGTCATTGTGGAATGTATAATGAGTTGATTTGTGTTTTCATATTTAACAGTTAATCTGACCGATTAGATCCAGAAAATCAGTTATCTTACTCGGTTCACAATTAATTAGGCTATCCAGATAGTATGTATATAACAGTATAGTGAAAAATATTCAGAAACATAATAGCAATATATATAAATATAAAAGATTATAGCGATCAATAAAGCTTGCTTGGGAAACAAATGGGGAAGTCTCACTGAAATCAAAGTATAATTATAAGTATGCATATGCGGACAGTTTCGGTTTAAAATGTGGTTAACATGTTAATCCGATGGTCAAAACAAAAAACATTTATTGTCTATCTAATAATGTATAACCGAGACAAATTACCCTAATTAACCGAATTGTCAAAACTAAACTTACCACAATCTAGATTGGTTATAACTGAATTGTACTTGAGTGTCAGAATCAAGGAACTGTTGCTCGTGGAGACACTGTTCGACGCCCCATGAGGTAGGTGAACTGACGTGAGTGTGCTAAGGTTACCTCTAGCCCCGTCCGTTGGGTTTGCTCGCCTGGCTGTACGCAAGGAAAGCAAGGACATGGTTGGCCGCCCAGCGAACGAACGTTCTCAGCTGATCTTCCGCTCAGACCAATTGACGCGTGCATGACAAGGGATGTGGCAGCTTGCTCGCAATTTCTTATATGGAGTTCTCCTGATTGCAATGGCGCTGTTCGGAGCCCTCCTTGTATGGAGGAGTGAACGTGATACTATCGTCCAGGCAGAGTTTCTATTGCTCATAAAGCCCAAGGGCAAGGGACCTCAGCGGCTGAGCGATGGGGTGGTGAACGCCTCAGGATCGTGTGAACACGGGATAACTTATATTCCCTATTAATTAATGGCATGCTTCAAACAGATTTAATATTCTAAACCAACTATTTTAATCGTATCTACATGTGTAGATAGATAAGAAAGATAGCCTAATATTTTTCAAGCAGACCAGCAAATCCGGTCTCAATCTGGACAGGGTAGTAGGGTACACAAACACCATATATCGGCTTCTCAAGCTGCGACCCTGAGCGTCGTGGTCCTCGTAGAGGTGTGGTGTGAGTTGTTTGCTCTTTGCGGTGCGGGCAGCAACTTGTGAGCAAGGTGACACGCTGCTTTGGAAGCCAGCAGCCCTAGATCAATTTTGTGCATATTCAAATGTGAGAAGGGGAGAAACTGAAGTTTGATGACAAATGAAATTATAGGAATCCTTTAAGAACTAGCCAAATTCCCTCGAAAATGCCCCGTTCGATTTAGTGATCACCTACTGCCTTAAAGCTATGTCTTCAACCAGCGGTAGGGTGTAAACGGACTTTTAAAGGTCGAGTTGCCTCTCTAATAGAAGAGTAAGCAGCTAAAACTGCCACGCCAAAATATTCGAAATGGTAGTTCTTCTAACAAATTGTCATTTTTGAGAAACATGCCCATTGGACTAAAAATGTAAGAAGAGGCTTATTTTGACTATGATTGTGCCCATTTTTGGTTTTGGCTTCCTAATTGATTAATATCCTTTTGAACACAAAATATTTGATGAAATCTCCATTTATCATTTAGCCATGACTTCATATTTCTTGGTATATACCACTTGTTACATGATTCGTAGCCACTTAGGGTTCTGAGTGCTAACACTCAGTGTAAATTGTCAATTGGAATTATTGCTCCTTTAGATTATGCTCAACTCATCAGCGTGGGTTTTCCACCTCTTTGTATCACTTCTCACGATAAAAAAATTGTAAGAACAAATTCATTAAAGAGTTGAAATTTTTCTAGATATTTTTTTTGAAAACCAAAAAGTAACAACTTCACCAATTATATCCTTATCTAGATATTTTTCTAGATATATCCTTATCTATTACCAATTATATAAATGGAGGGTGGGATGTTACTATTTTGACGAGATGATGGATGTTTAATGTTGGATGAGATGGAACTCTCATAAATAATTGATGAAGGCAGAAGATAAAGTGGTGTAGCACTCCACCATTGAAAACATACACATTCATGAGCAAAACATCACTCCACTTTTTAGAACTCCTTCAAGACTGAGCAAATAATCCCTTGAGTTTTCTTCATCTTGGTGCTCTCACATGCGGACATCACTTCTCAAGCCATGCATGCATATAAATTTACACTATGGTAAGATCCATTGGTCATTCTTCTAGGAAAACAAAGTTATACTTGTCACAATAGAGAAGATGTGAAAATGATTAAACTATTTACTTGTGATTTTATATTTATTGAACTTATTAGCATTAGGTCGATGAAATTTTCCTTAAACTCAACACTTTACACCCCAAGTGCTCATGAGGCACATGAAGGATCAACTGGTTGCTCCAATTTAGGTCATAGGCCAAGAAAGGATCTACTTGAAAAAAATGTTGCTCCATTTGAGCTCATAAAACTAACAGAGTGTTCATGATATGCTCTAGAGAGCTTATAAGGCCATAAGGTTCACATAAAAAACATGAGGTGGGCATGCTAAATTAACTAATTATGATCTTAAATTACTTAAAGGGGTTATTCCAACATGATATTATATGAAGATTATATTGAGTTTCTTGAGATAAGAATTTGAAAGTATAATGTGTAATATGATATCTTCAATAAACATTTGCAGTCTATTCATGTAATGGAATACTTTATACTCTTAATATCATCTAGAAATAGAACAATGACGGTTCAAAACCCATCAACTACATAATCGACATGACCTACTTACCAAGTATAAAGGATATTCATTAACACTTCATGAACCAAAACCTAGTGGCAAGTAACTATTAAAAAAATACCATGTACGATCCATGGACCAAGTTACAATAGATTAAAGTTTTGGGTCTTGTGAATATTCGTCTATGAGGAAGGGGAAAAACATAAATTTGATGAAAAATGCAATTACATAAGGTAACTTCACTTGGATTTTAGTATGTGTAAATATATTATTACCTTCTATGGTTGAATCCTTTAAAAATTGTTGGAATTTAATAGAAAGCACCCAGCGACCCCATATTACCTTAAATGATAAGACTCAAATTTGGAGTTAAAATCATTAATGGAAGGCTAACTACCTAAAATTGTTATGCCAAAATACTCAAAAGGGTAGTTCTTCAGGAAGCTATCTTTTTCAGTCTTGCATGCTTGTTACACTAAAAATTAATTAAAATCTCCTTTGACTATGATTATGCATATTCTTTTTTTGTTTATATTCCTTATTCAATATTATACTTTTGAACATTGAGTATTTTATCAAATTTCCATGTACCATCTACCCAAAATTTGATATTCTTGAGATTTCCCTTCCATATAGGATTGCTAGCCACTTAGGGTTCTAAGTCATATCAATCCAACTAATATTTTATTGGGAACTATTGCTCATTAATTTATGCTCAAGTTGATGGGTTTTCCACCTATTTTTACCACTTAGCACACCAAAAAAAGGTAAGAGAACAATTAATCCAAAACGTGATAATTTCTAGACATTTCCTTACTATTTATTATTAAATAGAATGTGGGGTGGAATTTTATGATTTAGTCACCTGAATGGATTCCTAGTGTTATATAGGATTGAAATCACATAGATAGTTGATGAAGGTTGAATATTGAGGCATATAATAGCTCATCTTTATAAAACATACACATTTATGTAAAGAAGCGTCTATTCCATTCAATGATAGGGGGCGTCACAAGTAGGAGGACCATTTCATAAATAAAGGTAAGTATTAATCAATGATGGATAAACATACACTATTTCTCATTTTAAAGATCCACAACAAAAATCTTGAAACAAACCTAAACCTACTATAATATTATCATAACTAAAAGAAAAACCAAATGAATCATCACTACAGTTGCCATCCCTACTAGGGCCAAAATAACACCCCACTTTTAAATACATGTACTGACTGAGTAGAAGAATTTAACTTTGAAGGGGGGTGTCACATCATGATAGTCATTGCAAATAAATAAATCGCCATAATTTGTCCTAAAAAGATTCACACATTGTTCTGTAAGGGAAAACATAAATTGTCTCATCTTGATCTCATTCCTAATACATGTAGGCTAAGCAAATATAAAGTATGAAATAACAACTAGACTAGAGAATCTATTGAGTGGTAAATGGCACCCCACCAAGCTAAGTCTCCTTTTGTGTTAGCTACACTAAAGGACTCACTTGAGTTCTCTGTTGTTCCTTGATCTAGGGACATTGTATCCCACACTCATGTGAAATAAAGCAACAAAGTAAGTAAGAGTTACTACACATTTTATCAGAACTCGAAAATAAGCATATATACTTTAACTGGAAAAAACTTGACACGACTTAACATTAAGAAATATCATTACACATTAGATTTCATTGCGGCAGTTAATTAAGAAACATTAGTATATGCATTCTCTGTATAATTGTCTGCATGGGGCACATCATGCTCAAAAGGTCCATCATTTCTAGGAAGCCCATAACTACCATAAAGGTCCATCATTATGAGAAGTAGATAATAAGTTACTTAATTCTATTATCCTACACATTAACATCATTGTTCTTGTCTTGCCATCAACGCAAATTGTCTTCATCCAATAATTACATCAAAGTGCTCATCAAGCATGTTAGGGCTCATCTTAGTTGCACCAAAGTGCTCATGAATGTTGTAAAGATAAAGTAATATATTGAGGAATGATTCACAACTCATTATCTTAATCATCATGGGATTTCTCCCTTTTATTCTTAAAATTGGAATTACATGATTTACATGAAACTTGCATTAATATTTTAACCATTACATGTTCATAGTAATAAACTAATGAGCATCAGCGATGACCATAGAACTTTATGAATAACAAACAACATAAAATAATATAAATAGAAGCATCATCATTATTCTAATTTCATTCATTAACTTGGAATTTAAAGCATAACCATAAATCATACATAACATGTAATTCATCCAAGGTATATATGCATAGTGGCATGACTCACTTACCTAGAGAAATTAAGATCCTAACTTAGTTCCTCTAATCTCAAGCCAATCCTAAGTTCATGAAGTTACATGATTTATATTAATTATAACCTTAAATAACACCCTAAACCCTAATTTGGGTCTTTTAAGGAAACATGGTCACTTATGATGGTTTTAGGGTTTGAAAACACTGAAATCAAATTATACTTGTAAAATCATTTCCAAAGACTATTTTCCCATAATTTCTTGAAAACCCATTGATTTACCATGAATTTACAAAGGATTGACCAATCAGGAAAAATGGAAATGCCATGTATATATTTACTTATCTATAGGCTAGCAAGACCCATTGAATTGGCCCACTCAATCCTAACACCTCACTTGGTTCCTATCCAAAATGTGTTATTAGAAACATCAAGACAAAGTGGCGAGATTCCAGATTTTCCCATGGCAAGGTGTTACTAAGGGAAAATCAACCAGGACAAAATTGTGAAATCAAAACCTCAATTCATCATCTTCACGTGTTGAGTGTACACATAACTAGGCACAAGCATATGCGAGGTCCCTTCAACTAAAACTCAATTCTTACCTTCTACTTGTAAACCAACACAGAGGTAAGTTCCTCACCTCGCCACAAAGATGATGAGCCTCATCATGGGTCGTTCTATGGTCTGGGGCTCCATAACCACTTCCAGCAATGGCAGTGATAGGACACAGGCCATGGGGACACCAACACAGTTGCCCAGTCGGATCAAAGACTAATGGGGTGACTTCACCGGATTCTGAAGATACCAAAATAGCAAAAGTGAATGACACATTGGCTAGATGCTCTAAAATTTCTTTGGGTTCAAAGAACTAACGAAAAGGGGGGAAATTGGGGTACAGTGAATTACCTTGGTCTCAACCTAACTGAAGGCTCAAAAAGACTCAGAATGCTTCGACAAAGGTTTTCTAAAGGTTTGCGGGTCTCTTGGATGGTAGAACCCTCAAGGCAAGCTCGAGGTTGAAGACGTAGATAGTCAAAGTAGTGTTGCTAATTGAGGGTGATGGGATGATACAGTGATAGTTTGTGATTCATGGATGGTTGTTCATGGTTATTTGAAGGTACCTTATATAGACAGAAGTTTGAGAAATATAGGGTTACCCTCAGAGGTTGAAACATGGGAGGTTAAATGTGGTCCTTCGAGTCTAAGAGTTATAGGGCATGAATTCATGTCGTTCTAGAGATCAGACCACTAGAGAGGTTGTGACGATTGTGAGGAAAAGATCAATATGCCCTAAGGAGGAGTGGTGAGAGATATTGGGAAGGGGAAGGAGAGAGGGAACATTTGGAGTCCATGATATATAGGAATTGTGTGGGGGAGAAAAGACAAGGTCGTTAGATGAGTCCATGGAGAACAGGACTCACAACGGCCATCCAATCTAAAAAGGAGAACATTTAAAATGTTGATAAATCAAAAACTAGGTTAGGGTGATTAATACTAAGTTTGAAATTAAAAACTATATTGACTCTTCTTCAATTAAATTAGATGGTCAAATGAAGTTCTAACCAGTTCAAATTTGAACCATAGGTTAAGAGTCTAGAATCTCCCTATCCGGTTAGATTTTGGTTTTGATCATCTTTTGTTCATAAAATTTATATGGGTCATTATCCAACTATATATTTTTAAAGTGGAATGTTTTTTCCTTTATGAGTTAGGCTTTAAGTCAAATTTCCAGATTGAGAGAAATTATCCACTCAAGGACATACTCATTCTGGTTATATATATTTGAAACCATTATCAAGAGAGAGAAAGAGTTATGTCTCACTATTTTTCACATTAAGATGATTATTTAATGCATAAAGGAACAAGATGTACCATTTTCATAATGTATACGAAATTTTGTGGCTATTTTACTTAAGTTTATTGATTAATTTTTATCATAAACCCCACTAAGAAACTTTTAAATTACTTACATATGATTTTTGGGATGTTACAGTTAAACTCATCCTTAGTATGAATAAACCCTTCAAGACTGAGTAGCTAATATCCCTTGAGTGTACTTGTCATGATGCTCCTCACCTAGAGACACCATGTCCCCATCCATGCATGCTAATAAAATCACATTAGGGCAAGTGACATTGAAAACTCATAAGGAAAACATAATATTACTTGTCATAAGAGTAAAGATCTGGAAATAATTAAACTGTCCATGATTAACATTTGTTGCATTCATTAGCATTAGGTCAAATAATTTTTCCTCAAATCAAATACTTTGCACTCGATTGCTAATGAGGCTCATGAAGGCTCAACTAAAGTGTTCCACTTGTTCTCATAGGGCATATCATGGCTCAACTTAACATAATAATTTCTCACTTGAGATTATACAACCAATACATCAAAGTGCTCATGTTGTGCCCTGAAGATCTCATAATTCCATTAGTTTCACATAAAATCGTGTGGATGACATATTAAGGAAATTGTTTCATAATCTCAAATTACTTGAAGGGGTTACACTCAACTTTATCTTACTTTAAATTTTATTGAGTTCCTTTAAATAAGAATTTAGACATAATATTGTATCTTAGACGAACATTACACAATCTATTAATGAAATAGAATACTATAACTCTTAGCATTTCCCTAAAATGTCATTGTATTATAAAGTCATAGAACAATATAAAATACATAGCTACATAATTTGCATGAATCACTTACCTAGTATTGTGGAGATATGCAAGACTTCATGCTCTAATACATAATATCAAATAACCTATCAAACAACCACATCGATACAATGTATTGACCCATGGACCAAGTTATTATTAGAATATGTGTTTTAGGGTTAGACCTTGACTTAGTGTAACATACGAGAAAATGGACCCCAAAATAGGGTTCGCCATATTTCATTAACTTGAGTCCATTCACAATGTGGTCCCTTTTTCAAATACCATTCTAATGTTTGTTCATTTGTCATATACTTTGGTATAATGTATCCCCATATACATATTTCCTTATATCTAAACAAGCTACTTATTTTCATTTGAAAGTATATTCCCATTTAGTCCCTCAATAAAATTCTCACTTTCATCCTTTTTTCACTACATTAACTTTGATACAATTTCGTCAACTTGAAATTCTTGTGCTTAATCTGCATGGATAAAAACTTATCTTTCAACGAGATAGTTTGGTGACTAGAAGCATTGGGATCAATTAAAAATATTCTTAAAAATATTAGATGCTCGTTACTCAATCATTAATGATAGAGAATTAAATATTCTAGGTTAGATAATCAGGGTATTACTGGTAGTTATGTTTAAATTTAACTATACGATGATTTTTAAAACCTAGTACATCAATGAAATATTGCAATGACGGACCGAGAACCTCATTCCAACATATATATATATATATATATATATATATATATATATATATATATATATATATAAACAAAATTTATTATGAGATTTTAAAAGGATCTAAGAGAATTGTTAGTAGGATTACTACATTGTGGTTGGTAAATTATTTATGGATTATATAAACGATTGGCATACATTCTAATGGTAAATAAACCAATATTTTATGTTAATTGTCACAAGGCTTTATATCTCAAAAAAAATTATCCTAACTATAGTCCAATTTTAGTAAACTCTTGAAGGTTGAATTTTAATTATTTGGAGACTAATACTTTTCCTTTCTAATTTTTGAAGCTCACTGGAAAGTCCATTTAAGCTTCATTTATACATATTGTTTAATGGCATCTTATTACTTGAAACTAGCATCTTTATTTTGTTTAGACCTTGCAATGATTGAGTAATCTCTTATTAGAAACTATTAATGGATCTAAAACATTAAAAATGTAAAAAATTGTTGACTGTGTACTGGAGACACATTACTTATTTACGTTACAATTGTATTTTATAGAATTTATATTTTTTGAAATTTATCATAATGTATCTCTAGCACATGTATAAAATTCTAAAGCAAATGATTATATGGATTAGGAGTTACAAATTTGTTTAAAAATTCATAATTTGGATTTGAGACAATTCGCCACAATCAAGAGAATGTCTTTTGTGTGAATACTTGTAGATGACTAGTAAAAGAAGAAAGAAAAGTGATGTTTTCTCTCCATTGCTAATCGCTTTACCTAATTAGTTAATTTTCAAGAGTTCATTTACATGGTGCAAATACCAAAGATGAGTATATACATATTTGTTTTATAATAGAGAGAAATATCTTTAACACCATTTTTATTAGTCAATAAAAGGAAAGAACTATTGTTGCATACCATCATGTCATACCATCCTTACTTCCACTCAGTACGCAATACTCCCTATAAATTAGCATCCTCATCAACTATAAATCCAACAAGACGTCCCAAACATACCAGACAGACATACAATGACTTAAACAACTGACGATCTACAATGTAATAGATTTGTTGCATAGCCTACTTTTTCATATATTAGCCATTGATGTGAGGTTTTTCCACAAAGTCCTTTCACCTCTACACAAGATCTAACTTCTCATCAACATTTGATACCCATGACTAGTAATATCTATCAATAATATGCACGTCCAACCAAACCCAGATCCACATCCTCCACTTCACAACCATCTTAATTCCATCACAATTGCCAACCTAAACCACACCAGGGGTTATGGACGTCTCTTAAGGTTGAGGACTTCAACATGAAGACCCCAACAACAATGATAGGACCTGTAACACATGTTCCTTCTGGGCTCATCAAGATCTGATTTTCTGGTCATTCGTTGGCATAGGCGGTTGAGTACCGCAATCACGCCTCTAGATATATATGACATTGACATATCATAAAGACCATTAGTTAGGTTTTATATCTGCCTATAAAATTAACTATGGACTTCTTATTTTTGTAATGTGAAAATTGGTTACACTAACCTCTTGATCTGAATAATTCTATATATAGTATGACCTACTCATAACTTAAATTAGTCAGCAAGTACATTACCTACTCATATTATTATGATGCATTAGTAAAAAAAGATTATCTATTTTTGTTGTTTCATGCAAGGATGAGAGTATAAAACACTAAGATGGTCCATTTATCATCAATGAGCAATATATTTTCTAGCATACATAGGATAAGGAAAACTAACTAAAAAAGTATGTAATTTGAAACATATTATACTAATGATAGGGTGTACTACCTTTTCACAATGTATGCATATAATATTTCATGTTTAAACACTATATTGTATTCTATGTCAACTAACTTATTATGAAAATGTCAATAAGATACTATAATACATTGATTTATTCATTAAACATAGACATATATATAACATGTAACTCGTCAATATAAAATGCACTAGTGAATTATATTAACCATAAGTTAGTATGTATTAGTGAATATGCACTATATAGTAATGAATGGACACATATATTTGAAACTTATAAACTTAGGATTGATTGTAGAAAGGACTTTAAATTCTTGTCATATCTCAAACTATAATAGAATTCACATACTCTCATGCATCTAGATATACCTTTCTTATCTACATATGAAACACAAGTATTTGAAATTGAAATTTATATATGCATTTTAAAATATTTATGAACCCTACATGGATGACTTGAGCATAAAATATATAAATATATAATTAATGATATCATGAGGTCGTAATTACATGCGACTTAGTTAATAATCTAGAAATGACTAGAATACAAAAGTTGATCAATAACACTATAATATGAGAAAACTTACCAACACAATTGAACTAATGAAAATTAAATAATTGTAAGAAATAGTAACCTACTTCTCTATGCATTGTAGATCTATATTGAACGAACCTTGGAGCTCAATACTAGCATTTAGAACATTACTGCATTTGAATTTGAGGTACAAAATTAGTATTTTAGTTTGGAAATTTAATATCCCTCTTAAAAGCAAGTATAATATATATCTTGGATGGATTGAATTTGTTTTGAAACCCTAGTCTTTTTCTTGAAAAATCTCCAACATTTGTGTCCATGGAATGGTAGATTGTTTAAATGTCGAAAAGGGAAAGTGTTGTTCATTAGTTTAGTGGAATTATGCTTCTATGATCTGTAGAGAAAGGACATTGTGTCCCTCTAAATATTGAGAAACTCAGTTGGTGTGTTGTCATTCTTTGTAAGATAGAACACATGAATTCCTCAAAAAATAGACATTAACATCTTCTATCTATTTCAAAATTCGAACTACTAGTCTTTAATTTTTCTATTCAATCTTGTTGACCTAGGTGTCGCACATTGCCCATATTTTGATAATGACTTAACCATTCCATTCATATGAATCTAACAAATCTATTTGAGACTGTTTCAGACATTAGGTACAAGAAAAGAATCACATTCAACTCAAAAGCTACTCATCCAGCACATGCAAAACATGTGACTTTTAACCGTTTTGTGAAATAGCCCTTATTGGCTTAGAACAATTGATGTAATCACTTATACTCATGTTTTGCATTGTAACTAAGATGGATAAAATTATTGGGACTCAAAAATCCATCATTTGTATAGTTTTACGAAAATTCCAAAATACCCATAACAGGGATTTTGTCAGCCGAATTCCAAACTCGGCCGATCCATTTATTCTGGAATTTTTGTTGCAATCGGCCGAGTTCCAAACTCAGCCGATTCCTGTTCGGTCAAGTTTCTAAGCTAGGAAACTCGGCCGATCCACTGATCGGTCCAAGATGAAAGTCGACCGATCGGCCGAGTTTCTCCAAGGGAACTCGGCCGACAGTCTAACTTTCAGCCTTGTCTTTTAGTGGTTCGGACGAGTTGCCTTTATTGAAACTCGGCCGATCAGACTGTACTGGAATGCAGAAAAAGCAATTCCAACCGTTGGAGGAGTAGGTGGGACTCAAAATAGATCCGTTGCAAGTTGTAAAACGGCTAGTTTGTGCCCCTTATCTCTCCCAACCTCAAAGGGACACCCTCAACTATAAATAGGACCTCTTGGACTTCATTCCAAGGTTTCTCATTCACATATGCTTGGTCCTAGCCTTAGTTGAGTGGTTTCTAATCCTTTGAGCCCCTTTCTCTCTCTACCTTCAAAGCAAAATCGTGAGTATGAGTGAGTTAGGATCCCATGTACGAGAGCTATCATTTGTAATGTTGTAAAGCTCTCCTTTCTACTTCTCCCATCTCCATTCCCTATGAATATTGCTTGAAGTTTCTTCTCCGAGTGAAAGAGAAGAAGGTTGCTGTTCTTCCCCGAGTGAAGGAGAAGAAGGCTAGCTGCTCCAGGCCTCCGAGTGAAGGAGGAAGGTGCTAAAGCTCTCCAAGAGAAGGAGAGGTGCAAGGCAAAGATCAAGCAAGATGGGTAATTCCTGCAAGGCCGAAGACTAGAGCAAGAGTGGGTAAGTCCTTTGAAGAAGGCTGAAGACTACTTGCTTGGTGGGTAAGTCCTTGGTGAGGTAGAATATCTTGGCTTGATATATAAGTCCTTGGATGGTTGGTTGTTGTAGCTTGTAATCTTATTGTGTGATATATATAAGAGAACCAAGTTACAAATCCTAGAGCCTAACCAACTCTAGGTAGTGGACTGACATTGCTCCTAAGTTTAGGACATGGAACGACTCTAAACCACCTGTCCAAGTGCATGCTATTCTTTGTCTCTTATCCTTGCTTTGTATGCTAGTTTAGGACATCAAATTGCTGTTTTGGTTTAAGTTCTGCACTTAATATAATTTGGTGGTCTAATCACTTTTGTGAAGTTTGTGAAGCTCTATTCAATCCCCCCTTCTAGAGCCCATTGATCCAACAAGTGGTATCAGAGCAGGTCTTCTCCAAGCTACTTCAACAAGTAGGAGAAGATGGGCGATTCGGCTCTTGGGTCACTCAATCTTGAAGGAAGCTTCTCCATGAGACCCCCGGTCTTCGACGGCACAAACTTCCTATACTGGAAGAGAAGGATGCAATTCTACATCCAAGGATTGAGCTACGAGATGTGGAAGATAGTCCATCTCAAGTATGAAGAGCCAAAGGGGAACATCACCACATGGACGGAAGACGAGATGAAGCGTGCTCAACTCAATGCTAAAGCCGTGAGCATCATCTACGCCGCCCTTTCACCATCGGAGTTCAACCGCATCTCTTCTTGGGACACGGCGCATGAGATTTGGCACAAGTTGTGTGTCACCTATGAAGGGATGGAGCAAGTCAAGGAGGCCAAAGTCTATATGCTTGGTGGCCTACTTGAGAACTTCAAGATGGGGAAGAATGAAAGAGTTGCGGACATGTACACAAGGTTAAACGTCATCTTGAACAGCCTTGCAGCCCTTGGGAGTGTCATGGATAGAGGTACAATCAATGCAAAGATCTTGAGATCTCTTCCAAAGAGATGGGAGCCAAAGGTCACTTCAATTGAAGAAGTCTACAAGCTGAGCGAGTTGTCAACCGAGGAGCTGGTTGGTAACCTCCAAGCACATGAACCTAGGCTCGACAAGAAAGAGGAAGAGGAGAAAAGAGAAGAGAAGGAATCAAAGAAGATGAAGGACACAACCTTCAAAGCCCAAGTTGAAGAAATGGTCCAGCAATAACAACTTGCCATGAAGTCTCCCTGCCCTTCCTCAAGTGAAGATGAAGGTGCAAATGATCATGAAGCCAACTACTCAAAAGGAAGACACTTCAAGAGCAAGCCCTCCTCCTCAACTCCTAGGTGCTACGAGTGTGGTCAAAAAGGCCACTACAAGAGTGACTGCCCAAAGGCCAAGAAGGGCTATCATAAGAGCAACCACAAGAAGGATGACAAATACAAAAGAGAAGCCAAGTACAAGAAGAAGGACAAGAAGGAGAGACGATCCAAAGATGCATCTCATGCGGCATGGGAGGAGTCTTCTACTTCAAGTTCCTCAAGCTCCGAGGATGGAGAATGTCATCTTGCCCTCATGGCATCTACTAGTGAAGAAGTAATTGAGGTAAGTGAGGTAAGCAAGGTAAGTGATGAAAATTTACTTGAGTTATCTAAGGAAACTCTCATTGAAATGCTTAATGAATGTCAATCATCTTTTGCTAAATGTAAAGCTAAAAGGAAAAGATTAGGAAAGATAGTTGATGATCTTTATGCCAAGATTGATATTCTTGATAAAAATGAGAAATTACATCTTGATAGCATAGATTCCTTACAAGGGCAATTTCTTGACCTTGAACTTCAATATAATGGAGTAGAGGTTGAGAATGGTACTTATCTTAAAACTATTGAAAATCTTAAGGTTGAGAACCAAAATTGCCTAGATGAGCTTGATGTTCTAAAAACTGAAAATGTTGAACTTAAGCTTATTGATGATGCTAGGAGAGATGAAGTTTACGCTTATAAAAGGGAAATTGTTGTTCTTAAATCTGAAAATGCTAAATTGCTTGCTCAAACAAATGATTTATCTTCTAGACCTATCTTGCCTAGAAATGAAGTTGCTAACTTAACTCTAGAAAAAGACTCTCTTCTTACTAAAGCCCTCTGCCTTGAGGCCGACCTTTTGCATACTAGAGAAGATCTTGCTAGTTTATCTACTACCGTTATAAATCTTAGTGATGATAATGCTAAATTAAGATCTACTTTGCAAAGGTTTCTTTCGGGTAAGAAATCCCTAAATGATGTTCTAGAGCACTCTACCAAACAAGTTGGTACTAGTGGTCTAGGATACAATGAGACTACTCCAAAAGGTAAGAAGAAGAAGAAGGGTAAGAAAAAGAGTGTGGAAACTCCAATTTTCAATGGAGAGTCTTCCGGCTCTAAAAACCCCATGGTATGTATTCATTGCAAATGTGATGATCATTATTCTACCTATTGTCCTTACAAGCCCAAGGGGACCAACCCAAAGATGAAATGGGTCCCCAAGATAACCCCGGACCCCAAAGTTTGAGTTGGGTTCCGACATCCTCTTTTCTTGCAGGTTAAAAAGAAATGGATTGTTGATAGTGGCTGCTCTAAGCATATGACTGGAGAAATCAGCCATTTCAACAAATTTGTGAAAAAGAAAGGAGGATCGATAACCTTTGGGGACAACAAAAAGGGTAAGGTTATAGGTGAGGGTGATGTAGGCAATGAATTGTGCATTAAAAATGTATTGCTTGTTGATGGCCTACATCACAATTTAATTAGTGTTAGCCAATTATGTGATAATGGTTATCTTGTGCTATTTACTTCTTTAGAATGTTTGCTTCTAGATTCCCTACAATGTTATATATAAGGGAACTAGAAATGGTAATCTCTATGTGATTGTTCTCGATGCTCTTAAGCCCATACTAAATAGATGCTTAGTTGAGGATACAAACGATCTTTTGCTTTGGCATCGTCGTTTGGGTCATGTGAACTTGCATCAAATGAAGAAACTGAACAAAAAGGACTTGGTTCGAGGACTTCCTAAATTGGATTTTGAAAAGGATGAGGAATGTCAACCTTGTACACAAGGGAAACAAACCAAATCCTCCTTCAAATCCAAAGGAGTCATGAGTACCAAGAGAGTTCTTGAGCTTCTTCATATTGATCTTTTCGGACCAATGAGAACACAAACGCTTCGCGGCTCCAAGTATTGTCTTGTTATTGTCGATGATTTTTCTAGATATACTTGGACTTTCTTTCTCATTTCTAAAAGCGATACACTTGATGTTTTCTCGAGCTTTTGTAAATGAGTTGAAAACGAAGCTTCTTGCCATGTTGTTTCTATCCGTAGTGATCATGGGGGAGAGTTTGAAAATGATCTTTTTGAACGTTTTTGTGAAAAATCGGGTTATTCACACAATTTCTCTTCTCCTCGCACACACCAACAAAATGGAGTTGTTGAGAGGAAGAATAGATCGCTGCAAGAGATGGCTAGGACCATGCTTCTTGAGTATGACACTCCTAAGAAGTTTTGGGCTGAAGCCGTTAGCACCTCATGTTTTGTGCAAAACTGAGTTTTCACACATCCGACTTTTAAGAAAACCCCCTATGAACTATGACGTGGTAGGAAGCCGTCTATTGATTTCTTTCATGTTTTTGGATGTCCTTGTTTTGTTTTAAACACCAAGGATTCTCTCGACAAGTTTGATCCGAAATCTTACAAGGCTTTCTTCCTAGGCTATAGCACTACTAGCAGGGCTTTTAGAGTATTTAACATTGAACTATCTAAAATTGAAGAATCTATAAATGTTAAATTTATTGAAACTAACCCTGTTATTGGCAAGCATATTGGTGATGATGATGTTGCAGATGAAATCATTCCTATCTTAAAAGAGCTCAACATCAAAGACAAAGGTAAGCAGGTTGAAGAAGAAGAAAAAGAAGAAGAAAAGAAGGATCCCACTCCCCGCTTTGCAAAGAATCACCCCAAGGAGTTGATCATTGGCAATCCGTTTGAGAGAGTGAGGACACGAGCTGCTCACAACAAACAACAAGCAGATAGTGCCTTCATCTCCCAACTAGAGCCAAAGAACATCAAAGAGGCCCTTGGTGATGATGAGTGGATCCTTGCCATGCAAGAAGAGCTTGAGCAATTTGAGAAGAACCGTGTGTGGACCTTAGTGCTAAGACCAAATGATAGAAAGATCATTGGTACCAAATGGGTCTACCGCAACAAGCTTGATGAGCAAGGAAAAGTGGTAAGGAACAAAGAAAGGTTAGTAGCACAAGGTTACAATCAACAAGAAGGTATTGATTTTGATGAAACCTATGCTCCTGTTGCTAGATTAGAATCTATCCGTATGCTACTTGCTTTTGCTAGTTATAAAAATTTCTTGCTTTATCAAATGGATGTTAAAAGTGCGTTTTTAAATGGTACAATCGAGGAGGAAGTATATGTTGCTCAACCTCCAGGCTTTGAAAATGATAAGTTACCCAATCATGTATACTTCTTGCAAAAAGCTCTCTACGGACTCAAACAAGCACCTCGAGCTTGGTATGAGAAACTAAAGAACTTTTTGTTAGATAACGGGTATATCATGGGCAAAGTTGATTGTACTTTATTTCTAAAACACACTTCTACCCATTTTCTCATAATTCAAATATATGTTGATGATATTATATTTGGCGGAACTGACCTTGATCTTTGCAAGGAGTTTAGCTCTCTTATGCAGAGTGAATTTAAAATGAGCATGATGGGTGAGCTGACCTTCTTCCTCGGCTTTCAAATCAAACAAACAAAGGAAGGAAACTTCATCAACCAAGGCAAATACACAACTGAGCTACTCAAACGCTTTGGGATGGAGAACATGAAGCTGATGGATACACCCATGTCAAACACCACAAAACTCGACAAGGATGAAGAAGGTGAAAAGGTAGATGAGAAGCTCTATAGAGGTATGATCGGAAGTTTACTTTATTTAACTGCCTCTAGACCTGATATAATGTTTAGTGTTGGGTTGTGTGCTCGCTTTCAATCAAGCCCTAGGAAATCACATCTTATTGCTGTCAAGAGGATTTTGAGGTACTTAGCCAAAACTCCAAATTTTGGACTATGGTACCCTAAGTCAAGGGACTTTAATCTTGTAGCATATAGTGATGCTGACTATGCAGGTTGCTTGATTGATAGAAAGTGCACAAGTGGCACTTGCTTCCTCTTGGGACCATGCTTGGTGTCTTGGTTCTCCAAGAAACAGAGCACAGTGGCATTATCAACTACCGAAGCTGAGTACATTGCAGCCGGAAGTTGTTGTGCCCAGGTCCTATGGATGAAGCAAATGCTCCAAGACTTTAACATTCATTTTGATGCTTCTCCTATTTTCTGTGATAATACTAGTGCAATCAATCTTTCTTATAATCCGATATTGCATAGTAGAGCTAAACACATAGAAGTTTGCCATCATTTTCTCTGTGACCACATTGTCAAAAAGGATATTTATATCACACATGTGGATACGGAAAATTAGTTGGCCGATATTTTCACTAAACCACTTGCTAGAGAACAATTTAATTTTATTAGATCAAAATTGCTCATAATTTCTCTTGATGATATTGAATTGCTCTCTAATTAGTTGGTTACATCTTATATGTGTTGCTCTTGCTTTAAATGCTTTGATTGCTCAAGATGCTTGTTTTAGCTAAAATTTCTTCTAATTTTCTGTCTCTCTTTCGGGCTTTCTCTCGCAAATCGGGTTTTAATCGACAAATAGTACCCTATGATGATGGGAATGTGCCTAAATATCCTTAATATACAAACTAGACCAAAAATAAATTTTGCATTCGGTCATTTGAGGCTAGGGCTAGATTTTCAGTTTTTCCTCTTCAGGGTTTTGGTCGGCTGAGTTTCAAACTCGACCGATCGGTCGGGCTTCAGGGTGCCTGTGCGCTCGATCGGCCGAGTTTCCATTTCCCAAACTCGACCGATCGGCGGCATACCAGTTTTATATATATAGGAATCGGCCGACTTTCTCCCTCTCAACTAGAGAAAATTCGACCGAACCCTAGCCGTAACACCCGCCCCTCTCTAACCCTGGCCCTCTCTCCCCTCATTCCGGCTGATTTCACCTCCGATCGACCTTGCCTCTTCATTCTTGCTGTTCTCGGGGTTTCGTCTGCCTAGTATTCTCCACGAGCTCGGCTCTCTTTCCTCTATCTTGTCTCCATGAGATCCCAACGACGGAAGAGAGCTGTCCCTTCCCGTGCTCAGGCGACCCCTCTTGCTCCAAGGTATATCATGTTCGAAAATCTCTCTTTTATTGACCAAGCTGCTGTTACTAGATATCAAGAGCTCCTTCCTCGCACTCCTTTTCCTTTTCGAGCTCTACATCAACCTAACAACTTTCACGCTGACCTTTATGAAGCTTGTCAAATCCTTCAAACTCATCACCTTGATCCGTTTTGCATAGAAGATGCCCGCTTCCACAATTTGAAATATAGTTCCAAAGCTGTCCGTGAGTTCTACGCCAATTTGCGTTGGAACTATGACTCTTTGGTCCCATCCGCGGACACTTCTATTGTGTTGACGTCCATGATTGTCGGTAAACCTTTCCATATCACTGAGCGTTCTTTCAATCTCTATCTTCATGGAAATGTTGGTACGGCGTCATGGATCGCTGACTATCCTCAATATCTTGATCTTCTTTACCCCGATGACGTGTATAAGGCAATTGAGGTTGACTTGACTGACATCCATAAATTTCTCAAGCGACCCAACTTTCCCTATACAAAAAGGGGTACTCTGCCTTCCTCAGCCCTTTCTTCTCCTCGCCGCGTCTTGGCGTTTATCTTGAGCTGCAATGTCCATCCTAAGAAGAATCAAACGGACATTGCTGAGAATACGGCTGTTATGATGTATCTTTTGCTGAAGAATCAAGGAGTCAAATGGGCACGTTATATCCTCCATCATATGACTGTTTTGACTCCGGAAAGAACACAAAGGGCACTCATCTTCCCTATCTGCCCTCATCTGTGGTCTTTTCCAGCATGCCACTGGTAAATCCCTCTTTGCCGATCTCCTCTACCGACCTGATCGCAAAGGCGTTTATATCAGTGAGACCACTCTTCTGAAGAGTGTTCCTACCCCTGGTGCATCATCTTCCTCTACTGCACCTCCACCTTCCTCAGCTGCACCTCCACCTTCCTCAGCTGCACCTCCACCCTCCTCAGCTGCACCTCCACCATCCTCAGCTGCACCTCCTCCACCTGAGCCTTCCTTCCAGCCTCCTCCCCAGCCTACCTTTGCTGATTTCCATGTTTCAAATGAGGCCCTCATGGGGTATCTCATGCACCGGCAAGCGTACAACATGCAGGTCCAGCAACACCATCATCAGGATCTTTGCCACATCATGTCCTCCATGCATATATCCTGCCCTCAGCCTTATCCCACCTACCAGCCTTATCCCGGTGGTGACTACGCTTCCTACGCGTATAGTCAGTTTTACCCTGCTCCACCCTTCTCTGCTTCCGCTGAGCCCTCTACAGGTAGACACCTTTCCCCGATTCTGGCGCTTCCAGGTGGTCGTCTGTCTGAGATTCTGGCCCAGTATACCTCTTCTTCTCCTCCCCTTGAGGTTGCCTATGAGTTACATGCTCTAGGCATGTCTTGGTCCGAGCAGAGTGCTAGGTGACCCGGGCGAGCTTCTGGTCCTCCAGATGAGGATATGCCTGACCAGGAGGATGCTGAGACTGATGCTGATGAAGACGATGAGGCTACTGCGACTAATGCTGATGACGAGGATGATGACAACGATGCTGATCATGCTGATGGGGCTACACAGGATGCTGCTCCTCCTTCTGACGACGGAGACGAGGACTACCGGCCAGATGAGGATATCGATGCTGCTGTTGATGACATAGACATAGAGTAGTTAGCTTTGTGGGCTGATGTATCTAGTTTTAGTCTTAGATGATCATGCTGTATCTCTTTGGACTATGTTTGCACTATATACATTAGGCACATCATCTGAGTTGTACTATTTTTGCTCTATGCTATCCGTGCAGTTTTGTTTTATGGTTTATGGGAATGCTTTGTATGGTATATCTTTTATTGTTTTCCATATTTTGATAATGCATGCTTTAGTTGTTTATCTTGGTGTTCCTCTGTCTTCTATGGAGTGATTGATTGAGTGTTTTTGTTTTTCTATGGAGAAGACCTTGCTTTTATGCTCTTCTACCCCCCTGCCTTTTTGAGATGACAAAGGGGGAGAAAAAGCTCAATCATATTGAATTTATTGCTTGTATGGTTCTTTTCTTGTCTATTAACTGAAATGCATCTAGACTTGCTTAGAATCATATAGTATACATATGTGTTTTGGTTGCTTGTTGTTTAACTAACCATGCAGGCATGAGTAAGCATGAATTGAGGGGGAGAACTACAAATTGATCATATTTGCATCCCCTTGCAATTCCCTAAGAAAAGGTATAATTTTCACATTCTTTTCAATATGTTGAGGAATGGTTTGTCATTGTCAAAAAGGGGGAGAATGTTGACCTAGGTGTCGCACATTGCCCATATTTTGATAATGACTTAACCATTCCATTCATATGTATCTAACAAATCTATTTGAGACTGTTTCAGACATTAGGTACAAGAAAAGAATCACATTCAACTCAAAAGCTACTCATCCAGCACATGCAAAACATGTGACTTTTAACCGTTTTGTGAAATAGCCCTTATTGGCTTAGAACAATTGATGTAATCACTTATACTCATGTTTTGCATTGTAACTAAGATGGATAAAATTATTGGGACTCAAAAATCCATCATTTGTACAGTTTTACGAAAATTCCAAAATACCCATAACAGGGATTTTGTCGGCCGAATTCCAAACTCGGCCGATCCATTTATTCTGGAATTTTTGTTGCAATCGGCCGAGTTCCAAACTCAGCCGATTCCTGTTCGGTCGAGTTTCTAAGCTAGGAAACTCGGCCGATCCACTGATCGGTCCAAGATGAAAGTCGACCGATCGGCCGAGTTTCTCCAAGGGAACTCGGCCGACAGTCTAACTTTCAGCCTTGTCTTTTAGTGGTTCGGCCGAGTTGCCTTTATTGAAACTCGGCCGATCAGACTGTACTGGAATGCAGAAAAAGAAATTCCAACCGTTGGAGGAGTAGGTGGGACTCAAAATAGATCCGTTGCAAGTTGTAAAACGGCTAGTTTGTGCCCCTTATCTCTCCCAACCTCAAAGGGACACCCTCAACTATATATATGACCTCTTGGACTTCATTCCAAGGTTGCTCATTCACATATGCTTGGTACTAGCCTTAGTTGAGTGGTTTCTAATCCTTTGAGCCCCTTTCTCTCTCTACCTTCAAAGCAAAATCGTGAGTATGTGTGAGTTAGGATCCCATGTATGAGAGCTATCATTTGTAATGTTGTAAATCTCTCCTTTCTACTTCTCCCATCTCCATTCCCTATGAAGATTGCTTGAAGTTTCTTCTCCGAGTGAAAGAGAAGAAGGTTGCTGTTCTTCCCCGAGTGAAGGAGAAGAAGGCTAGCTGCTCCAGGCCTCCGAGTGAAGGAGGAAGGTGCTAAAGCTCTCCAAGAGAAGGAGAGGTGCAATGCAAAGCTCAAGCAAGATGGGTAATTCCTGCAAGGCCGAAGACTAGAGCAAGAGTGGGTAAGTCCTTTGAAGAAGGTTGAAGACTACTTGCTTGGTGGGTAAGTCCTTGGTGAGGTAGAAGATCTTGGCTTGATATATAAGTCCTTGGATGGTTGGTTGTTGTAGCTTGTAATCTTATTGTGTGATATATATAAGAGAACCAAGTTACAAATCCTAGAGCCTAACCAAATCTAGGTAGTGGACTGACATTGCTCCTAAGTTTAGGACATGGAACCACTCTAAACCACCTGTCCAAGTGCATGCTATTCTTTATCTCTTATCCTTGCTTTGTATGCTAGTTTAGGACATCAAATTGCTGTTTTGGTTTAAGTTCTGCACTTAATATAATTTGGTGGTCTAATCACTTTTGTGAAGTTTGTGAAGCTCTATTCAATCCCCCCTTATAGAGCCCATTGATCCAACAAATCTTGCTAATATTGAGAACCCTTTTTCAATTTTATACTTACCTACATTGTTCAATTCCTTGCATATTTCATACTTACCTACATTTTTTCAATTCTTGTATATTGTCACTGAAGGACTTAGGGAGGAAGAAAGTGTTTTGGTCATTAGATCAGGTGGATCAAGCTCGGGAACCAAAACCAACCCTCCACATATTAATAAAATGAAATTTATGTGTCACAAAATATTAATCGAGAAACCTTAGCTAAGTTGGATTGAATAAAGTATGTTAAATAATTATTTCTTTTCATTCCAAATCAAATGGGTGTATAAGTTATCCAATTAGGTCCAAATCTGGTCAGTTAAAAAATTGAGGGGTGAGGAATCCCATTTTGAAGTTAAATTTCACTTTTAAAACTTCATTTAATGAGACAACACAATTTGGGTTTAGGATCTTTAGGCTCATAAACATTATATTTATTATAGTATTACATCATGTCATAGATCAAGATCTAATGAAGTCATAATTAATATCAAGATTTTGTTGCACCGATCATATTACAACTCTTAATATGCTTTTAAATATGGAAATATTTACTAGATCAGTAATTCCACATATTCTCGGCTTAACGTAAGATTTTATTGTTCACATGCCAATACCTATAATTAACAACTTAATCATTTCATTTATCAACATAATATTTATTGGATTACTCTTTTTCAATAAGTACTATGAATATTTAACTAACTCGATTTCACATTTACAACTTGTATCATATTTTGTTATATAATTTTTACTAGATTATAACCACAACTAGTTGTAGGGAGTTTATTTTTTATATATCAGTATGAAGATAATATTATGAGTATTTATCCAAGAATTTATATATGTATAAAAGTTAAAGTTTTAACACAAATACCAAGAATTTTCACATTTATCGTATTCAACTCATCACATAGTTCATTAGGGCGATTTATAGCTTAATAAAGGCTATAAAAAGTCAAAACCTAGTCATTTTATGTCAAACGTGAGTTGAACGTACTCATAGATATCCATCAAACTCCACTAAAACTCAAGAAGCCAACTTGTTCCACTCCTTCTAGGTTAGAAACAATCAAAAGGCAAGAGGAGAGAGACAGATAAGGGTTTTAGGGTAGAAGATGGGAAGAAAGGATATAAATTGGAATTATAGATACTAATATGAACAAAACATACTACCAACATATCTACAAACTTCCATTAAAATCGGTGAAACATTAAATTTTACCAAGAATAAGGCTCCTTATCTCACAAAAACCCACATATCCTCTCTTAAGGTGTGTTGAATGATCTCGGTGTATAAGAAAGTAAATGATAATATACTTCTACTTGGAGTATATATTGGTCCTTTAGGTGTCTTGACATTTATTGAAATCATAGTTTCTAATTTTATTTGTATAACATCCTCAAAACACCTATTGGCCTCTTAAAAGGTCATCTTACTAGTTGTAGAAATGTAGTTGACTTTCATAAGTTGGTTGGATAACATTGATCTAGATCAATGTGGTCATGTCAGCATTGACTTGAAAGTCAATTAAATTTTAGGAAGGTCGGCTTTTGGATTATCTTTCTAAAATCTAATTCATTTTCGCCAGTTAGGGCCTTACTCAACATCAACTAAAAGGTTAGTCAACTTTTGGGAAAGGTCAGTCAGCCTTTGGCTTCAACTAGAAAAAATGAGCACATCCTCCCCAAGTGATCCCAAACCTACTCGTCTATATTGTTTTATGGTTAGTTGTACATATATAAACCTCTAACATACTAAAACATGACCATATAATTCTTTAATGTATTTATTAGTGTTTATTGTTAACATCAAATTATTTTGGCTAAACTAGGATTTTGACTCACTGAACTCTAACCAAAGTATTTCCAAAATTTTTTACATATATGATTATGTTATATATACATGTTACAATATAAGAAGATATTAATGTTCAAAATGTACACATAGGAGGTGAACCCCCAATATCATGGCTAAGAAAAACATATACACACACCTTTCCCATTAGAAACTAGATAACATGAATACAATATTATTGAATCATGTTGTTATAATTCTTATTAAAGGTTCCATAAGAATATTTTTGGATATTGGATTAGTTGTACGGTATCCATGGAGAGCCTTTTATATAGTAAAAAAATGGTTGCAGATTTAAGATTGCTAAAAGGATAAATATCAAAACATAATATACTAAAAATGGTGGCAGAGCGATGACCTCCTTCATCATGGCCTATCCTCCATCTTGTTAACATATTATAGAAGTGTTTGATTATAATAAAATTGGTATAGGTGAACACTCCTAGATAATATTGTGTGGATGTTTGTTTGAGTTCTTCTTGGTCCCTTTTATGGAGGCCAGTTGGGATAAAATATTTCTTCATATAAGCTTCAATATCATAGAACCATTTCTTACCTTCATTAATGACGTCGTTGTTAATATCCATGTAATAAGTTGTTTGTGATACCATTTGGACTTCTAAGATTGGTCATCTTGGATTTCGACACATGAGTCTAAAAAGGAATCATGGTCTCACTTATTAAAATTGAAGGAGATCTATTTAAAGTCTCTAGTAAAGGAGAATAAGTGCTTTTGGTAGGGTATTAGGTTCTAGTGAAGTGTCCTTTAATTGTTCCTGAATGGTGATATGAATACAAAGAAATCTACATAAACTTGGAGGTGTCGTGTCCCTTGCTTTTCAAAAAACTTTATTCCATGGATGCAAGATTCTTATACTTACACATCATTGGTGGGGTTGAACTCTTGTCATATAGGCACATGTGTTTTCTTACCATGTGATATTGCATGACTTATGTTGTCTTGGATCCTTTGCAATTAACAACTCCACCAAAGAAGATAGATCAAAATTATGGTTCTACAAGGGTGTGATGATAACACATGTGCCTTTATTAAGGAACTAATTCTCATGCATTTTTGCATTGGGGATTTGGAAATTTTATCATTGATCTTATGGCACTTGTGATTTAACTACTTTCATTGCCATATAGGAGTTCCCAATCAAGATAACAATACATACCTTTTTGTAGTCATCTTGTAAGGGAAAGTCACTAACACAAATATCGTAGTGGATCATGTCTTTTGATCAAATGTAATGAATGCATCATTAGGTAGTGCTCCGTATTTGAGTATCATACACCAACACCATAAAGTATATATTGGACCTAGTTTTGTTGAATTTCTTAGACAAGACAGTAGATAGCATGCTTGTCATAAATCGTAATTGACTCAGTATACCTCCCATGGATGTCTCACACATATACATGTGAAGTGTGTGGGTGTATCCTAGAACAACGCGCTTTAGGATTAGTGGTTAGGTTAGATAGTCTTCAATCTTTTTAAAGGGCTTTTCCAGGTTGGGTCATTCCATTAGGAGTCTAGATTTTTTATTTCATATCTTGAATATAGGATCATATATGTGAGCCAATTTGGTGATGAACCTTTTGATATAGATACGGACGAGAAGACCTTGAATCTTCTTTCTTTTATCTCTAGTGAAGGCATCTCTTTAATGGTATGAGATTTCCCTAGGTATAAATTGATTCCCTTTTGATAATCGACTTAGCCTAGAAGTTGTTAGATCTAACTACCAAGGTACACTTGGTAGGATTAATGTAGGAGAAGAATCATCACAGTCTTTGGAAGAGATTGTCCATGTCATATATGTGGTCTTTGGGCTCTCTAGATTTAAAAATCATGTCATCCACAAAGACTTGAACTCCTTTACGCATCATATCAATAAAGATAGTTCACCATCACTCTTTGGTAGTGGATCCGTCATTTTAGGTTGAAGGGCATGACTTGGTAGTTGAGCAATCCCCATTTAGTGATGAAGCTTATTTTCTTCTTGTCTAATTAATAAACTTGATCTAATTTTAGTTGAAGAAACCATCCATAAGGATCATGAGGTCATGCATATGGCATGTTGCATTTTAGATAAGTATGTCTATGTGTCACACTAGAACAACATTTTTGGGAGAGGTCTTTCTCAATTCATGGTATTTCACACACATGCATGTTTTGTTATCCTTCTTAGGAACAGGTAATAGAACGTCATATAGGATACTTTAACAGTTCTAGGAAACCATGCTTCATTATTTTTGAACTTCCTCTCTCATCTTTAGGCCCCATTTTGGTCATAATTGCCTCTCTCTTTTCTTGATGGGGTGAACACGAAGGACAATTTGGAGGTAGTGCACTATAATCTGCTTGTTGTCTAGTCATGTCTTATTGGTGTAGATCCAAGAAAATACATCCAAGTGGCTCCATAGGATCATCATGAGTTGATCTTTATTATGTTGAGGAAGGTAATCCCTAACTTATACTTGCCATGGCTTGATTCCTAAGGAAAGGTTTCTAATTCATATTCAATATTGAAGGAAGGATGCTCTTTCATCATGTACATGGTATGGGAAGTTCTTCATAGTATACATAATTGACTTCATAGTTTGTGGTACTTATAAGAAATTATTATCAAGATTCTTATTTGTGAACATCATTATGAATATTTTTTTATATTTCTTTTTTTTGCATGTATGGTGGAGGCTTCATGGAGCATGTCATAATACCCACTCCAGGATATGTATGACATCAAGTTTCAATTCTTCTAAATTTTTTTGAGGCACTGGAGATGGTCTCACCTCTAGGATAAATCACTCTTCCTTGTGAATATTTTCTAATTTCACCATATTGTAGAGGGTATGATGTTGTGCATTTTGTGCATTGCCATCTTTTATGATAGACATTATGCCCAATGTTCAAACATATCCTAAGCCTCATAGTACTCATCATGTTGAGGATATTAGTCCTCTTTGGGGACTCATTGATTGACTCATTGTTGGAGGTTTATGAGTGTGATGAATTAGATGTCATTATAAAATACATAAAATTTGATATTTTCAAGGATTCCTAGAAGACTTTGGGAGTTAGATTTGTGATCACTTTTGCATATTGATCATTCCTTCAATTTTTATTACCTTCTAAAGATAATCTTATTCCTAAGACTGGGATATGTTTCGGGTGGTATGGTCATCATCATTGACCTCAATGAGGAGGGTCATTTATCTAATCCTTTATCTGATGCTTGTGTACTTGACATCAACTTCGTGGATGATATATTGTAAAATAGTGTAAATAATTTCCATGTTGTGGTTATCATGATCTTCTTTTGCGGTAAATATTGGTAGGGTTCCTTCTTCTTGGTGCCTAGGTTCTAGTTCTATAACACTCTCAATCATCGTTCTTGTATTTATCAAATATGTTGGGCTTCTAGGCTCATATTTATCACATGTAGGCTTGTAATTGAGGTAGGAGCTACCTTGGGTGTAGGCCATAGTAACATCAGTCGCCATATGGGATTTTCTTCTGGTGAAGTAACCCCTTATAGAGGCGGGCGGTTCATCAAAACATATGTTCATATTTTTTATATGTGGTTAAAATATCTAAATGATGTCAGTTTGTACTGTCCTCCTTGGCCCCAAGACTTAATTTAGATGAATATCCATGTCTTAAATCCTCCTCATGAATTTTTTTGGATCATAAGACAAGTGATGTGGAGTTCAACATATTGGAGGCACATAACTAATCATGGTGATGTGTATCTTATCAAGTGTATCTTCAAGTAATATTATTCTATACAAGAGATGGTTCTTGTAGGGATGTTTCTACAAATAACAACCAATATTTCTCATTAGGAATATGAGCTTCTAATGAAGAGATGATGGTACCAATTTGCTCACCTAATGAAAAATATGTGTAAAGTGTCTAAACTTGTGTTTTCCTTCATACACATACTTTCTTGATCCTTGAATGAATTGGTTAAGGAAATGCTCAAATCTAACTTCAATTGGCCCTTGCTTACCCTTATTTGCAATTTCATGTACAATTTTCAGCTAATATATGATTTCACTCTAATCAATGATTTTATGTAAAGTTGAGCATATGGTATCTAATTACATGCTTTATTTCATAATTACATTTAATTTGGTGGACTCTAAACTTGTTTTTCATGTGCTTTAGTCCTAGGGTTTCTGAGCCTAGCCCTATCTAGTATGGTAGTTGATGTGGACCGAGGGAACTCTCAACTAATAAGAATCCTAGACCTAATGGATTTCCTAGACTCATCAACTAATGAAAGTTCTCAACTCAATAGTCAACGGGAAGACTGAATGTGTAAACCAATGGAATCATCATGGCATTATGAATACCTAACCTTTATGACTAGATATTTATCCAATGTGATTTAAATCAGTATACATAAATAAATCTTTTTACATTTAAGCCTTATGGAGTTTCATGGAGGTCTATAAATAATTGCTACAATATAAAATGTATATGAGTCTTATCTACTCTTCAGCCAACATAGGACATCTCTTGCATGTCTCTTCTAAGTCTTCTTTGAACCACCATGAATTCCCTTGGGGAATAAATACACACATGGACCACAGAGGGAAAATAGGTCAACAATCTGGTAGTAAATCCTTATCGTTGAATTATTTAGGTTATGCAACAAGAGAAGATTAAATGGTTTTGTATATTGGGTAAGGACTATTTGGTGGATTTAGGTAGCTAGGTTAAAAATTACAAGAATCAACTGTCAAGATAATAATTCACAAGGTTGATTAAAATATAAACAAGGCAAAATTGTTCAATTTTCAAGACTTATTCACAAGATATGAACTACTCCAAAATTTGTGTTGATATTAAAAAATGCCAAGATTTCTAGGGATTTATAAGTACACATATTTCAAGTTTGGCAGCTTCCTATCATATATTTTTTGGGGCTAAGTGCCTTGTGTGTTCACACTCTAGGAGATAACAACACTAGTGCATTATTAGCTATTATAGTATATTACGGAACAACTAATCCATATCCACTATGAAGGTTTGTTGGAACTTGGGCCCAAAAAATGAGGCAAATATCTAAACGGGCAAAAGCCCAAAGGGACCAAAATCCACAGGGAGTCAAAACTTCAATAGATCAATTCTAGTGCCAATTTGAATATTTAAAAATCACATTCAACAAAGTTTAAGATTCAAAAAAATTTTAATGACCTTCAAGAAAAAAGATAAGGCTAGTTAATAATTTGGATTCATCATTGTAGAATAATCCATGCATGTAATTTCAAGAGGGAAGTGAATAGCTCAACTGTAAGACCCTTGACCTAGATTAGTGCTTGATCTTTCTTGATTTGCATAATAAGATGCTTAAACACTACCAAAAAAACATGAATTAGCTACAATTTATCTAACTACATATGTTCCATTTGTAGTCAATAACTACTATTCTTTATACATTATAAAAATGTAAGTAATACAAATATAGTTAATGGTAATGACTACAAATTTGACTACAAATCTCGTTTGAACTCATATACATATCTTTATGTATATATCCTAAAAATTAACATTCTAACTTTTCATTGGCGCCAACATTCCCTCCGGGGCCTCCCCTTTCATCCAACCCGCGCGCGATAGCCCTCTTTTGTCTCGCGCGATCGCTCTGTCTTCCCTAGATAATCGGTCATCTGGAGGATCGCAACGTAGCTCTGTAACCGGTCATCCGCATGCCAAGGAAACCCCGATCGGCGCTCTCCAACTGCGCTCCCCCAGCCGTAGAAAGACACCTTGGCGCGGCCGTCGACATCAACGATCATCAAGGCAGGCGGTCGTTTCCTCCTGATCGCCCGATTCCACCACCCGGCAGCCTGAGGGGCACGACATCTCTCCAGCGTCGCCGCCCAGCAGCCTGAGGGGCACGGCATCTCTCTAGTGTCGCCGCCCAGCAGCCCGAGGTCACGATCTCTCCTACTCGCCACCTAACAACAGCCAGACGTCCAGGTTAGTCTTTACCTACTTTCCACTTTATCAAACATACACGAACTCATTGCATTCGTGAGCCTATCAGAGAAAAAAGAAAGTACAAGGTACTTCCCAAGGAATATGCCTCTAGATGTGTTAAGAATATTGGATAAAAGTTGTTCATTAGAGATGAAACTACATTTTAGCATGATCATTACTCTACTAACTTTTAGACCAGATAAGGCGCATCATCCAAAGTGTCTTTAATATTTACAACATTGTCCTCACTAGCCTCGACAAGGATTTATAATTCTTTAACAAAAAGCATTATGTGGTATTGAACAATCCTTGGATGCTTTTAAGGGTATTATAAGCATATTGTCTTTAGATGCCTTACAGAAACCATTAAGCCCCTCCATAGATATGACAAACAAATAAGGTGCTATGGGTTCACCTTGAAAAATCCCTTCTTGTGGCTTGAAAAAATGGGTGGGATCCCCATTAATGAGAACTTGCAAATTTGTATAAGAGAAGACCTCCCTTAGATATTGAATCTAGACCTAGGAGAATCCCATTATTTGGAGTATGTAGAAAATGTGATCCCTGTTTAAACAGTCATAGGCCTTGCAAAAATTAGTTGGATAGAGAACTTCCCATTCCCCTCTTTCTTCTTAGAATCATTTAGTAATTCATTAGACAATATGATAACATCTCAAATGCTGCAATCTTAAATGAAGGAATGCTAGTTTTGATCGATCAGATTAGGAAGAACAATCTGAATCATGTGGGCTAAGATACTAGATATAACTTTATACAAGAAGTTGTAGAGATCAATAGGTCTCCATTTTTTGATATGAGCATCCCTTTTACCTTAGGAATAAACATCAAAAAGGAGCGATTCACCTCTTTAAGAAGTCTACCTCTTGAGAAAAAAAAATTAAAATAGCTCGAACAATATCATTACCCATAATAGGACTACATGTTCAGTAAAAGTAGGCATTAAAACCATCTAGACTATGACACTTGTCCCCATTAGCATCCTTAATGACCTTTCCTATCTCTTTCCTAGTGATATATATCTTCATAAATCTTTCACATGTTCATCCTTTAGTGTAGAAAAGTCAATATTGTCAAGAATCTCATGCTTTATCTGGTCTTATTCTTGAAATGATTAGCATAGTAATCAACAATATGCTCCTTAATAGTATTTCCATTCTGTGTCATAATACCATTGACATCCAAGCAGTTGATAGCGTTTTGTCCCTTCTAGTTTGAAAAGAAGTGTAAAAAAAATCAGAATTCTTGTCTCCCAAAGAGATCCAGTGAATCATGGATTTTTGTTTGAAAAGACATTCCTTGCATTTACCTCTATAATAGCTTCAATTCTTTTTTAAGTTCTACCTCTCAGAGCAACATCACTAGGTTCATATCTACTATACAGAGGGCCTATCGAGCTTCAAATTCTTTGATTATAACATTTTCATTAGCATATCCAAAAGATTCTCTACTCCATTAAGAAAGAGCATCTTTACAGACTTCAGCTTCTTACAAATAGTATATATTGGGTTACTAATGACTTCAATAGACCAATCTTCATTTACAATATTCAAGGAGTCCTTATGTGAAGTCCAAGCATTTATAAGACATAGTGTAGTGTTTCTTTCACTTCTAGAAACTCCACCATGAATGATTATCTATTTGTGATCAATATGCAATGTTAGGGATATTCTCACTTTAAATCCTAGGATAAAAATTGGTGATATGGACATTGGAAAAAATCTTTCAATTATTGATAACGTGACTCTAATTCCTCTTTGAATATCACCAAAGGTAAAAGTTACTCCTTCAAATTTATCACTATCAGATTTTTATAAAAAATGAAATCATTAAATTCAGCCATGCATCCTACAGAAGGATCTCCTCTTCCCAGTCTTTTAGAAGAAAGCCTCACAACATTAAAATCACCTAGAGCGAGCCATTTGTACTTCTAGTACAAATACTTGAACTTGAAATGGTCATCCCAAAGAGAATATATTTTATTATCATTGTTATTCCCATAGATATATAAAAGAATGAAATCTTCACCTATAGAGTTGATTCTCATGTTAAAGCATCGATTAGTACAATCATTTTTATTGACAACAATTTGAGGAGGATCCCAGCAAACTACAGTCATTCCCAGGGAATGAGTGTTAATATTAGAAATCCAATTACAACCATTCTAGATATTGTCTGTAACTATATTAAGATTCTTCCTTCTAAATTTAGCTTCCAATATAATAGCTATAGGAGACTCAACTTTTTGATACTATACTGAACTTCCTCTTGATATCTAGGATTATTCAAGGAAATAAGTTAAAACTTATCCTTTCAAAATGTTACCTGGATGGAGTGGTGGCCTACCACTTACAATAAGTGAACCAAATCCCAACTCATCTATTCTAAATATATTACCAAATTCATTAGGATAAAATATTTTACAACAGTTTCTCTTTGTTTGATTCACCAAGCAGAAGCAGTTTCTGGAACTTGTTTTTAAAAAGCTAGTTCTTACAGAGTCCCATGCCTCATAGATGAATGAATGCATAACTTTATGTGTTGAGAGCAATACATTTTTTCAACTGTGTTAATAACTACTTGAAATCTATTTTTATATCTAATCATGATCCATTTGAATGACTACCTTTTATCTTTGTACATATATTTTAGTAATCTTTGAGTTGTCGAGTTGTACTGGTTTAGTAGAACTGAATAAATTATTTGGTCGTATTTGATCGTATTGAAGTTATGAATACTTCCTAGGACATAGCTTTCTTGTAAAGTACAATTGTAAATATATTTTAGTAATCTTTCATTTGTTGAGCTGTATTGGTTTAGTGGAAATGAATAGCTCATTCTGTGGTCTTTGATAGTATTGAAGTTATGAATATTTCCTAGGAAATAGTTTTCTTATAAAGTGCGGCAAAAGCATATATGGTGATCCTATTTTTTATCATCAATGTCTGGACCGCCAAGGTATCACTGTGTACCAACTAGGGGTCTTTTGCATCGTAAGGAAGGTGTGGTGAAAGAAACTAAATTCCTAGATGTCTACAGAGCCACCAATGTTAGTTCTATAGCATGTAATGAAGTTACTACAGTTGGATTAGATACAATGGCTAGATTAGTTTCTTGTGTCTGACAATTATTGAGTAAAGATAAGATAATGAAAGTATGAGAAACATTAGTGGGTGGCATACCTCAGGCTTCATCCATGACACACCCTAACCCTCATTCATGATGAAACATGGTTTTAGATCTTTTCTAGGATAGGAACTTTTGCTGGCAGGTAACATCACCAAAGCAGGGCGCCGAATTCTGGATGAATAATGAGATGGCCACTAGGAGTAATTTTTTTAAAAAATCACATTTGACTCATTCAATTCAGTGGCATTTTTTTAACCATCATGAATATACAATACATAACTGGTTAGAAAGAAAAAACCAATATATTCACACTAATTAAAGAATGAAATTTTCATCGAATATCATTTTCATCCTAGAGTCATTGACTTCAATGCCATGATGTTTAGAACAAAGTTACATAAATGAAAGCTCATTCACACATGAAATTACAGTTTGCCCCCTTCCAATACCATGACTTATTGTAATTTAGATATGAAGACATCCATCTTGTCATAAATTAGTATCCATATTTGACCTATTTGATGACCTATATGAATTTGGTAACTGAAAGCAAGTAAGAAGGCAGTATTTGACATCTATATTCATTAGTTTCTAGAATATCTTCAGCAGCATGAAATTTGACTTGTTTAAGATGATTTTGGGTTGTGGTCATGATCCACCTCATGAGAAGCAATCCTAACATGTGTGGAAGATTGGACATTTCTTTGTTCTTATGCTAGGTGTATGTACAATTTACGAGTAGATTCATATACCTCTTATAGTTTGAATTGTACTCTGTTATTATTACCATACAAGTATGGGTTTTTTATGCTAGATGAAAGGCAAACCTCATGAACCATTTTAGTTATAATCATTGATAAACCAATACAACCAGACTGATTTTATACATGAAGAGAAAGTTTTCACATGTGGAGGCATGTTCTTAGACACACTCAAGCTATGGTTTCTTTCTTACCATGTCTAGACAGTAATCAAATTATAATACTTTTTCATGTACAATGGGTCTACATGAGGTAGGTCTCTGAAAAATATCTTATAACATTTTATAGGATTGCTAGACAGCTATTTTTTGTGGTATCTTAAAAAGTCGGAAAGTAATTGTTTTTCTGAAAAGTGTAAACAAAATGAATTCATATTTTTTGATGCATAAAGGCATGATTATGTTTATCTAAAGAACTAGTGTTGATGGGCCAATTAAAAAATATAGATGGACTTTTAAAATTTCAGTTTTTTTTACAAACTGAATCTTCAAATTTTCAAGTGTTCTGAACTATACGTAGTTGTACCATTATCATAGTGTTTTCATCCCTTAAAACTCCTTCCATCTCTTATAATTTTAATCTATTCCAAGTATCATGTTTAACCAAAAGTCAATCATGGACATTGTATATAGGTAGGTCTGTGTATCAAATTCTATATAAAATAGGTACATGTCTCAACCTAACACTGAATTAGAAAATCTTGCCTGTCGTTGCATACATACATAAAAAATATGTATCGGTGTCATTTTTTGAAAATTTAGCAAATACTTAGTAATCTCATATCATTATCCATTTAATTAGGGGACCTATTTGGTTAACAACTGACAATAATCTTTTTTCTCTTAATCCCAAGTGACAACAATCTACAATGTCATATGACTGCGACACAAACAATGTGTAACTCTCTTTTATAGCCTATACACTAGCACTGATATTCATTGGTGTCATTTATGATTTTGATGGTATTCACTAATATGGACTCTTAATTTAGCACCATGCTCTTTAGAAGTCTTGATTTGGATTAGCTTGTATGTCGGATTGATGCAATTTGTAGTCTTCTTGATGGTTTTTGCAGTATCTATACTTCTAGTTGTGGTACTTATAGCTTCTGAATGTTGAGATGTCAGCTCATGATTGTGAGGGTTCTAAATTCCATTTGCTGTATGAATGCCCTCATTTTTTTGTAGGATATTGTGCATAGTTAGGTTTTTAGGAACAAGATGGAGATTCTGCAGATTGACTAGTTTTACTCTTGAACTGGGTTGCACTAGAAGAGTGGGTTGTTGTCCTCTATAGCCTATACTGACACATATGTGCAACCCTACTGAAATCTTATTCTAAATAATATACATAAACTCCTTATAGAAGAACCAACCAGAATTTATGTAAGCCGAGAGAGCCAGAGCAAAACGATGTTTGGCAGGCAAATGGAAAATGCATAAAACTGACCTACATATAACTGCTCATTCCATTCATGAGATGACTCTTCACATAGTAGACTACCACTCCCCTAAAAGAGATGAGTCTCTACATAACCATTGAGCTCAGGTTTTTCATGTGCTTGTATAACAACCTATATGTATATGTTATACATGCATGGATTACGTTCTTACATGCTAACTCAATTGTATTCTATACAAGATAAAACTATTTTGATATTTATTGCCAATACGTCATAGATAAATAGATATATACATGGCTTGTCAAAGTATTATGTAGTATATAATGTATAATATGATCGGTATTATACTTTATTGATTTTCTACTTATTTATATATTTAAATTTTCATTGTGTTAAATTTATGTATAGTTTTTTACCTTCTTTATTATTAATTTTTTTAAAATCTTCCCGTTTGATTAATAATTTCTACGTATATATTGATTATATTGATGTGTTTACTTACATTTATCTAGGGAAGTATGATCGACAAAAGTTGGATAATTGAGGAAGACAGGACCAGTACAAAGTACTTAACTGGGGTAGTCAAATTCATAGAGGACGCTTTCAAAAAATGTAGTAGGAATGAGACTATCTTATGCCCTTGTAAAAAGTGTCTAAATACACAAAGACACAACCGTCAAGTGACAACCGAGCACCTGTTATGGAATGGTTTTTTCAGCAGCTACACTGATTGGATTTTTCATGGTGAGACTTCTTCTGATGCCACAGAAGATTCTTCTATGCAAGACAACATGCCGTTTGATGATATGAGAGACATGTTGCACGATGCATATGGAGTCCAAAACTGTCGAGAAACTATGGACAACGACGACGATGATTCATTTGTATTTGTTGACGACGAAGAAGCTGAGCAATTCTACAAATTGTTAGAGATTGCTGCACAAGAGTTGTATCCTGGAAATAAGAAATATTCCAAGTTGTATACCGTCGTGAGGTTGTTCCATATAAAATGTAGCAATCATTGGAGCAATAAATCATTTACTGAGCTGCTCGAACTTTTGAAGGATTTGCTTCCTGAGGGTGACACGTTGCCTGGCTCATACTATGAAGTAAGGAAAATAATTAGGGACATTGGTCTTGACTACGAGAAAATTGATGCCTGTATAAATGATTGCATTTTGTATCGCAAGGAGTTTGCAAATAACACCTCATGCCCGCGTTGTCATGTTTCTAGATATATAGAGACTGAAACTGATGTAGACGGTGCACAAAGTATGGGAATTAAAAAGAAAAGAGTTCCTTATAAAGTTATGCGCTACTTTCCCTTGACTCCTAGGTTGAAGAGATTGTTTATGTCCTCTAGAGTCGCACCACTAATGCGGTGGCACGATGAAAGTCGCACCAAGGACGGAGTTTTAAGACATCCAGTAGATTCACCTGCATGGAAGACATTTGATAACATGCATGCTGATTTTGCATCTAATTCTCGTAATGTGCGTCTTGGTTTAGCATCTGACGGATTTAATCCGTTTGGCATGATGAGTAACTCATATAGTATTTGGCCAGTCATATTGATTCCGTACAATTTGCCACCATGGTTATGCATGAAGACACCTAATTTTATCCTTTCTATGATAATTCCTGGTCCAACTCAACCAGGAATGAAGATAGATATCTACTTACAACCTATGATTGAAGAGTTGAAAGAACTGTGGGAAGTTGGTGTTGATACCTACGATGCTGATCGTAAAGCTGTATTCAAATTGCGTGCCGCCTTACTATGGACGATAAATGACTTCCCTGCTTATGGTTATTTATCTGGTTGGCAAACTAGTGGGTATGATGCATGCCCTGTTTGCAATAAGGACACATGGTCTATTAGACTACCACATAGTAGGAAACAATGTTTCATGGGCCACAGGAGGTTCCTTCTGATGGATCATAAATTTCGTAGGGATATGTCCTCATTTGATGGAAAAGAAGAATTAAGACCTGCTCCAAAGATGTTGTCTGGAAATCAAGTTTTAGTTCAAACCAGAGATGTAGACAATATGCCTTACAATTGGAAAAAACAAAGCATTTTCTTTGAGTTGCCATACTGGAAGTACAACCTTATTTGTCATAATCTTGACGTAATGCATATTGAAAAGAATGTATGTGAGAGTTTGATTCACACGTTACTTGGGATGGACAAGTCAAAGGATAATGAAAAATCACGTTATGACCTTTTAGAGATGGGAATAAGACCTAGACTGCACATTATCAAGAACGGAAGTAAGAATATTATTCCACCTTCTTGTTTTACTTTGAAAAAAGAGGAAAAAGAATTATTCTGTAAGTTTTTGAAGTCTGTACGGGTTCCAGATGGTTATTCCTCCAATATCTCGCGAAATGCACGCATCAAAGAAAGCAAATTGTTGGCATTAAAGAGTCACGACTACCATATATTAATGCAACAATTTCTGCCATTGGCTTTACGGGTAGCGTTGCCGAGCAAGAACGTCATAACTGTGATAACTGAGTTGTCTAGATTTTTCAAAGACATATGCTCAAAAGAGATAAATCCATATGCTATTGAGAAGTTAGAATCTAGAATTGCGGTGACTCTATGCAACATGGAGAAGATTTTCCCGCCCTCATTTTTTGACATAATGGAGCACGTGGTCATTCATCTTCCACGAGAAGCTAAGATAGCTGGACCACCATTTTATCATTGGATGTATCCAGTGGAAAGGTAGTATGTTTTTACTATTTGTTTCACTAAAATTTTATCAAATATATTTTTTGATTTTAAACAAATTCTATTTATCATTATAGATACTTGAAAACTTTGAAAGAATATGTGAGGAATAAAGCTGCTCCAGAAGCTTCCATAGCAGAATGTTACCTGGCAGACGAATGTGTAACATTTTGTTCAAGGTATCTCTCTGGGGTAGAGACAAGGTTCACAAAATTGGCTAGAAATGATGTTGAAGATGACGCTATTGTTACTGATGATGATTGGTCTATATTTTCACACAAAGGGCGTCGAATAGGAAAGAGTATTCCTGTTTATCTTGAAGATGTGATGCTGAAAACTGCACATCAGTATATTTTATCTAATTGTGTTGCAGTTGAACCGTTCATGGAGTGAGTTCATTAAATTATTAAGAAATATGCATGCTCACCGTTATATGTTTGTACACACGACTTATGTACTTGTTAGCAGGGAACACATTCGCCTCGTGAAGAAATTGAATCCGCGTGCAAGACATTGGGAAATCAGTAATATTCATATGAACACTTTTAGTGATTGGTTTAAGAAGCATGTAAGTCTATAACATTAATTTCATTTAATATTGTTAGAGAATTGTATTAATAACTCAATTCATAATGTATACAAATTGAAGAGAAGGCCAAGTCAGATAATTTTCCATCAAATCTACTAACTCTAGCTCGGGGACCACAAAATATGGCGAACAAATACAATGGATATGTAACAAATGGATATAGATTTCGAACCAAGGAGGGGGAACATGGTAAAAAAACCCAGAATAGTGGGATAATGGTGAATGCCCAGACAGAAAGTTTTTCCAGTTCTAAGGACAAAAATCCTAAATTGGGTCAAGTTACATACTATGGGGTACTCCGAGAGATTTTTGAGATTAGTTATTATGAGCAACTGAAAGTTGTACTGTTCAAAGGTGATTGGGTCAATGCAAACAAGGGCGTCAAAAAATATGAAAATGAATTTACAATGGTCAAATTAAAACTCATTGACTTAATTGAAAATCCATTTGTATTGGCCTCTCAAGTACAACAAGTCTTTTATCTGGCTGACATTAATCACCGTGGGTGGAGCTTTGTCGTGCAGACGACACCACGTGATACTTATGACATGGATGAGAAGCTTACTGAAAATTTCATGGATGGGACATGCGTACCTGAAGATTCTCATGCAGATGATTGGGAATCTATTTTTAGCGATGTTTCTGATGGATCTTATTTGGTTAGAGAAGATATGGAGGGTGTAACTTTTTACGATGGCAAAAATGATGAGCAACTTGATTGAGATCGTTGTGATCTATCATATGTAGTTTTTAATATTTTGTATCTTGATGTAGCGTTATAAGAATTTAGTTTTATGTATTTATTATTAATTATCAATACCATTGTTCTTCCTTTAATATGCATTCTATTTCTCTTAAAATTTGCAAACTTTTTTTGTTCTCAATAATCGAATCAGCAACTGTTTTATAATGTTTATATCAGGTAGCCCCTACAACCATTAATATTTAACTATATTTTTATGGTTATAGTTTTGTTTTATTAATATTTTTTATGCATTATATTTTCAGGATGTTGAAAAGACGTTCACAATTGTTGTCTGCACGAGAAACTGATGATGCAAACAATGGAGTAATTAAACAAAAATTGGCAGGTACGGTGACATATAATTTATCTATTATCATTTTGTACTTATAGTTGTAAGATTCTGTCTTAATATTTATCTTTGTAGGAATGTCTAAACTATTGCAAATGAATGGAGGCTATCTTGGTTCAGTTAATGCTGATTTGGGAATGAATGGAGGTTATCTTGGTTCTGTTAATGTTGATTTGGGAATGAAAGGAGGATATCTTGGTTCAGTTAATGCTGATCTTGGAAGTTCTAAAGCTGAGTTGAGTAATAAAACTAATAAAAAGGTTGGTGCATCATCTGTTTTCAGCAGCAAAAATGTTGAAGTACACATCAGAAAAGAGAAGCATCAGCATGTGTCAATGATAAATCAGGATGTTCCAATCGGTGGAAGGATGTCTCTGTTAAACAACCATACAAGAACTGCTCATTGTGTTGATAATGCCAATATAAATCATGAGGTTGGAGCTGATCATAGAAATTCTTTGACAAACAATAGCATCAGAGCTGGTCATTCTATTCATAAGGCTAATTCTTTGGCAAGTAATGGTACCGGAGTTGGTCATTCAATTGATACATCCAATATCCATCATGAGGTTGGAGCTGGTCATAGGGATTCTTTGGCAAATAATGACATGAGAGCTGATCATTCTGTTGATAATGACAATATAGATCATGAGGTCGAAACCAATCATGTAAATGATGAGGACTTCGAATTGGTTGATCAAGAAACTACTGTTAATCATGATGAAGGTACATAACTTTCTAATCAACAATTTACACCAATTAGCTATTACCTAATATTTTAGCATTTATATGTATATTTTAAAAATAATTGCCTCATATTGTTTTAAATTTTTAGGTGGTGTTGTGTATAATAAAAAACGAGGCTATTCTAAGTGTCTTCGATTATGGAGTAAGACAGGGGATGCAAAATTACCAATCACATTGGATGAAAATGGAGAACCAATTGGACCTCATCAAAATGACTTGTCTTCTTTTTTGGGAACAATTGCTAGAAATTCACAACTGGCACCCTTGGATTACTTGGATTGGAGACAAGTACCAGCTGGAAAGAAAACTGAAATATGGAATTATGTCTTGGTAATATATTTTAGTAAAGTGTTATTGAAGCGTATATTTGTTATATTCATTCTATTTTTCATTTAACAGAAGAAATTTACTATCGACTCAAAGGGAAAGAAATTGGTTCTATGCACAGTTAGGGATTGTTGGAGAAACTTCAAATCTGAAATCAAAAGAAAAAAATATATGCACCACAAAGACAAAACAGACAGACTTAATGATTGTCCTTCCCGTGTTGACCCATTGCAGTGGGCTTTTCTTGTGAATTTCTGGGACTCTAATGACGGAAAGGTAAGATAATTAGTTATATATGATGCCTTCTCTTAGTTTTCATTGGTGATAAGGTTAATGTTCATGAACTGCAGTTACGGAGTGCAAAGAATAGTATGAGTAGAAAGTTTGTTACCACACGACATACATCGGGGTCGATGCCCTATGCTTGTGTGAGAGCGAATGTGAGTGATTTTCCACATAATGATAATAATATCATAACACATTCACACTCTACTTATACTTTATTTGTGTGTTAATAACAGTTGCAACAAAAGAATAAAGGGGGTCCCGTTAGTCGATTGCAATTGTTTGTTGCTACCCATAAGAAGAAGGACGGTACTCCTGTAGATGCAAAATCAGCTGAACTAATTGTAAGTATAAAATTATTCATGACATATTTGACTTTATTTGCTCAATTTTTTATCATCATTATGGTTACTGTTGTAGGAAAAGTTACAATCAGCAGTTGAAAACAATGATGCAAATCTTGATGAAGATGAAATTGCTGATCAAATATTGGGTGCAAAGAAGGCTCGTGTGAACCATGAGACTAATGAGTTTAGTCGGACATATGTTGAGGGTTTTGAAGGTACAATCAAAGACCTACAACACATATGTGAGTCAAAAAAAATAGAATTGTCAGATCTGAAAAAAAGACAAGAACATCTCGAAGCAATAATTTTGGGAAATTCAAGCGGGAGTGTTCCATTTCAAGCAAATCAAGTAATTATTCAAATTTTTAGTAATAATTATAAGTTATGATTTTATTAATTTCATAAGTGTTTTGTATTGTAGAATATGGAAACAACTAGGAATGAAGGAACACCCATGCCATAAAAGTCATGTAGCGGAACCACCATTATAGAAAGACAGGTTATTAAACAAAAAAACTCCTAATAACTTTGATTCTTGATATCTAAAATTTTACATTGTAATCCGTACAACTTATAGGTCGTGAGGTTGTTAAGTTTCGATGATGGAACGTCAATTGTAGCTCAAGGACAAGTGATAGGCGTGAATCCTGACCTTGTAATAGGAGGAGGAAAGTTAGGGTCTGCATTTGCTGCTGTTTGCATTGGTGTGGCAATTAAACCTGAAGAGCAACTGGTTAGACCATTTGACAATTATCAAATCATTGAAGATGCAATCGGGTCAATAATAGCTTGGCCAAAGAAGCTACTCATTGTTCGGTAATTTTTTTCTTTCAATGTGCTATAAGTGTAACATGTCTATATAATGGTTTTAGATAATTATTTTTGTTATTATAGGTAAAATGCTTGGAGCGAGGCAAGTGAGGCAAACAATAAAAGTTCCTTCAGAATTATGTAGATGCTATTTTTCATCTTTTCTATAGGTTTAGAATAATTTTTTTATTTGATGTAAAGCTTGTCAATTCATTTGATATAGAAAGGATTGTCATCCGAACCACCATTACAACATTGTTTTCCATCTCTCTTGCTACATAAGACCGTGATATGAATATTCTATAGTATTGGTTAACATTTAGACCTCTTTTATGGCAAGGCTGCATTTCACACTTATGTATGTGATGTTCTCTAGTATGCAACGATGCATGTGATGTTTCTGTTGGCTCTTTCTATTATTTACAACTAGTACATGATATCCTCTAGTGTAGGTCATGGTGGTGTTACAGCAGTACATGATATTCTGCTTGAATCATGTCTCATGGTGTTACAGCAGTTCTTGGTGACCAATATATTTGTGGCAAGGAGTTATCCCCTGTTCTGAACATGTTTCTCTCTTTCCTTTTTTATCAGTCTCCTTCACCTCATGCTAATGTTTTTTATGCTCTCTCATGTGCAACTTTTAATTTTATCTAAAATACGCCAGCAACACTAATATCAGACACCGGGTGCCTGGGCTTAAGCACATTCTAATTTGATGTTGCATATCATATACTATATGATTCGATTACATACAGTCTTTTTCCAGATTTTAGAAAGTATTGGCCCATCTATGCAACAAGTTCCTTTTACTAGTCTTGTATGCTTCAAAAGGTTTGCTTTAAAATAGAGTTGTCTGATGTCTTTTGCTTCTCTATTTAGTTACAAGAACCGTGTAAATTTAAGTGAAAAGATTGACAAGCTGAAAGACAAGTTTCTCTATCCATTTAAGGTTGCCTGCATCAAAAGTAGTTGAAATGTAAGATCGTTTGCCATTATATTTCTATGATGGAAGCACAAACGGAAATGACACGTGTCGAATCAAGTATTTTATAAATGGCCATTTATACATGCCTCTATACAACAAGTTAACACCTTGAGGTTATTCTGTTGTTGTGATAATTTCTGACTTGTGCGCCCGGACTTGTGAGTACCATGTTTTTTCCCATCATCTAGCTTAAAATCTCTTTTCTAAACCTATTTTCAGAAGGTTTTCTCTACTGCACTATCATCAATTAATCCCATAATACACTTCAACTGATGGTTATCATTTTTTGTATCTATTGCATTTTGGGTGAAAATCGATGTATGGGAGGTATAATATTGTTCAAGATGCTTGGAGGAAAAGCAACATCTTTCTATCTATCAATTGCTCAAGGGTTCAAGGTAGTAGTAGCGGTTAAAAAAGAAGTTCAAATCCTAATTTGAGTGCTCTTGAGCCATTGCAAAATGTGAGACCAATTAGATTTGTTGTACTCCAATTTCATTGGTTTTCTATATTTAATATTTTAAATGTGAGTGTAACTAGATTTGGGTTATGGTTCTTTGAACTGAAAGCCTCTAGAAAAATATGAGTGAGGAATACCCACACCCTCACATTCATCCTTGAGGTAGAGGCTTTATCTCCCGTCTCTCTATTCCATGGTATAGAAAGAGTTACACCCTTTGGGGATTCAATAAACCAATCTGTTCAGTCCAAGGTTTGTTCACATTGTTTCTTATATAGGAAATTATGTAGATTGGTTGGTGTATTATTAATTAGTTCATGCTGTATGTCTGCTGTATGTGAACATGCATTTCATTGAAGAAGGTTATAAAATATGAAGATTCTGAACATAATTATGCATAGAGACATATGCAGTATGAGCCTCACTCGGTGACTTTCACAGTTTCTTTCTTTGTTGCCGAATCTGCAATTATTGTTGTGACTTCCGAAGCTTTTTTTGACGATTCTAAATTTCTATCGAGAACAGGAAACACAGAGCCATTGTTTAGGAGAATAAACAAACCTCAGGATAAAGGGATGCACTCATTGGTTAAGCTTGGTAGAAAACAAAAGAACAAATTTAGTGTCGCTTGGTGGGATCATCTTGGTGTACATCGTGGATATGACCATTTAGTGAGACGGATGATGACTGGTGGAAGAAATAGAAAGAGTCAATGAGGGATATATAAAGAAAGAAAAGGAAAGCAAGTAGTGTATTACCTGCAAATAGAGGCAAGATCCGGAACACGATATTCTTTGAAATAACACATTTGACACGTTTATGAACTTTATGTTTGTTAGTCAAGTATTATGTATCTTTTACTGAGCATATCAATCGATTTGGATTTAGAATATTCATATTGCTTTATTATTGTACTCCATTCCCGCTTCTTTATATAAGTCATGCCCTGTTGCTTTATATAGTTTCTAGTATTATGGCTCATTTCAGTATACTAAATCTACTGCATAAAGTCATGGCCTCACAGAAACAATGTCATCGATTACTCAGATTTTGTATCAAGTGCATGGAAGCATTTGTATGTCACACTTCATGGTAAAGGCCCTAGACATCTGGAAAGCTCCAAAGATTTCCATGCAGCTGGACCACCAAGCTTTGATCGTAGAGACAGATTGCATGTTGTTGACACATGGCTCCAGAGGTTTCTTGCTACTTACTTTCTTCTTTTTCTCAGTTTGCATCGATTAGTTTGTGATGAAAACATGGAACTTGGACGAAATTCTTACACTAGTGGGAAGGTTAGTCAGATTGGATCCACACAATTTCTTATGGTCTTCTTACTCAAAATTTCACTGATAACAAGAGATGTTTTGATTGTGCAGGTGAATCAAATATACTGCATATATCAAGGTGAGGCACTACTGTCACCATGGTATCATTTTCCAAAGTCTTAATGGTACATCTTGAGACACTAGTAAGGTAAATCAAATACTCAATTTCTACCAAGAAATACTCTAGGCTGGATTCTGGTATCAACCACAAACAATGTGGATTTTATTTTATTGATCTTAAGGGTTTTGTTTCTCAGTCAAATTACATAAGGTATGTATCTGCAAATTTAATATCCACCTTAATTTAATATACGAAGTTGTGAACAAGGCACTGCTTATGCATGAAGAAAAAGAATGACAAGATTATTGACTTATTACAAGAGATTTATGGGAAAGGCCTGATAACAACTAGCCAGATGACATGAGGTTCTTAAGGGTCTAGGACAACCTTGATCATCTATCAACTAACCATATTATGGGTCTGAGTTATACTTAAGAAAGATCTTTACCTAAAAAGATGAATGTATCTGTGAATGCCCCTGTTAGAATGCTGATAAGTTTTGTGGACATGCAATTATTATGATATTATCATTTTTGATAGCAAAACCTATTTTTTAGAAGATTTATGTTTATCCCTACCTTAGATAGTCTAATGATATCTTTTTTGGTTTGGCAGAATGGCCATGTAAGCTTTCTCCTACAGTGTTATTGATGGTGAGCTTAATTATTATTGGCACCTTGATACATTCGGTGCTTGCCTGCTAGGTATGTACATGCTTTGACCATTTTCATCTTGTCATCTTGACTAATCACAAATGACAAATCTATTTGGATATAAGCTTTAATCATACAACCTATTAACTACTAGCATCAATCTACACATCTAGATTCGTTGTGCTAGCAGACACATTATTGTATCGTTATTTTAGAGAGAACAAAGAGCAAAAAAGGAATTAGTAGTTAGTAACTGTAAGTAATGAGAGACCACTGATTGTATATTCTATGATTGTAGCAGCTTTGACATGCTTTACAATATTACATCAGCCTAGGGTTGGGCAGTTTCAACCACTTGACAGTAGAGATATCATCCTAGATATTACATCCTACTTTGCAGTCTTAGCCCTGTGACTCTTATAAGTGCTTCCACATAAATAAACCTTAGACCTTTGGATAATGTCATGATCTTGGATTCATTTGTGATCTGCTTTATCAGGTTGCCTTGCACGTACATCTCCTTTGGCTTGGATGTTGCATACTTGAGCATCTAGTTCCATCATGCCTTCTCAACATAGTTTGTAGTCCAAGAATCAGTTAACTAGAAAACCTTTGCACTTGTTTGGGTTATCATCATTTGTGTGATGGATATGTATTGAATGACTATAGATATGTTACCCAAAAAATGACTATGGATATGTTGCACATAGGTATATCATCTGAATAGAAAGCTATTGTTGCATTTGGGTAGTGCCTTGAATACAAAACTAGAACATGATGATTCCATCAGATAATATTATGAATATATAAATAGTAAGAGTGATAACTAATAGGCCTTCCTACTATCTTGAGGCCAGAACTTTTGCCAGCATATGCTAAGTAATATGAATAATATCTTGTTATGAAATTTGCACCTGGATATGTAAAGCACAAACGAATTTATGCAAAAATAGATATTCAAATATTCATCGAATGGATTATGTTATCATAGCTGATCTGAAGATTGATGTTTGCACTTGGATTTCTGACTGTTGATGTTGTATTTCTGAAGTCACTTGGATTTCCAGCATCTGTCACCTAATTGATTTTGTCTTCTTTAATATGAAAGATTAAATTATATGTCTTATTATGATCAATCTAACATGCAACTATATATACTGAAATGTCCTTACTTTGCCCTGTAATTGGCTGGTCATATTATTTCTGATGTTCCTTGCCAATTAAGCATCAAGAACTTTATAGTTGTGTTTCACCTCCTCTACATCTAGTTTTTTGTATGAATTTTATAAAGCTCTCATAGTACGTTATGGTGAAACTTCAATAAATCTAGATGTTGTTTATTTCTTTAAATGCTCATCTCCAAGCACACACTTTCACTTGACACCATAGATACATGTTATCTTGGACCATGGAACTTTTTGATTCCATGTAAACTCATCATCATCTGACTATGAATCCACTGATGAAGAAGTTCCTTATTGATAACATGTGGGGATATTTGTCTTGGTCAATTATTCTAATATATTCAAGCTTTATATTCAGGCATTGATCTACTGAATGAAGTTACTGACTTCTTGAGTTACTGCTATAGGAAGATCATCATTCGGGCCCATTGTGCATTGAGTTGTGAGTGTCTATGTGTGCATCTAGGTACCGGCTTTACACTTGTTGTGTGCTTATTTCTCCCAATGATTGCACATCAATAGTTGGATATAATAGCTGAACTACATATCTCAAATATACTTTTTTCTTGATCTCACCATGGAAAGTTAGGAAATACCTCAAAATACACATGAAAACAATAAGCTGGGAAATTATGTATAGGTACATCTAAGTATTTTTTTTCCTTTATAACATTATAGTTAAAGTAGAAGCATACATTTTACATTATGTAACTCTTTTATATACTTGGTTGAATTTTGTCAACACTAAGTAAATTCACTTGGCTTATGGAGACAATGAAAATTGAATGCAAGCAACCAACTACAGAATTAAGTGCAGGTGTCATAGAAGTTGGAGAAACAACCATATCAGCATGAACAATTGATTACAACTGTCCCCTTATGTGTTCTCCTTCAGGCTTCCATGTCTCTCCTTGCAAGATGCATGTCCAATACCAGGACAACTAGTTATAGAAGTGACCATTCTTCCTAGCTAGCTTTTTCTAGTCACTTTCTCATTGCTTGGTCCCAGATACCACTGTTGAGATCAAGACTCTAGATGGAACATCTCCTACTAATAATCACTGAATAATCAACTATGTCTATCAAAGTGAAAGGGAACATGCATTCAGGTCACAAATCCGTTATATCTTGGATTGTTAGGACTAGAACTTGATAGGAAAAGGGATAATAAGTTGCATTTAACAAAAACAAGTCTCAAACTAAGTGGTTGTTCCATATGTAACATCTCATGCAAGAATATGTGTAAAGAGGCTTCCACATCTAGTTCATATAGTGAAAAACCCTAGCTAACAGGAAAAGAGATCATATTATGACAGCTCAATTCTCATTTGAGAAGTTTTTTTCATCATGGCTTGTAATGGATCTATGCAGAGGTATCAGGTGTCCATAGAAGACTAGTTGTATTCTTTCTCATTTTAACACAAGCTGGGGACACCTTTTCGCAGTTCAGCTTTTCATTCCTTGAGGGAGTTTCTCAACATGTTCACCCAAAGTTACCATTTATATCCTTAAGTAAAGGGCTTGAGCTCAACACCCTAAGGGTGATGTCTCAGATTATACCACAGACACTAGGGAATCCTCGCCAGCCCTTTGCTGTTCTTTCTGGTCCTTCTTTTGCACTAGAGATAATGAATAGATTGCCAACAGGTAACTATATATCTAGAAGAATCATGAATGTGAACCTGCTGCTGATTACAAGTGTTAAGTTAACGTGTACTGCTTTACCCTTGCACTACTGGTTACCAGATAAATGTAGTTTATTTCTATTTTAAAACGAGCAATTGACTATACCCTCATTAATGAATTTATTAGGATAAATATGATACACGCTTAATTCTTGAACCGGAATTTATTTATCTGCACCAACTACACATTTTTTTGCTTGATTCAGGAACAGTCTTGCCCCTTCTTTTGTCCTATAGCAATGGTTGTGGCGTCCAAAGACAAAAAGATGGAAAAAGCTGTACAACAACTCCTAGCTTCACCGCAAATGAGGATCAGCTCCTCAAGGTACCTATTCTATAGAATATGCAGGATCGAATTTCTCTTCTTTGTTGACGTAGGCAATACACCAGACATTCTGTTTTCTATCCCCAACATATGTGCTGTTATTACTATGGTTCTTTGGTACTTCATAATTGGTAAAGCTGTCGTCATAAATATTAACATGCTTGATGAAAAACTCACTGTACATATAAGTTACATCTGTTCATCTGCATCATATAAATACAACATACCACTACTTTTAAATGTGATATCACATTTACATAACCGATGAATAAAAAATAAGATCATAGAACTTATTTTCCATGCTTGTAATATACTCCCCTATCCATGGCGTAAACATCAACATTCAGAGTATTTAAGTCAGATGGTCAGTAGCTTCACTAAGGTCATTGATTCATATATGATGGGTCAACTACAAGATAAATACTTTCAATAAGTAGCCGTGTGTCCAATATGGACACGGTTTAGATACGGTGGCGCCTTGTCCATATTTTTAGCCTGAATAAAAGAGCGGACTTGTCTAAGATACTAGGGCATGCCTTGGACATGGCTAGGACACTTTCCAGGCACTGCCAAGCTCAATTAACAGTTGTAATTTCTGTTTTTGCGTATTTCTTCATGGAACCTCATATCACTGAGTCTCCTTTGTTCATATGTTGTAGGGTATGCTCTTATGGAAGCAATCATGTCTAAGAGCAGCAAATGAGCAGCTGCAATCACCAAGATGATAAAAGAAGCAAGCGATGGTAGTAGGAGAAAATGGGATGGAACAGGATTGCAATGAGTAGAGCAATTACATAGCAAACCTGGTTATAATCTCATTCTCCAACACAACAGAAAGGTTCTGGCAACTAATTTTCCATCTAATATGGTAAAGTTTAACACCAAGTTTCAATTTTTTAGGTATGTGCCATGAATAAGGTCTATCTGACCCAACCAACCTTTACAGCTTGCATGGTTTGAGGTTCTAAATTATAAACAAATTGATCCCTTTGTTGATCATTACTCAACCTTTCAGGTACGCTGGTTGATTTGTCCATTATCATTACTTAAGCAGTAATTGGTTTATCTTCTTAATACTCGGTCTTTCTCTTATGTGCTTATTCAAGATCAGATTCGTACTAAGCTCAATTAAGTAAGCCAGGTGTTGCCAAGACCTAGATTTCCTCGAGTTTAAACATGCCAAAAATGATCCAGATAGGGAAACGACTCGGATGATCTTTGTCATACTACAAGGAAGAAGGCGAAGATCATGGTGCTGCAACCGCAAATACCAGAACAACATCTATCAACTTCTTTTCATGCCGAACAGATTACCAGTGGATTGATTGCTGACCCTGTTTTAAGGAAGGCACGGGCGGAGATCCAACAAAGATTGCGTTCTGATGTAACTGTCCTCTGACGGCCTAAAAATGAGCATCGGACTTGTATGAAAGAGGTCTCTCGAGAAGATGAACCAGTCGAAGACATGACTGATGGAGTTGCAATAGAAAGGGCACAAGCACAAGCAAAGCAAGGATCTCCCCTTGTCAAGAGGTCAAGAGTGCTCCGAGGAGATCTCCCCATGCCTCCCGTGTCTATATTGGATCGTGTGTTAATGGATCGGCAGGAGGACAACGACTCATGTGCCTCTTTACCAGAATTGGAACAGGCCGATGCACTAATAAAGAGAGAAGCTCTTCTTTTGTTGGAGCATGACAATGCCAAGTATCCGACAGGTGAGGTAGCTGCTAACAAAAGAAAGAGAAGGTCTTGGCGTGCCTCTTGTATTCCTGAACTCCAGGTGTTCGACGAAAATGAACTGAGAGAGGCTAAGTCATTGGTGGAGCAGGAAACAGAACTTCTTCGTACTGAAATGAACCACAAAGATGCGTCTTCCGAGGACTTCTCCTAAAGCTCATTACACATGCCTAGATGACCTCATACGGCCAATCTACCATTGTTTCCAACTGAAAAACTGGGGCTCTGAGAAATGAATCTGGTAAACCTTTTCTTCCTCTTCTTGGATAACCCAGAAACGAATATGGAAAACTGAAAAGAAGGCCGGACGTTGCTGCAAAAAAGACTACTGAATCTGTACAGGGAATCGAAGCCCTCATGCGTCTGCTGTAAATGACATAAGAGACAAATGTGGAACAGAGCAAGAGTATACAATGTTTTTAAGCTTAATAAATGGCTGCTGTACTAGGATTTCCCAAAAGAAGGGTTCCTAGAGAGTTAAAGTAGTGCACATTGTGTAATAGGGGCAAGGTATATGTCCTCCCCGTGTACATTTGACATTTCAATATAAATGAAAGTAATATTGTTGGCATAATGAGCATAACTTGGCTTAACTACTACAATTATATATATATATATATATATATATATATATATGTGTGTGTGTGTGTGTGTGTGTGTAGTAATTGTTGCCTTTCCCTACACATTAACTTCATATAAAATGTATTAACTTCATGTTTTTGCTACATGTTGACTATATATGCAATTGTAGTCATGCATTTAGCTATAATTATACTTATATTTAAATATGTAAGGACAATATCTAGCTACGCTTCCGGATACATATGAATTTGTAGCGAATGGATTATCTAACTACATATTTGAAAAATATAGTTAAAGGCTTTAGCTATACGAGCATATACTACAATTTGTATGTGTAAAGAAATATGTAGTTAAAGCCTTTAGCTACAAAATATGGGGTTTTCGCTACAATTTTTTTTTATAGTTAAAGACCATTTTTTTTGTAGTGAAAACTTAATCTAATCATATAAAGCACCTTAATAACATGTGATACACTTATGTTTTTATTTTGGTTCTATTTGCATGATGTTTGAGCTAGTTATGATATATGTCTGCTTGTTTTGGACCAAGTTACAATTTACCCATGTTAAGGGTTTATCTTGCAATTTGTCATATTTAGTATGTTCCTCTTGTGCCTTGACATCATGAGAGAGAGAATGATTCTCAGGGATGCCTTGTTGGACCTTTGGTGATGAGGTGGCCTCATGTGAGTGGAGCTAGGTTTGCATGGATGCTTGAGTTGGTAGTGTCGACCATGTTGGTGTGACCTTTGTAGCAACCTATGTGTTTTGTATCCTTGAGAGTGCTTCGACTGAAAAACCTCTCTTGGTTGTGTTTGTAGTGACCTAGGTGCATTGCCCTTGGTTGTGGTCACTAGGGTTTGTTCAGGTTGATGTGTGTGTCGACATGTTGTTTGGGTGACATAGTGCAGTGGTTGCAACTATGTTTACCTTTGGTTTTAGTTCAAGTGAAGGAGGGTTGAGTGGCCTAGAGGTCTCTACTCAACCTTGGTTTTAATGTTCTTTATTGCATCCATGTCTAGAGTGCATGCATGGTCGTCCTTTCGAGGGACAAGTGTCATGAGAGGCTATATTATCTTGGCACCTCACATCTTTTGCCTCTCTCCTACCTTTGGGTACTTATACCCCTTCTTTCACATGCAAGTAACCCTTTTACCTCTCTTCTTTCTCTCTTCTTGCTTGTGTTCAGCCTTTAGCTTGGTGGTTCAAGTGGAGGTGTTGTTATTGGAGAAGGTGGTCATTTTCTCCTTGCATGTGGTGATCTAGGGCTCGATCATCTCTCTTATGGGGATTCTTGGTGATCTTTGTGCTTGGTAAGTGGTTCATATCCTTGATCTCATTTTTCCTTGAACCTTGTCCTCTCTCTCTCTCTCTTCTCTTATCCATTAGACTATGGATTACCATGGTGTCTACCTTAAGGAACTTCTCTCCATAGAGGTCGAGACTATGGTTTGACCATTGTAGTACTTGAGTGAGATGAAGCTCTCCTCTTCCTTCTTTCTTCTTCCTTTTTTGTCCTAGGGTTCTATCCTCTCTCTTTTGAGCTTCCTTTTGACCTTGTTTTGTTCATCTTCTCTTGAGGTGATCTTGCTTGGAGTTGGAGTTGTTCCAAGCTTGGTGTTTTCTTCTCTCTTGGATCTCGTGGCTTTTTAGTGGATCTTCACCTCAAGGCGGGTTATATAACTTTCCCCTCTTCTTGCACCTATGTATTTCTTGCATGTTATTGTTCTATCTCTAATACGTGATCATGATATGCTAGATGACTCTATTTTGTTTTAGGGTTTAATATTATGAAGTATTCTTGTATGGATTGCTCTTTATCCTAAACCCTAATTCATGTACCCAAAATCTAAGTGATGATGGAGTTGTTGTGTTTTATATGCACCTTGAATGTTGGCTTTATCACCATGATTTTGGTTCACCATTATATGTTAGATGGAGGTTTTTATTCTTGTGTACATGTGTTGGACATTTTGTTTTCTCTCTCTTTACATGGCTTCCTTACTGATCTTGATGATGGTCATTTTAGGGTTTTGAAGTTCATAATCTTCATGTGGTTCTTATCTTAATGACACTTGAGTTTCTTGATGTTGTACTTCTATTTTGGTTGACATGATTTATTGGTTTCTTGAGGTAGAAATGACCATGTTGATTGTGTACTAGGGTTCTGGTTTGGTCACCATAATCCTAACCCTAAGTCACTTTGGTCACTACACAAGTTGTTGATTGGGGTCAAAAATTGACCTCAACTGTACGAGAGAGGAGACTTATTAAATCCCTCGACTGTAGAATTACATATGAGCCCTTGTGTTGGGTTGACACAACCTTGGTGTGATGTTGTTGTGGTATCGATGTTTTGACCTTCCTTGTGGTCATTGTTATGGTTGATATGGTGGGTCGCTATACAATCTACCCTAGTTGCCTTATGGTCGCAACATGTTGGACATCATGGTCGCTACATGGGGTTAACCCTGTTTGGTCATTACTCATGGTTCCTCTTGAGTGGTCGCTACACTTGATGAAGTATATGGTGTTGTTTTCTATGTTTATATGGCTATGATGGTCATTACATAATGTAACCCTAGTGGTTGCTACACATGGTGTGGCCATAATGGTCGATACACATGGTGTTACCCTAGTGGTCACTGCTCATGTAAGGGTGTTGGTCGCTACACCCTGGTCCGATTGACACATGTTGTTTTCATGTGTGGTTGTTTATGGTAATGGTGTTTAATCCCTAATGTGCTCCAATATCATGGGAAGTGATGTACCTAGGGTTTGATGTTGAGTGTTGTGATGGAAACCCTAATCAGATATCTATGAGAAATCCTAACCCTAATTTGGGGATATGATGTAATTGCATAGCTTGCTTGGATGATTAGCATGCTATAAAGTATTTTCTCTCTCCTACATGTGTAACCCTAATGTTGCTGGTTGAATACACATTATAGCTTGTAATTGCTATGGTATCAATTATATGACATAGGGTGATGATTATGAGCCTTTATGAGGCATGATGAGATAATGATGATGTGTGGGAACTATGTGATTGGGTCTTATGATCTGACAAAGTCCTTATGACTGGTTTGAGTTGATATCCTCTACTGATGTAATGAGGGATAGTTATCCTAGGATGATGTGATGATCATGATGGACTTATATGGAAGTAATAACATGTGGTGATGTGACAAGTCATACATTTTAATCTTCTAATGTTGCAACCTATCCTTATCTTTGTAGAATTTGTTTTGGGATTGTACATTGTAACTTGATTGATGCTCTAAAAAACACCCAATTGTCAATAATTAATCAAGTGAGACCTTAATCACATAGGTTTCCCTAAGCCATAGATCCATCTTCAGCATCAGTTTTGTTGTATGGTGAAACGAGTAATTCATCCAAGAAACTCAGAGAGCATACTGTTGAATATACGGGAGTGCAAGTTGAGGATATATCCTTACATCCACAGTCACATATTTGTAGGATGATTGTGGTCATACCCTGGTAGGAGAACGGTTGAGGTTGTGTCTCTGATGATATGTTTTCAGTGATGGTTGAGATCATACCATGGCAGGAGAATGATGAAAGTCGTATCTTACTAGTGTCGTGCCTATATACCAAGGTGGACTAGGCTGATTTGCAGTTTGACTCTATATGTCACTACGATGGATTCAGATTGACCATGGGTGTGGCATATCATAGGAGACTGGCTCTCCTAGATCTTGTATGGCACAGATTTCAACTTAGCAGTGGTCAGTTGGAGCATGAGTTGTATACCTCATCTCCATAGGGCATAATAAAAGACGTAATATAGTTGTGTAGTGTATTTTCTTAGAGTTAAATATGCTTCACATTGGATGACCCTTTGACTTGTTTCTATACATGTTCTTCACATTCCTTCTAAAGGTAAAAGATGTTCTACTGGTCAGTTGTTATTGCTTAAACTGCCTAGTCTGCATTATCAATTTTACTTATATCATTTAGTTGAATTTGTTCATCCTGTTAATAGTAATACTTTCAAGCTATATAATCTATCTATGATAATAATAGTTGTTGGAAGAGAGTTATATTTCTCACTAGGACATTGGTCTCACCCCATGGGTTTCCATATCTTTTAGGTGGTCATCCATGATGTGGTAGAGATCGTGCAGTTGAGGAAGAGCATCAAGGAGATTTGTTGGTGTTGAAGGTTGGATATGTTTCTAGTGTTTCGTATAGAGTCTTATGTGTCATCCATGTACTCTGACATACTTGGGGGTGTTTTGTAGGTGTTGTACATTGATACGAGGTTTCTGGCAGTATGCCATGGTTGTACATGTATGGATTGTACGTATGAACATGTTATCTTTTATGACAGGTTGTGGCAAGTTAGCCAGTGCACATTGATGTATATACCTTTTTGGTATGAATGTAATACAGGTGGCCTAGTTTTTGGACTTCTATGTAATATGTTTCATCTTATGGATATATAAGAAATCGGCTTTAAATTACCATGTTTTTTAGTAATCTGGATGTTTACTGTTAATTACATGCTTTGTTTTTAATAATCTTGCTCATGTGGCAGTGGGTTAGTATCATAGTTCTAGGTTCGCTGAGTCTATAGGGACATAGGACTTGGCTTTGTGTTTGTTCTTGTGTCATCCAACATATATGATCGTAACTTCTTCTTATGTAGAAGAAGAAGAAGAAGAAGAAGAAGAAGAAGAAGAAAGAAAATATATGTTTGGAGAACTTGAAGAACATGCTAAGAGCAGTGTTGCTGCATCAAGAGGTGGTACGAGGAAGTAGGCAAGGGTAGATGGAGTACCTAAAATGCCTTAGTTAGACCCTACAACTATGGACAATTCTTCTTTCCAGTCCATGTTTGGACAGTTCATGGCCACGATGATGCATATGATAGATAGAATGCTCGTGCCCCAAGCCAGGGTAGTTGTCCCCAATGCAAAATCCCAAGGTTTTGGGAAGATCGTTGAGAGGTTAAGGTGTGGGGGTGATAGAGTATGCTAGTACGGAGGACCCAGTAGAATCATATATATGTGGCTAACAGAGTTGGAGAAGGCCTTTAAGATCCTCAATATCCCTGAAGAGGTTAAGGTGAAGCACATAGTGTACCTATTGAAGGGTAGTGTTGTCCATCGAAGGGCCAATGAGGAGGGGAAGAGGTCTGGAGTGGTGATCAGTTGGGAGAAGTTTTGGCATGAGTTTGTGAGATGATACTTCTCAAAAACCTATCTGGACAAGAAGATCTCATAGTTTGAGAAGATCTGGTAGGGAACTATGACAATCAACGAGTATGAGGTTGAGTTCATAGATCTTTTGAGGTTTTATAGGCACATGGCTGCAACAAATAAGGAGAGGGTCAGACATTTTGAGAAGGGTTTGAGCTCAGAATTGACAACTATGGTATCAGCTTTAGAGAATAGGGAGCGGTTTGGCATGTTTGTGGAATCGTTGAGGAGGATAGAACGGTTAACTATGGAGAAACATGAGGTGATCACCAAGAAGAGACTAACACAGTTTTAGGGGCAGTCCTCTAGAGGCTTCAAAGAAACCAAGGTTTTTAGCATCTCAGTCACAGCAGAGGCCATTGGTTCAATCATAGTGGTCATCGAGCAAGGGCTAAGGTTGTGGCTTTCTACTGGTAGGAGCTCACAGTGCAATGTCAGTTTCAGTGATAGGGTCGTCTAGGCCGCAGTTTGATACAAGGACTTTTTATAGGTTTGGACACAAGGATATCTGAGGTTTTTTTGCCCAGTGAAGGGTGAGGAGGTGACTCAATAGCTGAGACAGAGTCAGTAAGGGTTGTAGCAGCAGCAGTTCAACAGTGGCGGAGGTAGGGGATGGGGTCAGGCATCACAGTCTAGTTCATCTTGGTAGGCCAGTAGAGGATGGGGGAGACAATAGGAAATGGATGGATTCTATGTTATGAGTCATCCAGAAGGAGTAGTCAACCCTCGGGTCATGACAGGCCAGATGGAGTTATTTCATTCTGATTTGTCTTCTTCCTGCCTTATATCTATTTTGGTTGACCCAGGTGCAATGCACTCTTTTATCACTAGAGAAGTAATAGCTAGTTGTTCTTTGCATGTTAGTCATTTGTTCTTTTCTTATTAGTCGTAGTCTCCTTCTAGAAACCTCTTTGGTTGGTTCCTTTGTGTTATGGGATGTGTCTCCATCCTGTGTTCTTTCTTTCCTAGGACACAACATTGAAGTGGACCTTATGCCACTTGACATGCATGGATTCTATGTGATCCTTGGAATGGATACTTTGGATAAGTACCGGGTGGTCTTGGACTATAGTTCCAAAGTGGTGACATCTTCAATGGTAATGTTTTGTGGTTCTTGCAATGAGATAGGAAGATTGTTCTGACATGCTTGGTGTCAGCGATGACAGCAGAGAGGCTAATGAGGCAGGGCTATGAAGCATTTTTGGCACATGTGGTTGATACTAAGTTAAGGAGTCCTAGTAGCAAGGGGGTGCTCATTGTTTTTTAGTTTTAGGATGTGTTTCTTGGTGAGTTTCCTGGTGTTCCCCCACCTCAAGAGATCAACTTTGAGATTAATCTGGTTCTTGGTACACAGCTGATAGCACAGACACCATATAAGATGGCACCAGCTAAGACGTAAGATTTGAAGAAGCAGTTCCATGAGTTTCTTGAGAAGGGATTTATCATACCAAGCACTTCCCCTTAGTATTATCATGTGTTGTTTGTCAAGAAGAAGGACAGATCTATGAGGTTGTGCATCGACTACTAAAAATTGGACAAGGTGACGATCAAGAATAAGTACATATTGTTGAGGATTGATGACATGTTTGGTCAGTTGAGGGGAGTTGTAGTCTTTTGCAAGATAGATCTGATGTCAGGATCCACCACTTGTGGATAAAGGTAGATGGCATACCCAAGTCAACTTTTAGGACTAGGTATGGTCACTACGAGTTTGTGGTTATGTCATTTGGTCTAACCAATGCACCAACAGTGTTCATGGATGTGATGAACAGGGTGTTCCGGCCTTATCTTGGTCACTTTGTAGTTTTGTTCATCAACAACATCTTGATATACTCCAAAGATAGCCAGTAGCTTGAGTAGCATTTACAGAAGGCATTGACCATGTTGAGACATCACAAGTTGTATGACAAGTTTAGCAAGTGTGAGTTTTGAATAAAAGAGGTGTCTTTCCTTAGACATGTGATATCTACCGAGGGTGTTCATGTGGATCCCATGAAGGTTTAGTCTGTGTTAGAATGGGAGCAATCAATGACGCCGATGGAGGTTCACAATTTCCTTGGCTTGGCATGCTATTACAGGAGGTTCATCAAGAACTTCAGTGCCATGGAGTTATCCATGACAAAACTGACAAGGAAAGGTGTGCCTTTTGTCTGGGATGACAAGTGTCAGTGTTATTTCTAGGTTTTGAAGGAGAAGTTGACCATTGCACTAGTGTTTGTGTTTCTTGAGCAAGGAAAAGGTTACATCATCTTTTGTGATGCGTTGAAGAATAGTTTGGGTTGTGTGCTGATGCAAGACAAGAATGTGATTTTGTTCGCTTTGTGACAGCTTAAGAAACAAGAGGAGAGCTACCTGATGCATGATTTGGAGCTTGCTATCGTGGCCCATGCTTTGAAGATATGGAGACACTAACTTTATGGAGAGAAGTGTTAGATCTTCACTGACCATAAGAATCTATAGTACTTCTTCTCAAAGCAGGAGATGAATATGAGACAGCGACGTTGGATGGAGTTGATCAAAGATTATGATTGCACCATAGATTACCATCCAGGGAAGGTGAATGTGGTGGCATATTCTTTGAGAAGGAAGTCTTCATCGTCATCATCTGATGATAAGGCACAATTGTGTTCTTTGGTGTGCACAGTATGTTACAACTCTGCTACCCTTAAAATGGATTTCATCCCCAAATTTTGCACATGCCTGATGAAACAATTGCTCACTCGAGCTTGAACTATTTTATCACTTTCCTTTCTCAAACTTAATATGAAACTAATATTCAAGATTTGTACCTAGTGTTACTCTCTTTTCCTTCTATTTATAATGTCCACTACTTTATAGAAAATGATATGGGTTTCTGTGTGGATAGAATACATTTCTAGATTTTCACTATAGAATATCTACATGGGCCAGTTTCTTGGATCTACCTTAGTCATCATTTCTTCATAAAAATATTATCAAAATACATTCAAGATTTGATGGATAAATTATACATAACCTTTTCATTATACATCTAACATTAGAGTATCAACATCAAACTAAGAAACACAAACATTTATTAATAAAAAATAAAATAGTTAACTTAAATGTATCCATTAATCTACCTATATTTATAAGAAAATTAGGTTGCTCAATATAATTATGCTTACAAGGATAAAAATGAAAATATTAATATAATATCACACAATTACAAATCAGTTTCAACTTTCAACTACATGCAAGAAAATCTAATTTAGTGTAACTTGTAGATTATCATTAACATGCATGATGTATCGTGAAGTTTATTCATGCTCAATAAAAAGTTGGACCATTATTCAAAAATTTAAAATAGTAAGATAATGAAGTACAATTTTCATTCAAAAAGAATGTGGCATATGCACTATACAATCTAATTTCATGATGAGAAATCATGCATATTTAGTAAGTATTACAAATAAGGATACATTATTCTACCATAGGCATATTACTAAACATTTCTTTTTATTTAAAAATATAATACCCAAAATTATAATGAAGAATATCATCCTAACAAATAAACAATAACGTCTACATAAAAAACATGATGCAAAATAAATTTCTATTACTTAAGTAGGCACAGTGAACAAGATTTAAGATAAAAAAATCTAATTTGCACTACTTACCTTCCCTCCTTATAAGGTTATTTGACCCAAAAATCATTTTCCTTAGAGAGCCTAGTATTCTTAGTATAATGAATTATATTTTTAATGAGCAAATTGAAAATGAATTAAAACGTTATTGCTAATTGATCATACCAACTTGTAGATAGTCCAAGACCTAGTAATGTGAGGTATCATGAGACATGTAATCTTGATATATAATATTAAGTTAGGTCCATAATATATATATATATATATATATATATATATATATCATTTTCATTAGGACCAAATATTTCTTTCAAATGTTAAAAAGGAAGCTCTACAAATAATATACAAAGTAACAACATTTAAATGAAGGAAAAACACAACAATGTTTAAATTTCATATTATAATGATTATCCACCTTTACTTTTAACTATGTGGAAACTAGGGAAATGTACTGATTTTGTTTACACACCATAGCGGTTAGAGTACCATACTCATTCCCAATTCTGATCATGTCTAGGATTTATGATAGCAATCACACGTATGAGGGGTTAGATTGAAGTCTATGATAGCAACTCCAATGTTATGAGGCCAATCTAAACTATATCGATTGAGTACAATGTGAGTATGAGTTTCCTAGGTCAGTAGTACATTCTAAGGGCATTCTAGACATATGGGATAAACTTGTACTAATGTCCTAGGGTATATTGAACTAAATTCTTACTTTTGTAGATACACTACAAGATTTGCATGAGTGTCAATTGTTCGTAGATCTAATACCATGTTGTAAATCATGATCTTTATGACCACATTTTTTCAAAAATTTATTTAAATCAAAATATATAGACTTTTTTACATTCATGCTTTATAGAGTTTCATGAAATTCACCACATAATGAATACAATATAAAATATACTTGAGCCCTATGTACTCTTCATCCAACAGAGGATATGTCCTGGATGTCTCTTATAGGTCTTCTTTGTACCACTTGTTCATGAACCCCATGGGGAACAAATCCACACATGGACTGAAGAAGAAAAATAAGTCATCTATTTTTGGTAAGAGATCCTTATTGTTGGACTATTTAAAATTATGCAACAAGAGAAGATTTAATGCATTTCTACATTGTGTAAGGACTATTTATTGGAGTTGGGTAGTCAAGTTAAGAATTACAAGAATTGAGTTTCAAGATAATGATTCACAAGGTAGATCAAAATAAAAACTTGGCAAAATTGTTAAATTTTTAAGATTTATTGATAAGATATCTACTATTCTAATATTTGCAATGTTATTCAAGAATATCAAATATTACAAGTTGGGAACCTTCCTATCATATTTTTTAGTGCTAAGTGCCTTGTGTTCAAACTCTAGGAGAGAAGAACACTAGTGCCTTATCATCTATTCCAGTATACTAGGGGGATACTAAGCCCTATCAACTATGAAAGGTTGCGGATACGTGGTCAACACAAGTAACTCGAATCTCTATAGGGGCCAAAGTTCAAAGGGATTCAAATTTCCAATAGATCAATTTTAGTGCCAATTTCAATATTTAATATTGAACATTAAACAAAGTTTAATTCAAACGAGTTTTGGTGACCTGCATAAGAAAAGATTAGGCTACTAAATAGTTTAGTTCATCACTACACAATAATCCATGCATGAATTCCAAGAGGGAAGTAAATAGTTTGAAAATGGAATAGATAATTCGGTACCTTTTCTCAAAGCAAGAATCCTAGATGTTTCAGACTCAAGGTTCAATGGGCTCTAAGGATAGATGAGCAGATAACTACTAAGTAGAACATTCTATTACTATTTAGCTTGGAATCAAATATTTTTTAATTTAATTTTTTTATGTTGTGTCCTTATAGTTTTTAGTGTACATATTCCTCATTAATCATTTTGGGTAAAATTTCAAAAAAAATATGTTGGTTTATGCTATGTATATTACATATTAGGGAACATATTTGAAAAGTTTTAAAAAATAATTTTTCACATAATTAATGTGTTCATTTTAATAAGTAGATAGAAGAAATATATGAGAACTTACCCCCATTAATCAAATGCTAACAATCATGGGACAAATCCCCAAAACGAAATACATCTTTAAACTAGAAACTTTTTGAAATTTGAAAAAAAAAGTTATGTACAAAATGATATGCATAACTATCTGATTACAAATGGCTGTCATATCACATGTATACAAGATAGCAAGACAAACTCACATCTCGTTACTAACTACAACAAATAGGTTTATAAGATAATTCATTTCTATAAATATATTATAGTACAAGATGTCTAAATCATGTTACAACAAATAGGTTTATATCCAAGATAAACTACCCACCCATCACTCATTAAAGTGAGATACTCTAGCTTCAATTATATTATATCTTGTTACATCTTTATCATCGTATCCTTGCTGCTGCATTAGTATACCAAAAATGTTGTGGAAGAACAATGTGAGACTCTAAAAGAGTCCCAGTGAGAGGATTACTCCCACCAAGATATAAATTTACATAGATAGCTTTTAAGATGGACTAAAAATAATAGAGGGATAGAGATAACATTATTATTCAATTCAATTTCTAATTATCCATGTCACTCCAAAGTTTAGATTAAGGCGTATTAATGATAGGATTGTAAGACACTCCTTATAACAAAAACAATCTTTTCATAGTATAATCATCTTCAATTGAAGAAAGATAATATTACCTATAGTGATTTAGGTGGTCCTTACAATAATAAAATATCATAAAACATAACAAAAGCACACTAGTAACATTGAATGTGATTTTCTAATAAAACCCTAAGCAAATATACTACAAGGTTGAGTTACATGTTTTATTAAGCCTTGGGTATTTTGAAGCATACCACTCATACTAGTAGTTGAACATTATGAAGTCACAATCAATCGTGTAATATTTTAATATTATTGGACTCCTAAAGATCTCTTCCCCTTCGGTCAATATGAGTGACAAACTATAGTGAACTACGGCTCAACTACTAGTAGAGGCACAATGGCCATCCCACTAAAAACATAGTCCTTTCTGGATACATAGGGCCCTGCACCAACAACAAGGGTATACAATTCTCAAATCTGAGTTATGACTACAACCGCTCTCAATCACATATAAATTGAGACACAACCGTAGTTGTTTTCAAACATCTTGAGGTCACGATGACACAGAAAACCCTATTCAAACCCGCTTATACTCAACGGTATATGACTCGCAACTCCTTGTCACAATATGATACTGTGACATGGACACATATTTCCTTATCCAACAAGTTTTGACATTGAGATAGATATAAAATTATAAAGCACTAAATGAATAGGGTTACACTTGATTAATTAAGACAATTACTCATTTTTATTTACATAAAATAAGTTGCAATCAAGGCAAATAGATATAATTGTAGAAATCAATTAAGTCTGACAGCTACATTTGATATAAAATGTATCCATATATTTCAATCCACACAAAGTAGGATTCATGTTCCATCCTTGGCCATACATGGCCCCAATTCACAAGCTATAGGACACAACAAGGCCCAGAATATCATTAAAACCCAAATAGTAATAAGTCATTGTAGGACTATTATATTGAATTGAAATTTCACACATATCTATAAAAGATCGTACCCATATAGGATCCAAAATTTTAGATCAAAATTCCAAAGAGTGAAAAATTCATGATCATGTCAATATTAGAGTATAAGTAGGCCAAAATTAAGCATATATGAGCCATATTAACATATCGTGTCTATTTGAAACTAGCTTCTAGCAGCATAACTATTATACAAAATAGGTAAAGTACTATAAGATTAATAATCACTAATAAGGATTGTCACAACAATTTGTCTTTTTATTATATTTAATCCAAAGTTATGCGAACCACATCTCATATCTCCTCTAGGGCCTACTTAATTGTTGTAGAGTATAACTAACCTCTTCAAGGGAAAGTGTATTAACACTCATGACCACATAGAACTCAGTATTAAGTACATAATAATAATTCCCATTATTTTCTATATCCAATAATGTATTAAACTCTAACAATTTCACCCTATCATCACCCCAAAGATGGTACCCTTTATCAAGGTAAAAGTCTCAAGGCATCAAGTCTACATCTATTCCCATATCCAAAATACATTAGATAATGTTATATTTTATGTCACATGTATTTTTTCTTATAGATATAGGAATATATGAGAATAAATCATAGATATTAATTTGAGAAGGTGACATGTTCCATTATGTGGCATCTTTTAGTTAAGGTTGTCCTCAATTACATAAAGTTCATGTTTAATTGTAAATCCCCAAAAATTCATGTTTTCTTTATAATCATGATCCATAATGAGAAATTATGATGTAAATGTTTTACTTCCGTACTTATTTTTAAATAAGTATACGCATAGGGACATTTATAAGATATGAAGTATCCCAAGAATATATATATCCAACTACCCATTAGGGTAAAAAATATCATGATAAGGTTCAAATAGACATTTAGGCAATATCAGTGTCATTTCACAAAGTAATTTCACATTTATTTTCAAGGAATGAACCATGTATGAGGGTATGCTACAATGAGGTTTATGTATATAAAACCATGGGAGTCAAAGAAGGTTCACAACATCCTTCAAAGTACCAAATTTATTTCACAAAATGCCATTTTTGGCCATAGAGAGGTTCAACATGAACTAAGTATTTATCTTTACCATCAGAAGTATAAGTCTCTTCATATTACAGTCATGTAATACCACACAAAGTTTCATAGAAAAGTCCAAGGTATGAGCAAGTTATGGCTAAAATAAGATTAAGCACATAAATGTCATTTTAAAGTCTAGATGCACTACTTCTAGGTATGTGGCATGTGTTCAATATATCTCCAATAGCAACAAAGTTGTAGAAAACCTTTTATACACACTATAGATGATCATACATACATAAATAAAGATCATATAATTTGTTTTCCATCATTACGGTATCTCAAAAGCCATAAATGAGTCATTTCACATATATTTTAGATTTTCAACCTTAAGGCCACACGATGACACCTTATTAATATTATGAATCAACACTAAAGTATAGAGGGAAGAAATCAATTCTAATGCAATCACAAGAAATAAATTCTGAGATCATCACATAAGGAGGCAAACTAGTTTACAATAATCATACTTTTAAGCATATAGAGCAAGATTTAGGTATGTAAGGTGATATTTAAGCATCTCTTCATTATCTAGGCTATGAATGCATTATTAAATCAAGGAAATAGTAAGAAACCTTCCTAGAAAAACATGTTGTAAGAAGTCTACTCTTTCAAGACGCGTGGATCAGCTTTCAATCATCACCATCAACCTCCCAAATCTCCATCTAGGCTCCATCTAGCTAGATCTAGTCTCGCTTAGGTCAAAGAGAAAGAAAGGTGTCATTTTTAGCTCTATAAAGCTAAAACCAGTGTGGCTAATCATATATCTCAGCCAAGAGGAAGAATAAGTAAAGTGAATTAGTGTTTTGAAAAGTGGTAATTGGTGAACAGACGGACGGAGCATTGAATAGAGTATATGCGGGAGTATAATCGATTTTAATCTGTTTTGGATTTTTTAAATAAATTAATTATATGTTTACATAAATTTATATATTGACCATTACAAATGTATAAAATCACATCAAACCAAACACACACAAGACTAGAAGACTGCAATAGTGTATTAGAGAATACATAGTAACACATTATTGCACATGATTGGTTGAACAAATAGTAACAACAAAATAAAAGACAATTAAGTGACTTATTACTAATGACTTATAACAAATAATAGCATATATATTACTGATATGAAATTGCAACAGTATTATTTGAAATGGAGATGCATGGAAAACATGGCAGTAATAAGGGACAAGGTCAATCTTAGATTAATAGGTGACTTAAGGGGGAAATGGAGGAGTAATTAGAGGAGGAGGCATCCATTTGCATCAAATAAATAATTAGAAACAATGACTATATTTGAGAAGAGAAAATCAACAATGAGAAGCAATTCAATGAACCTTAAAATATGTACTCATTGAGAAATTAGGGAGACAAGACCAAATATGTAAAGAGGGTGAAGGGAATGTAAATGTAATGACCAAAAATAGGTTTTAAAAAAATCTATAAAAAATTTCTACATCTACGGGATTTTAAAAAGTGATCGATTAATCATCGATTATATTCCCAATCGGCTGATTAATCAACCCTGGACTGATAATAGGTCTAATTTGCTATATACGGGGTGGTAGGTACACCAAACCGATTATTCAGCCAATTATACCAATGTCGTGAACACTAAAGTGAATAAACAAAAATAGAAAGGAAAAAATGGATCTTACATGTTTAAGGATAGAAACCAAGTTATCAATATTTGGGATGTCCTATGAAAGCTTGATCTTCAACATGCATAATCATGTATGGACATGCAAGCTCATATAAGCTCCTTTCTTAGATGATGATCTTCCATGGAATATGAACTTGAGATACACTATCAAAAACCACTAACACAACACAACATCTCTTGAACAGCCCTGCAAAGGCTATAAAGAAGCTCCTTTATGCAAAATCGAGGGAAAACTTGGGCAAAAGAGGAGAAAAGAGGATGTTTTGGTTGCTTGGGGAAAGAGACGCCATGGAAATACATGGATCTCATAGTAAAAAAGAAGATAGGAAAGACAGAAGATGAGAGAGATCAGAAAGGATAACTTACATGAATGGTAGTAAAATCGAATTTGCAAGGCCAAAGATCCCCTAAGGAAGTTGTATCTCCAAATGCACAAACATGCAACATAGAGCTTTTGTAGGTTTCCAAATTGTTCCACCTCATCCTAAAAGGTACCTCAATCCTAAAATATAAGAGGGTGTTGAGGAATCTGGGTAGATATAAATTTTCTTTTGGGGGTGGGGGGTATAAGTTAAAAGGTCAACAGATTAAAACAACCCATAACATAAATGAGCGTTCTAGACCCAAGGCAAGGAGGGTAAACCTGATGTCATTGAGCTAGTCACAAAAGCATCAAAACCCATCAAATATAGAAAATCCATGAAGGATCACATGGACTTAATTAATTTATACACAAATTGTAACTTAGTCGTTAAAATTTCATATTAGACCACAAATGAACATGAAATTAAAATATCAAGGCAAATATTATCCAATTAAAATCAGATAGTCATCTCTTATCCAACTAATTTGAAGACTCAAAAAAATATGGGTACAAATATAACACATGTTTTGATATATTTTTCATATAATTTTTAATTAGGTCCTCATACTATATTGAATTTAAAATTAAGTCCACAACTAGTGAACTAGAAGAAACAACATGCAGCTTGAACCAAAGTAAGGATTTATCTTGATCACTTCTTCTTAAACATCAATAAATCATACAATTATGATTAAAAGAAATATTAGATAGGACTGAAGGTAAAGATAGGTTCATGGTCTCCCAGTGATAAACCTTTCAAGAGGATTTCATCCCCCAAATCCAAAAGATTAGGGTAGAGAACAAAAGCAAATAACATGTAACCCCAACCTGGAAGCACTTAGACACAAAGTATGTTACCTCATCATCATTAGTTCTTATTCATAATGAAGTATTTTCTATATTCTTAGGTTAAATTATATATAACCAATTTCAAGGTTCATTTTCTTATGCATTATTCCTTGTTCTGTTTAGGATCATTGACATGTGGTTAAGAATTAGTGATATGATCATATTCTATTGTTCCTTTTTATAATATCTTAGTCGTCGTTATGTTCTTAATCCTGTCATTATATTCCCATTTGTCCATTAGGGTGAATTCTTCATATTTTATATTCATTGACAAGTGTGTACTCTTCTTATAATATATTTGTAATTAAGATTCATTGTAATAAGGATATTAGTTAATATGTTGCTAAAAATCATCCCATCAATGAGCACTTTGTTTATAGGTTCATCCTCTTTGTCCATGTCAACAACCCTCATCTTGTTATAACTTCACATTCAGTTCAACATCACATGGGTATGTTTCACATTGCCTCGTTGTTTCTCTTGATTATCACCATAATGGTTTTGTTCAATGAATGTAACACATTACTGTTAAAAAAGCCTAATCCTAAAACATCTTATTGATACATTTCTTGTCCTATGATCATATAAATTGAGTAGGTCAACATCATATCAACTAATCATATCATCAATTTTTCTTGCTTTTTCATAGTATCATTCTATTTGTTTCTTGATTGTTATAGCAAAATCTTATAGTTGTCACTCTTTGTCATTCGTTCTCAATTGTATATTGATACTCACCATACATCCTTGACACGAAATTGATTCTATCTCTGACTATGGATTCTTTTTCCTCATCTTGCTTTATATTTGGTTCAGTTATTCATGATTATGTCATATTATTTTCATCCAAAAGAATCCTTTTATAATCACTTCCCTAATTTCCTCATAGTATCGTGATCATGTACTTCAACTCCTCATAACATGCATCTGATAGTTAGAGATTACCATGGGTTCCACTCTTATCTTCTATCACTCTACATATTTGTCATCTCAAATTATACTCATCATTTGAATGTCCTCTTATTATTATGGATATTTATAGCTAAAATCCTTCTTATAATATATATTCTCTAGAATTTCTCATACACATTCATATGTTCAACACTACTTTAGAATTTCACTCTACTACTTCACATAGTTGAAGTTTCATATATAGAATTATCTTGTCTTAGCCTCATCATTGTTTGGAATCACGATTTCAAACACTATATTCCTACCCATACACGGTGTCCTTTCAAATTTCAGGAACCTCCTTTTATATTATTCATATGCAAATTAAACTTCATAGTGTCATATCTTTTTCTTAATCGTCAACTACTAAGTTTGATGTATTAAAAATGCTTCTATCTTTCTGAGATGATTATTTTAGTACATTTTATAGTTGGCTTAACTAATTTTATATATTGTTCTTGTTCAACATTTCCATATTTAATCTAGGTTCTACACATATCAGAACATTTTATCACATTAATTTCCTCATGATAATATTTTATGATACTCTTTCAAGTAATTTTTAGCTGGCTACTTGGTTAGAGACATAGAAAATGAATAGCCCAAGAATTCCATACTAACTCGACCCTAAATACTTGGAGACTTGATCATGGTATCCAAACACATATTTCAAGTAGCATGCATTGTATTTGTTCCATGTTTATCACTTATTCAGTTCTAATTCATATTATCCATGTAGATTCAACTAACATATGCTCCAATACAACACTTGTGAGGACCCACCCTGTTGATAAAACCCTAAATAGTCAATGGGACGAATCACCAAAACTAAACCCATCTTAAAACTAGAGACTGGATAAAATCTTAAAAAATCAAATAAAATTATCAGCATAAATATATGATTACAAAAAACCATCACATGATGTCATATTAAAGCATAATATCTCTCATTTAAATCATCTCAAGAGTAGACAAGATAGCAAGACAAACTAAAATCTTTCAATTAACTACAACAAATAGGTTTATAAGATGATCCATATCTATAAATATACAATAGTATAAGATGTCAGAATCATGTTACAACTTGTAATAGTAAGGAAACATCAAGGAAAGAACCACATCCTATCTAAGATAAACTACCCACTCATCATTCAGGAAAGTGAGAGTGCAAGGATAGTAAAGACTCAACTGTGTTATATCTTGTTACATCTTGATCATCATGTCCTCTTCGTTGTACTAGAATACCTAAAAAATTATCCAAGAACCATACGAGACTCTAAAATAGTCGTAGTGAGAGGATTACTCCCACTAATATATAAACACACACAGATAGCTTCTAAGATGGACCACAGATAATATAGATAACTTTATTATTCCTTTTAATTTCTAAATATCCATGTCAGTCCATAATTCATATGAAGTATATTTATGATAAGAGTATAAGACATTTTGCATTACAAAAACAATTTTATCATGGTATAATCATCTCAAGTGCAATAAAAATAGCAATACTTACATTACTTTAGGCAGTCCATGCAATTATAAGAATTCATAAAGCATAACAAAACTTGCACATAATAAGAGCCTGCTAGTAACATCCAATATGATTCGCCAATAAAACTCTAAGAAGATATACTAGATGTTAGAGTTGTATGTTTTATCAATCCTTGGAAAGCTTAAGGAATACCACTCAAACTACTAGTTGACCTCTATGAAGTTGTAATCACTATTTCATAAGATCTTAAGATTACCAAACTCCTGAATATCTCTTCCCCTCAGTCAGTAAAAGTGACAAACTATAGTGGCACAACGACCATCCCTCTTTGTCCGGGGTACACATGCCATGGCATAAAAAACTAGGATATACAAGCCTCAAATCCTAGTTATGACCATATATTCTCTCAGTCACATGTAAATTGAGATACAACCATAGTTTTTCTTAAACACATTGAACTCATGATGATAGAGAAAACCCTCCCTATACATGCATATACTCAATAGTATACGACTCTAAGCTACTTCTGACAATATAAGATTGTTGTAAGGAAACTCATTTCACTATCCAATAACTTTTTATACTAAGATAGCTCTAAGGTCACAAAGCACTACATGATTAGGGTTACACTTGACTAATAAAGTCAATTGCTCATTTTCCATTTTCATCAAATAAGTTACAAACAAGGCATTTGGATATATTTGTAGAAATTTACTAAGTCTAACAACTTCATTAGATATAAAACATATCCACATATTCTAAATCACAAAAAATAGGATTCATGTTCCATACTTGACCATGATAGGGGTCTCAATTACAAATTATAGGGGATAACAAGGCCCAGAATACCATTAAGACAAAAACAATAATAGTCCTTGTAGGAATATCATAGACACTTGGAATTTCTTTCATATCTTCAAAAGATAGTAACCAATAAAGATCCAGACTTTTATATAACAAGATGAAATAGTGAAAAAGTTATGATCAAGTCAATACTAGAGTACAAGTAGGCCAAAAGTAAGCAGACATGAGCCATCTTGATATATCAAGTTTACTTCAAACTAGCTTCAAACAACATAACTATTAGGTTAAAGTAGTAAAGTGCTACAAGATTAATCATCACTATTAAGTATATTGCATCAAATTTGTCTTATAAGAACATTTAATTCAAAGATATGCAAACCACATAGTAGATCTCCAGTATGTCCTATTTAATTGTTGTAGAGTATAACTCATCTATTCATGGGAAAGTGTATCAACACTAGATAACTGCATAAAACTCCATATTATGTACATGATAACATTTTCTAGTTTTATTATGATATATTTATAACCAATCATGGATTAAACTCTAACAATTTGACCGTACAATCATCCCAATGGTGGTACCCATATAATTGCCTTCAAGGTAAAAGTCTCAAGGCATCAAGTTTAATTTTGTTCCCATATCAAAAATAAATCACATGATGTCATATTTTTATGTCACACTTATTAGAATTATTATAATTATAGGAAGGTAAGAGATGAAAATCATATATATTAATTTAAGAAGGCCAGATGTTCCATCTTTTATTTTAAGTTGCTCGCAATTACATAAACTGCAGTTTTTATTATAAACCCCCAAACCCTCATGTTTACTTTATAATCATGGTCGATAATGAGAAATTACGATGTAAGTATTTTACTTCCATAATTATCTATAACTAAGTGTAATAATAGGGCCATTCAGAACATATAAAGTATCCCAAGAATATATGTCCAAGTATCCATTAGGTAGAAAATATCATGATAAGGTTTAAATAACAATTTAGGTCATATCATTGCCAAAGATTGAATCAAGTATAAGGGTATGCTACAATGAGGGGTAGGTATTGAAAATTTTGGGAGTCAAAGAAGGTTCACAACATCCTTCAAATTACCCACTTTTTTCACAAAATATCATGTTCGATCATAGAAAGGTCCAACATTAATTAAGTCTTTGTTTTTTGCATATAAAGTGTAATTTTTCATATTAAAGTCATGTAACACCACAAAATATTTATGATCAAACTCAAAATCATGAGCAAGTTATGGCTAAAATAAGAGTATACACATACATGTCATTTTAAAGTTTGGATGAATTACTTTTGGGTATGTGACCTGTGTTCAATATATTTCCAGTAGCATGAAAGATGTAGAAATGTGCTATATACAATCTAGATGGTCATTTATACAAAAATAAAGATCGGATATAATATGTTTTCCATCATTATGGTATCTCGAAAGCCATAAATGAGTGGTTTTTAGGACAAAATCACATATATTTCATATTTTCAACCTTAAGGCCACAAGAAGGCACCTTATTAACATTATGAATAAATACTAAAACATAAAGGGAAGAAATAAATTCTTAGATAATATGATAAGGATGTAAGTCATTATATGGTAATCACACATTTAAGCTTAAATAGCAACATCTAGGTAAGTAAGGTGAGATTTGAGCATTTCTCTATTATTTAGGCTATACATGATTAAATCAAGAAAAGAGATAGAAACCCGCATGAAAAATATGTGATATGATCCTACTCTTCCAGGCCAAATGGACCAGCCTTCAAACATCACCATCAACCTCCCAAAGCTCCATATAGGCATGAAGAATGCCTGAGGCAACATGGGAACCTCTAGAGAGGTGACTGGTATGGTGATTGAGCACAACTGCCATCTTCTTCCTGGGAAGGGTCTCAAGGGTTAGGTATTGAAAACCGTAGGAGTCAAAGAGGTTCACAACATCCTTCAAATTACCCATTTTTTGCAAAAAAAATACCATGTTCGGTCATAGAGAGGTCCAACATTAATTAAGTCTTTGTTTTTTGCATATAAAGTATAATTTTTCATATTAAAGTCATGTAACACCACGCAAAGATTTATGATCAAACTCAAAATTGTGAGCAAGTTATGGCTAAAACAAGAGTATACACAAACATGTCATTTTAAAGTATGGATGAATTACTTTTGGGTATGTGACCTATGTTCAATATATTTCCAGCAGCATGAAAGATGTAGAAATGTGTTATACACAATCTAGATGGTCATATATATAGAAATAAATATTAGATATAATATGTTTTCCTTCATTATGGTATCTTGAAAGCCATAAATGAGTGATTTATAGGACAAATCACATATATTTCATATTTTCAACCTTAAGGCCACAAGAAGACACCTAATTAACATTATGAATAAATACTAAAATGTAAGGGGAAGAAATAAATTCTTAGATAATCTCATAAGGACTCAATTCAGTCTATGGTAATCACACGTCTAAGCTTAAATAGAAACATCTAGGTAAGTAAGGTGAGATTTAAGCATTTCTCTATTGTTTAGGCTATGCATGATTAAATCAAGAAAAAAGAAAGAACCCCGCATGAAAAATGTGTGATAGTGATCCTACTCTTCCAAGACAAATGGACCAGCCTTCAAACATCACCATAAACCTCCCAAAGCTCCATCTAGGCATGAAGAATGGCTGAGGCAACATGGGAACCCATGGAGAGGCAACTGCTATGGTGATTGAGCATCGCTGCCATCTTCGTCTTGGGAAGGGTCTCAAGGGTTAGGTATTCAAAACCATAGGAGTCAAACAAGGTTCACAACATCCTTCAAATTACCCATTTTTTGCACAAAATACCATGTTCAGTCATAGAGTGGTCCAACATTAATTAAGTCTTTGTTTTTTGAATATAAAGTATAACTTCTCATATTAAAGTCATGTAACACCACACAAATATTTATGATCAAACTCAAAATTATGAGCAAGTTATGGCCAAAACAAGAGTATCCACATACATGTCATTTAAGAGTGTGGATGAATTACTTTTGGGTATGTGACCTATGTTCAATATATTTCTAACAGCATGAAAGATGTACAAATGTGTTATATACAATCTAGATGGTCATATATATAGAAATAAAGATCAGATATAATATATTTTCCATCATTATGGTATCTCAAAAGCCATAAATGAGTGATTTTTAGGACAAAATCACATATATTTCCGATTTGCAACCTTAAGACCATAAGAAGACACCTTATTAACATTATGAATAAATATTAAAATGTAAGGGGAAGAAATAACTTCTTAGAAAATCTCATAAGGATGCAAGTAAGTCTATGGTAATCACATTATAGAAACATCTAGGTAAGTAAGGTGAGATTTAAGCATCTCTCTGTTATTTAGGCTATGCATGATTAAATCAAGAAAAGACAAAGAGACCCGCATGAAAAATGTGTGATAGTGATATACTCTTCTAGGCCAAATGGACCAGCCTTCAAACATCACCATCAACCTCCCAAAGCTCCGTCTAGGCATGAAGAATGGCTAAGGCAACACGGGAACCTCTGGAGATGTGACTGGTATGGTGATTGAGCACCACTGCCATCTTCATCCTGGGAAGGGTCTCAAGGGTTAGGTATTGAAAACCGTAGGAGTCAAAGAAATTTCACAACATCCTTCAAATTACCCATTTTTTGCACAAAATACCATGTTCAGTCATAGAGAGGTCCAACATTAATTGAGTCTTTGTTTTTTGCATATAAAATTTAATTTTTCATTTTGAAGTCTTGTAACACCACACAAATATTTATGATCAAACTCAAAATTATGAGCAAGTTATGGCTAAATCAACAGTATACACATACATGTCATTTTAAAGTTTGGATGAATTACTTTTGGGTATGTGACATATGTTCAATATATTTCCAACAGCATGAAATATGTAGAAATGTGTTATATACAATCTAGATGGTCATATATACAGAAATAAAGATCAGATATAATTTGTTTTCCATCATTATGGTATCTCGAAGGCCATAAATGAGTGATTTTTAGGACAAATCACATATATTTCAGATTTTCAACCTTAAGGCCACAAGAAGACACCTTATTAACATTATGAATAAATACTAAAATGTAATTGAAAGAAATATCTTCTTAGATAATATCATAAGGATGCAAGTCTGTCTATGGTAATCCTACATTTAAGCTTAAATAGAAGAATCTAGGTAAGTAAGGTGAGACTTAAGCATTTCTCTATTATTTAGGCTATGCATGATTAAATCAAATCAAGAAAAGAGAAAGAAACATGCATGAAAAATGTGTGACAGTGATCCTACTCTTCCACACAAAATGAACCAGCCTTCAAACATCACCATCAACCTCCCAAAGATCCATCTAGGCATGAAGAATGGTTGAGGCAACACAAGAACCTCTAAAGAGGTGACTGGTATGATGATGCAGCACTGCCGCCATCTTCGTCTTGGAATGGGTCAGATCTAGAAGGAGAAGTGCAATGAACTCCACTATATTGTTGTGGAGATCTTGAAGGACTGGTCTGAGATATATCAAGCAAAATTAAAGAAGTCTACCTCGCCTCTTAATCGAATGGAGATCACAAACAAGGAGGGACTTATTATCTTCCCTAAAGTTGAGGCCACTAAGAATGCCACATCATGGAAGTTCTATTTAGTAGGGTATGTTGTTAACTTTCCTCCTGATATGTATCTTCACTATTAATATCTTCTCAAGATCTAAAAACTCAATGGAACAGTAGAAGTGTTAAACAAAATCAATGGTTTATTTGTTCAGATATTTATGAACCCTTTGAACATGATGGTACTCAGTATGTCTTGCAAAATCCTATCATTCTATTTAGATATATGCAAAAACATAATCGTATAAAAATGATATGATAAGATGTTTGTACAAATAGTTTCATGCTTAGGTGTCTCTCTATGCACTAATACAACCACCAAAGAGTGCTCACAGCTCAAATATGCTACATTCAAAATCTAATGGACCGTTCTTCAGACTTTCCTATATCTTTGGGAGTACAAAGTGATGAAGGAGACATGCATGATATTACTATTGTGTATGAGTGTCTACCATCCTTATGTCGAAGATGTAGGTTATTTGGGCATGAAGATTTTGTGTGCCTTGTATCTCTCCCCAAAGTTGTTGAGACGCATACCATCCCTCAAGATTCTGGCCCATTTTCTGATAATGTCATCCCTGAACAAAGTGTTATATCTACAAGATCAGTGTCGTCTACACCAATTCAAGTGTTTGGTAATATGTCTCCTTATAGTAGTGGTGATTCCAACAAAATAGTTTTAACATGTGTTATTAATAATATATCTCCTCCAATTGTTATTAGCAAAATATATATTTGGCATCTCCTATAGAGTTACAAATCTAGTATTCTTGTTTGTAACCAGAAGTATTAATAACCTGGAGTAACCTAAGAAAATTGTGTCTGACAGTTCAACAACCCAAATTTCCAAATGATCAACTATAAGATCTCCTCTCAGAATGTCAAAGGCATCATTTTAGATGTATCCAAGAGGAAGTTAGAAGATATGACAGTCAGACTTTTATCCTAGTTGAAACAAAGGTTAGAAGGAGGAAATTCTCTGTTGTTGTCTCTAATTTTTTTTTTTTATAATGCCATCTCAAAAATTGAATTACATGCCCTTGATTGAATCATTGTTCTGTGGAAAGTTAATGAGTGCAATGTCGTTAAAATTTGTGAGATGGATCAACATATTTTGCTTGATGTTACTCTTGATGGTCAGAACTTTTTAATCAATGCTATCTATGAACACAATGATGATTATGACAGATCTTAGCTTTGGAATTCTCTTGCTCATGTCAAAAATTAGTATGACAAGCCTTGAATCATTCTCATAGGCTTTATTACAGCTAGGAAAGAGAATGAGAGGGTGGGCAAACTCCCTCCTATGAGAAAGTCTATGGATGATTTCAATTATTTTCTTATTGATGGTGGTTTTTTTAATTGGACCTTAAGGGTCCCTTCTTGAATTGGGATAACCATTAAGTTGGAGAACACTTTATCACATTTAAAATTATATATTTTTGTTTAATACTAATTTTTTATCTTCTTTTGAAAAATTATCTGGTGAACTTGTCTCTAATACTATCAGTGACCATAGGCATGCTGAGGTTACTATTGGAACACCTAGATGCATAAGACCTCCTTTTCAATTCATAAATGTCTAGTTCTTTAATGAAGGCCTTTCTATTGTGTTTAATGATTCCTAGAGTCTAAATGTTGAAGGTTGCTTGATATTCATAGTTTATAAAAAAATTTAGTTGTTGAGAACCAATTTAAAGATATGGAATAAAATTGAGTTTGGAAATATCAATGATGAAGTTAAAGTTCTATAATACAAAGATCTGAGAGCTCAAATAGATGTTGACCTCAGTACTTTGGATCCTAGTCTTCATCTTGTTGCACATAAGTTAAGAAAGAAATTAGTTGTGGCTGAAAAAAATTGAAGAGAGTCTTTTTAGATAGAAGTTGAGAATACAATGGTTGAAAGAAGGTGATCAGAATTCAAATTTTTTTATATTCTTCCTTGAAAGTGAGACTTCAAAGAAACTTTATTAGAGGTATAGCTATCAATGATAGAATGGATTATAACCCTTTTGTTGTTAAAGAGTACATTCTTGAGTTCTACTCCAATCTTTTCAACAATGGTTATTCCTCTTCTAAAATTCATTCTTTCAAATGGTCTAGTCCGATGATTTCCTATGACCAAAAACTATCTCTGATTTCTAAATTACTCAAAACGAAATTGATGATGTAGTTGCTAGTCTTAACCTAGATAAAGCTCCAGGTTCTGATGGCATTAATACATTCTTTATTTAGAAATTTTGGTCTATTCTTGGATCTGACATCTCTTGTGTTCTTATTACTTCTTTTCTAAAGGTAAACTTTTGAGAGAGGCTAAAAATACCTTTATTACTCTTATCCCCAAAGGAGTAGATTCTTATGCCATTCAAAATCAGTGTCCCATTGCACTTTGCAATGTTGTATACAAATCATTTTGAGGATTCTTGCTAGTAGGATTCAACCCATCCTTCCCTCTATTATCATTCTTAATCAGAATACTTTTGTGAAAGGGAGAAACATTAAGGATGCTATCCTTCTGTCAAATGAAATTTTGCATGATTTTAATAGAGATTCTTCTAGGGAAAATGCGCCTTAAGATTGATACATCTAAGGCATATGACTCTGTCAACTGGACTTTCTTGTTTTCTATTTTGTGTAAAGCACATTTTCCTTCTATTTGGATAGATTAGATTTCTGAGATCTTTAAGTTGACTTCTTATCAAATTTTGGTTAATGGTGAACCAACTAAACCATTTAAACCAACAAATGGTATTAGACATAAAAATCATGTGGCACCCTCTCTTTTTGTTATCTTAATTTAGGCTTTCTCTATTATTCTGGATCAACCTGTCAATTGTAATATCATTCAACCTCTCAAGGCCTCCAAGAATTTTAATATTTTTCATATGGTCTTCGTTGATGATTTAATGATCTTCTTAGAGGAAAATGTGGATAATCAAAATATTTTGAAGATTCTGTATTTCTTTGGTAATCTTTTTGGATTGAAGATGAACCCTTCTAAGTATGAAGTTATCTTTAGTAAATAAGCTCCTTCTGATGAGATTAACAAGATTCTCAACTTTCATATCACCAAACTTCCCTCAACATATCTTGGTGTCGCTTTGGTTATTTGGAAAGTCAATAGATCAGCTTGCTTTCCTTTGATTGATAAAATGAAAGCCAAGTTGGAGTGTTGGAAATCTAAATGTTTGTCAATGGTAGGTAGATTAGAGTTGATTCACTCTACTTTGAGTACTCTTTATCTACACTTGTGTTATATCTTTCATATTCCTAAGTCTATGATGGATGATATTGACAAAAATTGTTGTGATTTTCTGTGAGGCAAGAGTAATGTGAGAAACAACCTTCAATTTGTGAAATGGTCAATGATTACAAGACCAAAGAAGGAAGGTGGTCTCAATATAAGGAAAATTAAAGATATTTATTTGGCTTGCTAAATGCTTGGGATGTTGCAAATATAAAAGAATGGTTAAATGGATCAATGAAAAATACTTAACTAAGGATACTATTTGGAATGTGCCTGCAAAGTCCAACAGTGCTTCTTGTTTACTAAGTTCCTTAATCACAGGAAGGTGCTTCTTAGTCATACATTTTTTAAGATTGTGGATGGAAATAAGATCAAGACTTGGTGGGATCCTTGGCTTCCTGATAAATCCTCTCTTAAAGATAATGCTGGTGAAAATGCAATATTAAAGTTAGGATACACATTTCACTTAATCTGAGTTCCATTATTGTTAAAGGGGCTTGGAGTGTGCCAGATTAAAGAAAAAATAAGAAATTATTTGATTTCCTCCTTACTGGTCCAAATCTGAGTAACTATGAAGATTATGTTCTATATTCTGATCAAAAATTCCCTAAGCTTAAAACTATTTGGAATAGTATCAGAAATCGTCATATTGTACAAGACATATTTGAATGGACATGGGCTTCTAATTCTCCAAATAGATATAAAATTCATATGTGGAAGTCGAATCATAACAAACTGCCTAACTTATATTTCTCAAGAAGGAGAGGAATCCAAACTCCTTCTATGTGTTTTCTATGTAAATGTGATTATGAGGGTACCGATCATATTTTCTTCTCATGCCTCTTCATTAGATCAGTTTGGAACAAATTTATTGAAGTTGTGGAGGATTGTCGACTCCCATCTTATAGGTCTAACACTATTCAAATTAAAGAGGTAAAATACATGATTCTTACCTTGTGTGCTTATTACAATATTTGGTGGGAAAGAAATGTGAGAGTTCATGAAGATAAAGAAGGGAACCATATGGAGATTTGGGCTATTATTAAAGCAGATGTTGAAGTTTTGTTCTCCTGATATATGCCTTGATCTCAGATCATTTTATGTTTTTGGCTGAACCTGTTGGTCTGCCTGAATCTAATTCTTGCCTCATTTGAAGGTTTAATGCTCCACAATTTTTGAATGAATGTGTTTATATCATTTAGACTTCCTAGATGTCCCTTTAAAGGATGAATTTTCTTCTTTTTTTTGGATAATCTGCACAGATGCAGTATACACCTTTGCTTGCTTATTCTCTAAACTTTTGATGGACCCTATGCATTTTGATAGAGGTCACCCCCAACGAAAAGAAGATACAGTATACGTCTTTGCTTACTTGTTCTCAGAATTTTTGATGTTTGTTTTGTATGGACCCTCAGCATTTGATAGAGATCACCTCCAACTGAAAGAAGGTTATGTTCTCTAGTTTGGAGATGACAGTTGGCCTGTGGATACTATAGCTTCATAGATGTATAGTTTTCTGGTTTTTCCTTATGTGCATTCTCCTCTCCTTTCCGTGTTCAAAACATGTGTGCTTTGTTTTTCTTTTTTCTGATAGAGAGCTATCTAGGCTCTTTCTCATTCTTCTTATACTCTTTATTTTGTTCTCATTTTTCAAAGGAAAAAGAAAAGAAAAGGAATAGGAGCTTTTATTGACCAAAAAAGCTCCATCTAGCTAGATCTACTCTCACCTAGGTCAAATAGAGAGAAAGGTTGGATTTTAGCTCTGAAAATATTGAACCATTATGGGCGCTCATGAGGAAGAAGTAAACAGAGGTAAAATTAAAAAAGAGAGGAAAGAGATGATCTTACATGTTTAAGGTTAGAAACAAAGCTATCAAGATTTGGGATGTCCTATGGAAGCTTGATCATCAACATGCATAGATATGCAAGCTCATACAAGCTCTTTTCTCAAGGTGATGAGATTTTGTGGAAGATGAACAAAAGCTTCACACTCAAAAACCACAAACTCCATAGCTCAAGAACAGCCCTCCAAAGGCTCTAAAGAAACTCCATTATGTAAGATTTAGGGGAAAACTTGGGCAAAAGAGGACGAAGGATGGCACTTTAGTTGTTTGGAGCAAGAAACACCTTGGGATTCCATAGAGTTCATCATAAGGAATAAGAAGATAGGAAATAGAGAAGATAAGATAGACCAAAATGGATAGCTTACATGAATGATACTGAAAATGAATTTGCAAGGACAAAGATCCACTAAGGAGGTTGGATCTCCAACATGCACATACATACAAGCACAAATCCATGATCATTGAGGTTCATGGAGCTTTTGTAGGGTTTTAGGATGCTCATCCTCGTCTAGAAGGTCCCTTGGTTGTTAATCGAAATAGGGAGTCAAGGGAATTGGACAGATTTAAATTAAAAGGTCAAAAGATTGAAACGGCCCACCATGTAAGTGAGCTATCTAGACCCAAGGGAAGGAGAGTTAATACGACCTTACTCAACTAGTCTTAAAAGTATCCAAATTTGTAAAATACAACACACTTATGAAGGAAAACCTAGAACTAGTTAATATATCATAAACTACAATTTAGTCCTTAATTTTTGGTGAAATTACATATTAGTCCTGATATGTACATGAAATTACAATATCAAGGCATGCATTGTTTGATTGAAGTCGGATTAACGTCATATCTTAAGAAATTAATTTTAAGAGTCAAATAAGAATGTGTATGAAAAAACACATGTTTTGGTATTTTTCACATAATTTTCAGTTAGGTCCTCATAATATATTGAATTTGTAATTAAGTCCACAACTTGGAAGGAAACTTGGAACTAGGGAAACCACAATACGTGTATGATTTAAGCTATGCATTATATATTGTACATACAAAAATATCAACACATTTGGATTGCCATATCAACCAAATGTAACCTCATAATAAAAAGTTCATGCAAATGTAAATAATTTCATTTGTAATAGAATAGGTTTGTATTAAAAGATGTATAAATAATATATGGCAATATGTATCCAAATAAAAATATCACATGGGCTAAAAGAATCTTTATTAGTACATTCCCATTCATGTAATACTAAAATAGTTCCATACTCACTTATCATCTAGAATTTTTTATATTCCTGACTATTTAATTCATTGAATATGTAATACGAACTTCAATTGACTAAAGGAAGAAGATGGGCACTTATTGATTGGAGGAGGGAAAGGAACAAGCACTCACAGATGTACCAATAGTAGTGGTTTCCCAACTCATTACCAAACAAGTGACTTGCAGCCAATAGACTTGTTGGCATAAGGCACTTGCCTTAAGCTATGCCCGAAAAACATTGTGAACTGGACAAAATATATGGTTTCAATGATCCAGATGGTGAAGGAGTTTTTTGTTGCATCATCATAGAAATAATGATATGGTGGTGGTGAAAGAAAATCTTAAACATTATTAAGATTTGTGAAGACTAGGAGTCTAGAAGTATGATGTTATATATACAAGGCCAAGATGCTACCATGAGTACTGACATGGGCATCATTTCAACTAAGTTATATAGAAGATCTATCACATGGAGAGGCTAGAGAAACTATTATTTGAGCTTTCAATTTATGCTATAATTTCATTTATACCACATCATTTATATGATAATTCTTGAATACGAAGGGTCGTGAATTGATTTGGAAGTTTAATCACTCCAATGTTCATAGTGTACAATTTACCATTTCTAATTCATGTATATATGAAACCATAGTTTGTGAGAAAAAGTAAGAGGATGATGTTCTCAATTTGATTAGCATTAACGTGAGGGGTTGTCCCCATAAACTTATTAGTGTTTTTTTAATTTACTATTCTAAAGGGATATCCATTAGTATACACTTAATACATCACTATATTGATAGTCAATTTGATCCAGTAATTGCACATTTTCTTCTTCTTTTGCAAACCAGGTGATGTGGTACAAGAATTGATTTGCAACCTCCATGAAAGTTTATTATTCTTGATTGAAGTAATTTTATAAATAGATAGCTTGGTATTCTCTAGTAATAATTAAAGTAAAATTATATGTGATTGTGTTTGTGAGACGGACTATAGGGAAGATGATAAGGTTCATCCATAACTAATGTGGTAGAATGATGTCCACACGGAAAAGGAATTAAGAATTATCAATATATGCATTTCACAATAAATTTGTTTTATTTTATGCTTAATTTTATTGTAATATCCTATTTTTACTTCTCAAAAGATTACCAATCAATTGTATCCCATTAAATGAAATGAAAAGTTCTTTGTTCAAACAATTGAAGTTTTGGTAACCTCTTATATATGTGATAGAAATAAAAGAAGAGTCGTTTATAATACTTTACATCACTTAAATGAACATATATTCTAGCTTTTGTTCTAAAACAATTGATTATAGAGATCTAACAACAAATTTTTGAGGTAGAAAAATTGATAATTGCTTTATAGCTTGACATTTCTCTCTAGTGTATAAAATACAATCATTTCTAAACCAAATCATTCTCAAATTGTTGTACAAAATAAAATTCATACAATTGAAAGGACAACCCATATTGTTGTCATGCTATATAATTTTCTCCTATCAATTACATTTCTTCGAAGAAGTTATATGAAAGGGATAATATGCAAAGTATCACTTTTTAATATGTTACATAACCTAATGAAGGAAGTTTTGGAGCTTGATAACTAATGGAAGATCAACCTTAGTAGATCAACAAGAACTCTAGTTGAGCAATCTAATGACACACACAATAATATATGGTATTCGTTATAGTAAATGGGGTCAAACAGATGGATAAAGGGGGCAAGTATGTCAAATATTAGGGTCTAGATTAGTTAATTAGAGCCACAAATTGGATTTAGTACCAAAATGGAACAAATAAACATGAAGAAAGCCAAACTTTATTATAAAACTAAAATAAATGTTGATTATTGTATGATGATATGAAAAATTGAATCAAGTTTCACCAATCGAGTTTTCTCTCCAATCATGCAAATGACCTTCCCTATTTCATATTCTCTACATAAAGACTTTTCAACCAATTGTCATAAGGATATAATTCCTCTCTCTCTCTCAATATGAGGGTAGATAAGGTTGAAGGATGTCTCTTTCTCCAAAAATCAATATACCTCCAAATGAGGCCTATGGGGCCTATTTTATAGGCATTAGGCACCACTAAGATGTCCTCATTGGTCCATGTGGTAGTGGGCACACTTTTAGTAATATTTATTGACGTTGATGCTTGATCATCTTTGCTTTATTACATAGATAAAGGTCTGGTTCAACTGATGACTTTGATACATCCTATTGATGGTTTGAATGGTTGTGTGTTGATCAATTGATGAAGGATGAATTCTTCTTGATAGCTAATTTGTCGAGTCATATGACTATCAATCAGTCTTTTCTATCTAGGTTCAGGCTTCTATTTTCTTGGCGGCATCTTTTTGGGGTTGAAACTATCTTTAAAGGATAATATAGGCTATCAAGGTCAACACTTGATAGGTGTCTGTCTCAATAGGTCCATTTGGTTGGTGTATGGATCGGGCTTGATAGACTTAATTATTTAGGTATGAGATCCATAGTCATCCTATTGAGCTATGGTGTAGTGTTTTTCACAATAGGTAGGCATTGCGCGATAGGTGCTTGTGTTGATATCTTCATGTTGAAGCCTTTTTTTGATGATATGATTGTATGAAGTCTTGTCTCAATATGTATCTATTGAGATATTTCCTTGCCTTATCTTCAAGAAGCGTTGAATCTCCAAAAATTGAATGATTTTGTGTTTAAAAGGGGTAGTTAGTATAAAGCATAAGTAGATAATCATATGGATATTATGAGCACAATTTATGATTAAAACAAGGGCAAAAAGGTTACAGAACATCCAAAAAATTGGATGTTATTAGTGACCAAGTGGAAAGATACTACTTGCTATCCTTAGGTATGTGAAGAAGAAAAGCAGGTTTTGTGGTGGAGATTATGTTTTTCCCAAAAACATATAAGAATTACTTAATAAATCTAAGAAATAAATAGTTTAGAAGGAGAAATTCTAGTGTATGTGAGGAATTCTACCTTTGGTTCATCACTCTGAGGAGATTCCAGCATGTTGCACTTGAAATCACCTTCTTCTTCTTCCTACTCCTTCCATATAGACTTCTCCTTCTCTTTCCTTTTGTTGTCAATATAGGGGTGGAAGTATTCTCTCTAATTCCTAAGAGTCACTCAAGTGCTACAAGAATGAGTGATAACATATACTCTTAAAATATAAATTCCTACCATTTAAAGTAGCTTTCATAAACACTATGACATTGTCTATCATCTCTGTGAGGGAAATTCAAGTTCAAAAAACAATTGTTCAATGTGTCTTTTGTGGGAACAAAATGTCATGTGATAGTTTTAGATGTGTGTCTACATTGAGAGATGCAATGTATCCAAAGATTAACATGATGTTTTGTCCTCTACTAATTTTTTTAAATATTTGTTGTGATGGTACTAACATGAGGTATGCCATGTCCCAAGAGCAAAACATTGTGTTGCGTGTTTCTTGTTCATGTTAAACCATTGATGGTGTACAGGCTCATTCTGTGTGTGACAGACGATGTGAGATATTGTGTGGCTTTATTTCTTCTCTCTAACATGTTGCCTTGAGTTGTATGTGTGTTCTCTAATTGTAATTGAGCTTAATTCTTCCTATCTTATCCATGTCAACTTTGTATCTACATGGTATTGGTTCTTTATGTATATGTAGTGTATATAATTTAATATCTACATAAAACTACACAAAGTTAGTTTAGAATAATATGAATACAATTTGCAAGATTATACGCATATACCCATGACAGATTGATGGTATACATACATGACTTCACATGTGAAAATGTAGTATAGAATGCACTTTTGTGAAGTCAAAATGTGAAATTGCATTGTATTGACCAATGATTGCTACCAAAACTCGTTAGTCTCTAAGTGGAAAGTTCAACTCGTTACAATTCTACATGGTTTGCTATGCATAGAGCATTAACGGAAATGTTCCATGATCGCTTATGTGAGTGGTAAGTTGTAATGACGCCATCATTGGCCTCAATCAGCTCACAAAAATAGTTGCATACATGATAGTGTCATAATATCAGTGACCCTATACTACTTGCACACATATAGACATTTATCTCCTATGTAATAAGGATGGTAGAATCAAAGGTGAGTAAACCTTAATGGACATCATCAACCTCATCCATGTGACCATTGCATCCTCATCTATATGAAGTGATACTATATTAATGATAATAAGATCCTTCAACATCACCCATAATTTTATCCTCACTACCACCTTTCTAGCATTTACCTATTATAGCGCATAATTCACCTCTCTTTGTAGAACCATAGAGATTAGATATTATTCACCCTGATCTCTATTTCGGGCCAAATCACAGAAAACTGGATATTAATATCCATATGTAGCCAATCCAGCTTTGCATAAGTCACCTCTCTAATTGATCAATGTCTCATATTTCACTATTGTATGTGAAAGTTTCTACTTCAACTGATGACCCTTTGTATTTCACAACCATCACAAATTACCTAAAAATAAATTTCTATATCAAATAGTGATCCTACCAATAGTGGTTCATGCACCCATTGTTTATTCAGAAGTGATGCATCAAATGCTACCTCTTCCATATTCATCAACACTAGAAGCATCACTATCTCATTCAGTGATCATAAAAGTAGTAAGGTTAGTCACCACTACTTAAGATATATCACTCTTAGAGTGGTAGCAACCATCTTGAACAGTGAAGACAACATTGTGATCTTTAACTTGTGTATCATTTAGTGTAATACTATTTCTCAAGTGGAAACATCAATTTATTTTATACATATGATCATTATATGAAAATAGTAGTGTTACCCTATCACAATCTACCTTTGTGATTCCTATACAAAGACAATGCCAAGTATGAAGAAATTCACTTGGAAAAGCATTTTGACTTCCAATTTCGAGGAGACAGACTTAATATGAGAATTCCATGGTAGATTTTCCAGACATAACTCGTCCATCTAGAGATTCAGTGGATGATACATATACCAGGCCAAGATTCCCCTCCAAGATCACCATCGTGTCTGAGAGAAGAAATAAAGGAATACTGAAAGAAGAAAAAATAATGATATACATCACCTCAGTATCTAATGTACCCATATTCTTTACAAGGATGGTATCAATATCATGCAAGCCATATGTTGAAGAGACTCACAAGAATTTCCCCTATGGTAGAAGAATCTCTAAGGATAATGATAGATGAATTTGAGAAGTAGGCTTATCTAGATGATCCAACCAAAATAAAGAGCATGAGCCAACCCATGTAAAGGGTATTCAAGGGAATGAGCTCCAAGAATGATGGGCTTTATTAAAAGATTTTTTATAAAACATTTTACAAATGATCTTCTTTGCAAAATGACATGTGAGATGTAATGTTAATAAAACTTGTGCTCTTGTGAACAAATCTAGCCTCCTAAAGTTGTCTTAAGTCAGGGATTTAGAGTATGATGAACTATGTCAGGGGTTCTTGTTTTTTTTTTGCAAAAGCTCCTTTAAAAGGGAATTATAAAGTACAATGTGTCATTGTTCATCCACATCTTCATTGGCCACTATGAGATTAGTGTACACATTTTGAATAAAGTATTCATTCCATATGTTGTTGATGCTAAATAAATCAATGTCAGAGTCACACATGAATGTGTGAGAGACTTTAATGCCAACATGACATGGATCCAACTGTTAAGCCTTCTAGATTCATGCCACACACCTAAAGACAAGCAATGTGAAACTGCATGAACTATACATTCTATGGTCCATCCCCAATACTCAAAATCAATGTAGGATGATGTCCATGGAATAATTCTCCAAGGCATCCAGCCCTCAGGACCCAAAAACCTCTCTGTATGAGGGTTGATTAGCTACATCTCCCACTCCATGGGGCGTGATATGAAGAATTAAATCATGAAAATATCATATTTGGGAACCATCTAATCAACGATTCTACCTATACTTGACCCAAATATTTTCTAAGAAGAAGGACAAACTTCTCTACCTATTCATGTTAACTAGGATCTCTTTCTCCTACTTGTACATTTGAAGAATTATGATGTGGAACATATGATTTTTTATACTGTGGCTTTTTCCAACTAGGTTTGGGGGAAACCAAGAGCAAGAAACGAAAGATCTACCTATTCAATGCCATTAGAGCATACAAAGACCCTAGATTACTTTATTTCTTAGTTGGAAACCAAATAGACGGTGAAATGATGTTGAGATCCATTAAAATAATTTCCAATGAAAAATGAAAATTCAAGGTGGCCATAGTAGTCAATACCAAAGTCAATACCAAAGGACTAGCGGATGCAATCAAATTATTCAGTGCAAATAGAGTATTTAGACTTATTAGAAGTCATGGAGTTGATGTTGGAGACTCTAGAGATAATGTAAATACCCCCATGTGACATTCTTATGTGGTGTTCCCTGGTAAATGTAGGTCATGGTTTTGAGTTTACAATTTCTACAGAGGAGGAGAGAAATCAACAATATCTAGAAGGTGATTTCTAGCATACAATATGATGTGCATGAAATAACATCACAAGTCAATGGCATTGCATGGGTCTCATGTGATATACATAGATCTTTACAAGCTAATGATGTGTACTAGTCTCACGTGTACATGTGCCCAGAGGAGTACCCAGCCAGAGAGTCTAGCTACTTATCTTCGTTGGACAAGTGGTAGAATGAAAAGCATATGTCTCGGAGTGGTGAGAATGAAGAACCATCCACATATTCAATGTGAAAGATGTATTCTATCCCAAGCTAGAGACCACCACCTCCAACATGAAATATGTTGTCCTACTACATTCTATATGCTACCAAATCCCATTATGGTCAATCCTACCACTCCTTGTTCCACCAACGCCAAGTCTCAAGAAATTGAAGTTAAAGACATCAGCCTCCATCAAAGAACTGATTAGGAAACTGGGATTTCAAGATCACTACAAGCACATGATCCCTAGATAAGCCTTTTCTTTCATGCAGTTTTTGTTCTTTGAGCATACAATTAGTCAGATAAGCATAACTGATAAGAGAAAAGTTAACAATGATTTGCAAGATAAATACAATGGCATATGTATCATTTTGTATCTGTTTTAGTGAACCTATTGAACTAACCACAACATTCATGATAGTTTACCATACTATATGAACATAGAACATGTAAGTGTAAATATATATTGTGTGAGCATGTGATTGTTAATATTTAACTCATCGGTAATCCCTCTAGAATTACTAAAAGATTTGTACATGAAACTAGGACCTACTGCACATAGAATGTAATTCTTATACTAGTCTCGACCAGTTAGGTATTTCTTAAGTGTTGATCTTATTTGTATAAGTACTAGAGTATGTACATGTTAGCTTGTCATATAGAAGTGTATAAGCATGTGCTCTTGCCTATTGTATTATCTATTTGTAAAATTTACTTAATCCCTATGTAATGGATAGTGTGGTGAGTTCAATCAAACCTATTGTATAAAAGAGAGTCTAATCTAAATTGATAGCTCAATTTCCTTAATGATAATTATATAGGTACGCACATTAGCATATTACACACACATATAGCATTTGTATATAATTTTTGACCTATTTTGATCAACTTGGCATTTAACAAAAAACTCATCAATGATATAAGGAGTGTATAACTAAGGGTATGAATGACTTAATATTTTGATGACTACTCTAAATAACATGATGGTTTATACTATACATGGAACCTAGATTTTATATATATATATATATATATATATATATATATATATATATATATATGCACATATATATATGTTCATTATTGTTTATATTATGCATTTTTAGTAGCTTATTATGGTAATAGCTCTATTCAACTATATTACACTCTAATGAAAAATAAAATCCTAGAAATGATGTTAAGGACACTTTAGATGAATTAACATCAATGTCACCAAGATCCAAAAGGACACACCTCCATAAAATAAATATATTAGAAGACAAATCTTACTTCAAATAATATTGTAGTACACTATTGTGTATATAAACACTTTTAGGTTTATGAGGACCATTTGGGAATTCCCTTAGAAATAAGATTAGTCGTGAAGAGTAGGTATGTAGTCTTTCCAATTTAATTTTGGAATTAACCTGACTTAAATAATTCTATAATGAGGCATTTCTTGTTAATTATCCTTTTATTTTCTCCATGATGAAATGCCTTTTTCTCCAAAATACAATTTCATGATTCTACTGAAATTGACAAATATTTTGTTGCCTTGGGTATATGACCTCGCTTGCCTTATTGCTTGGACTTAAAAATGTGATTGATGATTTTAGATTATTCTTGCCACTCTGTTTACGCATCTTAGATAATTTGACTAGATAATTGTTGTATGATACTTATGCATAACCATTAGAGCGTTCTATTCCGCCTGGGGTGTGATATTCCACCTCTTATATATAGGGGCCTGCTATTTCACCCAGGGTTTGCAATTCCACCCATTTTCATTTAGGCCAATGATTCTGTGGTGTCTTTGTCATATTGTAGCTGTCTTAGTCTAATATATTCATGTGAATGGCTAATGTGATATGGTGATTGATAAATTAATGGCAAGACTCGTTCTATCACTTGTTTACTTACATGCCTCATTCTTTTGATATTCACTCTCTTGAAATTAATTCCCTTGAACTTACCTAACTTTATATGACCCCCTTTTCATGGAAAAACCTCATTATACTTGTAACCCACTAAAATGCCCAAAATATTTTTATCCATATATACTTAGTTTTGATTACCCTTGTTTTTGTTTTCTATCTTCCAGGTGGTGTTCCCCTTCCATCTAGGTGTAGGTACCTTGGAGGACCTAGACTAAGGAAGATCGTGTGAATGTTGGTAATCAGGAGGATAGCTTGATTTAGCCATGTTGCCCTCTGCAATTGGGCTCTTATGTAAACTAAATGTAATATTTCCTCCTTTATGTACATTGTTAGGATGAGAAGCATATGTATTTTGGAACATTTGGTAACTTTTTAAATGGTTATGTTTACCATTTCTTCATCGTTTATGTCTCATCTCTTATACCATTTGAGTGGGCCTACTATTGGATCCCACTCCTTACAACATGGTATCAGAGCAATTGGTGACTTGACTATTACAAGTAATCCCATGTTACGTGAACAAGCAACCCTACATAGGTTGTTATGACTATCCTTGATTTTTGGGATGTCAACTAGAGTTTTGATCACTGACTAGTCTTACCATTTCCACACTACAAACTACTGATAGGTTGAGACTCAATCTTTAGTAAAACTAAGTACCCTTCCCTTTCTATTGAGTTGAAAACATCACCATGTTGGAGTTGACTCTTTTTGCATTTGTCTTCAAGGAAGTTACCTAAGAATTACAATTGTAGGTTGATTTGAAAACTCATTTCTAGGCTCATCCATAGTTGTCACCCTAAACCCTTCCCTTGTTTCCTTTCATGCCTTGCATACACCCACTTTGGGGTATTGAGCATGCATGGATTACAAAACCTTGACGCATGTTTTAAGATTAAAATGATTCCTAGCTGATAACCTAAACTAGATCATCTATGGTACGGTATGCCCTATTTTCAGTATAGAGTATCTCAACATATATATGCCCAAAGCCTTCTATACAAGGACTCCATACCATCCTCAATGAGTTTGATATGCCTCATGCATGAGGATTGGTGGATAGAAGCTATTGGTTTAGTTAAATGTTCTTTGGAGTCAACCTCTCTCTTTCCCATGATATAACTAGATTACCTAGTGAATGAGATGGTGGATAATCTAACTATATACTTCACCTTGTCTTGTGATGACACCATGGTTGTAAACCATCAAGTGAAGAAGGAACCTTAATTTCTCCCTATATTGGTTGGAGGATCATATGAATCCCTGGTGTCTCAAAATGAAGTTTTGTAGCAGTGACCTAGTTGTTATGAGGATTAATGGATTATGGACAGTATTAGGATCTAGTGGAAGTTGATCATGTAAATAGAAAACATTTCTCCTTTATCTACTATAATTATAGATGCATTTGGTTATAACCATTAGAGGTTTGAAGAATTAGACCCTTAAGTGGAATGGAGTAATGATATGTGAAGTCATGAGACATGGTTGACTTGGTTCTTGGATCGATTTTGGTGCCTTTTTTGGATTCCCATCACAAAGTTTTCATCATCAAACTTATTTTCACTATTAAATTGTATGTACAAAAAGAAAAGCTTTTGAAATTTTCATTGATTTTTGGAACCAAGACACCAGTATAAGAAAGTTTGAGTGGCAGAGAAAAACTTTTTGTGAAGTACCCCTTTGAATGGCAAGTTCAACCCTGAGACCCTAGGCTTAAGTGTGAAGTAGAGAATAATAACATGATGTTTTGGATATTTATATGGCCTAGCTGACCTACCGCTTTGAACCACTTTATGTAGTTAATTAGGGTATAGATCGACCTCTTTAAGGGGTGGAGTGTGGTATGCCTTTCTAACTAGGAGTGTAACTTAAGCTCACAACTACTTAGGCTTGATAGTGGCTATAATAACTAATAATTGGGTAACTTTCTACTATTAAAAATAAATGGATGTAGCTACCATCTAACTCAATCTAAGGAGTGGACCTTGCTAATGGTAAAAGCTCTATTCAACTATATTACACTCTAATGGAAAATAAAACCCTAAAAATGATTGTAAGGACACTTTAGATGAATTAACATCAGTAACACCAAGATTCAAAAGGAGACACCTCCACAGAAATAAATATATCAGAAGAAACATCTTACTTCAAATAATATTGTAATACACTATTATGTATATAAATAATTTTACGTTAAAGAGGACCATTTGGGAATTCCCCTAGAAATAAGATCAATCATGAAGAGTAGGTATATAGTCTTTCCTATGTAATTTTGGCATAATTTGACATAAATAATTCTATAATGAGGCATTTCTTATTAATTGGCCTTTTATTTTCTCCATGATGAAACTCCTTATTATCCAAAATACAATTTCATGATTCCACTGAAATTGACAAATATTTTGTTGCCTTGGGTTTATGACCTCACTTGCCTTATTGTTTGGACTTATAAATGTGATTGATGACTGTAGATTGTTCTTAGAAATGTGATTGATGATCCACCTAAACTAGATTAGCTACGGCACGGTATGCCTTGTTGTCAGTATAGAGTATATCAACATATATATGCCCAAAGCCTTCTATCTAAGGAATCAATACCATCCTCATTGAGTTTGATATGCCTCATGCATGAGGATGGTGGATAGAAGCTATTGGTTTAGTTAAATATTCTTAGGAGTCAACCTCTCTCTTTCCCATGGTATAACTAGATTACCTAGTGACTGAGATGGTGAATAATCTAACTATATACTTCACCTTGTCTTGTAATGACTCCATGGTTGTAAACCATCAAGTGAAGAAGGAACCTTCATTTCTCCCTATATTGGTTGGAGGATCATATGACTCCGTGTGTCTCAAAATGAAGTTGTGTAACTGTGACCGAGTTGCTGTGAGGATTAATGGATTATGGATAGTATTAGGATCTAGTGGAAGTTGATCATGTGAATAGAAAACATTTCTCCCTTATATACTATAATTATAGATGTTTTTGGTTATAACCTTCTAGAGGTTTGAAGAATTAGACCCTTAAGTGGAATGGAGTAATGATATGTGAAGTCATGAGACATGGTTGACTTGGTTCTCGGATCGATTTTGGCACCTTTTTTGGATTCCCATCACAAAGTTTTCATCATCAAACTTATTTTCACTATTAAATTGTATGTACAACAAGAAAATCTTTTGAAATTTATAATTGATTTTTTGAACCAAGACACCACTATAAGAAAGTTTGAGTAGTAGAGAAAAACTTTTTGTGAAGAACCCCTTTAAATGGAAAGTTCAACCCTGAGATCCTAGGCTTAAGTGTGAGGTAGAGAATAATAACAAGATGTTTTGGATACCTATATGGCCTAGTTGACCTACCGCTTTGAACCACTTTATGCAATTAGTTAGGGTATAGATCGAGCTCTTTAAGGGGTGGATTCTGGTATTCCTTTCTAACTAGGAGTGTAACTTAAGCTCACGATTACTTAGGCTTGATAGTGGCTATAATAACTAATAATTGGGTAATTTCCTACTATTAAAAATAAATGGATGTAGCTACCACCTAATTCCAGTTAAGGAGTGGACCTTGCTAATGGCAATTGCTCTATTCAACTATATTACGCTCTAATGGAAAATAAAACCCTAGAAATGATGGTAAGGACACTTTAGATGAATTAACATCAATGCCACTAAGATCCAAAAGGACACACCTCCACATAAATAAATATATCAAAAGCAGCATCTTACTTCAAATAATATTGTAGTACACTATTGTGTATATAAACACTTTTAGGTTGAACAGGAACATTTGGGAATTCCCCTAGAAATAAGATTAGTCATGAAGAGTAGGTATGTAGTCTTTCCTATTTAATCTTAGCATTAACTTGACTTAAATAATTATATAATCAGGCATTTCTTGTTAATTGGCATTTTATTTTCTCCATGATGAAACTCCTTATTCTCCAAAATACAATTTCATGATTCCACTGAAATTGACAAATATTTTGTTGCCTTGGGTCTATGACCTCACATGCCTTATTGTTTGGACTTAGAAATGTGATTGATGATTGTAGATTGTTCTTGCCACTCTATTTACCCATCTTGATTGACTAGATAATTGTTGCATGATGCTTATGCATAATCATTAGGGTGTGCTATTCCACTCGGGGTGTGATATTCTACCTCTTATATACAGGGGCATGCTATTCCACCCAGGGTTTGCTATTCCACCCATTTTTATTTAGGCCAATGATTCAGTGGTGCCTTGGTGGTATTGTAGTTGTCTTAGTCTAATATATTTGCATGTGAATGGCTAATGTGATATAGTGGTCGATAAATTAATGGCAAGACTTGTTCTATCACTTGTTTACTTACATGCCTCATTCTTTTGATATTCACTCTCTTGAAATTAATTCTCTTGAACTTACCTAACTTTATATGACCCCCTTTTCATGGAAACACCTCGTTATACTTGTAACCCACTAAATGCCCAAAATATTTTTATACATACATACATAGTTTTGATTACCCTTACTTTTGTTTGCTATCTTCCAGGTGATGCCCCCCTTCCATCTAGGTGTAGGTGCCTTGGAGGACCTAGACTAAGGTAGATCGTGTGCATGTTGGTAATCTGGATGATAGCTTGGTTTAGCCATGTTGCCCTCTACAATTGGGCTCTTATGTAAACTAAATGTAATATTTCCACCTTTATGTACATCGTTAGGATGAGAAGCATATGTATTTGGAACATTTGGTAACCTTTTAAATGATTATGTTTACCACTGCTTCATCTTTTATGTCTCATCTCTTATGCCATTTTAGTTGGTCTACTATTGGGTCCTACTCCTTACAACATGGTATCAGAGCCTAAGTAGTTGGTGACTTGACTATTACAAGTAATCCCATGCTACGTGAACAAGCAGCCCTACATAGTTTGTTATGACTATCCTTGAGTGGGTTGTCAACTAAAGTTTTGATCCCTAACTAGTCTTACCAGTCCACACTGCAAACTACCAATAGGTTGAGACTCAATCTTTAGTAACCCTAAGTACCCTTCCCTTTCTATGGAGTTGGAAACATCACCATGTCAGAGTTGACTCTTTTATCATTTGTCTACAAGGATGTTACCTAAGAATTATGACTGTAGGTTGATTTGAACACTCACTTCTAGGCTCATCCCTAGTTCTCACCCTAAACCCTTCCCTTGTTTTCCTTTTATGCCTTGCATACACCCACTTTGGGGTACTGGGCATGCACGGATTACAAAACCTTTATGCATGTTTTATGATTAAAATGATTCCCTTGATACTAATTGATAACCTAAACTAGATCAGATATGGAAACCCTTCCCTTGTTTCCCTTTATGCCTTGCATACACCCACTTTGGGGTACTAGGCATGCATGGATTACAAAACTTTCACGCATGTTTTATGATTAAAATGATTCCCTTGATACTAGTTGAAAACCTAAACTAGATCATCTATGGCATGATATGCCCTATTTTCAATATAGAGTATCTCAACATATATATGCCCAAAGCCTTCTATACAAGGACTCAATACCATCCTCAATGAGTTTGATACGCCTCATGCATGAGGATTGGTGGATAGAAGTTATTGGTTTAGTTGAATGTTCTTAAGAGTCAACCTCTCTCTTTCCCATGGTATAACTAGATTACCTAGTGAATGAGATGGTGGATAATATAACTATATACTTTACCATGTCTTGTGATAACACTATGGTTGTAAATCGTCAAGTGAAGAAGGAACCTTAATTTCTCCTTATATTGGATGGAGGATCATATGACTCCCTGGTGTCTCAAAATGAAGTTGTGTAACTGTGACCTAGTTACTATGAGAATTAATGGATTATGGACGTTATTAGGATCTAAAAAAATGATGATGAACTCCTAAAAATCTTGAACTAAGGTCATATATCTCAAATTTCTAGTTGTTAAATGGTATGATAATTCAATGTTGAAATCTAGGTTGAACACAAAATCATTGTTAAAAATTATGAACATATATATTCTTAATAAAATAAAGTGGTAATGAAGTTATTACATCTTAACCAAAACATGGGTAGTGTAATGTGTTTCTTTAAATCATTAAAGACTAATTCGGTAAGTGGCACTCAATGTATTATAGTGATCAAAGACGTATCACAAAACATGTTTGTAAATAGAACTTTTAATATTTTACCTTGATCCTAATATGTTAAATAGGATATATCAAATGTTTGGTCATGAAATATTAGACAATTAATCCTCCTTGGTAAAATCCATAAACATAATAAACCCAAGATATAGCTCAGATGCTAAGATAAAAAGAAGACACCAAATATTTCGTAGTTGTACACCTAATGTTTAGTAAAATGATATTCATAAAAGGAAACAATAGTAATAAATTTTGATAATAGAGACCATGATTATATATGTTGGGGTTGTCATTCCTAAACTAGTGTGACTTGTCAACATAGTGGATGCAATCTGAATGATCCCAAAGGGAAACCTAATTATGGAAAATTGATAATTCATACTTAGATGATGGAGAATTAGGAGCAGTAGTAAAATCTAGAAACCAGGGGCAAGTGATTCCATAAAAATGATAAGTGGATAGTGAAATCACCATAACAGTACCAGTAACCATAACGAATACAATTGATTTATGCTAATCCTAGATTTGATGTTACTTTCCTAGCTAAACCTCTAATATGAGTACTATAATCAAGATATGATGTACGAAGTAACATAGTTTCACCTAATTATGTGAGCTAGAAATCTAGGATTTGATTAGGAGACGTAACTTAGTATACCAGACCATAGATGGGTGAATTTCATAGATGAAATCCTCTGTAAGGGATGGAGTGTTGTAACATACCTAAATCTAAGTACACAGTATGATATTTCCTATTTGTTATGTGTTTCCCACTATGTTAATATAGATCCTTTGTCCAGTGATCTAGAGTAATTTGGATTAATTGATTCCAAGAAAATATAATATTTTAAAAACTGGAATTTTATTAAGGATACAGTAATCAAATATATCTTCAATTAGGGTATATTTGATGATCAGCATTTTGACCCTAAATTAGTAATCTAGAATAACCCTAACACTAATTGATGAAGGAAACTTGATATAGATAATATAATGTATCAAATTGAGTAGAAATACATTAAATATATTTATTGAGTACTTAACACACAATTAATGAATAAAATATCAAAGGTTTTCTAAAGGTAAAATCAGCATTAAAATTAGCTTCCTTACACATTGTTTAGCCTATTGGTCAAATTCCAAGCTAAATGGCCATTGTGCACCCCTTTCATTTTAATTAAGTGTATTAAAAATTCCTAAATACTTATAAAAGCCTTACTATGTCATTGAATACCTCAGGTACCAACTAATTCTCGTGTAACATCGCCAACCAATTTATACGGTCCTTCATCCGTGCATTTCTCATGCTAGGGCACACCTGCTGCAATGGCTAGAGGTGTCACTCTCTCCCTTCCTCTTCCCCTTCATCTTCCCTTCCCTCAACTCTCTTTCCCTATATATGTGCCCTTCCTATTTTCACACTCTGTGTGGATCCTCTCTCCATCATCGTGCTCATGGCACTATGTTGGGTCTCTGTAAATGGTTTTAGTCAGTGGCTATTTCCTTCTCCCCCTTGCCTCTTCTTATCTTCTAACTTCACCTTTACTGCCAAGTCTGGGTCTCAAGCCCTAGTAACCACTATCAGACTCAGTGGTCGACAGAGGTGTTGTAGACCCACAAAATGTCTTGGCTTGGTTGGAATAAGCAGCGGCCAACAATGATTCTAAACTTGGCACCGTGGGCAATGTTGCTTGGTAGTACAATGGTCTGATGATGTGTCTTGCTTCCAAATAACGTCATGACTTCACCTTCAATCTCCCATCAAACCTTGGCCTCATGTAACACCTGGGCCCATTGCCCTAGGCTCTAGTAGAGTTTCAAGAATGATGATTGGTGCCACAAACCACCACTAGCCTTAACTGTGTACTTTTTCCTCACTCACGCATAAGTCAGGGTCAACTTCCTGACTAGTCACCCATCCTAGTACTACTACAAGCCGAGCACGCTTAACTATGGAGTTCTTAGTGATGGGCTCCCGGAAAAGCATTTGTAACACCCGGGCCCACTGCCCTAGGCTCTAGTAGAGTTTCAAGAATGACAACGGGCCCCACAAACCACCACTAGACTTAACTATGTGCTTTTTTCTCACTCACGTACAAGTCAGGGTCAACTTCCCAACTGGTCACCCATCCTAGTACTACTCCAAGCTGAGCACACTTAATTATGAAGTTCTTAGTGATGGACTCCCCGAAAAGGAGGTGCACCTTACTGATATGGGTAGTCCAATCATTCCTTTTAAGATCATATGAGGCCTCAAATCCTGTGACGTTACATCTCACTTCTTGTCTTGCTACCTTGTGCTAGAGGTTGACAGAGTGGAACCATAGCTAGCATGTTGTAGTTAGCGGCTATCATCGGTGATACCAGCCACCATATGGTTGCCTACTCCTCCACAGTTCCCAACTCTGGCAATCACCAAGGTGCAGATCATCTAGTTGTCTCCAATGCATACCCGACTAGTGTGACATCTGGAACACTACGTTCGACCTTGTTGTGATAGTGCATGTCTATAAATGGGATCTTCAAACAACTACTGAATCCATGTATGGTTGATCCACCAGTGCCAAGGTCTCAGGAAATTTAAGTTAAAGACTTCAACCTCCATCGAAGAACTGATTAGGAAATTGGGATTTCAAGATCACTACAAATACACTATCCCTAGATCAGCCTTTTCTTTCATGTAGTCTCAGTACTTTGAGCATATAATTAGCCAGATAAGCATAATTGATGATACAAAGTTAACAATGATCTACACGATAAATACAATGGTATACATATAATTTTTAGTTTCTTTCGTGAACCCATTAAAATAACAACAACATTTGTAATAGTTTAACATACTATATGAACCTAGAGCATGTAAGTTTTAATATGTATAGTGTGAGCATAAGATTATTAGTATTTAACTTATCAGTAATCCCTCTAGAATTACTAAATTATTTGTACTTGAAACTAGGACATGTTGCATGTAGAATGTAATTCTTAGACTAATCTTAACTAGCTGGGTATTTCTTATGTGTTGATCTTATTTTTATAAGTACTAGAGTTTGATCTTATTTTTATAAGTACTAGAGTACATACATATTGCCTTTTCATATAGAAGTGTATAAGCTCATGCTCTTTCCTATTGTATTTTCTGCTTGCAAAAATTACTTAATCCCTATGTAACGGATAGTGGGGTGAATTTGATCAAACCTATTGTATAAAAGAGAGTCTATAAGATAAATTGATGAGTCGGTTTCCTTAATGATGATTATATATGTATGGATATTAGCATATTATACATAAATATATGCATATGTAAATAAGTTGACCCATTTTTAACAAGATGGTATTTAACTAAAAGATCCTCAATGATATAAGGAGTGTATAAATTGGGGTATGGATGAATTAATATTTCTATGAAACAACTCTAAATAACATGATGGTATTTCCTATACATGGAGCCTAGAGTCTGATCATATATATATATATATATATATATATATATATATATATATATATATATATATATATATATATATATATATATGGGGGGTGTCTGTGTGTGTGTGTTAATTATTTTATACAATTTTTCATTTCTGAGTAGCTTATTATGGTAATAGATCTATTCAACTATGTTACACTCTAATGGAAAATAAAACCCTATAAATGATGGAAAGGACACTTTAGATGACTTAATATTAATGTCACCAAGATCCAAATGGACACACCTCCATAAAAATAAATATATCAGCAGGAACATCTTACTTCAAAAATATTGTAGTAGACTAATGTGTACATAAACATTTAGGTTGAAGAGGACCAATTTGGGAATTCCCCTAGAAATAAGATTACTCATGAATATCAGGTATGTACTTTTCCCTAATTAATTTTGGGCATTAACATGACCTAAATATTCCTATAAGGTGTCATTTCTTTATAATTGACCTTGTATTTGCTCCATGATCAAACTCCTTATTCTCTTATATACAATTTCATCATTCCACTAAAATTGATAAATATTCTATTGCCTTGGGTCTATGACCTCACTTGCCTTATTTCTAGGACTTGGAAATGTGATTGACGATTGCATATTATTCTTGCGACTCTATTCATGCATGTTGGATAATTTGACTAGATAACTATTGTATGATACATATGCATAACCATTAGTGTGTGATATTCTGCTCGAGGTGTGTTGTTCCACCTCTTAATATATAGGGGTGTGGTATTCCATCTAGGGTGTGCTATTCCATCCATTTTTACTTAGGCCAATTATTCAGCGGTGTCTTGGTCGTACTATAGCTATCTTTAGTCTAATATATTTGCATGTGAAGGACTATCATGATATGGTGATTGATAAATTAATGGAAAGACTTTTTGTTTGACTTATTTGCTTAAATGACTCATTCTTTTGATATTTATTCTCTTGATCAATTCTCTTGAACTTACCTAACTTTATATGCCCCCCTTTTCATTGGGAAATCTCTTTTATACTTGTAACCCACTAAAATGCCGAAAATGTTTTTGTACATACCTACTCAGTTTTTGCTTACCCTTGCTTTTATTTCCTATCTTCAGGGTGATGTTCCCCTTCCACTTAGGTGTAGGTACCTTGGAGGTCCTAGAATGAGGTAGATCAGGTGCATGTTGGTGATATGGAGGATATCTTGATTTAGCCATGTTTCCCTTTGCAACTGGGCTCTTATGTAAATTAAATGTAATATTTCCATCTTTATGTACATCCTTAGGATGAGAAGCTTATGTATTTTGGAACATTTTGTAAGTTTGTAAATGGTTATGTTTTTTGTTTCTTAATATTTCATGGCTCATGTTTTATACCATTTGAGTGGGCCCACTATCGGGCCCCACTCCTTACAACATCGAAGCTACTATGATCGAGGTTCCTAAGATGCCAACAGATGCAACCAACCAAAACTTTGAGGAAGATGCCTCATATTTCTCATTAGTGAATTTTTTGGGTAGATTCCTGATACACCTCTAATGTGGTGAGCCATTATTGTCAGGAATCTACCCTTCATCTGTCGTTATCCTCAAATTTTGACATTAATTACATTTATGTATTTTAGAACTCAATTAATCTGTGTCAGGTTCACCACACTATCAGATCTCACTCCTTATATCACCCATTAACATACACAAATGGGATAGCAGATGACACAATAAGGGAGGTCAACGGTAGATTAAGATGTAGATACCTGACATGCCTCTAATGTGGTGAACCAGTATTCAAACCTATTCTCTTCAACTATGTTGTGGTGGCACAAGTTTAGATGTCAATGTACAACCATCCTATGAGAAACCTTGAGTGATAAGGAACAATAAAACTTGAACAACATGAGTAAGATCTACCGCTTGATCCTCAACCTACAACAACACAAGAGGTCATACAAGAACAATGATCACAATAGTAGGAAATGGAGCTGCAATGCACATAACACATAGAAAAAATAATAAGAAGGGGTATAAAAGGTTGTGCATGATAGAGAAACATTCTTAAAGACAAAGAGGACAAACATTAATACAACTTCATGAAGGGACATGCATTTGTAGATATAGATAACTTCAAATAATGAACTCAAGCCACACTACATACCTCATTGACCTTCTAATAATATTTGATAGACATTGGACTCTATTATAAATAGATGCAGAAAATTACATTGCAATGCATTGTAATGACTTAGATTCTAGTTACAATGAGAAAGCTAAGGAGAAATACACAATGACTCAAGGAAAACATGAAGAAATTTCTCATACTAGGAAAATTGGTAGTTTTTCAGTGAGTTTACAACAAGCTTCACTCTAGGGGTGTGGAAAGCAATGTATTAGCGTATAAAGGTGTAATAAAATGAGGCGCATATGAATTCCTTGTGTACAAACATATGCACACAATTACAATTTCTCAAAAAGTGTAAGAAAAACATGTGAAGGATTTTCACATAGTAAGGGGATCTTTGCTCATTTACATGTTTTAATAACCATGGGGCTTAAGGGAGGTAGTAGCTACATCAAATGTCTCACCCTTACTAGATTATTCTTCTAAAAACATCTAGATCTTATGAAAATTTGCTCAATAAGTTTGAGGGGTGCAACTGAGGAGGTGTATTCTTGGTCTATCCTCTGTCCTACTTTACTTTGTTCTACCCATTTAGCCTATCTATTTTTCTTTCATGTATGGACACTTTTTCTTAATTACTAGTTTTATAAACCTACAATGTTAGTATACTTTTCCAAAGATTTGGTAACATATATTTTGCATGTATAGTGCAAAGTTACTTGCATGCAGTCTTAATTTGAATGGGACTTTTGAGAAAATTTGGTTGTTCTGGTATTAAATTAGTAGTTTTGATCTAGGTTTGTTAGGATGTTTTTCAACAAACCTAGACTATCCTACTTTTTTCAAATATACTTCTAGTATGTTCTATATGGTATGTGTGTTCCTTGATCATGTCTGATATATATATATTCTTTGTGATTTTATTACATGAGTGTGTCATGAATACTCAATTCTTTATAAAGGGACATAGTGATTCTCTTGTTTGGTTGGAACTCCATGCAGAAAGCTTGGAGTAGGGTAATACTTTCTGTCACATGTGTATTGCCTTGCTCATGAATGTTTGGGATTGAATATAAGTAACAACTGACTAATTATAAACAAGAAAACTAGTTGTATTTCTCATAAAAACCTTAGAAACATCACAAGTATCCAAAATCCCAAAAGTAGTGAGATGGGTAAATCTGAAGTGATAATCAAAGCATGTGAGTCATGCAAAGCTTAGGGAATATAGGGGGTGCCTGGTGGGTGTATGTTTGAGCTTAAAAACGTTCATATGTCATTCTTGGTAGTGATTTCTAAAAAGCTCAGCATGATAAACCCACCTTTTCCCTCGAGGATGCTCACTAAAGGCATAGAAATTCAAGGTGTTGGTGATAAGAAATCATTTCTCTAAAGACAAATGAATTGGATAGTAGGGACCCCTTGATTGTTATAAGGACCTCTCATTGTGAACATGAAAAGTATAAGGTTTAGCCATATTTAGCCTTTATATACCCTTGTCTTTGTATTATAAAATGAAATGCAAGCAAGTGTAAAATCAAATGAAGTCTAAAAGTTGCTCTCGGTAAGTCATATAAAAAGGCTAATACACTAGTACAGGAATGGTCTGTAGCGTCAGTTTTTGTAAGCCTGCAGCGTCACTTTTTAACCGACGCATAAGTGGCCGTCGCTATAGACTTTGCTCTATAGCGTCGGTTTATTTGACCAGAAAAAACCGACCTTATAGAGTAAACACCGACGCAAAAGGTTGTAAAAATCTGACCCAGGCGAGAAAAAGGAGCCTGTAATGTCGGTTATTCCAAAAAAAACCGACCCTGTAAACACTCTCGGTCGAGAATATTGTTGACTGAACACATTTTCGGTCGACAATTTTCTTGACCGAGAGAGTTTACAACGTCGGTTTTTTTAGAATAACCGACGCTAAATATTGAATAACCACTTCAGTGCTCCTTCTCGGTCGATGAATTTTTCGACCGAGAGGTTATCGGTCGGCAAATTCATCGACTAAGGGACTTCTAGGGTCAGTTATTTGGAAAAAACCGACGCTAGAGGTGCTTATACATGCGTGAACTTAACTGAATCCAAGATTTATCTTGATCGACAATGTTGTCGACCGAAGGGACTTCTAGGGTCGGTTATTTGGAAAAAACTGACGCTAGAGGTGCTTATACATGCGTGAACTTAACTGGATCCAAGATTTATCTCGGTCGACAATATTGTCGATCGAAGGGACTTCTAGGGTCGGTTATTTGAAAAAAAAACTGACGCTAGAGGTGCTTATACATGCGTGAACTTAACTGGATATCGGTCGACAAATTCGCCGACCGAGAGAGTTTACAGGGTCGGTTTTTTGGAATAACTGATGCTAAAAATTTAAATAAACATTTCAGTGTACCCCTCAGTCGAGAAAATTGTTGACCGAAAATATTTCGGTCGAGAAAATTGTCGACCAAAAATATTTCGGTCGACAAAATTTTCAACCGAGGGATACACTGAAATGTTCAAACTGAAATAGAAATGAATATTCATATATTCTGGGAGAGGGGAGCATTGATGCTCAACCGTCGCCATTCAAAACCACACATTCATGACAAAAATGATTCATAATCACATCATAATTTACAAAATTATAGATTGCTTGAAATATAAGGGGAAAAATTAGTTTGAAATCCTAGAAATATACATCTTTTGAGAGATTAAAAGCTATCCATATGCAAACAAAGTCTATGATTACCACTTCCTTCAAAAAAAGCATGCACAAGATGTAGGGTTCATCTAAGATGATACAAAAAATTATCATACAAGCTCACACCCTAGGTAAAGGTACATCTTTATACTTGGATCAATATTTTTAAGGCAAATTCATGTACATGTAACATAAGAGTGAACAATAATCATGGATAAAGTTATAAAACTCACCTTAGAGATGATGTAGAAACTCCAAACAGCAAGGTAGATTGAAGAAAAACGGGAAAGAAACCCTAGCTTGGGCACTCCTCTTCACCAAGCTGGTTCCTTCTCCAAAAAGGAAGCAAACCCTATGTTGAAAAGGTAAGAAAAAGAGAGTGGAAGATGTTTTCAACCATTATCTCAAGCTCCACCATGGAACGTCATGGATTCAGCCAAGAAGAAGAGAGGGGAAGATAGAACAACAAGAAAAACATAGAAAAAGAGACAGATCTCACTTACCAAGACTAGGAAAGGTGGATCTGAACTCGGAAACGAACTCGGGAACCTTACTTGGAAATGGCGATGACCTTCCTTGGAAATGGCAACGACCTTACTTGGAAATAGCGACGACCATCGTAGAGGATGAGACGACCTTCACGGAGAGGCGGCGACCTTCGTGGAAGTATGGAGAGGTGGCGACGACGAGCTCTTTTCACAGAGAGGAGGCAAGGCTTTGGCGGTGCGAAGAGGTGGCAAGGGCTTCACGGCGGAAAAGGTATCCACGCCGCGGGAGAGAAAAAGAGAATGAAAATTTTATTTCACGGGGGATAAAGACTAGGTTTTGTCCATTTTAAAGGAGAGACTCGACCTGTAGCATCGGTTAAAAGAAACAAATCGACGCTAAAGATAAGCGGTGCCCGTGTTTGGTTATTTAAAAACACTCAAACACATTTTCGGTCAACAAATTTGTCGACTGAGGGGAGCTCTAGGGTCAGTTAAAAGTAAAAAACTGACGCTAGAGGTGCTTATACATGCGTGAACTAAACTGGATCCAAAATTCATGTCGGTCGACAAATTTGTCGACCGAGAAGTCCTTTAGGGTCGGTTATAATAAAAAACCGACCCTAGAGGCGCTTATACACGTGAAATCTGGCTCCTTCTCGGTTGATTAATTTGTCGACCAAGAGGTTAATGGTCGACAAATTCGTTGACTGAGGAGAGCTCTAAAGGTGCTTATACATGCGTGAACTAAGATGGATCCAAAATTCATGTCGGTCAACAATATTGTCGACCAAAGAGCACTTTAGGGTTGGTTATAAGGAAAAAACCGATCCTAGAGGTGCTTATACACGTAAAATCTTGCTCTTTTCGGTCGACGAATTTGTCGACCGAGGGAGCTCTAAGGTGCTTATAAAACACTAATATGTGATGATGTTATGTGAAACCCTAATATAGGGTGATGCCGTGTGAAACCCTAATATGGGATAATGTTATGTGAAACCCTAATATGGGATAATGTTATGTGAAACTCTAATATAGGGTGATGTTGAGTAAAACCATAATATGATAATGTTATGTGTAACCTTAATATGGGATGATGTGATGTGAAACCCTAATTTATAAAGATGGGAAACTCTAACCCTAATGAGGGAATAGTTATGTTATCTTTGTATTGCATGATGTTGATATGAAATTGATATGGTTGTTATCAAGTATACTAACCATGTGAGATGCTTGTGTAACAAATATCCTGAATACCTTGGTCAGATGACCTGAAGGTAATAGTTACCTGATAAGTGATAACCATGTTTAGTGATGAACTAAGGGTTTGAATACCCAGATCCAGCAAATGTGATGATGGTGGTATTGAGGGATGTGAATTCCCAACAATGAGACAAGGGATTGAGATCCCAATGCTTTATAAAAGTTTTGAAAAGTACTAAACTGGATCCAAAATTCATGTTGGTCGACAATATTGTCGACCGAGGAGCCCTTTAGGGTCGGTTATAAGAAAAAACCGACCCTAGAGGTGAAATTTGGCTCCTTCTCGGTCGACGAATTTGTCGACCGAGAGTTTATCGGTCAGCAAATTCATCAACCGAGGGACTTCTAGGGTCGGTTATTTGGAAAAAACCGACGCTAGAGGTTCTTATACATGTGTGAACTTAACTGGATCCCAGATTTATCTCGGTCGACAATATTGTCGACCGAAGGGACTTCTAGGGTCGGTTATTTGGAAAAACCTGACGCTAGAGGTGTTTATACATGCGTGAACTTAACTAGATCCAAGATTTATCTCGGTCGACAATATTGTCGACCGAAGGGACTTCTAGGGTCGGTTATTTGAAAAACAACTGACGCTAGAGGTGCTTATACATGCGTGAACTTAACTGGATCCAAGATTTATCTCGGTCGACAATATTGTTGACCAAAGGGACTTCTAGGGTCGGTTATTTGGAAAAAACTGACGCTAGAGGTGCTTATACATGTGTGAACTTAACTGGATCCAAGACTTATCTCGGTCAAAATATCGTCGACCGAAGGGACTTCTAGGGTTGGTTATTTGGAAAAAACTGACGCTAGAGGTGCTTATACATGCATGAACTTAACTGGATCCAAGATTTATCTCGGTCGACAATATTGTCGACCGAAAGGACTTCTAGGGTCGGTTATTTGGAAAAAAACCGACGCTAGAGGTGCTTATACATGCGTGAACTTAACTGGATCCAAGATTTATCTCGGTCAACAATATTGTCGACCGAAGGGACTTCTAGGGTCGGTTATTTGGAAAAAACTGACACTAGAGGTGCTTATACATGCGTGAACTTAACTGGATCTAAGATTTATCTCGGTCGACAATATTGTCGACCAAAGGGACTTCTAGGGTCGGTTATTTGGAAAACATTGACGCTAGAGGTGCTTATACATGCGTGAACTTAACTGGATCCAAGATTTATCTCGGTCGACAATATTGTCGACCGAAGGGACTTCTAGGGTCAGTTATTTGGAAAAAACCGACGCTAGAGGTTCTTATACATGCGTGAACTTAAGTGGATCCAAGATTTATCTCGGTCGACAATATTGTCGATCGAAGGGACTTCTAGGGTCGGTTATTTGGAAAAAACTGACGCTAGAGGTGCTTATACATGCGTGAAGGCAACTAGTTAATTAACTCTAAAAAGTGTAGATAGAAACCTTCTCGGTCAAGAAGTTTGTAGATCGAGTTTCTCTCGGTTAAGGAATTTGTCGGCTGAGGGTAAGTCTGGAGCAATGTTCAACTCAACTTCCAACCACTTTTCCCACTAACATTAACAGCTATAGAACTAAGTCTAACGGCTATAGAACCTGCTCGAGATACTATCTCGATCGAAGTAAAGTTTGACCGAACCTTTCTCTGTGATGGCTTTTAGCAAGTTTTACAAGATGTTCGTGCTTTAGACTTGGGAGTTTCTCGGTCGAGAAAATGTTCGACCGAGAGTATCCCGGTCGAGAAGTGTGTTGATCGAGACAAACTCAATTTCAAAACTTTAACTCATATGCTAAGTGTAATAAATGAATGTGCAATTGTGATGTTCACTTAGGGATGACTTATCTAAGTGTTGTGTGTGGATAGGGAAGATATAAATGCTTGATTTACATGATATCTAAGTACTTGTACATTATATATTTGTACATGTTTACATTTGATTACAATCATGAAAATAAAGTAATTTAAGCATGTAGATCTTCTAAAATGTTGTCATCCACTTTGTTCCTAAAATACTCAAGTAGCACGTTAGATCCACAAGAATGAAATGTTTGTCATCATCAAAACAAAGGTATTATAATAATGTCCAATTTAGCCAACACTTCTTACCAATACGTTTTCATTGGTAGAAGATATGGAAATCGATTGAACATGTGTGAGGGATGATGAGGTTTTTAGTGGTGATGGAGTACCTAATGGTTTCCAATTAAGACTGGTCCAATGCCTATCAATGAGATCTGTATGTCACCTACTAATAAAATAATATAAATGGAGACCTTTGCATTTTCATAGAGGGAGGGGATGTTTCCAATAAGTGAAACTCAATGTGTCGTCTACCCACAAGACCCTATCATGACCCCCTACGGATGAACTGCGTACCACTATACACCACTGAAACGGGTGAAAAAGAAAAGTGATTTAGTATATATGAACAAGTATGTGTAAAGCAAGAGGAAAACTATGCATGTATATACAAACTTATAGTGACAGAACAAAAATCTACTAGGCGTGTAAATGTGGAAAACCACATCCCCAACAACAGCGCCAAAAAGTTGACCTGCCTTGTTCTCGTGTCCGAAAATTAATGCGGGATAAAGGAAGGAATCAAGCTTTAAATTTATAACCCGAAACCTTCTAGGCCCCCACAACTTTATTATAGGGTCGAAGTAGATATACGGGGTTGAACACAGGGACGTGGTGACGTTTAGGATGCCACATATCTCATTCTTTAGTTAGATAAGCCAAGACAACAGTCGATAAAAGTAAGTGCTAGAACTAGTCTAATGAGTTGTCATGATTTAAAACAAAACAAAGAAAAGAAAATAGAGCTCGTGGTTCTACTAATCAGAGAATGAGAGTTCCTGGCTATGTAACCAAAAACGGGGCAGTTTATGCACTCATTCTCGGGCGTAGACAACCCTTGAACACCCAAGAAAGCATCTAGTATGAACGGTGGCATATGTTCTGTGGGGTCATCCCACTTGCTCTCGTGATGCATGAATAAAACCATCAACAATATGTCATTGACTCTCTCTCGATGAATGACATATCAACACCTCAGAAAATGCTAAGTTCCCTCTCAGGTCTTAGGATATTCCGGGGCGTTAGGAATAGAATACCTTGGATTGTCCTCCTCTCGGGTTTAGATCCAAACTATCATCTCTTAGATATTCCTACAATGGGTCTCTTGATATAGGAAGAAATAGTTGTTCAAGCGAGTAAGAGATCAACCAAACTAGCAATCATAACTTAGAAAGAGAAAATAGAACATGCAACATACTAGATTTGATATGAATCTACTTGCTTAAGGAAAAGGTACATAAACATGCCCAGATCGGGCTACATAGACAAGAAGGAGCTATCTAGCCATAGACAAGCATGGTTAGCACCGAACAAAGATGGATGAACATCGTTTGTATAAGAAACAAAGGAATGCAGTAGAATGAAAGAGGAGAGGGAAGAGATATAGCTCGTAGAGGAGAGGTGGCTCTCTCTCCTCGGCCTCCGTGTAGGCCGGATCTTGCCCCTCAGATCTTCTCTTCATCCCTCTGGACTCCTTGGTCCTCTCTCTCTCTAGACTATATCGGGCAGGCCGTATCGGGCAGCATACTTTTGGAGAACTCAACACACTAGCTCCTTGGTCTAGGAACTAGCTCTTGCAAGGTCCTTCCTCCAGGGGTCCTCTCTCTTCTTTGTAGGTTGGCAACTGCTATTTATAGGCAGTGGGTTGATGGGAGTTGTAGCTTTTATTGGTCCACGTGTCCTTCATCCGTGGCTTCGATCTTGAGGCATCAGGTGGGCCAATATGACTGTCGCCCGATGACCGTGTAGGGCAGGGGGAGTGTCGGGAAGCTGTCTCAGGCAGGCCATATCAGGCAGACCGTATTGGGCAGACCATATCGGGAAGCCGTATCAGGCATACCATATTGGCCAGCTGTTGGAATTCTTGTCTTTTCAGGTTCGGTACTTGAGAGTCCCAAAATTGGCTAGTTGCGGTGCCTACAAGTCCAATATTGGCTATATAGCTATGTTATTGGCTATTCTAGCTACATTACCTAAGCAGAGATAGAAAGCATAGAACATGAGCATTATTGGGTAGATTAAGACTAAAGTGATATAAACCATACATAAATGCATAGATTTTGGTGTTATCACTTAGTTTTTGCTAAGGGTGAAACCACTCTAAATCCTTGTCTCCTTCTTCAACATCCTTGTGGTTGTTTGTTGGTTGAATAATTTTAATTTTTTTTATAAAACCCTATTCACCCCCCTCTAGTGTTTTTCAATTAGTATTAGAGCAGGCTTCAAGGAGCTCTAATCGAGTCTTGAAGAAAATGGGTGATGGTGTACTAAACAACCTCAACTTGGAAGGAACACATGTAGCTCTGCCTCCACCATTTGATGACACCAACTACACCTATTGGAAGAGGAAGATGCAATTCTATTTCCAAGGAATCAGTTGGGATATTTGGAGAATGGTTTCAAATGTCTATGATCCTCCTCAAACCGAATATGCTACATGGGATGCAAACACGGTGATATTAGCCCAATTGAATGCAAAAGCTGTAAGTATCCTTTATTGTTCAATTTCCATAGGTGAGTTCAATAGAATTTCAAATTGTGAAACTACATATGAAATATGGCATAGACTCTCTATTACTTATGAAGGAACTATTCAAGTAAAAAATTTCAAAATTGGTATGCTTAAACAAAAGTTTGAAAAATTTTGTATGGAACCATATGAGTCTATTAGTGAAATGTATGCAAAGTTTTCTTTTATTGTTAATGGGTTGAATGCATTAGGTAAAGCCATTAGTGAAGAAGATCAAGTATCAAATATTCTTAGGTGCTTGCCTCCAAAGTACAAACCAAAGGTGATGGCCATTGAAGAAGCCAATGATCTCACTACATTAAGGATGGAACACCTCATTGGCAACTTGGAGGCTTGTGAAGCTACCCTTGAAGAAGAAGAAAGATTGGCAGATGAACACAAAAAGGAGAAAAGAAAGGACATTGCATTCAAAGCATCAACCAAGAATAATCATGACACAAGTGAAGAAGATAGTGAAGAAGAAACACTCATTGTAAATGGTAAGCAGTATAGAAGTTTTAAAACTAACAAAATGCCTAGTGTTTCTTCCTCCTGGTGCTTTGAATGTGGAAAAAATGGACACTTAAAAGGTGATTGTCCCAAACTTAAGAATGGCAAGAAATCATCTCACAAGAAGAAAGAAAGAGCATATAAAGGTGCATGGGATGATTCAAGTGATGATAGTGAAGATGGAAAAGAAGAAGTAGAGTGTCTTATTGCTACAACAAATGAAGAAGAAGAAGAGGTAAGTCTTTTTTATTTATCTAAAGAAGAATTAGTTTCTAGCATTGAGGAATTACATGATAAATATATTGATTGTAAAAAGAAACTAAAAAGAGTTATTAAAACTAATGAGGATTTGTATGCACAATTAGATGATCTTGCTTCTGAAAAGGAAAATATTATTTCTGAAAGTTCTTCCTTGAAATCATCTTTTGATGATTGGAATACAAAATTGCTTACTCTTGAGACAAATCGTAATTTTCTTTGTCAAGAAAAAGTTAAATTGCTTGCAAAATTGAATGATCTTCAATCACAACCTATATTATGTACTCATCTAGATTATGATGCTATTGTTAAAGAAAGAGATAATTTATCCTCTGATCTTGATCAAGCAAAGTTAGATATTAAAAAGAAAATGGACGATATTGCTAAGTTACAAAGAGAAATTAGTAGCTTAAGAAACAATGATGTTCTTGATAAGATTCTGAAAAATTCTTCTAGTTATAATGGAAGGAGAGGTTTAGGATATGTTCCAAAAGAGAAATCATATCAACCTAAACCTAGAAGAACACAAGCACCCAAGACCAAGATCATGTATTTACCCAAGAATAAGAGAAATGAAATTGATTTTATTTATTGTCATTACTGTTTACATCTTGGACATTATTTGTTTTCTTGCCCATGCAGGAAAAAGGATGTTGATCTAGTTTGGGTTCCCAAAACCTAGATATTTGAATATAATTAGTTGAGATTTGACCTAAAATGTTACTTTGATATTCAAATGTCTTATCTCAACTAAACTGAGCATCAACTTGCATAATTCTATAAAATGGATCTATGTTTTACTTGAAAACAACTACTGAAAATAGTACGGAAACAATCTCGGTCGAGAAAGTTGTCGACCGAGACAATGTCGGTCGAGAAGTTAGTCAACCGATAGGGTTACTGTATTAAGCCTACAAAAACCTGATAAATGGCCGGTTGACAAATATTTCGACCGAACCTCACTCGGTCGAGAAAGTTGTCGACTAAGGGAAACTCTGACAGAATTATTCAGTAAAAACAAAGATACTTCAATTACAATTAACTTAAGTATGTAATGAACCTTATATACTGCATATTTGAATGATCATAATTAAAAGGAAGAACATATGAGCATCAAAACTTTATACTTTTCATGATTAAATTGTATCTAAGAAGAAAAGATTGATTTTACTCAAATCATGGTTTTGCTTCTCATGAGATTATCTTGGTTCATCTCCTACATGGTTTGGCTTAAAACTGAAAATTATGAACCATGTTGATTTAATCAAGGAAATTATTTTTTTATAAAAATCCACATGGTTTGTCCTAAGTATTCCTTGGTTCATCTATATAGAAATCATGTGTCTTAAAATTTGCCTTTAAATGATCATGATCATTGTAATTATGGATATGCCTTTACTATTTCACCATGATCATTGTGTTTCATCCTTTACTTGGTTTTCCTAAAATAATCTTTGATCTATATGTATATAAACCATGAATGGATATTGTTTTCAAAATGATCATAGTGATTCAGCTCATTACACATAAAGATTATGTTATCATTGAAAATGTAATTTTTGCATTAAGATAAATCTCTATGGCACAAATGCATCTTGACATATTAGTTAAATGATTATCTTGTGCTTGTCTTATGGAAAATGATATCATCATTGTTATACATGAATACTTTTTATGATACTCTGTAAGCTATGCTTCAAATATTCAATCAAGTAGATCATTGTAAATACTTAAACTAGAAATCTGCAGAAATTGCCTCTCGGACTAAACATAAAATCAACCGAGGGGCGCCTTGGTCGAAGTCAAGGACGGCCTAAAATAAGCTTGACAAAATGCTTAATTGTAAATCATTTCCTTATAATCAATCTTAGTATATTGAAAACAAGATTTTAGTGCATAGCTCTCATAAAAGGTTAACTTATTATGATCTAATGCTTATTGTGACCTTAGAATCCTTAAATTATCTTGATTATAAGATTAAGGGGGAGCTCACAAAAACTATCTTGACTATATGATTAAGGAATTCACAAAACTTTGTAAACATCATACAAAAAATTTGAAACTAGTTATGACCTTAGTATCTTTAAAGTAATCTTAGTTATGAAGATGAAGGAGTCTATAATATTTATGAATATAATTTATATCTTGTCATTAATGGAATTCTCTAAACAAATTAGGGATTAACATCCCCTGCATTTGGTTAGAGATACATTCATTGATTCTACTATAAGATTAAAAGAATCTCATATCATTTCAGGGCTTAACATCCCTTGTAAATGGTTGAGAAACTACTAAATATATTCATGAGCCTAAATGGATCTCATATCATTTTCAGGGCTTAACATCCCTTATAAAATGGATGAGAAATCAAAACACATATTCCATGAATCTAAAAGGATCTCATATCATTTCAGGGCTTAACATCCTTTGCAAATGATTGAGAAATAAATTCTGGCTAAATTTGACATAAAAATAAGTGGTTTGCATTGAGTATCAAATTATCAAATTAAGGGGGAGAAATAAAAGTTATAATTAATGTTTAGCTTGGTTATCTTTTTGAAATGAAAAAGGGGGAGAAATAATATAAAATCAATAACATAAAGTAAAATGTGTTTCATAATCTCTCGGCTAGCACACACTTGCATTCACAAACAAGAGAATGGCTGCAAAAGGTAAAATTCAGGTATGAAACTCATATGATTTATAATTCCTTGATTTATATTTTTGAAATGTTTGTCATCTTCAAAAAGGGGGAGATTGTTAACTAAATTGGACATTATTATAATCCCTTTGTTTTAATGATGACAAACATTTCATTCTTGTGGATCTAACATTCTACTTGAGTATTTCAGGAACAAAGTGGATGACAAAGTTTTGGAAGATCTACATGCTTAAATTGCTTTATTTTCATGATTGTAATCAAATGTAAACTTGTACAAATATATAATGTACAAGTACTTAGATATCATGTAAATCAAGTATTTATATCTTCCCTATCCACACACAACATTTAGATAAGTCACCCCTAAGTGAACATCACAATTGCACATTCATTTCTTACACTTAGCATATGAGTTAAAGTTTTGAAATAGAGTTTGTCTCGGTCGAAACACTTCTCGACCGAGAGAACATTTTCTCGACTAAGAAACTCTCAAGTCTAAAGCATGAACATCTTGCAAAACCTGCTAAAATCCATCACAGAGAAAGGCTCAGTCAAACTTTACTTCGACCGAGACAGTATCTCGAGCAGGTTCTATAGCCGTTAGACTTAGTTCTATATCCATTAAAGTTAGTGGGAAAAAGTGGTTGGAAGTTGAGTTGAACGTTGCTCCAGACTTACCCTCGGTCGACAAATTCCTTGACCGAGAGAAACTCGGTCGACAAACTTCTCGGCCGAGAAGGTTTCTATTTGCACTTTTCAGAGTTAATTAACTAGCCATTACAAATGCAATTAGTGGATATCTAATGATTAGTTGAGCACTAAGAACCCCCTAGAAAGTGTCTAGAACGTCCCTAAGCACTAGTAGACCATTCCTATAAATAGGGACATGCCTTAGGACACATAAACTTACTTGAGTACACATACTTGCAATTGAGAATCAATTTTTGTGAGCAATTGAGCAACTTCAACACTTGCTAATCATTTCCATTGTTGGCATTTCATGTCCTATAGGCTAGAATCTCCTACCCACTATACTTCCGCTTTCATAAACATTGGATAGGAGATCAAAACACTTGATATAGGATTCAAGCCTTGTGCTTAAGTGGTAATTGTAATTTCTTTTTTCCTTTCTTGTTCTTTCTTATTGCATTGTACTCTCCTTGCTACTCCTAGGTTGGAGGCTGTAGAGTGAAGAGGGTGAAATCTTCTCAGGTGGAGAAGGAGGACTTTGGACTACTTCTAGAAGGTCTCAACAGGAAGCTACTTCAAGGAGGAAGGCTACTTCAAGGGGGAGCTTGAAGTTACTTCAAGTGAAGGTTGCTTCAAGGTTGGTGAGACGACTTCATGTGAAGGCTGTCCAAAGGGTTTGGGAAGGTATTTATAATTTTGTGTAACATCCTTGAGAAGGTAATAAAATTCAAATACTTTCAAAATCCCAATTGGAAACAATTGGGTAGTGGATTGACTCCCTTAGTTTTTGCTAAGGGTGGAACCACTCTAAATCCTTGTCTCCTTCTTCAACATCCTTGTGGTTGTTTGTTGGTTGAATTATTTTATAAATTATTATAAAACCCTATTCACCCCCCCTCTAGTGTTTTTCAAGAAGCAACCAACCACAACAGATGGAGAGGTGAATTTGGTGCTTGAGGCAACCAAGTCCCACTAAATCAAGTCCAAATAAGAGAAATAGTATGAAGCCCAAACATGATATGTAAAAATTACATAAAGAACCTTCAAGCATGGCAAAAATTGCAGATAGAACCATGATGAATAAATCGACCAATCTGTTTGATAATTACACTAAATATGAAATTAAAGCACCCCAAGCACATAATCTAGATATAAAACACCTTTTTAAGGGTTAATCCAGACCAAGGGTCTTAAAATGTGACTTGTTTGGAAAATTTATTCCATTTGAATCTAGTGAAGTATACCTTCTCCGTCACATTGACAACCTATTAGACCATATAGTTAGACAATGAAGTATATAGGTAGATCTAGGGAAAGCTCAAGTAATCACTGAGTCACCCATTCCTTTTAGGGAGAAAAATATTAGAGGCCTTCTTGAAAGACTCCAATACATCATCTAATTCGGCATGAAGCTGGCACTAATTTGCAAACCAATCTTCAAACTGCTACACAAAAATTCCAATGGTAGTTGGAATGATCAACTCAACTTGTGTTTTCCAAATTGAAGAAATACCTATCCAGTCCACCTGTGCTCAATCAATGTACACAAAGTCATTCACTAATTTTCAGGTTTTAGATCACTGACAATCCATGGAAAGAGTCCTTATACAAAAATTAGATAATGATGAACATGCCATCTACGACATATCCAAGAACTTCAAAGAAATAGCAAGCAAATACACTTGGAAAGTTCTACTCTTGAAATTTGACATAATGTATGCCCCCATGAAGGCGGTTGAAGCCCAAGAATAAATAGATCAACTGGAAGATAATCCCACATCTTGTGGCAATCCACCATGCTAAACGAGATTACTCAAAACCAAAACATGATCGATCACTAATTGATGACCTCACTAAAAAAGGTCATAATTAAAACCATTTTAAACTTATTCAATCAAGTTAAGAACATTTAAATGGAGGTCCAACATCTTGCATAAAAGCATATAACATACGAGGTATATTTGCAACTATTCTTTGGCCTCAACCACAACCTATATACAAAAGATATGTTCACATATCTATATCATGTACAATTATAAACAGACTACCAAAGACTTGAGTCGGGTAACATCATCTACAAAACCTTACCACCTGGACCTGAGAATACATGGATGACTCTAGGACACACTAAACAACATTGAACTTTCTTCTATGGATCTCCAAATCACTCCTACTCACTGCCATGGGTCTAATGGTGTTGTTCATGATCAGTTAAAAGATATGGTGACCCACGAGGTGAGACCCATGACCCAACAAGAGATATAACTCTCAATAACATGTATTACTTATAACAGATTATATAATTAAACATATATAGCAGATAATATTACAAATTGAAATGCCAAATATAATCCTCTTTAAGAATAGTCATAACCAAAGTCTTAACTACAGGATTGGAAGATTAGAATAATTAACAAATGATCAGACATAGCTAACATCATAAGCATAGTTGATTTCTCTTACCACAATATGCATCATCTAAAATTAAAAGAAACAAGGCAAGGGTTGTCATCCAATGTGAATCACTGAATAAACCTATCAAAAATGCTACACAACTGAATTACTTATTTTATTAAGCCATGTGGAGTTTGAGGAGTACCACACAAACTTCCAAGTGACCACTGTGAAGTTGTAATAAGCTCCTTACAATATCTCAAAGAGCCAAAATCCTAAGATCTCTTCCCTTTGTCAGTATGAGTACCCATAGTCACATATCGGTCAAATTACAACCCTTGGTACACAGGACACGGAACAAGAAACTAGGGTATTCAACCATGAAAATACAAGGTACAACAGTAGCCATCCTTAATCACATCACATATATGTATTGATATGAGACACAGCCTCGACCTTTCTATAAAATCTTAGGATTGGGATGACAAGGATATACCATCCATGCACCCGCATATACTCAATAATATACGACTCCAAGTTTCCCTTCTAGAATTTTCATTTTACTATCCGACAAGTCCTGACATTGGAATATTTCTATAGAATAGGGCACTACATGATTAGGATTTTCATTTGATTAGTTAATCCAATTGGGTGGATTCAGGCCACATCAAACAATTTACATGCAAACAACTATATTTTTCCTATAAGAATCATTGTTATATAACAACTCCAGAATTTATAAAATGTATGAAACACATTCCTCATCACAACATCATAATATACAAGCCTGTTGTCATCCTTGAAAAGGAATAACTTTCATTAGGGTTCAAAACACCCCACAAATGTCATTTAGGCCATACAACTTTACTTCCTGAAGGAACATCATTACCATTCATTACCATGTAGAGGGTTCAACATATCACCAACAAATTATCTTCAGACCCAACATAAGGGTTCACCGATCATAAGAGTTATGGCATTCCCAAGAGTAACATAATAGAGTTGCCTTTAGCAGTACATTCTCATTATAACATTAGTGGAAGATACAAGTATTAAACCATCAACACTTAACAACTATAAGAATGATGTAACAATGAATATTGGATTTTGTATCAAAAATAAACATTCATAGATGAACCATCAATTCATTAGAATTCTTATGTAAGCACGTAGGTAAAACATCATTTCATTTAGGTCTTAGCCAAACGTCAAACCATCGGTTCCTTCAAGGACTTAACCAAAAACCAAATTCATTTGATCATCTAAAGACTTAGCCTTGGCCAAAAACATCAACTCTCATACCTAACATACTCATTTGTTTATTCATGTACTCAAATAAGCCACAGATTCATTAATGTACTTATGAAATGGAAAACATTGGTTCCAGGACAACAAAACCACTGAATTATGTGCTAGATAAAACATCATTTTCTTCACCAAGTAAACCCATTGGCTTATTGATGTATATAGCCAAAAACAAAACCATCAGATCATTAGAGTACTTAACCGAAAGTAAGTCCATAATATAAGTAGAGTACTTAGCCAAAAGCATGATCATCAGATCATTAGAGTACTTAGCCAAAAGCAAAACCATCAAATCATTAGAGTACTTAGCCAAAAATATCAAACGTTATACTTAGCATAACCATAAAATATAACTTAGCTAGACATTTGTTCATTTACCAAGTGGTGTCATTGATTCTCACACTAACTAACACCATAATTTCCTACTATTTACAAAACCTTTGTTCAATGGACCAAGTAGAACCATCAAATTAGAGACTAAGTATGCCCCTCAATTTCAGCACTAAGTAAAACAAAAGATTTCTACCCTAAGGGAAAACTAGTCCTTTACACAAAATAAACTATCCTTTCATACCTTCAAAACCAAGGTATTACATGTCTATACTAGAAGGAACGTTTATATGATCTAAGGATTGTGTAATAGCACACAACTATCATGCATGTTTACAAAGTAGTGTACATAAGATCATCTCTTTCCATAATACCAAGTTTTTAGGGCAATATCTATACATAACTAGTTAAAAGCAAGCAAGAAATAGGTTTAAGGTTATATAACTCACCTCAATATGAAGAGGGACGTCAAAACAACAAGGTGACTCAAGAAGAGAAGATGGAATCCTATCTTTTCACTCCCAAAGCTCCAAGGTAGCTCCTTTCTTCAAAAACAAGGTAGATCTAGGACAAAAGAAAGAAGAAAAGGATTTCTTCAACCACATGCACAATTTTCCATCAAGAACTCTAGGGTTTTACCCATGGATGAAGATAGAACAAGGAGAACAATAAGAAAACTAAGTTAGAGAATAAGATCTTACATTATTAGGGCAAGAAACTAGGTTAGGAAGCTGCAAACAACCCTAGAGATGCTTGATCCAAACCCTAGAGAAACATGCATCCATGATCCGTCCAAGATTCATATACAAGAGGTTCTTATTTCAAAAATTCATGGATTTGGGTTTATCTAGCATCAAGAACAAGAGGGATAAAGAAAAGGTTTGTTTGGTAGAAGAGTGAAGGGTATATATATCCAAGAATAGAGAGAAAGGTGGTCTAAAGGTTGAAAAACTAACTTGCCATGTCTCAAAACCCAAAATCCATCTTTTCCATGCATGTCAGAACTTCCATCAGATCTTTAATCAAGGAAATACATTAATTCATGCGTTTCTAAAATCATCAAGATGTACTATCAGAGAAACCATCGACTTCTAGGGTATACTTAGTCATTTTGCAAATTCTAATCTTCCATCGAAGTGAGTACTTCAACTAGGGTAACCATAAGATTAGGGACATCAAGGGAAGGCCATAAGATCCTCTACTACAAGGAGGAACCCTAGAATCATTCACTCACTAGGTGAAACCATTGATTCCTCTCATACTTAGAAAAACCATCGATTTCATACTTAGTTGAAAATCCATTGATTCTCAACCTACAAAGGAAAGGGACAACATCCGATGGTACATCTAGGTACCCAAAGGTGAAACCATATCAAACCTTATGAAGAGTACTATGAAGTACGACATACATGTGTGAAAAATACAGATAGAACTCCAGAAATGTGAAAATTGCATAAAGGTCCACATAAGGACATAAATAGCAAAACTTAAGCAAACAAAGTCCAAACTGAACCAAATTTGAAACTTAGATATATCACCTGAAATCAAGGCATGAAACAAGGTGTGATCAAGGAATTAAGCACACCATTAAGTTTATCCAGTATGTTTAACCATAAGTCAGGGGTATTACAACCATAAATCCATAACATGGACTTCACCCCCGAATCCTAAGCAAACAAGGACGAGTAGTTCCTATGCATTTCATCCTATAACTCCCATGTGGCTTCACCCACCCCAAGGTGATGCCGCTAAAACTTCAAAAATACTCATCTAACTCAATCTCCACTGGTGCTATTGTTTGTTCTATATCTGAGTGACACTTCCTCAATGTGGAAACTATTGTACAACCTATACAACTCTAGTGGTAACTCCAACTTGTATGCCACTTTTCCAACTCATGCCAAGATAGGGTAAGGTCCCATAAATGTAAGAGATAACTTACCTATCTTACCAAACCTCAACACACCTTTCCAAGAGGGAACCTTGAGATACACACAATCTTCTAACTTGGAACTCTAACAACCTATGATGGCTATTGACATATGACTTATATCTATCTTGTAATGCCTTCAACTATTGTTGGATCACTTTGATCTTCTATGTAGTCTTCTGCACTAACTCAGGACCCAAAAGATGATACTCACCTATTTGAACCAACAAAGAGGTGATCATCAATGCCTTTCATACAAAGCCTCATACGGTGCCATGTCCATGCTTCTTTGGTAGCCGTTGTTGTAGGCAAACTCGATCAGACTCATGTGAACATCCCAACTGTCAAGCAACTGAAGAACACATGCCTCTCAAAATATCCTCTAACATTGTGATGGTCCTTTCTAACTAACCATCTATCTGCGAGTAAAGGGTTGTGTTGAACCTCAACTGGCTCCCTCCAGGCTTCTTATGTTCCTCCTCAACTTGCTGACAATGGGACACTTGGCCACAAACTATGCCACATCATGTTTCAACCATGTCCACCAGTACAAATCCCTCATATTGTCATACATTTTTGTACTACTGGGATACACTATGTACATTGAGGAATGAGCATCCTTAAGTACTATCTTCCTTAGACCATTAACATCTAGAACTGTTGTCTGGTTGCGGAAACACACTGTCCCATCATCTAACTCATGGAAGTCATCATGTTTCATGCTGCCAAACTCTGATCTAATGTTGTGCATCATGATATCATCCTTCTATGCATCTATGTCCTAATGTAGCAAAGTCAGTTTGACCTATAGATGTGCCAACAAACTTACTGATAGAGATACTTCCAACTGTACATTCGTCTGTTGAAGCAACACTAGCGTGTTCTTCTTGTTACACATCATGGAGTGAAACTATGCTTTATATGCAAATGTTGATGAATATGAGTTCATGTTCAGTGCATCCACTACCACATTCTCCTTCCCAGGATGATAGTCTATCGTACAATCATAGTCCTTGATCTGCTCCATATACCTTCTTTGTCTCATCTTTAGCTCTTACTTTGAGAAGATATACTGAAGGTTCTTATGATTCATTAAGATTTGACACTTTTACCCATACAAATAGTGCCTCCAATCTTCAAAACTAGAACTACAACAACTAACTCTAGGTTAGTTCTCTCATTTTTCTTAAGATGTCGTGAAGCAAAAGAAGCCACATTCTTGTCATGTATCAACACACATCCCAAGCCAGTTTTTGAAGCATCACACAAAATGATGTAGCATTTCCCTTATTCTTAGCAACATTTACACTGGAGATCCACTAGTAAAAATTGGGCCATTATTCACGAGTGAGTCATGTCATAAATCCCTCTCTAGAGGCCCTCACAAATAGGGACGGTTGAGGGTCTAGCCCTCACAAATGGTCCGTGAAGAGAACTCACGTGACAAATACTAGTGGCCCTCACGAATACAATTGTCACGGACCAACTGACCCTCAAGAATGTTATATTAAGGGACTATTTAGCCTTCATAAATACATTTTTGAGGGACTATTTAGCCTTCATAAATACATTTTTGAGGGACTATTTAGCCTTCATAAATACATTTTTGAGGGACTATTTAGCCTTCATAAATACATTTTTGAGGGACTATTTAGCCTTCATGAATACATTTTTGAGGGACTTGATGGTCCTGGAGAATATATTTTTGAGGGGCTATGTGGTCGTCATGAATGCAATTTTGATGGTCAATCTTTACCTTCATCAATATATTTATGAGGGACTACTATAAATGATTTGGTTATTGATTATTGAATGATTTATTAAATGTTAATTAATTGTTACTATAGTGAATATCAAATTTCAAATGAAAACTTTGTATACATAACCTCAAGCAATATTTTTATACTAATTCATATGACATCATAAGAAGATTCAACACCAAAATGACACATAAAAATGTTAAATCACCTCAAACCAATTTTTGTTATTGAAGCAAAATATTATCCATACATTGCGTGCTCAACGTTGATATAAATAAAGAGTACATATGGTTTTAAATTTTGAGATTGATGACAATCAACAATCATGCTAGAAACTCTTAAGATCTATAATGTCTCCATATTCCTTCAAATGGTGTTGTGTTCTTCATCAATGCCAGGCCTCATACGGTTAGGTACTTGAATATTCTTCTCCTAAAAATGACAAATCATTATATTAATAGAATTTAAAGTTAATACATAAATCATAGTACAACAAACAACTTACCCTTATATTTCGGTTTTGGTCTACTCCAAAGTGAATTGTCCGTCAAAATCCATCATTAAAAGTAATTCTACCCTATCAATATAAATACAAAAAGGAATCAGAGTGAGTGAGAAGTAGAGATAAATGTAAGTGAACCAACATAGCAGTAACATTTTGATAAACTATTCACTAATGGTAAGGCTTAATTTTTAATTGGAAAAAGTCCTTACAGATGAAGCTGCGTGAGTTAAAATAGAATCTAAAGATAGATTCCAGATCAATAGAACCACAACCTGTGGTGACATGCAAAAAGGACTTATTTCATTTCAATCTATATAAGTGAACATATTCCAGTAAAGAAAATCCAATAAATATTATGTGTGCTATTATGCAGTTCAATACATTGTCTATTCAATTACATCCTCAGCAAAGCAATCCATTTTTTTATGATCCTGATTGCCCTTTCCCTCATTTTCCCATTCAATATGATGATATGTAGCTATTAATAAACGTTTATACTCGTAAAGAAATATACCTAGGCAAGGAGGCACATTTTCTATCAAGCAAACACTACTGTTCAATATATACAGATATATACGTGCAGACATACATGTATAATATATATATGAACATAAATGAATTCATAATTAGAGTTGAACTCAACAAGGAAAGGGCCACAAACCAATTCAGACCCATATTACAACGCAGAATAATAAGAATAACAAATATATGTTTTTGAACAATTCCCAACAATTTGGAGCAGCTTGGACAGCCAAAAGTTAAAAACAAAGTAGATAGAGTTAGCCCATACAGAGAGTGGCCATTCCCAAGGTTATTAATATCAACAGCCCCTTAAGAAAATGACTCCAAAGAAGGGGACAAGCAGGGGACAAGGGCATCTAGAGCAGAAATAGTAGGCAATAACAGTATTCATCATCACAATTACTGCCATCTTTAAAGTTCGTGGAGTGTTGGTGCACAAGCAGGTATAACCTAGAGAGTGTTGGTCCACTCAGAAGTAGGCAAAAGATTCACTCTGTTCCTAAGCAAAATATGGAACGACCACTCTATATTAATTACTCAACTATTAGTTATTTAGATAGTCTAGAAAACAGAGGTTTGATTCAAAGTTTAGACTAAACATGTGCAACTTCTTCAGCACTGACTAAAGAAAAGTCACTATAAACTTTGTATCTGAAATATTATGAATTGAGGCTTGACCAGGATATGGCTAAAATGTAGATAAGCTGAAATGAATTACTTACAGGATTTAAACGTTGATTTCTTGGTGTGAAAGACACCGATGAAGATGTGGTTGGTGTGTTCTGCATTTGAGGATAACTTTGTCGATTATTACCAGAAGAAGGGGACCAACTTTCAACTGTAGCCTTTAATAAAGTGTACATGTTAATATTCTTATGTGTATGAATATTGAAAATAATCTATAGCTGTAATGAGTTACCTGTGGCTGAAAGATCCGTGGATGTCCATTGCCTTGTATGGAATGCCTGCCTACTCCATTCTCCCTTGAATTGCCTTGTATGGAAAGTCTGCCTACTCCATTCTCCCTTGAATTGCCTTGTATGAAAAGCATGCCTACTCCAGTCTCCCTTGAATTGCTTGAATTGCTTTATCTAGAAAGTCTTCCTAAGCCATCCCCGCTTAAATTATTTTGGCTGGGAAACATGCCTACATCTGCACCATTACTTGTATTGTCTTGTATGTGAAAAAAACCCACATCCGACCTATTTGTGCCACTTTGCATGTGTAAGACACCTGTAGTATTCTGATTGGGGTATTCAGCTGCACAATCAACATTAATACCGCCATCCTATAACAAATACATCAGCAATGTCAAAAAAAAATTATATATTACATTGACATAGACAACTGAATCTGAGTTACCTGTGATTGATTGTACCAAGTCATTATTTGGGAGATGGAGTTCTTCAATCCATTTACTGTTTCTTCAAGTTCCTTAAGTTTATCCTGAAATAGAAAACAAATTACAAACATCGATCTAATAGACTAGTTGTAACTAATAGTTCAAGTTTATTTATAATCCAACATACATCCTTTGCATTGCTTTCCTCAAGAAGCATTTCATATCTTAAACGGGCAGCTTTTCCCCTATGTCCTATCTCTTTGTGCCCAATTCCAATACCTCGGATCCTAGCCTTTTTGGAAGGATTTAAAACTTGCAAATAAGCATCACGTGTTAGATTATCAACACTTCTAGGATCTATTTCTTCTTGGTTTGCTACTTGGTTTTCCACAATATGCGAGATTTCAAGCTGTAATTAGAAAGCATCATAAAAGGAAAGCATAAATTGAGATATCTAAGCATATGTAGCTTTGTAGACATCATAGGAAAGCAAATATCCATTTTCTAACCACTTGTGGGCTTTTGTCGTAAACTTTTTCCAAAAATTTGTTAAGAGGCACAACGGGTTGATCTTCACTGACCTACACATGATAGATAACATAAAGACAAGTGTCCATTATTATATGTTCAACTCATACTAAGAAAGACACGTGTCCATTATTAATACCATTTCTGCCCGATAACAACTCCATGGCTTTGATCCTGTGGTATGATCCATCACTTTTTTTGCTCTGTTTGCCTTGTTGATCTCAGAAATTTTCTAAACCACAAGAAATATATAATTAGAAAAAATAGATAGGTATGCATGCAAGTTATATGAAACCATTGTACCTTAGACTTCTCGATTCCCTATTCTTTAACAAGATTTTTAAACTGGTCCATATCTATGGAAGCATTTTTCTCAACTTTCTTCATCATCAATTCTGGTTCAATCTTGTACTTTTCGTAGTAATCTTTCTTTACACGTGCCCTCCACACTATTATCCCTCTGCTAATGTGTTCATCAATGTGATTCCATGCATTAGGTTGACTGCCTAAATCGAAGTATTTCTACAAAAACATAGAAAAACATTTGTTGGTCTTTTTATGAAAAAGATTACTTTAGATATAACAATCATACAATTTGTTGGTCTTTTATGAAAAAGATTACCTCAATAAATGATTTTCTATCTGCAAAAGCTTGTTCTGGTTGTTCGTTCCACTTCAAGTCTAGATGCCATATGTGTAGTTTCCTTGCTAGCATATGACAATAACAATTCAATTTGGCACCATTCTCCCCAATAGCATTTCCTTCATCATCCCATTGGACCTTGTGACGTGGCTGCCCTTGCTTAGGAAGTAGGCTTTGCTCACTTGTAGGCCCACATCCATACTTCCTATTCTCCTGTTCATCCTCAACATTTTCTTCAACTATTACATCATTTTCAATATTGTTGGACAGTAGAGTAGGTTCATCCTCACAATTTTCTTCAATTGTGGATGGAGGGACAACATTGTTGGACAAATTAGATTATTAGTGCAGAAACGTCAGTAACAAAAGTAGTAGCTACATTTGAAAAACAAATAAATTGCGGAGAATATGAGACACCAACATATGAATATTCAGCATTTGAAAAACATATAACTTGTAGAGTACCTTGGTTTCATATCCCAAAAAAGAATAATGATGTCCTACTTGCTGGTATATGAAACAAGACTAAATAAATTGCAAAGAATATGCCATATAGTAACAGTTTGCCAAAAAAATACAATACAACATATTCCCCAAGTAAATTATTCTAGACTTGCAAACAAAACAGACAGATTAATGAACTAAACATTAGCCCCATCATTCTTTTTTTTAGTTCTATCAACAAAAGATCCCTCGGTGTCACTCCTCGTCCAAGACACATCACTAGTTACACCACCATCAGATTGTAAACCAGTCAAACAATTCTCAATAAGAGGTACTTCAGAATAATCTTTAGGAGGATGCTTTAGCACTGTGCACCAATCATCATCATTAGGATCATTCACATAAAAGCATTGCAATGCTTGAGAAGCCAGGATAAACGGTTCCTCCTTTTTTTATCCTTGAAGTGTTGATTTGTGTGAACCCATACTCATCAATTCGCAACCCGTTAGAAGTGCTTTCATCATACCAAGAACATCTGAATAACGGAACTTTGATTCATGGACCATAAGTTAGCTCAATAACCTCCTCTAAGTAGCCATAGTATGTGACTTCAACATTTATAGGATTTCGATCTCTACCACTTGAATAACTTGAAGTGTCAGCACACAAATACACTCCACTATTTTGTGTAGTACATGTACTTTCAATGTGCTTTGAACGGAAACGATATCCATTGACCGAAAATCCTTCATAAGACATTCCCTCAGCACAAGGGCCTTGGGATAACCATCTCAAATCATCACTAATACTGTTCGGCCTAATCTCTCGCATTTGCATTACCTTCATAAAAAAGTAAAACATTAATGTAATCTACACTAACTTGAACATTAAGAGTGATGACAATATTTATGTTTGAGACTTACATGCTCTTTCAACCACTTAGAGAACTCCTTTGCATGTTTTTTTTCTAGGGTTCGTGGGGCAATGTTGGGTTCCATATCTTGAAGAATACACATGTGTTCACTGCTTTATAAGAAGTGTCTAAATTTATGTACAACATATATACAAATATCAGCAAGAATTTTAGGACGTAATTAAATCTTACCTTCTGTAAACATCCAATTCCTCTTTATTGAAAAGGACATAACGATGGGCTTGTTCCAAAGTGTGGATGTCGAAATTTCTTGACACTCCAACTCTAATTGGAGATCCATCAACATTATGAGGAGTGCGGATCAGTTTTGTCTCAAAATTATGCAAGTACCTACCACAAAATGTTAAACTTTCTTCAGCTAAATAGCCACTAGCAATACAACCAGCCAGTTTAGCTTTGTTTCTTACGTACTTCTTCAATTTCTTCAAGTATCTCTCTATTGGGTACATCCACCTAGTTCGGACAGATCCGGCTTGCCTGGCTTCATAATCTAAATGAATGGGAAAATGCATCATGATGGTGAAGAAAGGAGGGAAGATTCTCTCCAACTGGAAAAGAGTGACAGCAATTTCTTGTTCCAATTCTTTGAATTCCTCCACATCAATAATGTTAGAGCAAAGCTTGTTGAAAAATGAGCACAAATTAGCAATAGGCTTGTACACATCTAAGCTTATGCAATGTCTCAAGGCAACAGGTAGAAGTTGATGCATAAGAACATGACAATCATGACTTTTCAGCCCAACAAGTTTTCTATCAGATTTGCTAACATACCTAGATATGTTAGAAGAATAGCCATCAGGAACTTTCAACTTTTATAACACAGATAGGAACTTATCTTTCTACGCATTAGTCATGGTGTAAGATGCTGGAGGCAAGCAATACCGGTCACCTGCATCTACTAGCCATAAATCTCTTCGAATGCGCATTTTCTTCATATCTTGACGAGCTTGTAAGTTGTCTTTACTTTTCTTAGAATCACCCAATAATGTGTTTAAAATATTCTCGCACACATTCTTTTCTATGTGCATCACATCCAGATTGTGTCTAACAGATAAATACTTCCAATAAGGTAGCTGAAAAAAGATGCTTATCTTATTCCAACCAGGAGGTAATGGTTGAATTTGATCTCCAAGCCTCTTGCACTTATTCATTTTTCCAAATGTGATATTTTCATATCCATCAAATTGCCTCAGTATATCTTCTCTAGATAGTGGCTTAGGTTGAAGTCAAAAATCTTTTTCACCATCAAAATTTTTCCTATCACGTCTATACAGATGATTCATTGGAAGAAAACGTCGATGGAAACCATAGCATTGCTTTTTCCCATACTGTAACCATTTTGATACAGTCTCCACATTACAACAAGGACATCCCAAATCTTTCTTACCTTTAGTGCTCCAACCAGATAAGTCACCATATGCTGGGAAATCGTTAATGGTCCATAAAATCATTGCCCGCATAGTGAAGTTCCTTTTTCTATATGAATCATAAACTTTGACTCCAAGCTCCCAAAGTAGTTGCAACTCATCAATTAATGGCTCCAAGTATACATCAAGGTCATTGCCAACCATATGTGGACCTGGGATTAATAGTGGCATCATAATAAATTGTTCTTTCATAAGAAGCCAAGGCGGAAGATTGAGAGGTGTCACCAACACAGGCCAGATGCTATGCGATGCACTCATATTGCCAAATGCATTAAATCCATCTGTTGTTAATGCCAATCTAACATTGCGTGGTTCAGCAGCAAAGTCTGGATACCTGGCATCAATAGACAACCATTCTGGTGTGTCTGAAGGATGATGAATACGACCATCCTTGCCTTTTACTTCTGATGGCCAAATCATATCTTTAGCAATAGATGAAGACATATAAAGCCTCTCTAACCGAGGTATCAAAGGGAAGTGATACATGAACTTAGCAGCTACCTTCTTTCCCTTTGTTTTGTATTGCTTTTCATTCCATCTTGAAGCACCAAAAGTATCACAATTTTCTTTTGAAGCTGCATCTTTGCAAAAAAGCATGCAATTATTTGTACATACGTCTATAATAGAATGATCAAGTCGTAAATCCTTCACGATCGCATTTGCTTCATAGTACGTCTCTGAGAATAGACAATTTTCTTCTGGAAATCCTGAAACAATCAACTATAACAACTTTGTGAAAGAACTGTTGGACCATCCAGATTCCTCCTTCAGAAATAACAAGGCAACCAAATACGATAGCTTAGAATGACTTGTGCAACCTCTATAGAGTGGTTGATCTGCCTCTTTTAGTAGCTTGTAAAATCTTTGTGCATCTACATTTGCAGGTTCCTCTGTAGCTTCAGTAGAGTGGTCATTTGTTGTGTCACCCATACCAAACAAATCCTCCAACATCTGATGCATATTGTTGGTGCTAGGCATGTTTGGTGCCACAACAGGATTGCTCCTACCAATCACCTCCCCATGAAACATCCAAACATCATAGCTATGCACAAATCCTTTTTGTAATACATGTGAGAATACCTCCTCCTCTGTTTTAAGGTATCTGTTCAAACATACCTTGCAAGGACATATTAATTTCCCCTGTCTAGTTGGTCTCTGATGGATAAGAGAAAACTCAATGAACTTTTGTAACCCTGCCTTGAATACATCACTTCGCACTCTGTTCCCAATATACATCCAACTCCGATCTATTAGAAAATCCATCTACATGAAGGAAAATATATAATAAGTAGAGGAACAGCTGTTTGAGATGTAGTCATGTAGGAGATGTAGTCATGTAGGAGCAAGAATAAGTAAGAAAAAGTAGAAGAAAACTTGCAAATAGAAGTGATACTAGTAGTCTAGTAGACGTGTGAGCAGGAGATGCAAGTAAGAATCTGAATTTCTGATATGAGTAACAAGGAAATAGCAATAAGAGGGGACATAGAAGTAACAAAAATTTAGATGCAATAGCAGGAACAGGAAATGAAGGAGAAATTGCAAAAAAAGAAAAGAAAAGAAGCTAGAATAGGAGACACAAGAGGAAATAGAAAAAAATCAAAGAAACAGTAGTATAAAAGGACTAATTTTTTTACAACAATTGCAGCAAAAGGGGGTCGAATATACAACATGAAAAAGGAAAAAGAGAAAAGGGGAGGGAAGGGAGAAGACATACATGAAGTCTATCAATATACAAGAAGCAAAAAAAGATCCAGAAGAAACATCCTTCAAGAAAAATCCTTCAAGAACTGCAATAGCATAGGTACCCACCTAATCAATAATAGTTCACAGATATATCCATTAACTTTTGCTCACATGTCTCAACATATACTCGATTACAGGGGCTACTTATACTGTCATACTAGCTACACAGCTTCTCTTCTCAAACTAGGCGATCTCTCTACTACAAAGGAGTATTTTGACGCATGGCTATTTAGACTCTACCAAAGGAGATTCAAAGTTGTGTGTGGTCCTGATGCTATGGGTTATGTCCAACATATCCCATAGAATCTCAATATTGTAGCAGATCTCTATGCATAAAGGCACTGACAGTCTATTTCTTCTTAGATCTGATATCAACATATTGTTATTACTTATAACAAGCATTATGAGACAAATACCTAACTATCCCTATAAGTCAGCTGAAATACTTAAACATATAAGTATATGATATCATGTATAACATCTCATAAAATTAAGAACTGAAATACTTAAAATAAGTCAGCTGCATAAGACTTAACACCAACCAAGATAGAACATATGACATGCAGACCAGGACAACAGGGACAATTTCATTGTTTGGTATCTTGTTAATAACACAACACTCAAATTATGATAGTAGGAGACTGTAAACCAGTAGAACAATGGACTAGCAGAAGAAAACAATTCATATAGACCAACCACTACAGAAGAAAAGAAGTTTCCTCCCAAGAGAAACATTGTAGAAGTGTCTATCCCGTCTAAAAAGATTACTTTCACTGATAGCTACTAGATATCAAAAGAGGAAAATACCCACTTCCGAAAAATGGCAATTTGGATACAGAGATGAGTAGCAATAGCCTCCAACCTGGGAGTACAATAAACACATTTAAAAATGTATATACTTTTGATTAACTTTGTAAATATACAGGGGAATCCTATCAATGAGTTTACACTCAACAGCCTTACCCCGATGAAATCAGCTACATGGCAATTAAAGAATAAATGAATGATAAATTCATTAGAACTTCTACACAGAAAACATATAGAAGTATAGAAAAACCCTCTTTTTTTAGGTTGTTCATCACTGAGATGTTGTTTCTAGCAATCTTTCGTAATAGGATTTTAAATTCAGATGTATGATCATCTGAATTAAATACCAAGAAAGTTGACCATAGATATCAATATTTTAGATAGAATCCTTAAGAAGGTATTTCTCATGGATCAATTTGATCCATAGACTACCTTAAGAAGATGGTTACATCATCCCACTTAAGAAGATGGATATCATTCTTGCCTTCACACTATCCCTACAAGAAATTTATAATAATTATTTCCACTTCATCACAGATAGAAGTAGGAAGTGAAAAGGAAGAGGACCAGAATTTTTGATTGGCGGACATAGTAGAATTACAAAGTTCTAGTCTCCAATGGAAACTAAAATGATATGTAAATAAGTTTGGTATCTTTAAAAATCAAATGATGGGCATAGAAGCACTAAAGCATGGGAGTAAAATGAATGTAACTTCTAGTTCACTTGTATGATATGTATCATTATAAGTTAGTAGCATACCATCTTTGTGCACACTTAGCATCAATAGAATGTCTGTCATGACCATGGAAAGCTTCAGACATGCATTCAACAAAAGGTCTGCTCTGGTTGAGAAGTCTAGGCAGAAGCCTCAAGAACAAATGTGTGTTCTTAGTAATGTGGGTTCCTCCTTGACCCCTTTGTTGTTAAAACAACATTTGTATATTTGTCTTTTTTTTTGTTTTCCCCCTCCATCTAAAATAATTCCCTTTCTTTAACATGTGGTTGTGATGCAGACCCTAAAAGCTAATAAATATGATAATGATCCTCTGCTAAGTGCAGCTCTGTACCTGGAGATTAATTAAAGGCCGATTGCCCAGGGCTCCCATGGGACACATCCATTCCTAATATAATAGTTGGCTCTTAGGAGATCTTTGGCATGGATGGAAGATGCAGAGAAGTTCACCACTGCTGAGCATCCTCCATCCATGCCAAAGATCTCCAAAGTGCCAACAATTATATTAGGAATGGATGTGTCACATGGGAGCCCTGGGCAGTCGGCCTTTAATTAATCTCTAAGTACAGAGCTGCACTTAGCAGAGGATCATTACCATAGTTATTGGCCTTTAGGTCATACATCACAACCACATGTTACAGAAAGGGTATTATTTTAGATGGAGGGGGTAAAGGAAAAAAGACATATAATATATCCAATTGTTGTTTTAGGAGGAACCCACATTACTAAGAACACCCATTCGTTCTTGAGGCTTCTGCCTAGATTTCTCAACCAGAGCAGACCTCTGAGATGTTGACAATGACTTAGTGTGCCTCTGCAAAATGCAAAAACACCAGGCTATATTATACTTACAACCAAAAACAAAACATTCAAAAACAACGCAGTGAGAAAACAGAACAACACTCGTACAAGTGACCATAAATAGCAGTAAGAAGAAATCTTTTATCCCCGAGCAATTCAAATAGTATATTGATTATATTCCTTTTATTCTATCTAGGTATTTATATTCCTTGATTATATATATATAAATAATCAAGTAACCTGATATAGGTCTGGAGCAGTAAACCAAAGTCAATCTATTCTTGGATTTGGAGGAATCCGCTGTCTATACGGGATAGGCATATTGATAATTTTGAAATTAGAGTTGGTGAAGGTTGTAACAATATGATTTGGATTGATCCTTGGTGTTCAGGAGGTAAAACTCTTTCTAATATTCTAGGTAGCCATTTCTTAGCTAGATTTGGTGATCCCTCAAAGAAAAGGAGGCAACCAGAAACCTGAATACCAGATCCGAGCTTAAAAACAACTTAAAAAAAACCTTTGAGCTCATAGAGAACACAACCATAGGGCCAAAGTCCCAAAGTAGATATTCAACCTCCCAAACTTATCCGCAAGCACCACAAAAGTATGCTACATGTACTTGAAGCCCAGAAAGGACACCATCTCTTAACAATATATATGAGGAAAAACATAATTATCACAATAAACCATATGTTCTACCCTTCTATGCTCCCGTAATTGCAAGATCTTCCTGTCTATTAAATTCTTATCTATGTGCATACATCCTTCCACTCAAACAGTTTCTAAAATCTCTTAGCATAGCTACTCATTCAAGCAGCAACACCTAGCCAGGAGGTCTAACACTAGGCAATATATACTACAGAAGCTATCAAGTTAGGAAGGAACAATAAATTAAAATTATATTTATCTAATATTCTATGCAAAGTCAACAACAAATACTCAGGAAAAACAAAATCTAGTCATGGCTATAGAGTTGATCTAAGGTAGTGACTGTTTTTCCCATAAATGATGAAGAACACTAGTGTCATCCATTGACAGAGAAAACTAGGTCATCCATTGATGAAGAACATATAATTCATAGAATGATCTAATCTAATAAGATGAGTTTAAATCATTACTAATTTTTTCCCGTAAATTTCTAATTGACAAAATAGATAGTGTGGAGTCAGGATTCTGGGCACTATGTTAGTGAAGAAAAGGGGTAAGAGGAGAGTGGCTTTGTCAACTAGACTATATATGATCAAATTTTCTATATATCAATTAAGTGGTGACTAGACTCTTACATGTTCCATTTGACCCATATAATTTTAATAAATCATTACACTTAGCTTACTACATGTCTATTTTTAAACATCAACCCATTCTCAGTCCATAGTAATATTACCCAGTTATCAAACATCACAATGTGAGTTCCAAATGAAGGCTATAAGGTTTGAGATTTAATTTATATGGCTATTTTATGTAAAGAGGAGATATGTTATAGGAAACTCAAAATTTGGATACACAAATGAAGAAAGAAGCAAACACTGGCAGTAATTAACAGATTACAGTAAACTATTGGGATACACATATGAAGAAATAAGCAAGCATTGGCAGTGAACAGTACATTACAGTGAACTCAAATCTGGGATACACATGAAGAAGGATGCACATTGGAATCGTTACCTAAAACTAAATGACCAACACATGATTGAATCAAACAACATAACAACAAGAAAGCACAACAGTTGCAAGAGAATAATAAAACAAGTAGCACAGAAAAAAGATGCAGTTTTAGTAACAGTACCTTTTCCCACGCTTCCGGCCAATGGACATAAGCAACGAGATTAAAACGGAAGAAGAAGAAGAACAATGGACGTTGCAAGAGAAGAACTGGAGCAGAGGCGGTTGGGCAGCTTATGGGTGTCAGATCAAGGAAAAGAGACCAGTAGCTTGATCCAAGGTTGAAGTAGGTTCAGAGCACCTGCTGGGCGCCACCTGAGTCGGGTGTCGCTGGTTTCACTGGGATCCGACACGATATGGCTACTCCTGGCCGTGGAATTGGAAGTCGGCCAGACGGTCGACGATTGGAGTTACGACCTGCTACAGTTGGGGTGGCAGGAGCAGTTGGGGCGCCGTCCAGGAGGTAGTTGGGGCGCCGTCCGGGAGGTAGGCGCGGTTGCAGCTGGGTGCGACCAGTGGGATTTGGGAAATGCTAAGCGACTGGGGTCGTGGGGTTGCTGAGGCTGGGCGGCATTAAGCTGGAGCAGACCCTGGCCGTGGAGTGATGGAGGCCTGGTCAACGGACTGAAGGCGTGGTCGATGGAATCAAGGAGGCGCCGAGGACGAGTGGCTAGTCGTGGCGGCTGATCAGTGCTTCCCTAGTTCGTCATTGTGCAGAGGGACGAGTGGGGAGGGTTTTTCTTTTCCTTTTTAATTTTGATATCCAAATGTTGTATTTTAGAATTGAGGGAAGGGAAATGAGATGGAGGGAAGGGATATGAGATGGAGGGAAACATTTGTCATGGTATTTTTCAAGGGATGATTAGTGAGTAATGTATTTGTGAGGGATTAGTATTTGTAAAGATGTTAAAAAACAGTTGAGGGATTTGGTCCCATATTTGAAGGATGAGCCCTCACAAATAGCCATCATTATTCACAATCTATGGTTCCTCATAAATGTTCTTCAACAAAGGCCAAATTTTTTGTAGTGAACTCATCAACTTCTTCTTCAATAATTGAAAAGAACGCTGACACTTGACATTCCAAATAAATGGAACACCCTTTCTAGTCAACTTAGTCAAAGGTAACAATACAACACTGAAATTATTAATGAACCTCCTGTAATAACTTGCCAAACCTAGGAAGCTTCAAACTTTAGTCAGTGTCTTAGGCTGCTCCCACTCTAGCACTGACTCTGCCTTCTTAGGGTCTACACAAATACCCTTTTTAGATATGATATGACCAAGGAAAGACACCTTAGTCTGCCAAAACTTGCATTTACTGAACTTAGCATGTAACTTATGTTGCCTTAACAACTCCAATGCTTGACAAAGATGTTGCTCATGATGTTGACTATTTCTATAGTATATAAAGATGTCATCTACAAACACCACCACAAATGCATCAAGATACGATATGAACACCCTATTCATCAGGTTCATAAACATTGTTGGCACATTGGTTATCCCAAATGACTTAACTACAAACTCATAATGACTATACCTTGTCCTAAAAGCAGTCTTAGGCATGCCATCCACCTTGATCCCAACTGATGATATCCATCCACAAGTCTATCTTGTAAAACACTAAAGCACCGCTCAAATAATCAAACAAATCATCAATCCTCGACAATGAATACTTGTCCTTCACTATAACCTTGTTCAACTATTGGTAGCCTATGCACAGTCTCATCAAACCATCCTTCTTCTACTCGAACAAAACTAAAGCGCCCTAAATGGAAGTGCTTGGTCATATAAAGTTTTTCTCTAGAAACTCCTACAACGATTTCTTCAACTCATTTATCTCAACTAGTGCCATCCCATAGGGTGCCTGAGCTATGGATTGTGTTCCAAGAACTAGATTGATATCAAAATTAATCTCTCTAGTGATGGAACACCATGAAACTCATGTTGAAAAACATCTTCAACCTCACATATCATTGATGCATCCTGGATACTAGGACTCATCACCTTGGTATCCACTATAAGGGCTAAGAAAGCTTCACACCCCTATCTCATTAGCTACTCTGCTTTCACAACCAACACAAAACAAGTATGAAGAATCTTCCTATCTCCTTGGATGGATCAAGAGACACCCCCACCATAAAACATCATGACCTTGGAACTATAGTCTAAAACTACCTTGTAACTCTCCAAGGTATCCATCCCTGAGATCACATCGAATCAAATCATATAAAGTGGCATGAGTCCACTTGAATGGTGTGTCCTGACAAGAAAGAATGCAAGATGGACTGCTTTTGCAACACAATGGAACCATCCAAAGGGGTTTCTATCAAGATGGTATCATATCTACTACAAATAGCATGTTACAACCTTTTATGTATCATTCATTTTCTTATTTAGATTCCTTGCCATTTGCTTAAGAATTAGTATAAGTAGTGTATTTCATTGCTCTTTCTTGTTAACTATTTATCATTCTTATGTGAGTCTCCTCATGCTATCATATTTCTTATTCACCTTCCAAGAGTTACTTCATCACATTTCCACATTCTTACCTTTAATAAATATCATATCCATTTAATCTATTTTACATATAATCATAATTTTACCTTAACTCTTTCTTTCACATATGTATTGGTCTGAGATTAACTCAGCTTTCACTCTGTTCATCTATCATTGTTCTTATTTATTATCTCGAGCCACACTTATCATTGAAGTTCTCCTCTACTTATACAAATTTTACACCTTAAATCATTTTGTTAACACAGATTCATATCTATTACCTCATTATCTTCTAGAATCACAATTATAGTAACTCCCAAATTACATTATTTATATTCATAGTTAAGCTTAAAGGTGTCATATCTTTTTCTTTAATTGCCAAAAGCTCTAGTTTTAATGAATCAAGATATGATTTTTATCTTTCTTCAGTGGTAATATTAATATATTTTCATCATGATTTCTTATTTATTATGCTCTTTGGATTATTTCCAACTGGCTACTTGGTCAGAGTAATCAAAAGGATAACAATCAAGGAGTTCCACACTTAGCCTTCCCTCAATAATTAAATACCTGACTCGGGAACCCACGTACTGAGTTTATGTAATATGCATTTTGTTCATGTCATGTTCATCACTTATTTATCATACTATACCTAATTCCTATAATCCATGTATACTCAACAAACACTAAGCTCTGATACCACCAAATGTGGCAACCCGCCATGCTAAATGAGATTACTAAAAACTAAAATACAGTAAATCACTAATTAATCACCTCACTAAAAAGGGGCATAATCAAAACCATTTTAAACTTCTTCAATCAAGACCAAGAACATTTACATGGAGGTTCAACATATTGCACAAAAGAATATAATGTACCAGGTATCTTTACAACTATTTTGTGGCCTTAGCCACAACCCGTATATAAAAGATATTGTTTAGATATTTACATCATATACAATTATCAGTAGGCTACCAAAAACTCGAGTCAGTGAAACATCATCTACAAAACCTTCCCTCCCAAACCTGGTAATATAAGGATGACTCTAGGACACACTAAATAACTAGCCATCTTTCTTCTATGGATCTCCAAACTCCTCCTCAGCGCCACGGGTCTGACGGTGCTGCTAACGATCAACTAAAAAGATGTGGTGACCTACAAGGTGAGACCCATGTCCCAGTGAGAGATATAACTCTCAATAATGTTTATTTGTTACAACAAATTATATAATCAAATGGATATAGCAGATAATATTACAAAATTGAAATGCCAAGTATAATCTTCATTAAGAACAATCATGTCCAAAGGCTTAATTGCAATATTAGAAGATCAGCATATTTCACAAAGGATCATACATAGCTAACACCATAAGCACGGTTGATTTCTATAACCGTATTATGCATCATCTAGAAAGTAAAAGAAACAATCTAGGGTTATCATTCCAGGTGAATCGATGAATAACCCTATCAGATATGCTATACAATTGAATTACAAATTTTATCAAACCCTGGGGAGTTTGAGGTGTACCACTCAAACTTCCAGTTGACCATTACAAAGTTGCAATCATCTCTATACAAGATCGAGGAGAGTTAGAATCCTAAGATCTCTTCCCCTCAATCAATGCGAGTCTACCGCATTGACATGTCAGTCAAACTACAATCAGCCTAGTTTGCCATGGGTACACAAGCCACGACACTAGAAACTAGGGTATTCAACCCTAAAAATCTAAGGTATGATGGCAGCTATCCTCAATCACATCACATATACATATTCATCAGAGACACAACCTCAACCATTGTCCAAAACTTTAGGATCAGGAACAAAAGGATATATCCTCCCTGCACCCACATATACTCAACAATATATGACTCTGAGTTTCCATTCGGGAATACTCATTTTACTATCCAGTAAGTCCTAACACCGGAGTAGTTCTACATCACAAGGCACTACATGATTAGGGTTTCATTTGATTAGTTAAGCCAATTGGATGGATTCAGGCTACATCAAACAATATACATACAAACAACTATATTGTTCCTATGAGAATAATTGGTATATAAAAACTTCAGAAGGTATAAAACATATGAAACACATGCCTTATCACAACATCATAGTATACAATCCCATTGTTATCCTAGAAAATAACTAACTTCCATTAGGGTTCAAAACACCCCACAAATGTCATTCATGCCATACAACATTACTTCCTGAAGGAACATCATTATCATTCATTACCCTACAGAGGGTTCAACATATTGCCAACAAACTTATTACCTTCATACCTAGCATAAGGGTTCAAAAATTATAAGAGTTATGACATTCTCAAGAGTAACATAACAGAGTTACCTTTAGCAATATGAATTATGTTCGTTCATAATTTTAACATTATTGGAAGATACAAGTATTAAAACATCACTACTTCACCATTACAAGAATGATGTAACAATGTAGATTGGATTTGTATCACAAATCAACATTCATAGACAAACCATCGATCCATTAGCATACTTAGGTAAGCACATAGGTAAACCATCGTTTCTTTTAGGTCTTAGCCAAATGTCAAACCATCAGTTCCTTCAAGGACTTAACCAAAAAAACAAGTAATTGGTTCATTTAAAGACTTAGCCAAAAACATCAGTTCTCATACCAAGCATACTCATCATTTTATTCGTGTACTCAGATAAACCACCGATTTGTTAATGTACTTAGCAAATGGAAATCATCCTTTCATACCTTCAAAACTATCCTTTCATACCTTCCAAACCAAGGTAGTCCATGTCCATACTAGAAGGAACGTTTATATGATCTAAGGATAGTATAACAATAGACAACTATCATGCATGCTTACAAAGTAGTGCACATAAGATCATCTTTTTCCATAATAACAAGTTTTTTTGGTAAAATCTATATAGAACAAGTTAAAAGCAAGCAAGAAATGGGTTGAAGGTTATAAATCTTACCTCAAGATAAAGATGTACGTCAAAACATTAAGGTGACTCAAAAAGTGAAGATGGAAATCCTAGCTTTGCACTCCCAAAGATCTAAGGAAGCTCCTTTCTTAAAAAATAAGGCAGCTCTAGGGAAAAAGAGAATAGAAAAGGGTTTCTTCAACGACATGGATGAGTTTCCATCAAGAAATCTAGTGTTCCACCCATGGATGAATAAATAAGAAGAAGAAAAGCAAGAAATTTAGGTTAGAGAAGAATATCTTACTTGTTTAGGGCAAGACAGTAGGCTAGGAAGCTCCAAACAACCCTGAGATTCTTGATCCAAACTCTAGAGAAACATGCATCCATGATCCATCCAAGATTCATCCACAAGAGGTTCTTCCTTCACAAAATGATGGGTTGGTCTCTCTAGTAGAAATAACAAGCGGGAGAAAAAAAGGTTCATTTGGTAGAGGAGTGAAGGCTATATATATCCTAGAAGATAGAGAAAGGTGGTCAAATGGTTGAAAAAACTGACTTGCCGTGTGCCAAAACCCAAAACGAATCTTTTTCATACATGTCAAAAATTTCATCAGATCTTTCATCAAGGACATCCATTGATTCATTCCTTAGTGAAATCATCAAGATGTACTATCAAAGAAACCATCATATTCTAGGGTATACTTAGTCATTTTGCAAACTCTGATCTTCCATTGGATTATGTACTTCAACCAGGGTAACCATTAGATTAGGGACCTCAAGGAAAGGCCATTAGATCCTCTACTACAAAGAGGAACCATCAAATCATTCAACCACTAGGTGAAACCATTGATTCGTCCCATACTTAGAAAAACCATCGATTTCATACTTAGTTGAAAATCCATTGATTCTCAACCTACAAAGGAAAGGGACAACATCTGATGGTACATGTAGGTACCCAAAGGTGAAACTATTTCAAAACTTATGAAGAGTATTACAAAGTACGACATGCATATGTGAAAATTATAGTTTGAATCGTAGAAATGGGAAATTTTCATAAAGGTCCACATAACCACATAAATTGCCAAACTTAAGCAAACAAAGTACAAACTAAACCAAATTTGAAACTTAGCTATATCACATGATATCAAGGCATGAAATAAGGTTTTATTAAGGAATTAAGCACCCAATTAAGTTCATCAAGCATGTTTAACCAAAAATCTAGGTCGGGGGTCTTACACATCTCCTCTAGGAGATGAAATTTTTTATTTACTTGTGAAGAACATCAATATGAAAAATGACGTAGAAACTACTATGTGTGGTCTTGATGACACGCAAATTATGTTGTTTGAAAATTCCTTAGATAAAAACAAACATGGTGTAGAAGTAGTCCTCATCAACCTAGTACGAGAAAACATCCCTATTTCCCTATGGCTACATTTTGATGCCACAAAGAATCTCACTGAATACAAAGCCTACATCCTAGGCCTACAAGTAGCCAAGAAGATGGGTACCCAAAATCCAGACATCATTGGAGACTCTCTACTCATCTTGTTGCAACTCAACTATGAGTATAATATAAGAAAAACCATACTAGTATATTCTTGGAGTTTCTCTTGAATCTTGATAAAGAGTTTGATGAGATCAAATTCACCCAATATAAGAGACTCAAGAACAAGTACACTAATGCACTAGTGACCTTGACAACATCTAAGATATAGACAACTTCTTAGTTGAAGTCAAGATACTATCTCAAGTGGCCTATTGCATGCAAATGAAGGTGACCCGTGTGGCCAACAATCATCATTGGTTCTATGACATCCAAAAATCATTCATAATGGCACCACTTTATTGGGAAAAACCCTAGAATAAACAATTAAATGCCTAGTAGTCAACAATGTTTTAGGAGTCGACACACTATACTAGCATTCCACCAATCAAACACTCCTACCCTACCTCAATGGGATGAAAGCCAAAATTGTCGTGTGTAAATTCCATGTAGGAATTAGCAGCAGTCATGTGGGGAATATTGCCTCACCGAGCACATACAACTCCTAGGTTACTACTAGAGTATGATGGAGTATGATTGAAAATAGTTTGTCCACAAATGCTATATCTTCTAGATACACTTAAATAATATCCATGTACCACCAACTCACCTATACAACATGATAATGACTTGTCCATTTGCATTGTGGGGATGTATATGATTTGCAGAATTTATTCCAAGGACTTCATTGGCCACTTCTTAGTATTAATCACCAACTACTAATTTACCAAAAGAGTGGAAGCAATCTCAGTCCCTTTCACTTTAACTCCACAAGTCACTAGAATCTTCCATATCATCATCATCACATGTTATAGTGTTCTTAGAAATATCATCTATAACAACCTTACCAACTTTATCATGAACTCAGTACAAGAATATCTAGATTCTTTCATCATTAAGCACCATAGGACTTCTATTTATCAACCTTAGCTGATAGAAAAATTTGAAGAAGTCAATTAGAATCTAATCAACATTGAGAAGACCATTGAGCCCGCTCAGTAGTGGCACAAGAAGTTGCACATCCATACACATGTATAGTAGAGGTTGAGGTTCCCTACTTGCATATGATCCAAAAGATATACATCTATGAGGTTTATCAGGTTCAAGATTGGGTATACACCCTCAATGCAATTGAGTAATAGAGGCTTCATGACATGCACCATGCATAGTACTAAGAAAGGTTGAATCAGTCCTTTATCAAGAAGGTGCATCCCCAATGCTTACAAGAAAGCAACCTTGAGTTGTGCATGTATCTCAACCCATGCACACAAGGTAAATTCAAATTGAAGTGAGAAGGGACATACATTGTTCACAAAGTAAATAACACTGGTTCGATACAACTACACAATATGTACAATGTTATCCATGTGCTTCCTAGCAATCCCAGCCATGACAAGATTTACTACTTCCGACGACATGGTAGTGAGACTAAATGATATCAACCAATGAGGAACCAACTTCATCCTAGGGTTGTAAATACCAATTTCAAAAGTTTTTTTATCGAGACTGATGCAAACACTACAATGCATATGTGTGATTTAGTGTCACCCCAAAAAGGACTGCCAAATTGTTCGAAGATGTAGGAAAATCATTGTTCAGAGTCAATGTGGAACCAACTCTTTCTCTATCCCCCAGAAAAAAAAACTCATCATATTGGAAATTTGAGGAAGAAAGGACACGTGCCCTTTATATAAATCTACAAGACATGTTAGGGATATTTCTATAAGACTAACAGAGGAAAGTAGGTGGAACCCATCCACCAATTATTGATAGCCTCAACCACATCTCCATCTGATACCATACCCTCATGGTCTGCCCTGCTTGAGAGAAAGGTTATTACTACCATCAGGAGTTTGAAGCCCCTACATGAAATTATGCTATAGATGGCAAGTGAAACATGTCACAAACTAGTGTTGCATTCAAATATGAAAATATAACATTTATTCCATTTGAATCTCAGATATACACCTCCATAATAAAAAGTTAGAAAATATAGAAGATTATAAAACTATAAACAAAATAAATAAGACCATGAGTTCACTACTTATTTAAACTTGCTCTCATAAGTACAAATTCCCTCCATGCATGACAACATCTGATGACACAACTAAAATACTATGGTAACATTACAACTTTGAACATTTCCATCCATTGTCAACAACATGCAATAGTCCCAAAGCCACAGAAGATCAAGTAGGTCAACAATCTAATTGATGGGTAGGTTGAAGAGCATGCAACATAGCATAATCCACTTTACACCTCACAAACTAGTAGAGAAATACCACATTGTAATAGGTCACAAAATTCCTATGTCTCGGGAGCATGATGATATTGTGATGCCCTTCTATTTCTAATGAATGTTGATACTTTCTCTTACTACCACCCAACACCAGCAAACATCTTGATCGATAAAAAGATGCCAAACAGTGTGCCAACTTACCTACAACTCAAGGTTTCTAAATACCAATGGTCTCAGAAGAGATAACATATAAACAAACTACATTCATGTACCTCTCCAAGGATGGGGTAAAATTGAAAAAACCAAGATGCATTAATAGCTAGATTTGTAGGGCTAGAGATATCTACCCTTGATAAATGCATGATGCTTCACAATAATCAAACACTATAACAACTTAGAAAAAAAATAGGAGAAGGATACACTCACATTCATGGAAGAGATAACCTTCATGTATATTTGATCCCCATGTTGACAAAATATTGTTTGTCTAAACAATGTAATATAAATTCTACTAGATGGACTCTAAATTTGGACCAACCAGGTGGACACTTCTCTGACCTGAAGAAGTCCCATAAATTCAATAGTTGCACCATTGCTCCTCTCTAACCTAAGAATGAGGAAACCACTTTCTTTTTCATATCCAAAAAACCACCAAGAGTTGTACTAGGGATTCATGAGCACATCGGTTGTCCCACCTATCATGCAATAGTCTCATAGTGTAAACCATATCTTCTCAAGTTGGAATCAATTAAGTGTGACTAAACATGAAACCCTTGACTTTTAGATCGCAAACTTTCACCATGGCACTCATCATATCTATGTCTACCAAGTCATATGGGACATCAAAAAATCCATGTATGTGAATACCCTTCAAGTGACCCATATCTTCTCTAATAAACTCCTACTTCCATTGTAGCCACATCCCCATCTCAAATGGACAATGACAGAGATGCTCAACTTCAGTTATGTATTGTGAATCCTCTAAGAATCAATAGAAAAACCATACATGAAAGCAAAAGTCATCTTAGGTTGCTTGGTAGAATATAGGAAAGAAATGGAGGAAGATGTGCATTCATGGCTCATGTTCTTTTCAAGTAGTTTGAGATATTCTCCTCCCCTTCTCTGTTATGCATGGTCTGCAACAATAATATTATATGTGGCTTTCAAGTTATGAGGATATTGATACCCTTACAACATGCTTATATAGGAAGTCAAAGAAAGGACACACCCTTGATAGGCAACATGTAACACACGGGCCCACTTCCCAAGGCTATAGCAGAGTTTCAGGAACGACGATTGGCCCCACAGACCACCACTAGCCTTAATTGTGCACTTTTTTCTCTCTCACGTGCAAGCCAGGGTCAACTTCCCAATTGGTCACCCATCCTAGTACTACTCCAAGCTAAGCACGCTTAACTATGGAGTTCTTTAGTGATGGGCTCTCGAAAAAGGAGGTGCACCTTGGTGATATGGGTAGTCCAATCATTCCTTTTAAGATCATGTTATTTGAGGCCTGAAATCCTGGGACGTTACAATATCCCCCACTTGGACTCTTGACGTCCTCGTCAACACTCAACTATATGACCTCATAATATTTCCCCATTTCAGTGCAAATCCAACATGGCCCATGGACACCCAGCTCTCGATCATAGAATACCAGCGCAAAGGTGGTTACATCACCATAGATAGCCCTTTCCTACATGCCTAGACCGTATGGCTCAAGACTGGAATGCCACATGCCCATGTGGGCCCCACCAACTGGAGGATAATTGGCTTTGATACCATTTGTAACACCCGGACCCACTTCCCAAGGCTCTAGCAGAGTTTTAGGAATGACAACTGGCCCCACATACCACCACTAGCCTTAACTGCATGCTTTTTTCTCACTCACGCACAAGCCGGGGTCAACTTCCTGACTGGTCTCCCAAACTAATACTACTCCAAGATGGGCATGCTTAACTACGGAGTTATTTAGTGATGGGCTCCTGGAAAAGGAGGTGCACCTTAGTGATATGGGTAGTCCAATCATTCCTTTTAAGTTCATGTTATTTGAGGCCTGAAATCTTGGGACGTTACACAACCCCATTGTACCCCCACATTCAATGTCGCCATACCAACACATAAAACCAAAAATGATTGTTTCAAGTCTCAAGACTTCACTCTTATCATGAATGGATTCACCATCTAGGATTTAGACTTCATCTTTAGAGGGGAAAACTATTGACAATATAATATGATGTCCTTCCAATCAAGTTTTTGAACGAGTAAAAAATAAGACAAGTGTCAATCAAGACAATTAATAAATTGGTTATAATATGCAAAACAAATTCGAATCAAAATAAATTTAGCAATGAAATATGGGCATAACCATAGTCACCAAAATATGACCATAAGGCACTAAAGGTCATCCCATAGTGACAGAAAGCAAAATGAGCATCTTAGATTCACAAGTAACCACCTGAGAGATGCCAAGATATTCAACATACCATAATAATTTTATCTAGATATGTGATCAAATATCAAAATATGATTCAACAATTGACAAAAGTTACAAGCCACTTCATGATCAAAATACGAACATATATATCTCATGGTTAGAAGTATTTTTCCTGCAATTGAAACACCAAATTTGTGCAATGGCAAGGCCACCAACCAGAAGGGATATCCAATTTTGGGATGCTTCATTACAAACTACCTTTCTTGGATCTTGTCATTGGGGCCCTAGCATGAGATGATCTTATAAGTGGTCCTTGGTACCCATGATGAGTTTCTTCGTACAAATGCAGCCCATTTATTCATATTCTTGTGACCCATGATCATATTTGATTTGAAACATCATATGAACTTAATCTATCAGATAGGCCGCATATAAAGTGTGTGCCCCACCCTGGGGGTGGATCCTACCTCAAGAGAGCCCCATATTTAGCTGGTTCAAACCAAACCTAGCCTCAAGAGGTATGGTGCCTACATGACATGTGCCTTTCCTATATACTTTAGGCCTCATTACATGCTAAGAAGCTTCCATAAGGAGGGACATAGAGAAAGCATGCAACCCAAATTATCTGCATGTCCTACCCTAATCAGTCAACTTACACATCATTCAAATACACCCTAAAATGATCTAGAATGTAGGTCACACACCTGGCATGCACATGTTTTCCTATCCTTGATTGAATCAACTAGACAATTTGCATAACATGCTCAGAAGACTCTAGAATAAGGGTGGTTGTGTATCACATATCTTCCACCTCTCAACCTTATTTGGCTTGATAAACAGTCCAATGCAAACCCTAAACTTAGGCACACCCTATCCTCATACATACAAGCCCCATCAATCATTTATAAAGGCTAGATTCTGACCAAAAGATGGGGATAAAGATCTTGGACCCTAGGTTCTTATATTAAAGAGTTTGGACACTAGAGACTTTTGTTAGAAACCTATTAACTATTGAGAGATAGAAGTCAGTGGACCTTTCTCCTCCCCTTTAGAGAAGAAAGAGAATCTTTCCCTTCAAATAATGCTTAAGCAAGGTAGACACATGAACTAGAAACTATTTGATTTATTCTCTTCTCACCCTTTTCTAACCCATCAATGGTGTGAGGATATGAGCACCCAAGGCTGATGATCACTCATGTATAATTATCTTCTCCAACCTTTGTTTTGTAGGAAAGTTCTTATTATTGACTTCTTTCTTCCACATAGAAACCTTAATGCAATAAAGCAAAGATATTATGCACTCGTTAGGATTTATGATAACATAAGGGTTTTGTGGGGTCGCCTTATACCTTATCCATGTGTAACTTGATGCCTTCTACCTACTTATGATTATATTGTTTGCTTTATCCACCCGATTTTTTGAAGATTTTTTTGGTTTTCCTCATTTCCCTTATGAAGATGGATACAACTCCATTTTTCTGACCCATCCATTGACTTCCACCCATAGTTTCTGAGACACACTAAAATCACACCAAGATTTTTTTTTTTGAATAGTTATTAGGAGTACCACTAGGATAACCTATTATTCTGATAGAATTATGTCATGATGTCTCTTAAGTTTCAATGGGTACACTATAATGGTAAGTCACATGCCTTTAAATTTAAATTATTTGGGTGATATATTGGATACATATTGTCTAAATACATATTTTGTCATGTTCAATTGTTGGATGTTTCGGTGGTGAAACTTTCATGTGTCTTCACATAAGACATGAAGGTCATGTCTACATGTAAGATTGATAAGATGACATGGAAAGGGGTATGAAGCCTTCTTAGATAATGGGATTAATGTGATGGTAGAGAAGGAAAGGTTGGTATAGAGGATGTGTGAGTAGTATGTAAGTTTACATATGTCATTCTATATGAGCTTACCTTCAAAGAGAGAGGCTAAATTTTAGAGTCAACTCATTCTAGGTAGTCATTAAAAATCACTTTCCTCTTATAGGATGGTATTAGATGAGTTTAAGGATTTTAAGACACAGCTACATGAATGGCTAAACAAAGTATTTGTTTAGCCTAGTACATATTAGATGTTATGATGCTCTCTATGAAGAATAAAATTGGAACAATGCATATGTGTATATATAATATGCAACTGAAAGAATAAAAATAAAGAACAAGCACCCCTTACCTATCATTGGATATTTGTTTAATGAAACTGTGAGGGGGGGCACTCTCTTTGAAGTTTAGTCACATGTTAGGGGAACCAACAATTGAAGCCAAGGGAAATAATGCCAAAGTCAGCTTTCATAATATAGTACATGAATTTGTAGTTATTCCTTTTGGATTGACAAATCTCACTAAATCTTCTATAGATTTGAAAAACCAATTCTTCAATAAACTTTTTATTTTTCTTCATTGTGGTAATTTACTGATGATATTTAGTTTTATTATTGAGATGTTGAACAACATGAATACATTGGCAAACATCTTTACAATTGTTGAGACAATATTGGTTGTACGCAAACTCCAAGTGTGAGTGTTTCTTAGCTGAAGTGTATTTTGTTGGACACATGATATCAAGATAGGAAATCAGTGTGGATCCCAAAAATATTGATATGATACTTCAATGGGACAACCTAAGACACCTACTAGGAATATGGGGGTATTATAACCCATATATGTATATATTTGAATATAGACTTTCATTGTGAATATGTACCCTAAGTGATGGTAGGTTTGCACATTGTTATCCAATGTAGCTTTTCATTTTTTTTTTAGATTTTATCGTAGAATAATCTCTTCATGTCATAACTTCCATTGGGATGATACTCATTGACTTGAGTGTTTCTTTTTCCTTTGTCTCAATGTAGTGCAAACCTTATGACATATGAATAGATTTTAATAACTATGGTTGCATCAATAGTTTCCTGTTGAATTCGTTCTAATTTGTATATGTTCACATATATTGATTAGATTTTTTATTAATTTTCTAATAATTGTCTCCATTTCTGATGCATTTGGCAATCAAATTCAGGCAGAACATGAATGGAGTTTCAATAGTAGTTAAATGAAGGCCTAACATAATACATCATTGGTACAAACCGTTATAGTAAAAAGCTCATAGTAATTCATCCTCGGTCTAAATTTAACACACCTCATAATTGTTGGAACGATATAATTATGATTGCACCAAATACTTGCTTTTATAATAGCCTACATTTGGATAGTATCCTACAACTACATGTTCAATGATCTACAAAATTAAAAGGAGTATTAGTCAAACATTCATTTTCTATCTTATCATATGTAGTATATGTGACGGTTAAACTAAAAGTATCCTATATATTTACATTGGAAACTATATCTAGTCAAGATTTGGTCAGGTATGGCCTAAACCTAAACCACAACCCATATATATTATATGGTTTATATAATGATATAAGCTAAGAATACCACCAACTAGCATAAATTTGAACTAAATCTCAATTATGCATGTTATCCAATTATTTTATTTTACTTCAAAACCATTATCGCCTAAGGTTTGCCACTGTAGAAGATGTTAGCCTTTCAAATTTAAATGCCAAGAGAATGGAAAACAAAATATATAAATGGAAAGATAATACCTCAATATAATTTAAACCCACTTATATAACAGTGTTATATGATATGATTTTGTAAGACCCAAAATATTTAGTTACTAGGCATATCCTATGCATTGTACATGTTTGAGAATATTAGACTGTTTTGAAGACTATAAATATTATGTATCATCTAGTTAAGAAATAGAGATAATATTATAGTTAATAGGAACTTACATTTTAAGTAAGACAATTTGGAAGGAAAATATATCAGTTGAATATGTTTCAACTATTGTGAAGAAGTTAAATTTAACCCCTCTTACGAGCTTTCATATACTCTTATTGGAATACACGATGACTAATTTATAATTTGAAAACTAATGAGAAAAATTATATCCCAATCCTTCAATGTTCTCACATTACCGTCTTACTAGTTTGAAAGATTATTTGGCAACCAAAAATATAAGTAAAATGCATACAATATCTTACATATTCTTTCATGTATAATTTAGATTAGAATATAACGACTAAATTATAACTCACAAAATTTGAGAAAATATTGTAGATATTGTCCGCATTGCACACATTTGAGAATATTAGGTTACTTTATAGACAATTAACATAGTGTTGCATCACCTTGTATAGCTAAAAGAAGAGAGAGAGAGAGAAGACTAGACTAGACTTAATAGGCATTTGTGTTGTGACCAAGGTAGGATGGAAGAAAAAGACATATTTTATACCTTTAGAGTACTTTCCAATGATATGACCTCTCTTCTACAATTCCTTCAACATGTCACCAATTGGAACTTTCTGCTATTGTCTTCTACATCTTAAAACTTTACTTTTAGATCTATAAGCTTCGCCATCTAGAAAGGAATGAAAGCCCAATTTGTTGTCTATGCTTCTGCAAAGACATTTTTGTAAAATATCTATATGATCAATTAAAAGCTTTTTGATGTTAAAAAAAAGAAGCAAGAGATAAAAACAATAATATATGCTTCACGATGTTGGCAACGTCAGTGTGTGGATCCTTCCTAATGTTACATTTAAGTGTCGCATCTTTGACCTCATACGACCTTTATTGCATCACACTCAAAAAGACAATACATGTGTGGATACTAATAGGAGTCAATTTACAAATTATGGTATATACAATCTTAATATGATGTAGAAGGAAAAATTGATAATTTAAAAAAATTAAAGACTCTTCCCATGACCTTTCATATATATAGTAAGACAAGGTCAGATATGTAATCTAATTAGAATACATAAGAACCAATTGTAATCTTTAAAATTGAAAAGAATCATTTAATATCATCTAGTCCTTCACACGGATGTCTTATTATAGTAAATGACTAATTTCTAAGTAAAGATGTAAAAGTTTATATTATGATGCCTCTCACACTCTTTTCAATGTAGAATATATTAAATTATAAAAATTATTTTGTAATACATAAGAACCAATTGTAATCTTTCATATAACCTAATTAGAATACATAAGAACCAATTGTAACCTTTCATATAACCTAATTAGAATACATAAGAACCAATTGTAATCTTTAAAATTGAAAAGAATCATTTAATCTCTTCTAGTCCTTCACACGAATGTCTTATTATAGTAAATGACTAATTTACAAGTAAAGATGTAAAAGTTTATATTATGATGCCTCTCACACTCTTTTCAATGTAGAATATATTAAATTATAAAATTTATTTTGTGATTCATAAAGAAATAGCAACAATAACCCTCAACAGATTTTCTTAAATAGTATAGAAATGATAGTATGTGTGTACACACATCAATTGTTCCAATTTAACTACTTCAAAAAAGTCCCGTAAATGGAGTCCACACTTGACTTTTTGAAATGTTCACTATGCCAAACCATTAATATTGAAGCAAACCAAATTACTGGCTTTTTGTTTAGTTTGATTCGTTTTTTATTGGTTTTATGAGTACTCTTATCGGGAACGACAGAAGTGAGCATAATTTCTGATTTTGACTGGTTTTCATAGTAGGTGTGAGGTTATAATAATTTTCTTAACTCAAAACCAACATGACAAGTCAAATGCCTCCTAAGAATGGCCTTAGTTTAGTATGTTTTCTGTTAACTAGTTTGGATTTGTTTTATACTTATCCATGTTGGAAACATCTCATTAAGGCCAGAACATGGTCCTAATGGTTTGAGAATATTATTATTTTTGGAATATCATAATTGCGGTATTATATCACCTCATTTCGTTTAAAAAAAATAGGATTATGGTTAACATACAATATAGTAGGTAGGAGGAAAATATTAGATTGAATATGCAACTATACTATAAGGTATATAGGAAGGAAAAGACGTATGCTAAGAGTTTTTGGTTAATATCATATCGGATAGCATGTTAAAGAAATAAAAATAAAAGAGAAACAAGGGAAGAAAGTAATAATAACTTTTCTGGTATCTGTAACATCATTGCATGGATCTTTGTTGTTGTCACATCATAGAGATCACATTGCCCACCTCTTCTAACTTTGATTGCTCCACACACCCAACCTTAGCAACTACAAAATGATAACACCCGTGTAGAGATTTATAGGAATTGACACTCACAGTGGAAGTGAAAATTTTATAAGAATACACAAGGCCCAATCAATAATTAAAGAAAAACTAAAAATATTTTTGACAACCTTTCATGTATATTAAAGCTAATTTTTTATTTTATAAAATAAAGGAAAAAATTATGCAACCCCTCCTACAACCTCCCATATTGCTTTATTAATATATAAAATGACCAATTTTAAAAGTAAAAGCAAAACATGCATCTATATTTCTTTTGTTCTCTCAAATTACTATCTTATAAAAAATATAAGATTGATTCATAATTAAAAGAATAAAAGATTACTTACAATTCCTCCTTCACTCTTTACTATAGATTATTTATAAAAGAAGAAAACTTATTTTCTAATTTGGAAAAATAATATAAAAGATTGCAAAGAAAATGCTCTACATACTTTATTATATAAGTTGATATATCTTGTACATTGTACATGTGTGAGAATATTAGATTATTTTAAAATGCAATATTTCATCACATGAAATAAACATTAGGAGTATATATAAATACATTGTGAGTAAAGTAGATAAGAAATTAAAACCATATGTTGAGACTTTTTTTACTAACAAATAGAATATCAACGAGAAAGAAGGCTACTAAAATAGAAGCAAGAGATAAAAGTAATAATAGCATTCCTTGTATAGACGATGTCACTCTGCAAATCCTTTTGCATGTGATGTCACAAAGTCTTTATACTTGACCTCCTTCAACCTTAGTTGTGACATACTCCCAATCCTATAAATTGCAAATAAATAATGTGAGTACAAAGATTGGATGAGAAATCCTATTGTGGCAGAACATTCGAGTTTGTTAGAATGTGCAAGATTCAATTAGTAATTCAAAATACTAAAGGCATATAATATTTTCCATGGCCTTTCATATATAACATGACCAATACACAAGTTGAAAAATTAAAAAGTAACAATTACATTTCACTCCAACTACATAGTTTCATATAGCCTTATTAGAATATATTTGAACCAAATTATAATTTTAAATTTAAAATGTATATTAAAAATTACACCCTTTACGTTGTTCAAGCGCAACCTTATTTGTAGAAAAAAATTAACTGATAAATAATAATATAAAAAACTTTACATACAATTATTCACATATCGTTCTTATATTGTAAGTATTCATATACAAGGAATATTTTGTAATTTATAAAATGAAAGAAAAATTGCAAAGAAAATCCTCTATGGGCTTTTATATACATTTTGATACATCTCATATATTTAATGTGTCTGAGACTATTAGATAAACTTGAAGCCCATAGATGCTATGTTTCATCACCCTATCTAGTTAAAGCAGGAAAGGGATATAAGATTTTGAGCTAATAGAAAATTACATTGTGAGTAAGGCAGGCAGAAAATTAAAAAAGAAAATATGTTAGACTTGTTTCAAATAGTTGCATACAAGACACAATGTGTTAAGAAGAAAATCTCTAAAATTGTAAGTAGGGATTAAAAGTAGTAGTAACCACTTTTGTGTGTCGACAACATCACAACATGGTTTCTTTGTCACATTAGAGCAACCATGTCATCCACCTCATTTGATCCAACTTGCTCTATATGACATTAATACCTACAAAAAAGATAAGATGAGTGGTAAGATTGTTAGGAGTCAACTTGCATTAATAATACTTAAACCTTACTAAAATACACAATGTCTTATTAGTAATTGAAAAATCAAAGGTAAATTTTGGATAAGACCTTCTCTAACCTATAATACTTAACAAGACAAACACTATTTTTTTTTAAATGAAGACATATATTATGTAAAATTGCTCCTGAAATATTACATTTAGCCTTACTAAAATATAATAAAGATTAATATGTAATTTAATAAAATAAAACATTTCACATACAAACCCTTACATGCATTCGCACAACTGCTTAATCAGAATCAAAACCAAATTTATAAAGAAAATATATTTTCTTTCTATATAACACCTCATCAATTGTTTGTATAATATAAATTACAAAACATGGCTACTTTTTAATTTATAAAAATTAAAGAAAATATTGTGGAGAAAATTCTACATAGTATATAACATATATAGATAACTTTATAGACCATGAATTTTGCCCAATGGAAATTAAATATGTGCAATTTCTTTATTTGACAGAGACAATCAGAAACTAATTATAGCCATTCCATCAATGATTCTATTTCAACACATTAAAATTATCAATGCTTAAAAATTATTCCGATGGCATTAAGCATTTACAATTCCACCATCTATCGGGTTAATAAAAAGGAGCGGAAACCAAACCAAACACAATAGTTCAATTTTTTCAACCTGACCCAAACCCAACATGATACAAATTATTTTAACCCAAACCCAAATAGACCCAAACTTTTTTATAAAAAATTTCACCCAACCCGACCCGATCGAAATTAACCTGGGCAGACCCACAACAACCTAACTTGACCTAAACTATAGGAGAGAAAGTAAAGTCTAGGACACAATGAATCATCGTGTATAAATCTCTCCTAAAGAAAATAGTGATCTAACATAGATATTAAATGTTGATTAAAATTTTAGGTTCCAATAAGGACTTTCATATATCTTGTGAACAAATTGCTCCAAATTTTTTATTTATATGGTTACAACACCAAGTACATTGATAATGATATATAGTTTATTGTGAATATACCGTAGTTACATGTAGGAAATTAACATTAAAGAAAACAAATTTGTACATGAAATGCTTCATGTTGGATTTGAGATCATCATTACAAGTAATAGTAGGAAATTGCAATTTAATTCATAGGTTCATTGGACAAGTTTAAGAATTAGATTAGAAACATAAAAGCAAACAGAATAAAAGGAAAAAATACAATTGAGTTGGAAAACTCGGACCAGATTGCTCTCTTAAAAAAGAGATATGTTACTTAAAGAAATCAACAATCCAATATCTAGTAGATGTGTGTTATTCTTCTAGACTCGATCCTTCCACAAACCTATAGGAAGAGGTCATCTCACTCACATTAGACAACAAGTATCAAAACTACAAGTGCATCTCAATAGACGTTAGGTACCACCACCCAATAGATCATGTCAATGGAAGAGAGGGGACAGAGACATTTTCTCTCATAGAAGAGATGAACTCCAATCAGAGAACACATACAGGGAGAGGCTATGAAAAAGGATTGATGATAGGGTTACAAAATATGAATGGAGACAGTCTAGATGGTTTGCATTACTTTTAACTCTTATGCTAGGGACCATATTAATGGCACTCACACACAGTCCTATTATAGGCTTGACGCAATCACACGACCACTCTTATACATATGAAAGGAATATCACTTTCCAACTCGTAAGAGTTAATTAAAAAAATAATTAAGTAAGAATCCAACTATGTAGAAAGAAGATGGAAGACGGAAGATAATTCCCATGACTCATGACCCATAATCCATGAGCCACATGCATGTGTCTAAACCAGCCCGGGTGAGGTGTGGTGTTGTGTGGTGTGGCATGATGCATGTGTGTGTGGTCACCATACCCACCAAGGGTGAGAATATTGACCAATCACTCCAAAGTCCAAAAGGCCCAAGAATTAGAGACTTCTACTCTCATCTTCAGCCTCCTAGTTGACCGACTGACTCATCCAGTCGGTCGATTCAAATGCACAAAATCTCAACTTCCCAAATATTCAATTAATGGACTGAAATCCCCATTTGATTGACTGGCTAGTGAAGGCTAGTCAAACTCAGATTTGGGAAAGCTCATTGCTTCGAATAGAACAGTCAAGTCAAAGCAAACATTTAAAGACCAATCGATCAACTCACCATCCTAGTTGAGTGACTCATGTTTAAGACCCAGTCGAACTCGAAAATGAGATAGTCATTAATGCAATCAAAGAAAATTAATGTTGGTTGACCGAATGGATTCCCAGTCGATCATCCGGTGTCCCGGATCATGCCACCATCTACCACCAACAAACTTATTTCTAAGGTTTTCCCCTTCCTTTCCCCCTATAAAAGGAGGGGGGACTCCAAAGACAAAAGGGTCCAATTCCACATATTGTAGGCTTGTTTATTGTTTTCATTATATCTGAGGAGTTCCACCTACTGGGGCATGCAGAATAGCCTCATATCCTATTGTTTATCTTAATTGTATTTTGACTATAATATTTTAGTGAATGAATGTTTTCCAACCATTTTTACACTCGATCTTTGACTAATTACATTATGTTCTTATAGGGTGATGAGAGCCTGGATCCTCACTAGGATGAACCCATAATCCCTTGATGAGACCCCAGATGGTGGTTATGATATTTTTATCCATTCAGTCTTGCCCTTGTTTTCTATTTAGTTAGATTATGTTCTTGTGGGGTGATGAGACCCCTGATCCTCACAAGAATGAATCCATAATCCCATGATGAGACCCTTAATCAAGGTTATGATCTTTCTATCTAGTTTATGTCATTTGTTATAGATTATGGTGATGAATCCTCAGACCCATGAGCTTGGACACCAGAATGGAAATCATATGTTTCCTTGATGAGACCCTTGATAGGAACTTGTTGGATAGTTGGTTGAGGATACTCAATCATCAAACCCTCAAGGTTGAGAGAAGTCTGGCCCTTGTGAGATTGGTGCTCTAAAAGGACATCAATACACATGGTCATGATTTAATCACTAAAATTGAGGAGTTGATTTAATTAACTTAAGGATGTGGTTTATGGTGGTGATCCCCCAGACACTGAATATCTTATATCATTTTATCAACTAGTTTTATTTTTGCAATTTTATTTCCACTTTAGATTTTAACCAACCACTCTCAATCTAGAATTTAATTTCTATTCTTCATAATTGGTTCAAAATTAACACTTAAAAATGTCATTCTTTGGGAACTTACCTTTCTATATTAAATTTCTCATTGGTCACGTCGAATGAATTACCATTAAAAAGGTTAAAATCTAGGATTCCCCCCTTGTAATTTGGTGTGTAATGACAAACATCAAATTCGGAGCCATTGCAGGGGACGGTGGTGTTGATTTAAACTAATTTGTTTTCATTGAAATTATCTTTCTACTTTTTTTTGCAATTTCAGTTGGTTTTGTAATATCAAGTATGTTCTATAAATTTTTAGTTTTTCTTATAATCTTTAGTTTTGTTTCATAATTTGATTTTCTTCCATATTTGTTTTCCATCTCAAATTTTTTCTAACCCTCCTTTCAATTTAAAAAAAACATATAAGAAAAAAAAATGGAGTGGTTGGCACCACAGAATGTGTGGTGTGAGATATTTGGTTCCTCCTATCATGACAGATTGGGGTGCCCAAGATGTCTCAACACAAAGTAAACATGTAGATGCTCTACATTGCACACAATATTAGAAAACCCAAGGAGAAATATGAAGCACCACACCTTGTTAACGAGGGAGAAGCAAACCGTCGGACAGAACATGCCCTTATCAATCAGAGAGAGGCCATGAGGGCCAAGGCAAAAGCAATCAAGGCCGCTGCACAAGAAGTAGAGATGCAATGCAGGGTAGACCAGAATATTAGGGCAGAAATAGACAAATTTCTTGGAGAATCCAACACTGTCAGACAAGAGGAATTCTTGACAACCCTAAAAACAACAACATGGGGCCTTGATGAACAATATAATACTGAGAGTGAGTGGAAGAAAGCATATGAAAGGAATCTTTTTAGTGAAGAAGACTCAAAAGTATTGATGATTGGTTGGCTCAAAGACTCTCCCTGCAACCTTAGACTCCACCACCCTTTTCTATATAGGCTTAGTTCTAAATGTCTACAATGATCAAGCAACCTTCATTGAGCGTATTGTGGATAATGTATCGGCACACTTCCATTGTGAATTGGTGGACTTTCTCAAAGAAAGGTTTCTTCATCAAGATCCCTACACTCCACCTCAAGCATCCTCTATTCCATATCAAGTTAAATCCGATGAGGTGATTCCACCTCCACAAGAACTTTACATGCCTCTACTAGATTGTGAGGTGATTCTTCTGAGCCCACTGATTTGGGTACATGTGCAATGAAGGAATCATATGTCCCTTCTGGCATAGAAAAGAACCTTGATGCAACCATTAACCTCATTATTGATGGGAGAATATATGAAGAGGACACACAACCACATACAAAGCTACACCAGGCTAATAAGACAGTTCCTCCCATGTCAGAATCATGTGTACTATATGTAGATCTAGGTGACGAGGAGTAACCCAAATGAGACCCTTCACTTGATCCACCACATTCAGTGCTACAAATAATGGATTCATCTTATACCACCTTCTCCTTTGAAAAAGATGGTCCACCTCAGTCTTTGGGAAGAATCAACTCTGAAGACAACCGACGAGTACACTATTTCTCCCAATCCACATACATTAACAACACTTTCTCCACTAACGAAAGAACTTCTATGGATCCTAATGGAGGGACTATGAGGCAAAAATCAACATCATTTTAATCAACCTAAAACCCCTTCGAGCTCCACGACCACCCAATCATTGAATGTAACACAAACCCCCTCAGTTCAAAGATCCAGCACTCATCAACATTCCCTTCTGCTAGACATTGTTTGATTTATTGGGGCCACCTAGTGATCTTAGAGGATTTCTTTCATTCACTCTGAATTTAAGTTTTTCTTGGGATGAGAAAAAATATTAAGTTCAAGGTGGAGGTGGGTGGTGCATACCGTTTCCATCCACTCTATCTTCTTTTTCTAGCATTTTTATTATGTTATGTAAGTTTAGATTTAAAATTTTCAAGCATTTATCTTTCTTCCCTCAGTTTTTTCCTTTATCTAGTCATCCATCTATGCATGTTAATCAAGAAACCCCTTGAACTAGTAAATCTTCTTGCAACATTTTCAAAAAAAAAAGTCCCTTGCTAGAAATCATCTAGTCTCCTATGACATTTAATAGCACTACTCTTGAGAAATTTGGCAAACCGTTATGGATAGATAGGAATCAAACATTGATGTGTCCCTACTCAAAATTTTGTAAATAACTTGTAAAGTTTCCTGATTTCCACAAGTTATAGAGATAATTGAATTGATGCCACACTACTCCCAATGTGTTGAATTCAAAAACACAAGCTACACAAGTCCATCCTCTTTCTACACTTCTTCCACCACCTTCTTACCCCTCTATTTGGAAAAAATAATCAAAATCCAATATAGGTGCCAAACTCCAAGTTCAGGGTGGCACTCAATTCCCCCTATATCAATTCTTCCATACCTCTCATAAATCTAATAGGGGTGTACCACCAAGAAAAGATGCCAAAGTGCACATCAAAACATAAAACAAATGTAACTGCTAACAAAGAAATAAAAATCTCTCAAGACAAATAGAGGAGAGAGCCACCTCCTTCCATACCTTCCTTCACTCTACTTTTATACCTAGGGGGATCTACATAACCCCAAACCATCAAATACATGAACCATGTTCTTGTGCAGAACTTGTGAGAATTTGTAAGATTACAAATGGGGAAGAGGATAGTAAATTAGTTTCTTTGTGGGTATTGAAATGCACAAAAGTGGTGAAAAATATTGAGTAAGGAATTAGAAAATTGTGTCATGTGATTCTAGGATATTAGGTTCGCTTGGTCATGCATGGTGGTAAGGATTCAAGTAGTGTTAAGCAAGTGACGAAGAATGGATGATATTATTATTGGTTACTATTTTTATTCAATGTTTCTCAAGGACGAGCAGCGTTCAAGTTCAGGGTATCTGATAAATGCATATTTATCCATTTTATTTGCATGTTTTAGATCTCTCTTCAAGATCATTTTGTTATTATTCTCTATTTTTAGAGTTACTCTCTAGTCCTTTGAAGTTTTTACTTGATTTATTTGGGTTTTTATAGGATAAATGACCAATCACTCCAATGCATAAGAGGCCAAATAGTTAGAGGCTTCTATTCCCATCTTCACCCTCCCAATCAATTGAATGACTCATCCATTCGGTCGAGTCAAATGTGATTTGACAGAATCTCAACTTCCCATATCTCCGGTTGACTGACCTGAATCCCCAATTGATCTGCTCACCAATGAAGGCCAGTCAAACTCTAATTTGGAAAAGATCATTACTCTGAATAAAATGGTTGGGTCAAAGCAAACATTTAAAGACTAATAGATCAACTCAACATCCTAGTTGAGTGACTCACATTCAAGACCCAATAAAACTCTAAAATGAGAAAGTCATCAGTGCAGTCAAAGTTTGGCCGACTTGACTTTGGGCTGAAGCAATAAATTAATACCAGTCAACTGATTTGATTCCTACTTGATTGATCAGTGTCTCAGATCAGGCCACCATCCTCTAACAACAACCTTCTTTCCAGAGTTTTGTCCCCTCCTTTACCCCTATAAAAGAAGGGGGGGGGGACTCGAAAGACAAAATGATCCAATTTTCCATACTCTAGGTTTGTTTCTTGCATTCATAATGTCTGAGTAGTTCCCCCTATTTGGGGCATGGGGAGTAGCCCCATAGGCTATTCTTTACCTTAATTGTATTTTGAATCCAATGTGGTAGTAAATGAATGTTTTCTAATCAATTTTGCACTATATCTTTGGCTAATTAGATTATGTTCTTATGACCTTGAATCCCTACAAGAATGAACCCATAATCCCCTGATGAGACCCTAGATGGTGGTTATGATCTTTTTATCCATTCGGTCTTGTACATGTTTTTTTGTTTACTTAGATTTTGTTCTTGTGGGGTGGTAAGACCCCGGATCCTCACAAGAATGAACCCATAATCCTGGGATGAGACCCCAGATTGAGGTTATGATGCTTCTATACAATTTATCTCATTTGTTATAGCTTATGGTGATGAGACTCCAGACCCATGAGCTCGGGCATCAGAATGGAAATCACATGTTTCCTTGATGAAACCCCAAATAGGAACGTGTTGAATGGTTGGATGAGGAACCTTAATCACTGAGACCCTAGGGTTAAAAGAAGTTTGACCCTTGTGAGATTGGTGCTCTAAAAGGACATCAATCCAGATGGTCCTGATTTAGTCACTAAAATTGAGGAGTTGAATTGGTTAACATAAGTATGTGGTCTATGGTGGTGATCCCCCAGACCCACAATATCTTTTATCATTTGATCAACTATTTTTTTAGTTTCTCACTTCTCATTTCTACTTTAGTTTTTAATCATCCACTCTCAATCACGAATTGACTTTTTGTTCTTTGCAATTGGTTTAGAATCAATGCTTAATAATGTCATTCTTTGGGATTGATACATTTCTATATAGAATTTCTCATTGCTTGCATCGAGTTAATTACCCTTAAAAAGGTTAAACTTTAGGATTCTTCCATGTTGAATTTGGTGTGTAACGACATACATCACATATTCTCCCCTAGAGATTTTGGAGAGTAGTGTCACATGCACTGATATTTAAAGACAAAATCTTTATAAGTGGGTAATGTAGGACTAAACCACCTTCCTTTTGCATAAAAGAATAACTTAACTTTTTCCTTCACATTTCATATCTACTAATTGCATCTATATTAGGCTTAACTCATGCTAACTAGTATTATCAAGACTAATATAGATAAAAATCCCCCACAAAGTGCAATGTGTAATGTGTTGTGCTTCTCAATCTGTCATATTGTGCTTTTAGCAGGTGCCTTCCAGCTTGAACAATGTCTCAGTTATATAATGTAGACTCCAACATGAACTAGGTGAACTAATACCTCAACTATGAACCTTGGGTGCAAGATTATCAGTTGGTAACAACAACACAAGAAAGGAAATGGAAACAAAGAAAAATAATGCATTAATGGTCATGCATCCAACTTAAGAATCACGATTGATATCATGGGACAACCCAATTCTATAATTGTAGCCTACAAAACATAAATCACTGAGTTGGAGTCTCTGAGGATGTACTACTAGCATGTTTTCCTAGGACTCGACACCATTCAAAGTCTAATCTCTTAGTAATTTGCAGTCATGACACTAATGAGTTTTCATGGGACAGACACACATATGCTAAAGGCCTCAATTAAATTACATAGTGTCAACCAATTCAGACAACATCTTTTTATTACCACATTAAACCCAGTTTGTGGAATCTCCACTCTTTTGGGTTGGGTTTCTACTGCCTGTGAAAAGTGAGGGGTTCCAGTCCCATCCCCAACATGTGTTTCTCAACTAAGTCCAAGCTAAGACCTTTAGTCATAGGATTGGATATATTATTTTTGGTACCTATGTAGCCCACAACTATGACCCCATTAGAGAGTAGATCCATTTCTGACTTGAGCCTGACTCGAATGTGTCTACATTGTTTTCAATTGTAATTGGAACTCCTTATATTTGCTATAGTTGTTGTGCTATCACATTTTACTAAAATTATCAAAAGTGTCTTTGTATACCTCAACACTCTATCAACAGTTTCTCAATGGGTCTTCTTAGGACAACTGGTGTATGATGCGAGTTTTTATGTACTAACAATTTCAAGGTAAATCAACCCCAGGCTTTAATCTTTTTTCTAAATACAATATTTCTCACCCTCAAGAGGATGATTCAATCATAATATATATAAAAAGATCAAACAAAAAGGAAAATTTATTAATAAATTCCTTACAAATTAGTTGTTGGGAATAATATTTAGAACAAATTGTTGAAAATGATTATTATCGAAGACTGAATTAGTGATTACAATTGTGAAGGAAATGATTGAAAAGTGCAACAACAATGTTTAAAGGTAAAGGGACATTTAAATTTCACCGCCATCACCTGCATAGTCATCTTAGTTATTACAACTTAGTAATCAGAACAAATTAGACAAGGAACATGCAAATTCATCTTCTTTCAAAACACTAGTTGACACAAGGATCAAATTCCTTGTGTGTTGAAGGTATTGTTACCCACATATCATAACTCAATATTCCTAGAGATGACCACATGTGGAATCCACGGATTCATTCAGCGACCTAATCCTAAATTTTATGGTTTCTATGTTTAGCATTATATCAATGATGATAACCAAATGATCAATTCAACAAGTAAGAAAACAAAAAAATGAATAATGATCTAATTATATAAAAATATTGAGCTTTATAACAATTAGGACTAGGTGCTGGAAATGGGGATACTCCCCATGCCATGATGAATATCCATAGAAAAATCAAATATACAAGAGAGGAGAGAAGAAAACATGCACTAAGAACAAGGAAGTGAGAATCCAAAGGTCTCTAACTATAGTTCTCCACTTCAGCAACATGTTTAGCAAACTCCTCAAAGAGGATGATGTTCCTTTCTCTTTCCTCCATATCTTGCACCCAGAATAGGTATGGAACTGAGTGTGGATGACCCCCTATCATTAAGTCATGTTTTTCATTTTTTAGATGGCCCAGGACCTACAAAATCTAATTTGGTTGGGCAAGCAGTTGTGTTTCTTTTGCATTGTCTACCTCTACAATCACCTGACTAAAACAACCAGTTAGTCGACTAGATTTTAGGAGGTGTGTCTTATGATCATCCCGTCGGACAATTGGGATGTTAGGTTGGCCAACTGATTGGGTGCCCAAATCTCTAATGGTATTGACTTTAAGGGGCGATTCGAGTCGAATTCCAATCAGCCATGAAGTGGGTTGATCATTTGGGCTCTTCTCATAAGAATTGTTCTATAGGTTAGTGGTATGATAAGTGAGGTGAGTCAACCGGGGGCCTCCAGAAAATTTGATATATACACTAATTTGGGAAGCAATTGAAAGTGAATTCCAATCATCCGACTGGATGACCCAATTGTCCAATTGGTGAGTTTCCAAGTATTCTACAAGTTACTAACTTTTGAAGGATGGAACTATAGTATTCTACATGTTACTACAAGTTACTAACTTTTGAAGGATGGAACTACAAGTTACTAACTTTCCAAGTATTCCAATCAACAACTATCAAGAGTTGTTGATGATTAGAATATCATCCAGAGCATTTATGGGTACTTAGTTTGAGGACATGAATTTCAATCGCCTGATTGGTAATATCAGTCATCTGATCTGCTTATTCTTGGAAGAGGTCTTGGTTGTATGGGTCAATGGACTGACTAGGGTACTCGCTCACCTGATTGTCCTAGATGAAACTGTTGATCTACTTTTTTTTTCTTCCAATTTATTCTAAACTTGGAACTTGGAGTCAGTAAAGGACCATTATCATGATTTGGAGTGAAGTGGTGCTTTTTCTGCATAAGAGCAAGAAATGTTATCAAAACCCTAACATTTAAGAACAAAAGCAAAACAATGAAACTAAGAAAACAACAAGATTTATCTACTTGAATTCAAAAAAATTGGTCTAGAATATGCAAAGAAAGTGTAGTGAATATGCATTCATAGAAATACCCCAAACTTAAACGTTGCTCATCCTTTAGCAACACAAAATCAAAGTAACCTATCAAATAATACTAACAGTCTGTCCCCTCTCCTTCATAACAACTGTTTATCCCTACAATTCGGTGTACTGGAGTCACAAAAAGTAACTTGAAATTATATATCTTGACTTTGTATTCACAAACCTACTTCTATGTCAAAACCTACAAAGGTAAAACAATATATCATTGATGTTTCTAAAAATTTTGTGTCTTGTTGTGAAATTTCCACAAGAATAATGTTCAACTATGGATGAAATTTTTTGGGATGATTTGTGGCCTCTTGGGAAGAAATGGAGTGAATGGAGGTATCAAAAGAATAAATGTGAATCTCTCCTCTACTCGACTCAAGTTTGTTTTCTTTTTGTTGCAATTTCATTGATTTCATTTTTTTCTCTTTTTGGTGTGCACATTGGTATCTTTTTATTTTATGGTTCACCCCTATTACATGTGAGGGGTTTGGAAGAAAAGAGTAGAGGGAAGGGTGTACCACCTCTAACTTGGATTGTGGCACGTATTTTTGGCTTTTTAATAGTTCTTGGGGAATGATGGGGTGAGGGGATGGTGAAAGGAGTGTAGAAGAGTGTTGAACTTGCACATCTCATTTTTTCAAATTCAAAGCATTGGACCAATCTTAACAATTATTTCAACTATATCATATGACTTGCAAGGTAATGAAATTTGTATAATAATTCATGCTAATCATTAGGCTACATGTTGTGTTTGATTCCTATCAATCCCATTTGACTTGCCTTCTTTTACAAGAAATGATGTTAATTGAGATCACTAATGATCGAATGGGTTATAGCATTGCCAATTCATGATTCACCATTGCAAATTAATTCACTTCATTCATCTAGGTACATTGATAATTTATGTGTAAAAACAAGATAACATGAAATTGAATCTAGGATGACTAGGTAATGGAAAATTACAACTAATCTAACAAGTAAAATTTGAAAAATAACTGGGAAAAGTAAGAATCATAGGGTAATCCTAAAATGAAAGCAACAAAAATGAAGGTAGAGTGGGTGGAGTAGAAACATACCACCCACACTCCAACCCAAACTTAGAAATTTCATCATCTTGAAAAAACTATAGGTAAAAAAAATGGAGGGTAAAAAACTACTAGAATGGACACCAACAATTATCTGACTTGGCGGTGGTGGTTTTTGTTGAAGTATATCTAGGAGCTAGTGGGTTGAGTCTGAAACGATTCCCAATATGGTCAGTCGGGCCAATCCTAGATCATGGTTGACCGTGGTGGCTTCTCATATAGAGGAGGCTTAGTATACTAGTTTCCCCAATACTAAGAGGTAGGGAAAGGATAAGTCTATTTTAAACCATAGTGCTCATAGTAGGTCTAGGTCTGCATGTAGTCACCTCGACCTTCATGCCACTACTCATAAACTTGTTGCATTAGGTACATATGATTGAGCTGGTGGCAGTGTTGCTCCTTCTCCCGCTCCATGCTGGTCTGAGTAGTGTTGATGTTGTCTGCTTGCTAATGCAGCTCTAGAAGTCAAAGGCCCTAGATAACCCTTCACTATGTAGCACATGTTGCTTTGTGTGACATCGTGAAGGTGATGGTAAAGGCTTAGACCCCTCATCATTTGCTTCCATGGAAGAAATACATTTTCTAAACATAGGCTAAGGAGTCTCACCCTCAACAGGTGGGCTCTCCCTCATGTAATGTCGAATGTACACATTCAAATCATCATGGTCATAGATGAGGTTGGTTGCTACAATATAAGAGTGAGAGGCCAATGCAAGCATGGTTGAGTTGTCTCTAAATAGCTAGTAGTAGACGCCATCCTCATTGTCTATCTTGATGAATTTCAAAGACACCAAATACCTGATATCAATCAAGTAAGATGGCTTCTACACTGTGTATGCCATAAGGGAATGTGGGTATATCTAAGGTAGGAGGAAATCATTGTGATCACTTTGACTTGATATAGTTCAGAACTAGTGTTCCACTGCTACTAGATGTATAGATGATCAATGGAGTACGCCCCCCTAGTTGAACGACTCGTCATTCAATAGGCACCATAAAAGACTAATGGAAATGGCAGTGTCTGGCGTAATAGTAAAAAATGATGTAGGTGAAGATGGAATGGAAATAGTGGATCACCAGATTGTGAATATATGATGCCTTTACTCCATGCTAGAAGAAGGGGAGTTGTCCAATGATCTATACCCATAATTTGTATGCAGCGTACTTCTTTTTGGTGTGAGTTTGATTATCATTGTCACATTTGTGGAGCCATTCCTTGTCAATGTCTAAGATGAGGGCAATGAAGTCAGTGTCATACAAGGAGTGCTCCTTGCCAAAAATGTAGAAGGAACAAATATACCAGTTGTTGATGGAGTAGTGAGGAACTCAAAAGTGAGATCCTTGTAGACAGGACACTAACAAAAGGATAAGAGAGAGATGTGAGCATGGAGTAGCAGGGGCTCAATTCATCTTGAATGTTGAGAGCCTTATGCGTGCCTTGGCATGCACATCGAGGAAGCTACCACCCAAGATCCTCCATGGTCTTGTACCTCCTCTTGTTCTTGGGCATGACTAGAGCCTTGTACTTGGTGGGGGTAGGGTTGAAGCACATGGGGAGGGCTAGTGGGCGGGAGCGGGGAATGTTGTCTCTCAGTGAAGACTTCCTAGGTGGAGAAGAACAAGAGGGAGTTGCATGAAGGATGATAGTTGTGCATCAAGCATCAATCTCATTGATGAGTTGCTCATTATTTTTGTGTTGGAAACCATGACTTTCTTGGTGTATACCTCATCTTCCTTCATCATGTTTGGCGTGTGTAGGCCATCTTTGGAGCACCTTTCCTGAATATGAATGCCACCAATGTGAGTGAGGTGAGAAGATTGTGTGAGAAAGAGGGATAGTGCTTCTTGAGTGGCCTTTCCCTTACCCTTCTTAGAGTCAAAGGTGTAGAGCTTCTAAAGGAGATTGTAGCCAGAACTATCAGACAGTTGGTCTAACCCACTTCCTCTATCATGCAACATCATGGGTGCCTAGTGGGATTCTAGTCGAGCAACTGGAATAGTTGGTCAGCGGACTAGAAATGAGTCGAGTGAGTTTGCCACGCCCAGTTGGGCTACTCATAGAGAAAGTTATAAGATTGGATAGGAGATTCTACTCTCTAAATGTTTCAAGTCGGGTGACTTGTTGGATGAATTGATCGACATGGGATGGAGACTAGACTATTGAGAGGGGTGTGAGTTAACCGGTTATATGAATGTGCATTATGCGAATTAGGGGGGATGTGCTACTCGTTGAAATGGAAAATTTGGCAGCACCACTGATAGGGTAGAGGGGGGCAATCGATGCTTGGGGAAGATGAATGGTTGTTATATGAAAAGAAGTTTGTTGGGATTTAGTTGAGTAGATTCATTGTCTTTAGTTAGTTGGGAATAGGAGAGAGATTATAAAAGAGTCAGTTTGGCAATGGATACGAAGCAGTCTCAGCTACCTAGTCGGATGATGCTTGTCAGGTGGCTGGATGCAGTTTCCTTAGGTGAATAGAGTTGAGGTGGAAACAACTGGCATTAGAGGTGATTGACACAAGAGAAAGGGGTAAGGAAGGCTCGGGACTAGGGTAAGGGAGGAGTAGATGTTAGTCTCAACTCCTTGCCCCATGGGATGGACAACGAGCCTCCAGTCGGTCGACTGGAAGTGGTCAAGTCGGTGGAATGGAAGCGGTCAAGTCGCTCGACTGGTGTTCGTATGTGGTGATGAAGAGAAAGCATTATTTGACTGACTAGGATGGATTGAATCCTCTGACTAGACATGATGAAGTGTGAGGAAGAGTGATCGTTAGTCACTTGACTCACTTGCCTCAAGTTGGTTGACCAGGTAGCTTCATACATGAAAATTAGCCCAAGACAACCAGCTGACTTGCTTGATGAGTAGGGTAGTTGGAAATGTGTTTCTCGGAATCTGTAACTATTGGAAGTTTGGGCATCCATTCCAATTGGATGACTGAAGAAACCAACCAGCCGATTTAAAATGAAAATTTGACTTCAGTGTGTCCTAGATTTTTGGGTACCCATTGTAGAGTAATACATCAAACTAGTATTCTAAAAGGATATCACCTCCGCACATGATGCCATATAACTACACAAATTTTTTTTGAGAAAAAGTAACCTACTATGATGAGAGAAAGAATCACTGATCAATGATGAGCGAGATGAACAAAACCAAAAAGCAACCTAGTATAAACAGAAAATTAGTACAAGATAAAGGGGTAGGAAACTCAATGCAACTAGGCTCAACAACATGTTTTATGACTTCTAGACAACTACCTATTTCATATTGGGATTCAAATTATGATGGGGGTTTCTAGATGTCTTATAGTCCTCCACCATTGGGATCATGTGGATAAAAATATCCTTATTTGACTTCCTTTTATTTAACTTGGTCATCAATCTATCTTCCTATTCCTAAGTGAGATACAAATGATATTCCCAGGACAAACCTCTTGCTCATCAAGAAACACGTACTTCATCCCTTCAGGAAAGGCTTTCATCTTAAGTGCCTTGGGTGCTTCTATCTCTTCTTATACCACTTATATCATCTTTAGATCTTCAAATTTAGTGTTTGGTCCTTCTTCATAGGTGTGTAGGTGAAATCAAAATTGATCAACTTACATGACATTAGTATCTAAATAGAATGGGATGGTGAGGGATGATTTCTAGGTGAAATCAACATTGATCAACATTGGTTCTTCTTCACCTTCCTATCTAAGTTGAGATAATATATTAATACAATCAAGAAAGAACATCCTCATGAATGCTAGGTCCCTTCAAACTGTCAAACACTTAGAACTCAAGTGTCTCTCTCCCTAACCTTAGAAACATGGTGTCCTTGTGTGCATCAATCAAATATCAAGTTGTTCCTAAGAATAGGTGGCCAAAGATGAAAGGATATATAAGATCCTCCTAGATGTTCATGATCACAAAACCATAAGGAATGTAATCATCCTTTCCATCCTTGACTGGAACGTTCTCTATGATCCCCATAGTTTTTTTAATAGATAAATATACTAGTTGAATGGTCATGGATGTACATAGTAGATTGGTGAATCACAATCTTTGGCAAAGTCTATATGGCATGATGGAAATACTAGCACCCAAATATTCTATTCCCTTCCCGCATGTCTTGTCTTCAAGGTAGCAACGAATCCCAAAAGAGTAGGGATCATTCTACTTCTTGGGTATATTGTTCAAGATAAACGTCCAAAGTTGTCCTAGATAGATTCACTATGTCAATACTCCTCAGTAGTATATTTCATGGTCAAGAGCATCTTGAAGTACTTTGACCATGTTGGAATTTTAGAATGGGCATCCAAGAAGGGGATGTCCACTTTAAGCTTCTTCATAGCATCCTTGAACTTCATGAACTTGGTGTTCAACTTGGTCTACTTTAGACATGCTTGATATGGGGGTCTTAGTTTGTAGACGGGCACATCTAATTCAACATCGTCAACATGTGGTATCTCAACTCTATTTTTTTCCTGCATCTGCATCAAAAACTCTATCTTGTACTTTCTCCCTTTCAACCATCACTATGTCATCATCATCGAAGTCAATGGGAACGGTGGCTAGTGTCACTGGAGTGGAGGTGCGTACACATTGACTAAATGTATGGAAATGGCCTTCAGTTGCTCGGGATGTTTAGCATAGTTTCCATGGTACTTGATGAAGGTACATATAGGGGGACATAAAGAAGTAGATAGCAAGGACAATTGTGAGTCAATATACTTCTAGTCGGCTTACTGATTAGATAGCATCATCTGTAAGATATCATTCATGGACTACTGCAATATGAGAAAATTGTCATCATTGGAAGTGAGGTTGCTTGAATGCAGTATCCATGGCACTTGGTTTGGATCTGAAATTGTTTCCCTTAATTGTACCCATGGTTCTGAAAGTTCCTTCTAAAATTTCCTTAGTTCTTGAAATTTTGTTGTTGATTATATTGGAACTCAGGAGGGCCACAGTCTTGGTTGCTCATTTGTGATGGTCGATGTTGTATTAAAGTTCTCTACTCCTTCCAGATCACCGTACTGAAAACCACAATGATTTCTAGCATGGTTGTGATTGTATTAGACTTGTCCTGGAATGTTGTGGATAGAGTTGAGGCCTTTAAGTTTCCCTTCTTAATCTTGTACTAGGGCATTGTTCACCATGACGTTAAAGAGGGATTGGTAGGTTATGGTGGAGTGGTGATGGCCCTTGCATGCTTCACAGAAAAGAACTATAGACTTGACTTTTTATTGAATATGTCGTGGTTGTTGTCTTCTCTCATAGGCGTTGGACTAGGTTTCAAGACTATCATGCTTCAAGGATAGTTTCCTCAGAGTCTTTGGAATGTATTTGAGTTTAGAATTTTTTTCTACTTTAGCCACGTCCTTGTCCTCTACTCAAACTATGATTGGTTTTTATATCCTCTCTTGGCAACATCCCATGTGTTGTCAAAGTTCTAGAACATAAAATTTCATAGATGAGGAATCAAGGAATTGCTTGGTCTAGTCATCCACAACCCTATAGAAGTTCTCTATCAGTTCAATCTATAAGATACCATGATGCAAGCATCGAAAAAGAATATCCTTGAATATTTACCAAGCCTCTTCTAGGGATTCGCTTGATACCATGGATAACTATATGATATGTTCCCTAATTTGATAAGTAAGTGTTGGAGGGTAATACTTCTCCAGAAGCATAGCTTGAAGGCCTTCTTGTGTTGTGATTATGTTCCCCTCCATGGTGTTGTTCTGACTTCTCACATTGTCTATCAATGAGTACTTGAAAAGTAGATGTTTGAGGGTGTCTTCATACACATTGAGTTTCTTATTCAAGGCACAAATTTCTACAAAGTGTTTTAAGCGATCTTGACATTCATTTCCTCTATTATTAGTGAAAGCACTAGTTTGCAACATGGTGAAACTATACGACAGTGATAGAGGAGGAACCACTGCTTTAATTGTTCAGCTTCAAGTTTGGAAGCCTCTTAGGGCATATTCTCTTCTGATATAGCAGCTTTTATCTCCTGAACAAGAGCATCTCTCTACGGTGCAAGAGCCAGATCCACCATGCGGTTGCTTTCTTCTTCATGCATCCTATTACAATATGCTCGTTTCAGGTAATGGAAGGCCATGTTCATCTCCAAATCCAAAGCAAGAGGTGCCAAGCAATTCTTTGCAAACGTCGCATGGACCACTAGTACCTAAAAGGAGAGTGGACAAGATTATATTTGAGGAAGACAAATTTAAATATATTTGAATAAATATCAAATGTAAAAGGAAAAATCCTAGTTATGCAAAACAATGGGGTTTGTCAGCCATTCCATTGTCTCTGCCAATAGAGCCAAAATTTTGTGAGTTTTTATGCACTAATAAATTACCTAAGATAAATTAACCCCAGATTTTCTCTAAATGTAGTATCACTCACCAGCAAGCAAATGGGTCAATTAGAGTATATCTAAAAGGGTCAAACCCAAAGGAAAACTTAATAAGAAATCACTTACAAACCGCTTATTGAGAACAATATTTAGAACCAATAGTTGAGAGTGACGATTAACTGAGATGGAATTCATGATTGCACTTACAAAGGAAATGATTTAAAAGTGGATTGAAAACAATGTATAAAGGCACTAGGACATTTTCATTTCACCACCATCACCTACATAGTCATCCCAACTATTACAACTTAGTAATCACAAAAAAATTACACAAGGACCATGTGAATCTGTCTACTTTCCAAACACAAATTTGCAAAAAGATCTATTTCCCCATGGGTTTGAGGTCTCATTACCCACAGATCAAAACTCAATTGTCATGTAGAATTTCTTCTGTGATTGCATCTGGAATCTTACACATTTATTCAAGTATATAATCCTAAATGTTGTGGTCTCTATGTTTAGGACTATATCAATAATTCTAATCAAATGATTAGTTCAACAAACAACCAAGCAAACAAATGAAGAAAAAACTTACTATCTAAATATAATGAGTTTGATAACAGTTATGATAAGGTACATGCGACAAGGATACTATCCATACCCCAACCATAGAGACTACTTGCTCATATTCATAGAGAAAACACAACTACATGTGAGGAGAGAGGAAAGCATGTCACTAAGAATAAGGAAGTGAGCAGCCATAGGTCTCTGACTATATTGTTCTACTTCAACAAAAGTAGGTCCAACAAATGCCATGTAGAGGATCGCATTCCTTTCTCTTTTCCCCAACTCTTCCATAAAAAATGAGAATGGAATTGAGTGTGTACTACCCCCTATCACTAGATCATGCATTCCCTTTTATTCAGATGTGTTGGTATGTATGCCCTGAGATCCAATCATGTGATGATTGGTGGGATACATTAAGATTGATTTGATAAACATCAAAGGCGAGCTTCCAATTCTTTCTGGTTCAGTCATATGGGATAGTGATAGAACAGATTGAATGTCTAGAGAATGACAGTACTCAATGACGTATGCCTTCAGGTTCATGACCTGAACGATGAGATCATACGGATGCTAAGAGTTTGTACATTCTTGTTATGTCCTTAGTCGGATGTCATTGTGGAAGGTAGATAGACAACAATGACACACAAGACTAGATTGTGGTGTTGGTTGATGACAGAATATCATTAGTCATGATATAGAGATATCAAACCAAACACATAGGTACTTGTTAGAGAACAAGGTACCGGACAGACCCACCGTGAGTTTGACACATGGAACCATGAGATGGTAGTCACAGTCAGTACTCACAATGATGGTGGTGAGTGTGATTCTTAGACCTGAAATCACTGCACTCAACACATGTCGTTGGGCACACTTTGACATCATCAAATGCAGTCCTGAAACATGGGTTGTTATAAAGGTGATGATTGGGTGGCTTTGACACATGGGGCTTTTGAGGGGTGAGTGATAGATATGGGATTTTTCCCTCCTGAGGGAGTTTGATATCCATGGCCACTTGATGAGTAGGATTGAGAAAGGCGTGCAGCATGTGTGAATCAGTATATGATACTGATGTCATACATATCTCTTCCAGTCTACTCTGAGATCAAGGAAGTGAATGAACGTTGACAGGATGACTATTCCATGCCTCGAGTTCATTCGGGATATCAGTGACAAAGGAATTATACATTCGTTGTAACACCATTCACGGATTGTAGGATGAAAGTTGTTCTCCAACTTTCTACTTTCACTTGGGTAGCACTGATGTGTGACTAGGCACCTCTCTTTGCTTGTGAAGTCATAAGTGTTATGAACTTTCACTGCCAACGTGAAATGGACCTGCAGGGTCACACACATAGGATTTAACCTGGAAGAGGAGTTTTGTCCACAAAGCAATGTTTAGATTGATTACTAAAAGAGTTTGGTGGTTCAATTAAACACTCAATCAGTCAATGGCTCAATATCGTATGGTTCAAGGTGTTGGACGCATTGATTGGAGTATCGGATTGATTGAAATCGCATTTGACTGATTCTGCACAACCTGCACTCCCAACCGATCGGTTCATCCCAACCGATCGGTTCATGTGATGAACCGGTCGGCTGAGGTTGCTGAACCGGTCGGTTCAATTGTTGAACCGATCGGCTCATGCATAGAGTGAAACGACCGGTTCAAGTGTTGAACTGATTGGTTCAACTGGTGCAATCGAGCAACTTGGGAAAGTAGGATTGGTGAGAATTTTCCTTTCGTTTCAAATTGCCCAATTCGATTGGGAATAATATTGGTATTCGATACCAATTGGGAAAGAAACAAGGAAAGTCAATCGGGAACCAACCTGGAACCCCAACCGACCGGTTCATGAGTGAACCGATCGGTTCAAGGGTCCCAAACGATTGGTTCAATGGTGAACCGATCGGTTCAGGTCCCCAACCGACCGGTTCACTTGTGAACCGATCGGTTCAGGTTGCGAGATGGTTGCTTTTGGTGGAAAATCCCAAACCCTTCTACTCCTGCTTTAGTCCCGCATTGCCCGGGATGGAGAACCATGTCCCATGACTCTCATATATATATAGGGGGTATTGGGGGCTTCTCACGGTACAGCTCAGTGCAACCAGTTGCTCTGCAAGTTTTCGTTCTCTCTGGTTTTGGTAACCGTGAGAGAGCCTGAGCAAGTGCTTCCCGCAAAAGGGAGGTGCAGCAAGGGAAGGACAATTGCAGTTGCAACAGGAGGCAGGAGAGCGTGTTGGCGACTAGTACGTCAACAGGAGGGTGCGACTCCTTCCACTTCCTTGTGGGACAAGGAGTGTGGAGTTCCAGGTGGTCCGTGTGGACTACTACAGAGGCGGGAGGACACTGCCGCTTAGGAGGACAACTGTCATCCGACAGTCCGGTTCGAGTAGGAGCTGTCAGTCCCGGTGCGACCAGGAGCTGCACAGACACCGTCGAAGTCCGGAGTTGAAGACCACACATTGCGCGAGGTATTGTCGTCGAGCAAGCCTCGGGACAAGGTATGATTCCACAAACCATCCTTTCCTATTATATAGATGTTGACGTGTTTCCTCGGTATGGGTTGGGGGAGAAAATTTTTGTTTCCGCTGCCTTCTCTGTCTCCCCTAAAACCCAACAGTGGTATCAGAGCCACGTCAACTGCTCTATATTTTAGGAATATCGATATGATCGATTTTGGTTTGTTGCCTTTATTTATTGCATGCGATGCGAATAATATCGTCTTTATGCATGTCCAATCCTAAATCCACAAATCCCTAATTACATATATGATATGTATTATTAATGCACTCGATACGCGTCGCCCTTAAACGAGTTTTGTGGTGGATGTGTGTAGCGTGATTATGGCCTATAAACCCCTATCTGTGATTGGTTGTGTGGTTGCTTGCATCTCGGTCTGCGCACCGATCTTCCCTCTCTTATTCCTGATGTAACTCGAAATAATTTGAGATTCTTTCCTACCTTTGCTCCCCCCGAATGTAACTCGGGGTTTCCTTTTTTAAAGCAATGTAATAAATAGGATAGATTTTTATTTCCTGTTATGTCAAAGACCGGCGGACATCAAGATGACTGCTCAGACGATCGGTTCAAGGAGTGAACCGATCGGTTGACGTTCCAGACGGTCGGTTCAAGGAGTGAACCAATTGGTTGATGACCGGTTCGAGGAGCGAGACGAGCGGGTGGCGGACATGACGAGATGCACGACGACCAGGCGAACCGATTGTTTGGAGGACCCAACTGATCGGCTGGTGGCACCCAGAAGACCGGCTGGAGAGTACATATCATTCATGTGATGAGTTGATCTACTCGAATGGCAAGGCACAGAGTTCATCTTGTACAGGTTGCATGTGATGTAGACCTAGATGACCGTGATTCCTCTTGGCTCAAGGAATCACATTAGGATGGCCATGATCATCGCTTTTTATCGTTTGTGCGTGTTTTCTGTGGGATATAGCATGTATATGATATGTACTATGTATTGTGGTGATTGGATATGTATATGTATATAAAACCAAATCCCTCATTAAAATATTAAGTTTTAGATGCCTTCCAAATGCGACACACGTGAAAAGCTTGATCGAACAAGTGTGGGCACGCCCTAGCGTGGTGCACCGTCTATCTCGTGGAAGCGTGAAGGATGAATGTGTGGGTCTGCCCTAGCAGGGTGCATATTCATCGTGTTTGCTTTGGGTCGGACTTAACAAGGTGATCTAGATGGGATCTAGTACCTTGAGGCATGGAGATGATCATTGCAAAGAGTTGTATATGACATCTTATCAAGAGTTGCATATGATGCAATTGGCAAAAGTTGCCTACCTGAGAGATCTATGTTGTGGGTGACAGCCCTAGCTGGTCCATGGCTTAGAGGATTTCAGGATCTTGCCCACTAGAAGGTTGTACGCTGCAATCTTCCGAATTGATGGTGAGGGCTATTAATTTGAAGTAAAATAGTGGGAGCGATAATTAATTAAAGGCCTAATTATATCGTCAAATTTTCAAATCAATCAAATAAGTCAAAAATGAGTTTTGGACTAAAATTGCATATTTTCCTTTTTGTAGTTCAAATGGCAAAAAACAACAACAACTTTTCTTTGCGATCGGTCCTTGACAAGGACAAGCTAAATGGGACGAACTTCCACGACTGGTATCGGACATTGAGAATTGTTCTCACTCAAGAGCGTAAGCTCTATGTCCTGGATACTCCAATTCCAGAGGAACCCGCTCCTAATGCACCAAAGACAGAAAGGGATGCTTACAAGAAGCATTCTGATGATGCCATTGATGCAAAGTGCTTGATGCTATGTTCAATGAACCATGAGTTGCAGAGGCAACATGAGAACATGGGTGTCATAGAGATGATTCTGCATCTCAGGAACATGTATGAAGATCAGGCACGGCAAGAGAGGTACAATGTTTCTAGGGCGCTGTTCAAGTGCATCATGACAGAAGGAGATCCAGTTGGTCCTCACACACTCAAGATGATTGGGTATGTGGAGAACCTGCAGAGACTGGGATTTCCACTGAGCCAAGAGTTGGCTACTGACGTGATACTGCAATCGTTGCCAGAATCTTACAGTCAGTTTGTGATGAACTACAACATGAACAACTTTGATAGGCCACTGTCAGAGTTGTTGGGCATGTTGAGGACAGCCGAGTTACAGATGAAGAAGGACAAGCCTAAGTCCGTGATGGTGATCACGAGCAAGAAAGGCAAGTCCAAGCGCAAGGGCAAGGGCAAAGCTAAGAAAGGTTCTGAAGCTAGCCAGGAGTCCAAGCCATCTTCAGCTCTCAAGGCCAAGGGAGGCGTGACCAAGAAAGGAAATTGCCACCATTGTCAAAAGACAGGACATTGGAAAAGAAATTGTCCTCTCTACCTGGAAGAAAAAAAGAAGAAGGAGGCGACTGAAGCCTCTGCTTAAAGGTGTCATGAAAGTAAACTTGTAACACTTTTGAGATATATGATATCAAGATGTAAAGTGTAAAGCATTCTTATTTGGGGCAAGTCTTGCCTTCATAGATAGGAGTACTTTAGTTTATTTCCAGCCAATAAGGCATGTAATACAGTTATGAACTGCTATTTCATACTTGCCAATAGATAGAAACACTTTATTTTTGCATATTGTATGACAATGATGGCAATTAATAAAGAGATGTTTCAATTTATAAAGATGTGATCTTTATGGCAATGCCTTATTTATCTTGTGATATTTGATATGCATAAGATAAGACGATACCTAAAAGTTATAGATAACTCAAACAATTTAATTAGCATTAATCATGAGAAATTCATTTCTAGTTTCCATGTGATGGATAAAACTAGACTTTTTTGGTTAGAGAACCAGTAAGGGACATGAATATCTTGGATATGATTAATCAATCTTCACTAATGTAGTGGGAGAGTGATTATCCTATTAGGTATAATACATGTGATGTATTTACATGCCTATTGGAATAAATGATAATACTTCAAATGGTGTTTAGAGAAATACCAATATGGATGTCTTGAAGTGTTCAAGATCATCATAAATGAAGTGCAAATTTGGTAAAGTATTAATTCTTGATGAGATCAAAGAATGAAATACTTGGACCAAATGTTTGAGATCCTTATGAGTGTTTATGATAATGTATCATAGTGAACTCATGATTAAGGCATGGTGATGTCTGAATCAAGAAGGAATCATACTCTAAGGAGTTAGAGAATGATTATCAAATAACTAAATTCTTCTTAATAAATGAATACCCCACACTAATACAAGAAATTAAGAATCACAAGGGTTGTGAGTTCTTATATTTTTAACAGATACACCTCAATTATCTATGTGATGAGTTGTTCATATGATGAGTCAACTATCAAGATGAATATGAGGAACCGAATCTTGAGTTATGGTTTATGACCATTACATCCTAAATGACATCCATGTGAACCATAAGGTATGACCTTGATGGTAGCACTCATTGGATCATATCCATAAGTGCAAATGAGTCTTAAGTGTTAAGACACATGGATAACATTTTGAGAAGGATGATGCTTGTTGATTGCAACTTAATGACTAAGACATTTGGCATATGGATACTAAAACTGCATTCCTATGAGGAATAGAACCAGGATGTGTACGTGACACAACCTATAAGGTTTATGAATCCACTAATGCAAATGAAGTCTATAAGTTACAATGGACTAATCAATGTGATTGATTGAGTATAAGCAACTCAAAATTGGATCTTTATTTTGATGATATAGTCAAAGGGTCTGACTGATATGTCAAAGATAAAGAAGGCATCTGTGATTTAGTGGGAGCGTATTCACATTCCACATGTTGATGTGAAATGGAAATGTTCTAGAATGGAAATCCAAAAGTGGAAATTATCTTTAAGGAAGATAGAGATGTTTCCTATATGATAGGAATAGAGATCTATAGAGATAGTTCTCGGAAAATCTCTTGACCTGGAAAGAGAAAGCATACATTGGTAATATGTACTGAAGTGTTCAATATGCACAGATTCAGTGGGAGAAAACTTGTCCATGTTACATGGATATTAGTATCCCAAGGCCAAGTGTCCAATTCTTATGAAGAATGGGAACACTAAGAATAGATATGGATCTATCATGTATGTAATCATCCCATTGTCTTGCATGTATGACATGGCAAGAATAAAATGCATTCATCATCTTGTATGTAGGACATGGCAATATGATGTGCTCATCCTGATAACTCGTATGTGGGACATGATGAGTGGATGTCTGTCTCCTTCCAGTAAGGGTTACTGGAATACCATGAGAACTTGATAAGTGCTTGTGAAGTACTAGTTCTATGGAGATAAGGAAGAGTTCGATGTAAAGAGTTACATTGATGCGAACTTCCGAAAGGACAGAAAATTAATCGCAAAATATACATAAGATGTATAAAAGAGAATGTTTGTTGATAATTGGAAATGTTCCAATAAAGCCATTTAAAAGGGGAAATGCCGAGTATCAATGTGTTAGAGAACAACAGTGAATACTATATGGATCTGAAAGTTCATGAGATGAACTTATATTCCACTCATTGATGACAAGTCTGGAATCCTTGATCATGCAATGTGGCTAAAGGTTAGCAAAAGGAATACTAGATCGCATATTACGGAAACTCCATCTCATACATGCGACGTACAACGAAGAGATGTGAGACATGCAATTTGTACAGACTTTGGCAAGGTGTTGACATTACTCACTATGTTTGCACTAAGAGCACAGTAACATGTGGGACATGTTTGAAGATCACTATGAATATGATTCAAGGGTGATTGGCTCGCAGTGCAAGTGGGAGTCTGTTGGTATGTATGCCCTGAGAGCCAATCATGTGATGATTTGTGGGATACATTAAGATTGATTTGATAAACATCAAAGGCGAGCTTCCAATTCTTTCTGGTTCAGTCATATGAGATAGTGATAGAACAGATTGAATGTCTAGAGAATGACAGTACTCAATGACGTATGCCTTCAGGTTCATGACCTGAACAATGAGATCATACGGATGCTAAGAGTTTGTACATTCTTGTTATGTCCCTAGTCAGATGTCATTGTGGAAGGTAGATAGACAACAATGACACACAAGACTAGATTGTGGTGTTGGTTGATGACAGAATCTCATTAGTCATGATATAGAGATATCAAACCAAACACATAGGTACTTGTTAGAGAACAAGGTACCGGACAGACCCACCGTGAGTTTGACACATGGAACCATGAGATGGTAGTCACAGTCAGTACTCACAGTGATGGTGGTGAGTGTGATTCTTAGACCTAAAATCACTGCACTCAACACATGTCGTTGGGCACACTTTGACATCATCAAACGCAGTCCTGAAACATGGGTTGTTATAAAGGTGATGATTGGGTGGCTTTGACACATGGGGCTTTTGAGGGGTGAGTGATAGATATGGGATTTGTCCCTCCTAAGGGAGTTTGATATCCATGGCCACTTGATGAGTAGGATTGAGAAAGGTGTGCACGCATGTGTGAATCAGTATATGATACTGATGTCATACATATCTCTTCCAGTCTACTCTGAGATCAAGGAAGTGAATGAACGTTGACAGGATGACTGTTCCATGCCTCGAGTTCATTCGGGATATCAGTGACAAAGGAATTATACATTCACTATAACACCATTCACGGATTGTAGGATGAAAGTTGTTCTCCAACTTTCTACTTTCACTTGGGTAGCACTGATGTGTGACTAGGCACCGCTCTTTGCTTGTGAAGTCATAAGTGTTATGAACTTTCACTGCCAACGTGAAATGGACCTGCAGGGTCACACACATAGGATTTAACCTAGAAGAGGAGTTTTGTCCACAAAGCAATGTTTAGATTGATTACTAAAAGAGTTTGGTAGTTCAATTAAACACTCAATCAGTCGATGGCTCAATATCGTATGGTTCAAGGTGTTGGACGCATTGATTGGAGTATCGGATTGATTGAAATCGCATTTGACTGATTCTGCACAACTTGCACTCCCAACCGATCGGTTCATGTGATGAACCGGTCGACTGAGGTTGTTGAACCGGTCGGTTCAATTGTTGAACCGATCGGCTCATGCACAGAGTGAAATGACCGGTTCAAGTGTTGAACTGATTGGTTCAACTGGTGCAATCGAGCAACTTGGGAAAGTAGGATTGGTGAGAATTTTCCTTTCGTTTCAAATTGCCCAATTCGATTGGGAATAATATTGGTATTCGATATCAATTGGGAAAGAAACAAGGAAAGTCAATCGGGAACCAACCTGGAACCCCAACCGACCGGTTCATGAGTGAACCGATCGGTTCAAGGGTCCCAAACGACCGGTTCAGGTCCCCAACCGACCGGTTCACTTGTGAACCGATCGGTTCAGGTTGCGAGATGGTTGCTTTTGGTGGAAAATCCCGAACCCTTCTACTCCTGCTTTAGTCCCGCATTGCCCGTGATGGAGAACCCTGTCCCATGACTCTCCTATATATAGGGGGTATTGGGGGCTTCTCACGGTACAGCTCAGTGCAACCAGTTGCTCTGCAAGTTGTCGTTCTCTCTAGTTTTGGTAACTGTGAGAGAGCCTGAGCAAGTGCTTCCCGCAAAAGGGAGGTGCAGCAAGGGAAGGACAACTGCAGTTGCAACAGGAGGCAGGAGAGCGTGTTGGCGACTAGTACGTCAACAGGAGGGTGCGACTCCTTCCACTTCCTTGTGGGACAAGGAGTGTGGAGTTCCAGGTGGTCCGTGTGGACTACTACAGAGGCGGGAGGACACTGCCGCTTAGGAGGACAACTGTCATCCGACAGTCCGGTTCGAGTAGGAGTTGTCAGTCCCGGTGCGACCAGGAGCTGCACAGACACCGTCGAAGTTCGGAGTTGAAGACCGCGCATTGCGCGAGGTATTGTTGCCGAGCAAGCCTCGGGACAAGGTATGATTCCACAAACCATCCTTTCCTATTATATAGACGTTGACGCGTTTCCTCGGTATGGGTTGGGGGAGAAAATTTTTGTTTCCGCTGCCTTCTCTGTTTCCCCTAAAACCCAACAAGATGGACCTAGACCCACCAAATCTAACTTGGTTAGGCAACAACTGTCTTTGTTTTGGACCTTGTTTCGCACTAGTTGTACGACGGGTAGAATCTGTTGGTTGGATGGCCTTTAGGTGGCTCTTTTGTTTATGTTCCTCTTAAACGATTGGGATGTCGAGTATGCTGACTGACAGGGGTGACCAAATCTCTAATGTTACTGACTTTGAGGGATGACTAGTTTTGAATTCCCACCGGTCAACATGTGAAGTGTGTTGGTCAGTTGAGCTCCTATAGTGAGCATTGTGCTACATGTGAGTTGGTTGATCAATGAGGCTAGTCAATCGACTAACAAGTCTCCAAATAATGATGATATTTACTCAATTGGGAAGAAAATGAAGGTGAATTTAGATTGTCCAACTGGTCAACCCAATCGATCGACTAGTGATTTGCAAAGTCTTTTGGTGGTTACTGACCTTTAAAGGATGGAATTCTGATCAGCTGAATGGTAAGGTGAGTTGATCGAGTGGATATTCATTAGGAGAGTTGTTGGGGACTAACTTGGAGGACATGAATTTAAGTTACCCAATTGGTAACACCAATTGGTCAACTGACTTGTGGTTGGGAAGCGCTCTTGGTTGGTTCAGCCCATCAGTTGACTGGGAAACCCAATCACCCAATTAGCTTAGCTGAAAGTGCTAATTTGATTCCTTTAGTTTTCCAATTTCTTTTGAACTTGAAACATGGAGTCAAGGAAGAACTACAATCATGATTTGGAGTTGAGTGGTTCTTTTCCTACATAAAAGCAAGAAATCTGGTCAAAATCCTAATATTTCAAGAACAAAAGCAAACCAACAAAACTAAAAAAACAACATAGATCTACTTGAATTTAGCAAAATTGGTCTAGAGTATACAATAAAAAATTGATGAGTATGCATTCATCAATGTATCTACTGAGCTTGCTCGTGAAAAACACCATGTGTAGTTTAAGATATATATCAAACTTCTAATAATTTTGAGAGTATCCTAATTGAGACACATGAATACCAATATCATTCTTGAAAAAATGTCTGGATAGTCTTAACAGGTTAATGTGATGTGTTTTAAAATATCTCTAGTATCTTCTCAACATAGTGGCACTTAGAGTGCATAATACCATTAGTAGCACATATAATGATTTTAAGCCCTAAAATCACATCATCTACATACATATCTTTCAACCCAAACTTGCTATAGAAAAATGATTTGGTATGATGTACTACTTTCATATCAGAACCAAAAGTAGGACATTATCTACATATATAAGCATGAGATGATGAATCTATCATTGATGATCGTAGATTAGAAATACTTATCAAAATCATTAGAAATGAAGCCAAAAGATGTAAACATAGAATCAAATTTTCATGCCATTGTTTATAGGATCAATTTAAGCCATACAAAGATTTACAAAGTTTATATACTTTAGTTCATCCCAACATCTCAAAAAAAACCTCAGGTTGTTCAATATATATCTCCTCTTGAAGATCATCGTGTAATAACATGGTCTTTACATCCATATCATGTATAGAGATTTTATAAATGGAAGGTAATTCTGTGAGCATACAAATTGTAGTCATGTGAGAAACATGATAACAATTATCAAAATAGTCTATTTACTCCCTTTCTGTGTACCCCTTGAAAAACCAATCTAGCATTATACTTATAGATTGTCCCAATTGCATCTAGTTTCTTCTTGAAGATCCAATTACATCAATGGATAGAATAACTAGGAGGAAAATCCACCAATTCCCAATATCCATTCAAGAAAATTTATTGGAGCACCATTAAAGGCTTCCTTCAAAAACTTTGCTTCTAGAGAAGCCATATCTTGTTTGAAGGATACATGATTGCCCTCAACATTGTAAGTCAAGAACTCACTTCCAAAGGCCTTGGATGTCCTAGTCTGTTACTTCTCCTTGGTTCAACCATTTTCTCAAAATCATCAGATTCATAAATGTTATGTTCTAATTCATTCCCCACATTTTTCATCCTTTTCATGTCCTTGGTAATGGAACTTGTGGAAAATGGACCCCCTTGAGAAACATCCTCAGGAACACCAGATATCATGGTAAAAACATCTTCAAAAAATGTTGCATCATAAAGTTCTGTCATTATATCGATACCATTGCCCGAGATATCAAATTTTACAATCAAGTTAGATGTATACTCTCATCCCCTGTCAGACCTAAAACTTCTAATTATCTTACATGTTTGTGTTTCTTCTTTTTCCATTAAATATTTTAATTTTGTTTAATGCCTCACCTTTACTAAAAAACAAATAGACATAGCAATATATACAAGCATTATTAGAATAATATTTATGATCCCTTTTTCCAACATATAAAATTTGTAGACATGAGTAAGCACCACATCTAAAATTTCAAAATCCCTATCAATGTAATGAAAAGTTTTTCAAGGAAACTTAGCTTGCACACAAATTTCACATCAACTACTATTTTATTCATATTTAAGGATCAAATATTGATTCATCACACATTTTATCAAGCCCACATTGACATGACCCAAACAAAAATGCCATATATCAAAAGAAACAAGATTCAAGAAAACCAAATTATCATTCAAATTATAACAAAATTTGAAATAGCGGGTTCTACATGAATCTTAAACAAGTTCTTTGAATCACATAAATACCCCTTTCCAAAGAATTAACCAACCTAGAACATGGGTAGTAATTGCTTCATTACATTTCCAATCTATTCTTAAATCATCTGCATCTAAAATTTGCACCACTAGTTATGTTGTGATGAATATATGGAACATGTCTAACTCTATGAAGTGTTAGAATTTTCTAGAAGGAAACTTTAGATCCAACAATCCTTCACTTTTGAATTATACATAGTCATGCATTGTCCAAAGTTGTGGATCAGCCTAAAGAGGTCTGGTAAGACATAAATAGAGGCTTATCAGCACAAACATGTACATTAGACCCAATGTCTATAATCCAGTAAAATATTTAAAAAAGAAAAGATTTAATAGTTTAATAGAGACATACTCATCATTGAGGTTCAAGGAAATAGTCATCACATTAACCACAGCCTCAATAGTCATAGACGTAGTAGTTTTCTTTGAATTCTTTGTAGGTCAATCTTTGTTCTAGTGGCCAACTTGTCCATAAGTTCAAAAATATTTCTTCTTTGGTTTCTTGTGAATGTTGGCATTAGGTTTATGTATGTAATTATTTTTATTCTTATGATTATTATCAGCAGTTGTAAGACTTATAGTAAGGTTGACATCAACTGGTACCTTGACAACCTCCATATTCAAGTGTTCCTCCCTTATCAAAATATCTAGAATACATTTGCTTAAGGATATGTCACCATTCTTGTGTTTGAGATCCAGGACAAAGGCCTTCAAAACTCAGGAAACTTTTTAACATTAGACATAACAACAATTCTTTTAAGTAATTCCATACCCACTTCTGATAGGTTATGAAACAAGATTTGGAAATCATGTACTTGATAAAAAATAGATTTACCATCTACCATCCAAAACTTAATAAATTTATTGACAAATCTTTTTTAACATGTTGTTATCTATTTTTTATTTCTTATCAAATGTATCCTATAGAACCTTGCTATCCGTGACATGAGGTTTGGGTATACATCATACTACTTATTTGAAAGTGATAAGAGAATACATCATCTACACAACTATTACCCTCCTTCTGATTATCAATTTTCTTAGAGTTCTCAGAACTAGTTTCATCAAGTTTAGGTTCATCCTTTACAATATAGTCAAGATACCCTATCATCCTCAGTCAAATTTTCATCTGAATCAACCAACATGCAAAGTTGGAGCCATCCTTTTTATGACATATTAGAAGTATCAATCTTAGGACAATAAACAACATGGTCAGACATGTTAACTAATGGTATACATTTATTTTTTTGATATTATTGGATTTTAGATCATTACTATAAGAAATAGCATGCAATTTCACTTCAATTATCAACCAAGTTTAAGAATTAGATAAGATAAGTAAGAACATACAAAGTAGCAGAAACAAATAGAACTTAGTTAGAAAACACCAACTAAATATCTCTCTTGAAATCAACAATCCTCTATCTACCAGATGCACATTATTCTTCCATACTCAATCTATTCACGTACTGATAAAAAGAGGTCGTCCCAATCACATGAAGACAACAAGAAATGATGTCGTCGGTGCATCTCACCATTCATTAGGTATCACCACCCAACATTGCACGTCAAGGGAAGAGAGGGGACAATATATTTTCTCTCATAATGGAGATGAACTCCATGAGAGAGCATGTACATGCATCGGTTACAAAAAATAATATATGACATGATTATAAAACACAAACGAGAGACACTCCAAATTGTTTGCAATATGCTTAAATGTTGTTCTAGGGGCCTTATATGTAGCAATCTCATGCACCATCCTATTCTTGGTTTGACATAATCACACGAATACTCTTGTACACATAAAGGAATACCATGAGTCACTTTCCAACTCAAAAAGAATTATTTAAAAAATTAATTAAGTAGTTATCTTGATGTGTAAAAAGAAGATGGAAGATCGAAGACAATTCCCACGACCCATGAACAACATTCCCGTGCCTGGCTCGATGCGTCCCTACCTGAAATGGAGAAATGAGGTGTGGCATTGTACAACTTGTGTGCATGTGTGTGTTTTGTCACCCCTCTCCACCATAAGGGTGAGCATGCCCTCCCCTAGATCTCTTAGACACTAGTGTCACATTCAATCATACATATAAGGAGCACAAAATCTTTAGAAGTGGGTAATCTGGGATGAAACCACCTTCCCATTTTCATAAAAGATAAAAATCACTTTTTCCTCCATACTTCATATGTACTAATTGTACCTACATCGGGATTAACCTATGCTAACCAGTATTAGCAAATCTAATATAGCTAACAATCCCACACAAACTATGATATGTAGTGTGCTCTGCCACTGAGTCCTCCATTTTGTGATTTCAATAGGTGCCTTTCAACTTGAACAAATCATGAGTTATCCAACATAGACTCCCACAAGAACTAGGTGAAATGACATCTTGAATTTGAACCTTGGGTGCAAGAGTGTTGGTTTATAACAAAACAATAAAGACAATGGAAATAAAGAAAAAAATGCATCGAAGGGCGTGCATCTAAATCAAGAACATGATTGATAACAGGGAACAACCAAATTCCCTTGTTGTGGCCTGCACAACATTAATCACTTAGTTGGAATATCCAAGGATATAATGCTAGAATCATGTTCTAGGATACAATACCAATGATAACCCAATTTTCTTACTAATTTGCAGTCATGAAACTAATAGGTTTTTAGGGGATAGACACATAGATACTAAAATCATTTTCCTATACAAAGTAATGCTATTGAGTTAAGAACAATTAATAGAAGAAGAGGAAGGCTTAAATTAACATGGGAAGAGCATATAAAGAGAGATTTTGAATCTCTACATCACGACCAGAATATGACCCATGATAGAGATGAATGGAAATGAAGGATCCATGTAGCCAACCCCAACATAGTTGGGATTGAGGCTTAGATGATGATGATGATGATGATGATGATGATGATGATGATGATGATGATGATGATGATGATGATGATGATGATGATGATGATGATGATGATGATGATGATGATGATGATGATGATGATGATGATGATGATGATGATGATGATGATGATGATGATGATGATGATGATGATGATGATGATGATGATGATGATGATGATGATGATGATGATGATGATGATGATGATGATGATGATGATGATGATGATGATGATGATGATGATGATGATGATGATGATGATGATGATGATGATGATGATGATGATGATGATGATGATGATGATGATGATGATGATGATGATGATGATGATGATGATGATGATGATGATGATGATGATGATGATGATGATGATGATGATGATGACGATGATGATGAGTATTAACAAATTCACCTGACAATTTGTTATAACCACATTGAACCCAATTTTTGGTACCTTCACTCTTTTATGTTGGACCTGCTTTTGTCTATGAAAAATAAGGGGTTTAATTCTCATTCCCAACCTAAATTTCTCAACTAAGGCCAAGTTAAGACCTTTAGTCAAAGGATTTCTTGTATTATCTTTTCTACCTACATAGTCTACAGCCTTGACCCCATTATACATTGTCTCCCTTATAGACTGGAGTCTAACTTGAATATGTTAGAACTCCTTATTGTTTCTATAATTGTTGTGCTATCACAGTGAACTAAACCTATAGGAAGAATCTTCTTTACCATAGGTAAATTGGACATAGGTCCAGGTATCCGTTCAACTTTCAATCTAGTTTTGTCGAAAGTGTACAACTTAGCCTCAAAGGTGGACCGAGACAATTTGGTATGTTTCTTAGACATCCAGGAAACAACACTTTATCCCAACAGGAATACATAACATAAGACACCATTTCTCTGTGATTTGATGACAATCCAACTTGAATCACTACATGTTTTGACAATAAAAAGATATTTGCAGTAATGCAACCTAAAGGAACTAGTTCCCTTGTTATACTTTGACACTCTGTCAAGAGCTTTCTAATGGGTCTTTTCAGGACAACTGGTGTATCTAATTAACTTTCTCATAGAGAACACAATGTTTGGTCATGTGTATTTCATATGATAGTCAAACTTCCAATAATATGAGAGTATCACAATACACATGAACACAAATATCATTCTTGAATAAGGTCTTTGACCAATTGTATGGGGTATGAATAGGTATGTGTGATGTGCATCAAACCTATCTAATACCTTCTCAACACGGTGAGAATGAGAGAGTGTAATACTATCCATCGACCTAGTGATTTTAAGCCCTAAATTCACATCATCTACACCCATATCTTTCATGTCAAATGTTCTACACAATTTTTTTCTCATTTACTACTTTCATATTGGAACCAAAAAGCATGATATCATCTACATATAATCATAAGATGGTGAATCTATCATAATGATATTGCAGTAAAAACACTTATCAAAACCATCAAAAATGAATCCAAAAAATGATCATAAAATCAAACTTTTCATGACATTATTTAAGGGTATGTTTCCATTGTTTAGGGGCTTATTTTAATCCATACAAAGAATTAACAAGTTTACACATTTTGGATTTATTCCCGTGTCTCACAAATCATCAGGTTTTTTTATATATACCTCCTCTTGAAGGTCATTGTGTAAGAACAAGGTCTTCACACCCATTTGATGGAAAAAGATATTATAAATGGAATATATTGCTATGAACACATGAATTGTAGTCATGTGAGAAACAATGATGATAGGCATCAAAATTATCTATTCCCTTCCTTTGTGTGTACCCCTTGGCAACCTTTATAGCCTTATACTTATTGATTGTCCCTTCTACATTTAGTTTCTACTTAAGATTCATTTACATCCAACTACAGAGCAATTAGGAGGCAAATCCACCATTTTCTAAGACCCATTCAAGAGAGATGATTGGATTTCATTATTAAAGGTTTTCTTCTAAAACTTGTGTTTTGAAGAAGTCATAGCTTGTTTGAAATAACATTGTCATCCTCTACATTGTAAGTGAAGAAATCATTTCCAAGTCCTTGCATGTCCTAGGCCATTTACTTCTTGGTTCAACCATCTCCCCATAATCATCAAATTGAAAATTTATATGTTCTGAGTTGCCCCCACATTTGTCAACCAATCCACATTCTCGGACATGAAACATGTAGTAAATGGGTCCTCTTAAGAAACTTGCTAAGGAACACCATATTTCATTGGAAAAAATCTCCAAAAAATGTTGCATCACAAAATTCCACTATCTTATTGAAATCAATGCCTGAGATTTTAGATTTTACAATCAGGATTCTATAGACATAACTTATCTTTACATAACCCAAGAAAATGGTATCTACTATTTTTGGTCTCAATTTCTTCCTCTAGTGTTCATGGACAAGCATCTTTGTGAGGCACCCCGCACTAGAAGATACTTGGGACTTGCCTTTAGACCCCCACATAACTCAAATAGACTGATTATGCCATGTTTATGGGGAACTATATTCAAAAAATAACAAGTTGTATTCAAAGCTTACCCCCACAAAAAGTTGGGCAAAACTAAAGTTTGGAATAAAGTATTTACCATGTTTATCAGGCTCCAGTTCTTACATTATGCAATCCCATTAGATTTTGATGTATAAGGAGTAGCAACCTCATGAACAATACAATGAAATTGAAGGAAAAAAAAACCAACAATGGATTTGTGGCATACTATCCTCCCTTGTCAGGCCTTAATTTTTTGAAGTATCTAAGTAGTTTGTGTTTCTTCTTATTTTCTTAAATATTTTAAATTTATTCAATGCTTCATCTTTACTTTTAAGTAAACAAACATAACAATATTTACTAGCATCATCAATTAAAGTTATAAAAATATTGTTTATGACCCCTAGTTGCAAACCTATAATATTGTAGACATCAACACACACTAAATAAAAAATTTCAAATTCCTATCCACAGAATAAAAAGGTTTCCTTGGTAATTTAGATTACACACAAATTTCACATCTACTATTATTAATTTATGATTTAGGGATTAAATCACAATTCATCATACATTTTATCGAGCCAACATTCACATGACCCAAACAAAAATGCCATATATTAGATGAACAAGATTCAAGCAAACTAAATTATTATTACAGTTAAGAATATAATTTATTACAATAAGTTCTACATGAATATTTTACAAGTTCTCTAAATCATATAAGTACCTCCTACCAATAAATAAATCATCTGAAACATGAGCAATAATTGTGCTATTACATTTGTAATCTATTCTTAAACCATATCTAACTAAATTTCACTGGTAATTGTTTTGCAACAAATAAATAGAACATGTATGACTTTGTGAAGTGTCAAATCTTTCCTAAACAAAAATACAAATCCACCTAGCCTTCACCTTTGACTTCTACAGAGATTACAACATCTGAAGTCACAGTCTGACTTAAAGAGGCATGATAAGACACAAATAAAGACTTACCAATACAAACATGTAGATTATCCTTAATGTCTATAATACAGTAAGCGGATATAAAATAGCAAGGATTTCAGATTTTGTAGAAACATACCCATCATTTAGGTTCTTGGAAGTAGTCATCATGCTAATGACAACATCCTCAACTATAGATGTAGTAGTTCTCTTCGCCTTTTTTGTAGGATAATCTTTATTCTAGTGGCCAACTTATCCACAAGTCCAACAAAGTTTGTTCTTTGATTTCTTCTGAATCTTAGCGTTATATTTGTATGTGTTATTATTTTTTATTTTTATTCTTAGAATTAGTAAAGTTTGTAGTAGGGTTGAAATCAATCGGTACCTTGATGACCTCTTGTATTCCTCCCTTATTAAAATATCTAGAATGTGTTCACTTAGGGATATGTCACCCTTTGTTTGCTTGAGATCCAGGCAAAATGTCTCCCAAGACTTGAGAAACTTTTCAATGATAGACATGACAAGAAATTTTTTAGGTGATTTCATACCCACTTTCAAGAGGTTCTGACACAAGAGTTAGAAATCATGTAACTGATCATAAATAAATTTACCATTTACCATTTGGAACTTAAAAAATTTAGAGATAGAATATTTTTCAACACCTTCATTTTCTATTTATAATTTTTATCTAATGTAGCGCATAGAACATGACTATTTGTAATAGAGATTTTGAGTATACATCATACAACTTATTTTACAGCGCTAAGAGAATACATCTTCTACACAACTTTTCACCCTCCTTCCAATTAGTGATTTTCTTCGTATTCTCAAGACCAGTTAAGAAATTCTATCATCTTGAGTAATATCTCAATCTGGTCCAGTCAACAAGCAAAGTTGGCACCATTAAATTTTTCAGACATACCGGAAGTATCAATCTTAGCATGATAAACAACATGGTCAACCATGTTAACTAACAAAATAAATTCATTTTTGTAAGATTGTTGAATTTTATATTGTCGTTACAATCAATAGAAAGTAATTACAATTTATTTAACATATTTATAAGTCAAGTTTAAGAATTAGATAAGAAAAGTAAAAAAAATAGAGCAGGAGAAACATATAAATTGAGTTAGAAAACTCAAACCAGATCGCTCTTTTGAATAAGAGAGATATTATTTAAAGAAATTAACAATATGGTGTCAACCAGATGCACGTTGTTCTTCCAAACTCGATCTAATCACATATATAGAGAAAGATGTCATCTCACTCACACATATACGTCAACAGTGACACCACCAGTGCATCTCAGCGGTCATTCCACTGCCCAATAGATCACATCAAGAGAAGGGAGGGGATGGAGACTTCTTTCTCTTGCACATGAGACAAAATCCATGAGAGAACATGTACAAAGAGCGACTACGGAAATGCAACAACGATAGGGTTACAAGATACAAATGAGAAACACTATGAATTTTTTAATATATGATTAATCCTAATTACATGGACCTTATTTATAATACTTTCACGTATAATCTTGTTTTCAATTTGACACGACCACTCTTGTACTGATAAAAATATTACAAGAGTCACTTTCTGACTCAGAAAGAATTAAATATTCACAGAATTGTGTATTAATAAGATAAAAGATAATTCTCACGATCTATGAGGCATGTGCCCGTGCCTGAGCCTGGCCCAACATGGCACGGGGTGCACATACATGTATAGTCACCATATCCACAACAAGGGTGAGCGTACCCTTTCTCAGATATCTTGGACACTAGTGTCACATACACTGCTACACATAACGGGTAAAAAAATTTATAAGTGGACAATTTGAGACTAAACGACCTTCTCATTTGCACAAAAGACAAGCTATTTTTCTCTCCAGATTTATATATACTAGTTGGACTACATTAGCTTAACCTAGATAATTAGTATTAATAAAGCTAATATAGCTAAGGCTACATTCATATCTGAAATTAATCATGGAAATGCTTAAAATCGCATGTAACTACGTGGATCTGGCACATAAAAAATAAACCTCTACAAACAAATGATATTGCTATTGCTGACTAGATCAAAAACTCACTGGTGTGGTGTATCCTTTACCGTTAGTGTAAATATTCTCTACAAACAAGATATCTATAAGTTGAAGTTGTTGGCAACACGTCTTCATTGTCGTGGCTCCAGTACGGCTGGCTACCCCACGCAGGGATGGTAGTGATGCAAATATGGTGCGATTTATAGCAAAATATAACCACACCATATAGAAAAATCAAACACCATATTTACACCATATCCACTATGGTTTTAAATATGAGAAACTATATCCGTACCATAAAAAAACTACGGTTAACCGTACTGCACGACAACACACCAAATCATGAATAAATTTCTATTCACATAGTAAAAGCTATTATGTCATACATAAAATTTTATGAAATTTTACACAATATATGAAAATAATAACATAAAAAACAAATAATGAGAACATGTATGTTTATTAGTTGTACAAAGAAGACAACCATGTGTATATTAATTATAAAAGAAATCAAAATGCTTACTTCTATATACATTAAATTCAATTTAAAAAATAGAAATCTAGCAATCTATGTAAGAATGACAACAAACAATGTGTTTATGATAGTATTCTACATATAGTTATATATAATTAACATGAATTCTTTGTGGTGTGCAATTTTTATCCATGATTATATCTCTAGAACCATAACCGCACCACACCACAATAATTTTATAAATTTAAAATTATATTCACACCATAACCATTTGGTGCAGTTATGTGGTGTCAAATGTGGTGTGGTTATCCATGGATATGGTTGTTTCACAACACCATTGCTATCCCTACCCCCACAAGAGTATGTATGCACCTGTTGACGTCAGAGCTGGTTTTAGAAGGATTAGGGTTGAGTTCCTCTGTCTCAGTTAAAGATGATCTTGGCATCAACATAAGGAGAGTGGAACATGATACCGGTAGATATCCTGTAGAGAAACAACTCCTGCATCTTCCAAAATTCCCCTGGCCCATATGATGACACGTCAGTATATAGAGTCGATGTTCCTTCCCAACATGACGATCATCCAACTCCACGAAAATCTGGTCCTAACCATTTTTTTTCATGTGAATCAATTTTACAACAATTAACTCCATGCAGAAGCTGAAGAGTTCCAAAATTCTCTCCCCACATCTCTTTTCAGCCCCAATTTTCAAAATTTCATTTTCTTTTACAAATCCACTCTACAGCTTCATTCCACCCCACCAGCATTCTCACAATAGTACAATACGTGCTTTTACATCATGTGGTTGAATGTACTGTACTTTTTATACTCAATTTTGTCAAACGCTACATTTTGAATATATACAAAATGTGACTGTTAGCATTGTATTTCTTGTGCAATGTTGTGCAATTTTGACAAAGCTACATTCTAAATGTATGAAAAATGTAGTCTCATATTGTAATCTCATATTGTACTTCTAAATGTATTGTCAACTGATGTTAGTATTCTAAGTCTCGTACTAAATGTCTAGTATTATATGTATTAAAGATACAAATATTTGATGGGGCAGTAGTAACAAGATTTGAGGGATACATGTAATATATGGTTGTTAATATTGTACGTCTTGTACTGTATATTTTTCCATTTACGTATCGTACTGCACGTAAAATTTGAATTAAAATGATAGTGATTATGTATGAGCAAATATTACAATATGTAATGTTGTGTAAAATATTGTATATATGATTAAAATTTGAAAGCTATATTATTGTGTATATATAACGGAATTAAACACAACATATAAACTTAGTTATAATAAAAAATATCAAAAAAATGTGTGTACATATGTGTGTTTATAATACGTGAATTGGAAGGAATTAAAAATGAACAAAAATTTAATTCTAAATACTTTTCGTAATCTATGGTGGAGTTGAGATATCACAGGTATAATTTATTGGGGAATGAATGCAATAACTACACTTTGCATGACTGTTTTCATGAGTAATAATGGTTCATGTATGTTGCATGAGCAATAACGGTTGTAGGTAAAATATCTCTGGGATGTATTAAATCTCACTTTTTTTCATACTTCGGGTATGTGAGGGGGTGGATGGGTGATTGTGACTAGAATTTTTCCTATTTAGAGCCCTTTAAATTTCAAAAATTCTTGACACAACGGACAAACACCCATGCTCCCACCTCAGGCTTGGGAAAAAGTGCACTTCAGCATGATCGTGAAATATCCCACGTGAAGTTGAGATTTTGCATGATAGCACATGCAAAGTCCATACAAAGTGCATATGTGATATCCCACTCCAATATTTGATATGCCAACCCCCGAAAAGCACTCAAATTTGCTACTCCCTCTATATTCTAGAAATAATCATTTTGATATGTTGCCTCTCAATTTCTCTCCACTCTACCTTCTCAAATCCTTGATGCATGTCTTATTTATTGAATTTTCTTTTATCTATTGCGTCTGGATATTATTTGTATTTGTTATTGCAGATGCATCAAACACCTTATTTGTTGAACTATCATACATTTATTAGGCAGATGTATTAACCATCCTCTCTTCATTAAGTTTTTTACATCTCAATAATCAAAATATTTCCATTAAATACTAGACTCCCTACAACCTCAACCTCTTGTATTTACCATTCTTCCTTCATCAGGTTCTAAACACTAATAAGATACTCAATTTTTCTAATTTGATATACTTTATTCCATTAGCATATTTAAGTATAGTATATCATTACAATATGCATATTTCCAATCATACAGTATGTAACATTCCCACTGTACTGAACAAGCTCATATTACAGTACCCATATATTATACAGCTATACAATACTAATTCATATTTCAAATCTTATCCATTATTAAATTATATACATGCAATCTCATCTCCTAGATGTACAATACTAGATCACATTTCAAATATTATTAATTATTATATTAACCACTTAGTGTACAATCGTGTAATACCTAAGTCACATTATCATTTTATTTTACACAACATTACAACTTGTAATTTTTGCTCATACATTATCATTTTCATTTTTAACTTGTCACCTTATATATCTGGATTAAATTGATTAAACAATTCTTTTTCAAGTCTGAATGAAGATTACTTTCCCATCCAAGTGATTGTTCTTTATAATCCGGAGGTTGTCTTAACTTTTTTGGCATAAACATCAATACATATTACAATATCTCATATATTTAAGAAGTTTTATTTTACACAACATCATAATACAAGACACACAGTACAAGACAAACAGTGCTAACATCTACATTTTAAGTCAGAATGAAGTGGATTTTGTTCAGATAAACAATTCATTTTCAAGTATGAATGAAGATCACTCTTTCTTTTAAATGATTGTTCTTGATGATCAGGAGGTTGTGGTTAACTTTTCTGACATACACTACAAACACACATTACAGTACCCAAGATACTGCGTACATTTTATATATACAATATACAATACATGACGTACAGTACAAGAAGTACAATACAAAATGTACATTACAAACATCCATATTATATAGGTATTAGTCATGTTAAACATATGGCTAGTTTTCTTGCAGAAGGTGGATCATTTGATACTCTTCCATTTACTCAGAAAGATTTGATACACTATGCTACACCTAAAAATATAAATTTTAATACATTAGCAATGTACAAAATATGATCGTATCGTACTCTAAAAATTTTGAATACATACTATGCTAATTATGAAATAATGTTGGACATAATGAAAGTACAGTAATTACATAACATGAACTCTATTTTCCATTTATCAAACGAATACAGTAAATGTCTGAAACTAGAAATCTATATAACATATAGTATATGAGCAACCATGATATCTAAGCATAACTTATTGTACCTCAATGATATAATTTATATTAAATAATTAATAAATTGTAGATCAAGAATACATAGTATTTGAGAAGCCGATATTCTATTCCTGACAAAACTGCAATACTAAATCCCATGTAACAAAAATCCATTTCCTTAGAAGTATAGTACATGTTTATTGCTTGTAATTCTATTCTTTATCATACAATATCACATTTAATAAGAATCTAATCTTTAGAAGTATAGTACACATTTTTATTTAGGGAAAACACACAAAATATGATACTTGATTTTAGATTTGGTGGTAATTAGACATACTGTATAAGATGGGACATTCACCCTTTGTGATCGGTGACAAACGGTAGGGCGTCTTTTGTGATCGGTGACAAACGATGGGGCGTCAGGTGTGATCGGCGATAATGATTTTTGTGGAACCACCTGTGACAATTCTAGCTCCCCCACAACCGGTGACAATGCCACGACTACAGCTCGAGCAGGACCCTCGAGAAGCAAAGCAGTCTCATCGAGCATTGATACTGTACTTGCGACAATGTTGCGGCTGTAGTGGAGAAAGGGGCCCACAGAGGTGGATGTGGTAGAGCTCAGTGAGGGAGAAGGGAAAATGAGGAAGAAGCTGGAATCAAGGTACAATATGTTCGATAGAGTGCTATGGCTGTGGACTGATTGGGAGGAGAGATTGTGGGTGTAAGGAAACCATTCTAGTGGGAGAGAGGAGTGGCCAGAGAGATGAGCGGGCAGAGTCTTCGAGAGTCCTGAATGCCTCTTCGACTCTAGCGTGCAATAGATACATATCAGCCAAAAAGTGTCTGGGTCCATTTTGATTCAGCCCTATTTTAGGGCTTCATCTTGTGTCATTCTGTATTTCAAAGGCATCTATACATGTTAGATTACATGTCATTTCCCTCAATATACATATTTGTATAAAATGTACTTATGGACATTATTTGTATTTTTTTCAGGCATTTAGACCACACTTGATAGAAGAGAAAGAGGAGTGATCCTAGGGTTTCTATACCCTTGTAGAATCCCAAAGTGAAGTCTGATGCTCCCTCAAACTACCCCTAGTGGCCAAAGATTAATAGAAACAAAGATATCTAAGGAAATCCAAAGAATCAAGCCCAAGTGCAGCAGCAAACATCACCACAGCCATGAAGCAAAGAATGGTCGTGCAAGGGACAACCACCACGACCATGCCACCTAGCATGGCCATGCTACAAAATTGAAGAACGGGTGTGGCAATGCACCACGGCTACCATCACCTTGCTCACCATGGTCGTGCTACCCAGCACGACCATTCTACCCTTACCCCACCACGGTCGTGGTGACCACCACGGCCGTGTCAGTTTCAGTACAAAAATGACCAGCAACATGTGATCTTACCATTTTAATTCACACTATAATTCTACCCCACCACGAATGTGCTTACCCCTACCCACCACGGCTGTGTTACTAAAAAAACCTAGCTACTTTTTCCACTGCATTTCTCACTTTACCCCTACTTGACCTATTACTTCCTCCCCACCTATATATATGTGGGTGGAGGATGGAGGCCATGGTTGGCCACCCCTAACTACCTCCTACCACCTCCTAGCTCCCCATTTTCACCCCTTAGACATTCCACTCCATTTCCACCTCCATTCCACTCCATTTCACCATTTCCACCACCAAAACACTAGTTTATCCTAGTTTCTACCCATAATCCCCTTCATACCACACCCTTGCACCTTAGTAGGAGAGAGGAGGATGCCTTGAAGTAGATAGAGAGGAGTATTTCTCCATCTACACCGAGCTCCATGGCTTCTTCTCCCTCTTTCTCCTTTCTTTTTGTATTTTCCATTTCCATGAGTAGCTAAGCCCCCTTGGGTGGGCTGTTTGGGGTGTAAAATGTTACTTTGATACCATGTTGGGGGAAATGATATATAAACTTTGTAATTCCATTTTTTAATGATTATGTTCTGTTTTCATCTTATTATCCATGAATTTCTTGTTGGTTTGTGTGTGAAATCACCTAGGAATTTAGGGAAATTGCTTATATGTGTGAATTTTGGGATTTCCCCCTAGGCCCAATTCTTGGATCCCTAGGCTGCCTCCCATCTTCCTACATCCTAATCAGTCTCCCTAAGCCTAAGTGAGAGATCTAAGTAACTATATTAGGTGATTCTAGTGCAATTAGCATGGAGCCTTCTCAAGGCTAGAATGTGGGGGAATTGGGGTCCAAAACCCTGATTTCACCTCCATGTTACTACCCTCAGCCCCTAATTACCCTAGGAATGTCTAATCTAGAAACCTAGACTTGATTAGACTCTAATTTAATTGAACATAATCCCTAACCCAATTAGCCTCACAAGGGTAGTAGGGGGTGTTAAGTACTAGTTCTCCTATACACAACCTAGCATATCCATGACCAGTTAGTATATTAGTTAATTCATTAGACTCTAACTTGTTGTTTGGTTTGAATAATCCAAATAGAATCATAATGTTCATATGTCACCCCCAAACATAAGTGATAACTACATCCCCTAAACAACCCACGTCTTCCTTAACTACTTTAAAACCCTAGTTTTCATCTTGCTTAGCTAATATTAACTTAGTTATCTCCTTTCTTGCTTTGTTCTTTCTAGCTTAGCTCCTTAATTGCTTTCTTGGTCTTCTTGCATGCCTTGGTGTAAATTGCCTTTTCATACCTAGTTTAGTCTTCGCATGCTTAATTAGTCTTAATCTAGTCTATGGTTAACTTAGATTTCATTATTGCCTTTTATTGCTTTCTTGTTCACCTTAGTTAACAATAAAAAACAACCTTCAAACCCTTAACCCTAGTCTCCATAGTAGGAACCCAACAAAACCAACCTAGCTCTAGTGCCCTGTTTTCTCTCTGTGGATCGGCCCTATACTCGCCACCTTACCTATACTACGACACGACCCCATGTGCTTGTGGGATAGTGTTTTAGTAGAAGTAGATTGTCTTGTTTAGGTTTATAAATTTGAAAGTGTGTTAATCCACCCGTGTGTTCCCTATTCGTGGGGTTGCATCTACTTAAGTCAATTGAGTAGTGTGTAACACCATTGGCAGAAGTGCACCAAGCTTTCTGGCATCGTTGCCGGGGAGAAAGGCGCTCGGCCTAGCTAGTTAGTTTTGCTTTGACTTTTCCTATTGTCTTCATCATTTCTATTCTTTATTCATTATTCTTTGCATTCTTTGTGTATATTGGTTTGCTAACTTGTTTTCTTTTGTTTGGTTGTGCTTTGTGCATGTGACAAGACATTCTGGAGGAAACAAGATGGAAGGCCAAAATGCACCTCACAAGCCTTTGTAGGACTACTTCATGCTAGGAAATTATCAGTCACCTATTGCAACTACGGTCACCCAAATGCAAGGGGAGCAATTCTCTATTACTCTAGGTCTTCTTGGGCTCCTTCCCACCTTCTACAACTTGGAGAGTGAGAACCCCTACAAGCACATGGATGCCTTCCTAGAGATATGTGCCACCTTCAGAATGTCGATGGCAAGTGATGACTCAATTCGACTCACATTGTTCCCCTTTTCACTCAAGGATAGGGCCAAGGAATGGCATGATTCAAGGAGAGACATTGTGAGGTGGGGTGAGATGAAGACTGCATTCTTGAAGAAGTTCTACTCTATTGCAAAGATGACACAAATGTGGTGGTCAATAGTGAGTTTCAGCCAAATGAGCAATGAAAAGTTCCATGATGCTTGGGATAGGTTGCAAAAAGATGTTGAGAGAGTGTTTGTATCATGAGATACCTTTGTGGCAGCTTATACAAGCATTCTACTCTGGTCTCTCACCGAGGGATCAAGCTACACTGGATTCTTCTTGTGAAGGTGTTTTCATGACAAAGACACCGGAGGAGTCATGGTTGTTGTTTGAGCAATTGGCGGAAAATTCAAGGAACCGAGCTTCTAGCATGGTTTGTGATAGGGACCAAGTCTTTAGAGAGCCCTTTGTTTCTAATGATCCCAATGCACAAGTGATGAAGGCTATTGAAGAAATGATGAAACTCAGGAAAAGACAATGAGGAAATGGTCCTTGTCATCCGATGAACTACATTGGTTCTTTTGAGGGAGAAGTGAATACGCCTCACTCCTATAGCTAATCGGAACCACAAAGTCCAAGCTACAGCTCAAGGTTTGAGGAATATGTTCTCTCTAGATTGAAGTTTTTGTGATGATGTTCAAAAAGATGTTGCAAGGCTTGAAAAAAGGATAGAGCATCTCTCTTCCATACTTTCTCTCCAAGAAGAAAAATTGGCTTCAAAACCCATCTTGAGTTACAATGAAGCAATTGGACCCATGAATTCATCTCAAATTTTCTATAGTCCTCCTCCCATGCAAGTTCATCCCATCTACCATTTTCAAGGCGATTACAAGCCTTATACTCCACCTCCCCCTCTATCACCACCATTTTCCCAACAATTCACCTTCCAACCTCAATTCTCCCTTCCACCTCAATTTCAACCCCAAGTGTCACCTCCACCCCCTCCACAGCCACAACTAGCTCCCCCTCTCCACCATGAGCAAGGAAGTGATGTGACAGTTCTAAGGAGTAGGAAATCTCTTGAGCAGTTTGCAAGTCAAAGAAAGGTTGATAAAGTAAAGCAAAGGCAGCCAAGTGGTGATACTGTGATTGAAATTTCCAAAGATGATTCAGTGATACATCATGTTGATTTTGGGATACCATGTGCTCCACCTCATACTCCATTTGTAGGCCCTACCATCCCTAATGTTCCACCTCACATTGATGGAAGCAAGGAAAAAACCAATGATCCTCCATTCATTGAAGCACTAGATGAGTCGCCAGAAATGAGGAGGAGGCAAAAGCACAATGTGGATATTCTTGAGGTGTTTCACCAAGTGAAGGTGAACATTCCACTCTTGGATGCTATCAAGCAAATCCCATCATATGCCAAGTTCCTCAAGAACCTATGCACTGTGAAGAGAAGGTCGACGGGGAGGATTCCAAAGAAAGTGAAATTGATTGAACAAGTGAGCTCCATCATACAACATTCACTTCCCATAAAGAGAAAAGACCCAAGAGTCCCACTCATACCTAGTTTTATAAGGGTACATCACATAGACCAGTCCTTACTTGATTTGGGATCTAGTGTGAATTTGATGACATACAATTTCGATGTTGAGCTGGGCTTAGGCAAGTTGAAGCTGGTAGATTGCACTCTCCACTTGGTGGATAGATCCATAAAAGTGCCTAGGGGTAGAGTGGATGATGTCTTGGTGATGATAGATAAAGAGAAAGGCACCGTGTTCTCATCAGATTTCATTGTACCTGATATGGAGTCGGAGGATAGGAAGATTCTCATCATCTTGGGAAGGTCATTTTTATCTACATATGATGCCGAGATTCATGTACGCAAAGACACCATGACGGTTTCATTCATGGACATGAAGATCAAAATCAACATGTACAAAACCCCAACATGATGGGTACGAGATAGGGACATTGAACATGATAACTTCACAAGTCCAAATGATCATTTGAGACAAGGAGATCAAGATGGAACGATTGATGATGATTTTTGTGATCAAAGGGATGAGGAAAACAGATTGAGTGCAAAGGAGGGATGCATGTTTTGCAAGAATGGGCACATGAGGATGCCAAATGGATGAATTACTGAAGAATCACCAAGAAGCCAAGTTGAAGGTAAGAAACTCAGCACTTGTGGGAGGCAATCCACCTAGGTTTGGGGAATTTTTCACCCGATCTCTCATTTTTTATACTTTTGCTTTATTTTTACACAAACATAAAAAAACACACACACACTTGTGCTTGATAGTTTTTGTTTTAGTTTTGATAAAATGACAGGTGAAATAGGTGCAAGTTGAGAAAGGAGGCACATTCAGTGAAAAATGGTTGATATAATATCAAAGTGATCATTCAAGATGATTGGGTTATAAATGATGAAATGATTTGATGATTTATGAAGATTTTTGAACTAACAGAGCCCAGAACAGACGTTCTGGTTCATAAGGTCGTGCTGATATCCAGCCAGAATGGTCGTGGTAAATTGAAACGACAATGCTAATTAAATTGGATTTTAACAAGGAAAACTCGAGTTTTAGACGCGTGTAGCACGACCCTGCTAGCCAGAACGGTGCCAGCATGCCTGTGCTGGCCCAAATCCATTACATAAGTTTCCTAACTCCACCCCATCCAGCATGACCCAGAACTCATTTGTGTGCCACAAAATGACCGTTTCACATGACATGGCAATTAGGGTGACCCTCCTTCACCCCCAAATCGACTCTTCTTGCTACCAAACTCTGGATTTGAGTTTCCCTTTGTCCCCAATCATCTTCCCTAACCTCAAGCTTTGATTTCCACCCTCCATTAACATTGATTTCTCCACTTCCAAGAAAACTCTGCCCTTACAGCCGGAGAGTTTGATTTTTGACTCTTCTTGCTACCAAACTCTTCTTGCTACCAAACTCTGGATTTGAGTTTCCCTTTGTCCCCAATCATCTTCCCTAACCTCAAGCTTTGATTTCCACCCTCCATTAACATTGATTTCTCCACTTCCAAGAAAACTCTGCCCTTACAGCCGGAGAGTTTGATTTTTGCTGTTTGAGTTTGTTTTCCACCAAAAAACCTTGCAAATATGAAGAGCACGGGCAAGGCAATCAGGAAGAGAGTAGAGAAGACGATGGACCTCCTCACCAGAGGCAAAAGCCACTCCAAATGGGCCTCCCATTCACAGTAGTCTGGAAGTGCATCATCTATGTCCATTTCCATTTCCCGATCATTCGGATGGTCAGCATCGATGAGCACCACCCAAAACCACTCCTCCTACAGCAGCCACACCACAAATCCAAGCTACCACAAACCCAAAGAGGAGGAGGAGGAGGAGGAGGAAGAAGAGTTGGAAAATATAGTGGATTCCGTCAATGTTGATGCACCGACTAATGAAAGGAGGGCCAAGAAATCAAATGATGCATCTTCCTCATGATTACCGCCACAACCAACTCCAGCAAGGCACTCCACTTCCTCGGCTTGACCTAGTGCGAGCTATGAGAGAGTGCCCTTGAACTTAGACACAAGTTCAGGGTCACACACTTATGTATAAGAGGAGGAAGATGATACTGAAATTGAGGAGATGGAGGATGAACCGGTGGACATTGTGTCCAGGCTAGAAGAGGACAGGTTGAAATGGGTGGTAAAGCAACCATAGGGAACCACCTATGGAAGGGGAATGACAAGAAAATCTGTAATGAGGTCTCTCCACCCTGAGTTCTTGACAAGTAGGGTGATCCCCACTAGATATGCATGTATGAATACCGTGCAAGATCTAGGGATCAACTACACATTCAAGGGACAAATGCAATGTTGTGGGCTGTACAATATCTTGATTGAGGTTGAAGAAACCTACTTGGAGTTGACTCATGAGTTCTTTGCAACCTTAGAGAAGGTACAGTATTAGGGAGAGGATGACATTAGGTTCAAGCTACATAGATCCACCCATGTACTTAAAGCTTCCCAAATCAATGCTATCTTTGCCCCCAATTCAGAAATGTCAGTGAAATTCAATTAAGGAAGACTTGACAAGAGTGTTAGAGAAGATTACTCCAAGATGTGGAAGACAATCACTGGTCAAGCTTCTTTTTCTACAGGAAAATCAAAGACCAGCAAGATTTACAACCCCTTCATGAGATACCTACATAAGGTCTTAGCAAACATCTTGTTTGGCTGTTATGACAAACAAGGGTGTTTCTCGCAAAAGGATTTGTTTGTTATGGCCAAAATTGCAAGTAGGGTATTTGTAAACATAGGTGCCATGGTGTAACACCCAGGCCCACTGCCCTAGGCTCTAGTAGAGTTTTAGGAATGATGACTGGCCCCACAAACCACCACTAGCCTTAACTGTGTGCTTTTTCCTCACTCACGCGCAAGCCGGGGTCAACTTCCCGACTAGTCACCCATCCTAGTACTACTCCAAGCTGAGCACGCTTAACTATGGAGTTCTTTAATGATGGGCTCCCGAAAAAGGAGGTGCACCTTGGTGATATGGGTAGTCCAATCATTCCTTTTAAGAGTGTTTTATCTGAGGCCTCAAATCCTGGGATGTTACAATTTCCCCCACTTAGACTCTTGACGTCCTCGTCAGGGCTCAACTATAAGGCCTCATAAACTCTTCCCCATTTCAGTGCAGACCCACAATGACCCATGGACACCCAGCTCCCGATCACGGAATACCAACGCAAGGGTGGCTACGTCAACCATGGACAACCATTTCCTACATGCCTGGACAGCACGGCTCAAGACTGGCATGCCATGCCCATGTGGGCCCCACCTACTGGAGGGGTTATGGCTCTGATACCATTTGTTAATGCCCGGGCCCACTACCATAGGCTCTAGTAGAGTTTCAGGAATGACTACTTGCTCAACAGACCACCACTAGCCTTAACTGCACACTTTTTCCTCACTCACGCGCAAGCCGGGGTCAACTTCCCGACTGGTCACCCATCCTAGTACTACTCCAAGCTGAGCACACTTAACTATGGAGTACTTTATTGATGGGCTCCTGGAAAAGGAGGTGCACCTTAGTGATATGGGTAGTCCAATCATTCCTTTTAAGAGTGTTTTATCCGAGGCCTCAAATCCTGAGATGTTACAATAGACACCCTTAGCATTGGACACATGGAAAGTAATTTGAAACCTAGTGCTTGACTTCTTCCTTATCCATAAAGGTTTGCATTTCCATGGACACCCTTATACATTATGCATGGAAAGTCTCATAGACACCTCATACTTGACCTCTTTCTTTATATATCCATATCTACCCCTTCGTAACTCCCAATTTGAAAACTCTTACTCTCCTTTATTTCCTCTATCTTAGAGCATAACTCCTACTCTGTTTGGCCATGAAGGTTCTATCCCAAGGTAAAAGAAGGTGCCTACCTTGGTGAAGAAGGCTCCTAGGGTTCCAAATTTCTCTATTTAGGATTTCTTAAGCTCCTCCTTGGTGATTTTGACTAAAACTAGTAAGCATCCTCCTTTCCTTCCCTATTTTCATGTTGTTAGTATTCCTTCTACCTTCCTCCAAGTCAGAGCCATGTCCTTCCATGGTGAAACCCCACCTAGAACCCATAAACACCTCTTCTCCATGTTCTTTTGTTAGGGTTTTTCACCTCTAAAGTGGAGAAGGTGCTTCTTACTCGAGATAGGAGCTTTGTTGGAGAAATCAACCTATCTAAGCTTGGGAACCTTACTTATTAGACCTATCCACCTTCCCTAGAGGTTCTTTGGAGGCCTAGGCTTACATCTAGGACTGACTTGGACTATTTAGACTCTGAAGTTGAGGTATGATGTATCCCCTATTCTTCTATGTTGAGCAATTCACCTATGCTTATTCATTCTCTTTGTCCTATGAACATTAGCCTATACACAATATCTTTTCTTTTGAAGATCATGGTTCATGTGAACTACATTATTTGATATTGATCATGTGATCATGGATATTCTTTTAAACTCTTATCTTATACTTTGTTCATGATGGAACTCTAAAAGATGACATGTGATGTCTTTTGCACACTTATGAGGTGGATGTATATGTTGGTCACTTATATGGTGACTCGTTTATATATTATGACTATACTTTCTACTTGCCTCTACACTTAGCATGCTATGTGATTCAGTAGCACTAGAGTAGTGTAATTGCAATGGTTTTTATGGTAGATGTGTTATTTCCTTCCGAGAAGATGTGATATTTCCTGCTCTTTTGGGATGGAAAGGAACCTCATACCCAGGGCAAGATGTGTGATTCTTGGCCCATGTTTTATATATTTGGGAGATTAGCAGTATTCCATTCTCTATCAAGTCTCAAGTTTATGAGACTTGGCCGCCTTTGTGTTTATATTGTTCTAGGGCTATGTTTATCTCACATGCATGTAGGTTGATGATATGGGGTTTGGGCCCTAATTCTTTATATGTGCTTGTGTGGCACAATCTTTATGTTTATTAATGGCAAGTATTCTTTTGTTATCATATGATTTCAATTCCTTTTCTCTTGATACCCATTTAGGTGGTCCTTATCCTTTCTATGGGAAGCCTTTTATATTTGATGTCCTTTATTCCATATATTGCTCAATTTTCTATTTAGTATGCAGATACCATGCTTTGTTGATGTCATATATTTTCTCTTCTTTTTGGGGTATGCTTCCAACCCTAGGTGAAGGACTTGGATCATAAGGCATGAAGTTTTAGACTAGCTTAAGGAGTTAAAGCTTGGAGACAAAGTTGTTATGGTTTAGATTTCCCTCTACTTAGATCTTTATGTTGTATCATACATGTAAGCCCTTATGGGATATTATGATGTACTTTAGTAATCTTTTATGAAAATTGAATATAGTCATTATTTTTATTCCGCTGCTATACTTTGGTTGTTTTGGATACCATTTATTGATGTTTGAAAATTTTTCACCTATTGCAGCATACCTTTGAGTGTGTTTGGAATGGATGTTTTATTCTTCAATTTTTCTTTAGTAAGGGGGTGATCCCGCCTCCTTACAGCATGGTATCAGAGCCCATAATAGTCGGAATCTAACTATTTCAATTTTGTATCCCTAGTTAGAATCCTTGCCTTATCTTTAAGTGGAATGTTTGCCCTAGAGTTGATCAATAGATGATGAAGGGTTGATTTAAGATCATATAGTTTCACATTAGAATAATTATGAATAGATCCTTAAAATACTTATAAGTAAAAGATGCATAAGTAACCATAGTAACTTGAGGTTGTTTAGCTTGGCCTTTAGGCAGTTACTAGGACATGAATTTGAAATCAAAGGTGTCTAGAAAGGGTCAGGGTTCGGGGGCTGGAAAGATTTTCCTCCACACCACTATCTTGGTTTATGAGGACTCCTGAATCCATATGATATCGGCCTGACCTGAGCTGATATGAATTGTTCAAAATAGCATTCTTTTAGGCAATAGTAGCCTTAGACATCTATATGATTTATCTTTAGGGACCCTAATATGTTGAACTAGTCTCCCAGGTGTAAAGACTTATCTGAGGATGGACAAGAGCAAGTTAACCCATAGTTCATAGTTAGTCTTTACAAGTTTTTTTTTTTGCATGATGCTTATGTAGTTGGATGTAAGGAAGTGTAGTTGAACCTTTTGTACCTAAAGAATAGTTTTGATTTAATAAGGTGAATCTTTTAATGGGTGGTGAATAATTTGCTTTCTTATATGTGGATGTTTTGATGTCGAGGACAAAATCCCTTTAAGGGGTGGTGTGATGTATCATACTAGATCTCGGACCCTACCCTGGAAGTTGACATTTTTGACTTAGCCAAACAAGGTTGAAGGTTAGACCTAAATAGATGTTTCGAATAATCCCAATGACCTAATGCATGTATAGATCACCTTAATGTAACCTAATGTTCTAACATTAATCTTAGGTTTATAATGGATACATAAAATATGCCACATAACTCATTTTGGTGGTAATATGAAGATAAGAAACTTAATTGGATGAATAATTTCGATAATGAGCCGTTAATGGGCCATATGACATATCTCATAAAAATAAGTCTCAAAAGTGGAAACAAACTTCAAATTCAAAATCTAAATATAAAAATTAGCCTACATGTCAAATTTCATCTAATTTGGACCACCTTGAAATATTAGGATAAGTTTAGGAGAGAGAAAATGAGTATAAGGCATAAGTAATGAATAATGTGATTATATAACTTTAAAATATGTAAATAATGGTAAATTCATATTCAACACGTCAAAGATAACTTGTGGATGAAGTTTGGTCAAATTTGGATGTTGTTTGTGCAAGTTATGCAATTTTAGGTACATTTTGGACTTCTATGCAATTTACCCAATTGGGAGGTTTTCTTTGCAAATTGTCACATGCATTATAATCCTTATATATTCCCTTACCATTATAGAGTTTTTGAACCATAGGGATCCTAGTTGCACCTTTGTTTGAAGGTGTTTCTTTCCAAGGGCATTTTAGGGATTACTCTCTTTATAAATGAGCTTATCTTTAGAAGTTATCAACCAATGGGGTTATTTCTTTGATTGGAGGTTGGTTTGGATGGCCTATAAGTGTCCATAAACTAACATTTTATATTCAATAAGCCTCTATGATTTTTCCTCTTGCATGGCCATGAAATCCCTAGGCTAAGGACACATGGAAAGCTCCATGGACACCTCATGCTTGACTTATTCCTTATCCATAAAGGTTTGCATGCCCATAGGCACCCTTAGCATTGGACACATGGAAAGTAACTTGAAACCTTGTGCTTGACTTATTCCTTATCCATAAAGGATTTCATGTCCATGGACACCCTTATACATGACACATGGAAAGTCTCATAAACACCTCATACTTGACCTATTTCTTTATATAGCCATATCTACCCCTTCCCAACTCCCAATTCAAAACCTCTTGCTCTCCTTTATTTCCTCTAGCTTAGAGCATAACTCCTACTCTGTTTGTCCATGTAGGTTCTGTCCCAAGGTAAAAGAAGGTGCCTACCTTGGTGAAGAAGGCTCCTAGGGTTCTAAATTTCTCTATTTAGGATTTCTTAAGCTCCTCCTTGGTGATTTTTACCAAAACTAGTAAGTATACTCCTTTCCTTCCCTATTTGCATATTTTTAGTCTTCCTTACACCTTCCTCCAGGTTGGAACCATGGCCTTCCATGGTGAAACCCCACCTAGAACCCATAAACACCTCTTCTCCATGTTCTTTTGTTAGGGTTTTTCACCTCTAAAGTGGAGAAGGTGCTTCTCGCTCGGGATAGGAGCTTTGTTGGAGAAACCAGCCTCTCTAAGCTTGGGAACCTTACTTATTGGACCTATCTCAAGCAACAAAGTATACCATGTTTTGTTGATGTCATCCATTTTCTCTTCTTGCTGGGGTATGCTTCCAACCCTAGGTGAAGGACTTGGATGATAAGGCATGAAGTTTTAGACTAGCTTAAGAAGTTAAAGCTTAGAGACAAAGTTGTTATGGTTTAGATTTCCCTCTACTTAGATCCTTATGTCGTATCATACATGTAAACCCTTATGAGATATTATGATGTACTTTTGTAATTTTTTGTGAAAATTGAATATAGTCATTATTTTTATTCCGCTGCTATACTTTGGTTGTTTTGAATACCATTTGTTGAAGTTTGAAATTTTTGCACCTATTCTAGCATACCTTTGAGTGTGTTTGGAATGGATGTTTCATTCTTCAATTTTTTTAAGTAACGGGGTGATGTCGTCTCCTTACACTAGGCCCCCTTTGGTGGGCTGTTTGGGGTGTAAAATGTTACTTTGATACCATGTTGGGGGAAAATGACATGTAAACTTTGTAATTCCATTTTCTAATGATTATGTTCTATTTTCATCTTATTCTCCATGAATTTCTTGTTGGTTTTTGTGTGAAATCATCTAGGAATTTAGGAAAATTGCTTATATGTGTGAATTTTGGGATTTCCCCTAGGTCCAATTCTTGGATCCCTAGACTGCCTCCCATCTTCCTAAATCCTAATCAATCTCCCTAAGCCTAAGTGAGAGATCTAAGTAGCTAGATTAGGTGATTCTAGTGCAATTAGCATGGATCCTTCTCAAGGCTAGAATGTAGGGGAATTGGGGTCCAAAACCCTAATTTCACCTCCCATGTTACTACCCTCAGCCCCTAATTTCCCTAGCAATGTCTAATCTAGAAACCTAGACTTGATTAGACTCTAATTGAATTGAACCTAATCCCTAACCCAATTGAGCCTTGCAAGGGTAGTAGGGGGTGTTAGGGACTAGTTCCCTTATACACAACCTAGCACATCCATGGCTAGTTAGTAGCTTAGGTTAATTCATTAGACTCTAACTTGTTGTTTGGTTTGGATAATCTAAATGGAATCATAATGTTCATATGTCACCCCCCAACATAAGTGATAAGTGCATCCCCTAAACAACCCACATCTTCCTTAACTGCTTTAAAACCCTAGTTTTCATCTTGCTTAGCTAGTATTAGCTTAGATAGCTCCTTTCTTTCTTATATAGATTCTTGCCCTGTTCTTTCTTTGTTCTTGCTAGTTTAGCTCCTTAATTGCGTTCATGTTCTTCTTGCATGCCTTGGTGTAAATTTCCTTTTCATACCTAGTTTAGTCTTCGCCTGCTTAATTAGTCTTAATCTAGTCTAGGGTTAACTTAGATTTTATTCTTGCCTTTAATTGCTTTCTTGTTCACCTTAGTTAACAATCAAAAACATCCTTCAAACCCTTAACCCTAGTCTCCGCAGTAGGAATCAAAGCCAACCTTGCTCTAATGCCCCCTTTTCTCTCTGTGGATTGACCCTATACTCGCCACCTTACCTATACTACAACACGACCCCGTGCGCTTGTGGGATAGTGTTTTAGTAGAAGTAGGTTGTCTTGTTTAGGTTTATAAATTTGAAAGTGTGTTAATCCACCTGTGTGTTCCCTATCCGTGGGGTTTCATCTACTTAAGTCAATTGAGTAGTGTGTAACACCATTGGAAGAAGCGCAACACATGCTACCAAGAAATCAGGTGGGTTAGCAGGTGTGTAGGTGACTATGTGTAGTGTAAATCTTAAATTTTGGGCATGTAACACTCTCTTACGAGACATCTCACATGCATGAAAACCACCCATCTGAACCACCTTCTCCTGACACCATCAGGTGTATCCATTGTTACTCCCCCACCTACTCACATGCTTTCAGTCCCCACCTCATGCCACTCCTACACCTGGTCCCCACCTCCTTCCACTCTGTCACCACCTTCTCTCTAGCTGTATTTTCTTTTTTCCCTCCTTTTTAGGAGAGAAAAACATAAAAGAAGAGGGAAGTGAGAAAGGAGAGGAGGGAAGTGAGGGAAAAAGGAGAGAAATAATGACAAAAGATGAGGGACGTAACGGGAAAAGGAGGGAAGTCATGAGAAAATGAGTTGAAGAAGTATAAGGAAAGAAGAGGGAAGTAATGAGGGAAGAGGGAATTAATGATAGTATGAGGAGGAAAGTCTTGAAAAAAGAGGAGGAAATTATTAGAAAAGAAGAGGGAAATAATATAGTAAGTGGGGAGTAATGAGAGTAGGTGCATATTTACCATTTTTTAGTGTGTTTTGGCTATTTGTGAACGTGCCTATTAATGGTAAATAGGCGTCTACAAATGAGGATTGGTACGCAACCAGAAATGGTTCTAAGTGCCCAAAGAAGATGATATCCATAAGAGTTGATACACACACATAAAAGTTGATATATACAAACATTGTGTATCGACGCCTAAACTTGTTGATATGCACCTGTAAAAAGGGTTACACACCCTTACATTGGTATAAGCACCCAAACAGTGAGACTAGTACCATGACTTATATGAGGATACACACCCATAAATGGGTACACATGCCCAAATATGTTGATACATACCCATAAAGAGGTTACACACACCCATAAAAGTTGATACATGCCCAATAGTATAGTATACATGCACAAACATTGGTCAAAACTACAATTTGATTCACATGTTACTATTTGTGATTTGTACGTGTCCTGAAATGGAAATAGGTGCCCAGACAAGATGATACACCCTCATAAAAGGTGTTAGAAACTCCCATAAAAGTTGATACACACATCGAGGGAAGTAACGAGTAGAGCATTTCTCCATTTTCTGCCATGCATTCATATTTTTTGGCACTTTAAACAATTTGCGGGTTCTTTTAAACATTTGAAGGCATATATTCACCATTTTTGGGTACTTTTACTCATTTCTAGGTATATTTCACTATTTTGATGCTTTTACCCATGTGGGTGCATGTCTAAAGAGATAGGTGATTATTCAACAAAAATAAGCAGACATATTCAGCAGGAATCACTTTTACTTGGCACATATTGTAAGTAATAGGCGCTTATTAATAATAACATTGTCCTACATATTCATCAAGAATAGGTCCACTTTGTGTGTATTCACTATTTTGTGGGCACTTTAAGTAATTTGTCAGCGCATGTTCAAAGCAATAGGCACTTATTCATCAAGAGTAGGTGCACATATTCAATCTAGAATAGGAAAACATATTTTATATTTTTCCTATTAATGTTAAATTTTCTCCAAAAATGTGTCTACTTTATGTACATATGCGCCTATTTTAGCTAATTATGTGCCTAATTTATGTGTATTTGTGCCCATTAATGTTAAATGTGCACCCAATTTTAATCACTTTTGCGCCCATTTTTAGTTTTTAGACACTCACTATTTGTTCAATATTTGTTCGAACACTTTGCACCCATTTTGATCAAATTTTCATCCATCGTAGGTCTTTTGATGTCTGCTTTTATTCTTTTAATGTCCACTTTTGCCATTTCGGCACTCAATCTTTGCTCTGGACAACTTTTGCATTTTTTAATCAATTTGAGCGCATTTTTTATCTATATGCACATACTTTGATCGTTTTGCACCCATTCATTGTTTTACTTTCCTCCTTTTATTACATTAAAATTCTTTCATTTACTTCCCTCCTTACTTCCCTAATATTTGATCTCATCCTTTTATTCCCACCTCTCTTGTCTTTACTTCCTTCCTCACTTCTCTCATCTCATCCCTTTACTTCCCTCCTCTTCCTCCACCACTTTACTCCTCACTTATTGAACTAACATCATCACTTCCCTCCTCTCTTCTTTTTTTATTCCCTTGTGTTCTTCTTTTTTATATTTATTTTTGAGTTTACATGTTATTGAAAAATAGGTACATATGCATTACTCATTTTTAGATTTTCTATTTTTTTTCAAAAGTATATCAACATTAGTCTTGTTAGAATGTATTTTTGGTAAGAAATCTAACAATTATATTTTGTTAAAAAACTCATCAACGATTAAAAGTTATAAATGAAACAAATTTTTCTCTGATCACATCACCTCTCTCTCTCCTTCTTTTTTCTCTCTACCCATTCTCTCTCTCACTACCAATCAATTTATCCCCTACAGCCGCCACTAATGTTAGATCCTCTACCACTCCGAAATTACCATGTTATGCCACCATTACATCATCAACATTCAAAATTACCTTTTCTCCACCAAAACTTTGAACTCCATTCTACTCCTACGCGTAAACTGCGCGACGCACGAGGTGCTTAACATGATCATTTTCCTTGTATTATCAAGTATGACAACAAGGAGGTGGTGAGGAGAAGTCAGAGGGAGGGTGGGTTTATGGCGGCAGCTAGGTCTGCCTAGTATTTGTTGTCGTTGCCTTTGGTTCACCTGGAAATGAGAACTTAGCAGCAAGTTAGTCGTTCGTGTTTTGATGTTTGATGGCGGGCACTGTAACATCTATGACATGGGTTATGCCTTAACCCTAGATGTTTTGCTTAATAAAGTAAGTTATATGCTTGCTCTTATTTCTTGAAAAGTAATTAAGGCTCAAGAGGAACTTATGTTTTAATTTTAGTCCATTTTGAATAATGTTGAAACACTATTTTGCTTATTTTGGACTAAAGTGCAAATTACCCAATTTGAGGAGTTAACTTGTAAATTTTACATGGTAAAATGTTCCTCAGATGTTGAAGCATCATAAGAATGAGAATGATGCAGAGTTATGGCTTGTGACAACCTGAGCACCAAGAAAGAGCTTATAAAGCAATGTTTATGCATTAAAATATAGTTTTGGTGTAATGTGCAATTTACCCAAAATCTAGGGTTCAATATGAAAAATACCACCTCTAGAGAGTCCCTCATGTTTCTTGGCATCATGTATAGAAAATAAAATGAGAGGGGAACCTCATTTGAATCACTTTGGAGGAGAGAGAATCTTAATATTAAAATAATCAAGATTTAAGCATAATTGAAACCCTAATTCAATTTAATGCAAAAATAAATATATTAATTGAAGTGCCATCAACTAAAAATGAGATGGTTGAATTTTCATAAGTGTGGACGTACTTGTGCCTTGCAAAGGCATCAAAAATATCTCAAGTGAGTGGAGAACCCACTCACATTAGTTAAAGGAAAAGTAATATCCACTAACTTATGGATATTATTATTATAATGATTAAGGTGCTTAATTTCTTTTCCTTTAATTCATGGATAAAGAAGAGGATTGCAAAGGAGAAGAGGATGGCTTTGTGGGCAAGGAGTTGAGGGGGAGATGTGGCATCAATTTAAGAAAATAAAGGAATTAATTATTACTTTCTCTCTCATTGAATTTCTTTATAAAACACCATTTACAACTCAGATGAAAGGATTTTTCGACCCTTCTTTCACTCTTTGCTAAACCAACAGCTAAGGGATCTTAGGAGCAGGAGGAGGACGATCCCCAACCTGTAGGTAAGCTCCATGGTCTTCTTTCACCTTGATTTCATGGTGGAAATCGAAAATCAATGCTTGATTTCTTCTTTTCTCCATTCAATCTTCAACTTTGGCCATTCTTTTCTCTCAAAGACTAGAGAACGAGCTTGGGATAGTTGAGAAAGCTTCTTACACCATTAAAGACGTGGAGTTTGGAGCTTTGAAGCTTCTTTGAAGGCGGGTTATATAACTTGAACCCTCAAACATTGTTATTGATTTCACTCTTTTATCAATTGTTGATTCTTTCTTCATTCCCAAAATTTTATTTGGTTGATTGATGAAATCACCATGAATATCACAGCAAGTTTCGAAGGTTTGTAGCTTGAAGATGATGATGTCATCATAAGCACACACCTCAATTAATATCTTGGGCAAATAGTTTCAATGACTTGAGACCAAACAGCCTCAAGATCGTTTGAAACCAAACAGTTTCAAAACTGTTTGCGATCAAACGGTCTTAAGACCGTTTGAGGTCAAATGACCTCAAAACCATTTGAGGTCAGGTGTTGTTATAAATTGATGATGATCCAATTGTTTTCAATTGAATTAATTTCAAAATGGGTCAATACTTTAGGGCTTCTTGATTGCAAACCCTAAATCAATTTGTTGAAGAATCCCTAATTGAATTCAATCAATTTCAGTGGTTGGATGAGTCAAATGGTCTCAAGACCATTTGACACCAAACGGTCTCAAGACCGTTTGAGGTCAAACGACCTCAAGACCATTTGAGGTCATTTGAGGTCATGATTGACTGGTGATTCAATTGTTTCAATTGAAGTAATTCCAATGATTACAATAATTGATGGGTTGAATAATTGGAACCCTATTTAATTGATTGAAAGTAACCCAAAATGATTCATTCGGTTTCAAGATGCTTTGGACCAAACGGTCTTGAAACCGTTTCAATTTTCAAATGGTTTCATGATTCAATAGTTGAGACCGTTTGAGTCCAAACGGTCTTGAAACCGTTTGGAATCAAACGGTTTCAAAACCGTTTGAATGACCAAGTGGTTTCAATTTTCAAATGGTTTCAACTATTGGTTTGTCCAATCGATCTTAGTGATGAATTGTTCAAACAGTTTCTAATGTTGAGTGCCAAAATGGTTTCAAAATTGTTTGGAGGGCAAATGGTCTTAACCCTAGATGCCCAAACAGTTTCAAAACCATTTGGAGGGCAATTGACTTCAAACCATTTGGAGATTCAAAGGTCAAAACTGAATGGAGGTTCAACATATACAAAATTGATTGAAGACTTAAAGTGGTGAAAGATCAGTTGATCCCATGATTGATAATGATGATTATCAAAGATAAGTACAATGGTTGAATCCCTAATGTACTTAGATGAATGGTACCCTTAGAGGGGTTAACCTTTGATGCTTATGGAAGCAATGACTCAATACACTATGCTAACCCTAAATGTATGTATTTGAATAAAGGATTGACTCAATCTAATCAAGATTGGAGTAATGAATATCCTAGAAAGGATGAGAGAGAGAAATTCATACATGTATAATAATCATGTAGCAATCCAGCATCAACACATTCAAAATAAACAGAATATGTAATTAGGGTATGATCCTTGATAAAGAGATCATGAAACCCTAATTGAGAAGGTTGATGAACTCCAATCCTAATTTAGGGCAATGCTTGGTGTAACCCTAATCTAGGGTTATGATGTGAGAAACCTAATCAAGGGTTATGTTAAGTGAAACCCTAATACAGAGATGTTATATAAAGCCCTAATCAAGGGTGATGTTAAAGTGAAACCTTAATGTTATAATGTAAAGTGAAACCCTAATCAAGGGTGAAGCCATATGAAACCCTAAGTGAGGGTGATGTCATGTGGAACCCTAATCAAGGGTGATGTCAAGTGAAACCCTAATGCAATGATGTGATGTGAAACTCTAACTCAAGGTGATGCTATGTACTGATATGTGACGCTTTGATATCAGATCCTACCCTAATATAGGGTAAAGGCACGTGGAGCCCAAATCTTGGGTTATAGTGCATGAAACCCTAATGTTGGGCAATATGATGATAAACCATAACCCAAATCTGGGTAATGATACGAGTGTTCCTAATTGACATGAAATGGGAAATCCTAACTCTAATGAGGAGATAGTGATGTACTCTTACACTCCATAGTGTTGATATGTGATTGATATAATTGTTATCATATGCATTAATCATGCAGGTATAATGAGATGATGTACATAGACAGGTATGAGCTATGATGTTTTATTAATGAAATTGTTTATAGGTCTTGCAAGCCATAATATGTTGTGTTGCCTAGTGAGAGGTAACAAGAGATTAATGGGCTTTAAGAGCCATGTGAAATATCTGTATTGCAAGTATCATGTTTACCTTGGTCAGATGACCCGAAGGTATTAGTTACCTAATAAGTGGTAACAAGTGTTCTTGATGAATTGAATACCAATATTTCATAATCTTAATGATGAGATGTTAAGGGATGAGAATGCTCCTGATGTGACAAGGGATTGAAATCCCAATGTTTCATAAAGCTTGAAAAGTACTTGATAGAAGTATTACTTGTTCTGAGTAGCAATTGTTATAATGATTCATGTTTGAAAACATGACTGATGCTAAAAGAATATGGTAATGTACTTAATTAATCAAGTGAAATATTATCATGTAGAGCCCTGACCATAGATCCATCATTATTAGTAATTGGTGATGGTGAAACAGGTTTTCCTACGGGAACGCCTGGAGGGCATACTATTGAGTATGTGGGGGTTATGGACGTGAATATCCTTACACGCTAATGGAGGAATTGATGTGAGGTAAACATTAAATCTCTCAATCCTTCATTATATATGTCGGGATGGATGTATCTCTAATCTCCCAAATGTCGGGATGGATGTATCATTAATCTCTCGATGATCTTAATGCCGGTTCGATGCAAGATAAACATAATATCTCTCTATTGCGAAGAGAGTGCAGCATGCCACTGTAACTCTAATAGTGAAGTTTCTAGTATACCCTGGAAAGCTATTTAGCAGAGACACTAGATGTCCTACATTTGGTCCTCACACTGATTGAGGAAGATGAGGTCATGGAAATCCGGCTCTTCTATTGACCTATGTATGGTACCGATTGCGATTTTGCAATGGTCAGTTGGTGTATGAGCGGTATACCTCATCTCTTCAGGGCTTAAGTATGATTGTAAAATGTAATCAGCCATGTAGCATATTTGCTTAAGGTTGAAATATGAGAATCATTGGTTGATGATATCTTTCTTAGTATATCTTAGATAGATAAATGTTATACATGTTCTTCATATTCCTTATTGAATAAGTGACATGTTGCTTTATCAAGATATAACTGAAATGACTTGAATAGAGAATAATGTTCTAATTTGTTTAGACATTGATTTATATGTTGTTGAATACTTATGATTCCTCTGCTTAGTTTTATTCTATTAATTGCAATAATAATGTTTCTGACGGAGAGTTATATCTCTCACTGGGGAAATTTCAATTGTCTCACCCCCGCGGGATCCAACTTTTTAGGTAGACGTAGAAGAAGAAGCAGAAACCTTACAGTGGGTGAAGAACATCAGCAGCTGGGATAGTAGTGACATCCAGATTGAGACACCAGCTATCATGTTTGTATATAGAGTCTTATGTGTCATCTTTGTACTATCAGGTCCTCGGAGTCAGTAGTTAGTTTAATGAACTAGTCTTAGATTTTGGCTTGATGCCTCAATGTTTTTATGCTGCCTATGTACAGTTTTAATAGGGCAGTTGATTTATATGATCCTCGAGAAGGAATGGTACACGATATGTACTTGTGAACCAGAATGTAATAGAATTACTTTGGTTCTTGTTGAAAGAGTTTTCCAATGAATGGATCTCTTTATAAAAGGTTTTAATTTTTAGTGATTTTTAGTAATTCGTTGTTAACAAATGCTTCCGCTTAGTTAATCATGTTTGTACGCCACAGGATTAGTTGGTATCAGAGCTCTAGGTTCGCTGAGTCTACAGAGACATAGGATTAAGGTTGTTGAGTCTATTCTAGTGTCTTCCTGTTTATCTGATAGTGTCTTCTTCTCATATAGGAGAAGAAGAACTTGAAGATGTATGGATCACACAAAGAACATGCTGTTGAGAGCAGCGTTGCTGCACCAGGAAGAGGTGCAAAGGACCAATCTAGGGAAGAACTAGAACCTAAACACCCCCAACTTAACTAGGCTATACTGGAGAACCCAGCCTTCCATGATCTGTTTGGACAGTTCATGGCAACTATGATGCATATGGCGGATAGGATGCCACCACCTACACCCAGAGCACCCGCTCACCATGAAGGACAGGGCACCGACAAGACTTTTGAGAGGCTTCACCGGGTAGGAGCCACATAATATGCTGGAATAGTTGACCCAGCAGATGCAGACATGTGGCTAACTGAGCTGGAAAAGGCCTTCAAAATCCTTAATATCCCAGAAACTGAGAAGGTTAGACATGTAGTGTACCTTCTTAAGGGGAGTGATGGCCAGTGGTGGACCATAGAAGAGGGCAAGAGGCCAGGTGTTGAGATCGAATGGGAAGTATTCCGATGAGAATTCGTTAATAGATACTTTCCTAAGACGTTTCTAGATGAGAAAATCTCTCAGTTTGAGAGATTAAGGCAAGGACCAATGAACATTAGTGAGTATGAGGCTAAGTTCATGGAGCTTTAGCGGTTCTGTCTGCATATGGCAGCTACTGATGAAGAAATAATTCGACATTTTGAGAAAGGGTTGAATGCTAATTTGACCACTCCTATGTCCGCCTTAGAGAACAGGGAGAGGTTCGCCACCTTTGTGGAGTCCGTGAGACGGATAGAAAGGTCGGTGATTGAGAAGCGACAAACTAAGAGTAAGAAGGTGTATACTCAGTTTCAAGGACAAGGGTCTAAAAGTTTCAAGAAACTGAGATTTTCCGCACCAATAGCACCACCAAGGTTTAATACCCAGATGCAATGGACGTTGAGTAGGGGTAGAGGTCATAGTTTACCACCAGAAATAGCTCACAACTCAGCATCAATGTTGGTAACAGGACCACCCAGGCCATATAGTTGGGGAACAAAGGTTGTTTTATATATGGAAAGATGGGTCATTTGATGAAAGATTGTCGAGCCAGAGAAGCAAGTGTGACTCAACCTTAGAGGCAGAGTCAGCAAGGCTCTCAGAGGCAACAGTTTTTGAGTGGCGCTAGAGGACGTGAAAAAGCGTCCCAAGCTGGTTCGTTGGCACCCAAAAATTGAGCACAGGGTCAACAATAGGCAACGGTGAGATTCTATGCGATGAATCAACCCAAAGCAGTAGTTAACCTAAGGGTTGTGATAGGTCAGATGGAACTATTTTATTCTGATATGTCTACATCCTGCTTCGTATCTGTTTTAATTGATTTGGGTGCTACACACTCTTTCATCACTAAAGAGGTGATTCTTGACTGCAATATGACAGTTGGTCATAGGGCAGAGAGTTTGATGTTGCAAACTCCTTTGTTGGGATCTGCAGTGCAGCGGGAGGTGTGTTCTCCCTACATTCTTTCCTTTTCTAAACATCTCATTCATGTGAATCTTATACCACTTGAGATGTAGGGTTTTGATATAATTCTTGGGATGAATACCCTAGAAAATTATAAGGTTGTCTTGGATTGTGAGTCCAAGCAAGCTGTGTTCACAGATGATAGTGACACATAGATCTTTTAGGGAGATAGAAAGATTCTTCTAACCTATCTTGTGTCATCTATGGTAGCTGAGAAGCTGATGAGACAAGTATGCTTTGCATTCCTGGCACATGTGGTAGACACCACAATGGAGAGTTCTTATCTTTCTAAAGTTCTGATAGTTAGGGAGTTTGAAGATGTATTCCCTGAGGAACTTCTACGTGTACCTCCACCCCGAGAGATTGATTTTGAAATTAATCTAGTCTTGGACACGCAACCAATAGCACAAACACCATATAGAATGGCACCTGCTGAGATGGCAGAGCTCAAAAAGTAGTTGCAGGAGTTGCTTGAGAAAGGTTTTATCCGACCGAGTACTTCACCATGGGGTTCTCCGGTTCTCTTTGTAAAGAAAAAGGACAGATCGATGCGGTTATGCATTGATTATAGACAGTTAAATAAAGTAACTATAAAGAATAAGTATCCTCTTCCAAGGATTAATGACTTGTTAGATCAATTGCGTGGTGCAACTATCTTCTCTAAGATAGATCTGAGGTCGGGATATCATCATTTACGTATCAAGGAGAGTGACATACCTAAGTCTTCCTTTAGGATAAGGTATGGTCACTATGAGTTCATAGTTATGTCGTTTGGACTAACTAATGCACCAGCTGCATTCATGGAACTCATGAATAGCATCTTTCGACCTTTTCTTGATCAATTCATAGTAGTCTTCATAGATGATATCTTGATATACAATAGAGATGCTCAACAACATAAGCAACACCTTCGTCAGGCTTTAACTTTGCTAAGAGAGCATAAGTTGTATGCTAAGTTTAGCAAATGTGAGTTTTGGTTACCATAAGTTTCTTTTCTAGGACATGTAATATCTGCCTTAGGTATCTGTGTTGATCCTAAGAAGGTAGAATCTGTCCTGCAATGGGAACAACCGAAGACACCGATGGAGATACACAGTTTCTTAGGACTGGTAGGCTACTACAGAAGGTTCATTAAGAACTTCAACTGTATAGCTTTACCCCTAACCAAGTTGACCAGGAAGGAGGTTCCTTTTGTCTGGAATGACAAATGTCAACATTCCTTTCAGATATTAAAAGAAAGATTAACAAGTGCACATGTGCTGGTGTTACCTGAGCAAGGGAAGGGGTACATAGTTTTCTGTGATTTATCTAAGAACAGTCTAGGATGAGTGTTGAAGCAGGATAATCAAGTGATTTCTTTTGCCTCTCGACAGCTTAAGAAACACGAGGAGAATTATCCAACACATGATCTAGAGCTAGCTGTTGTGGTCCATGCTTTGAAGATCTGGAGACATTATCTCTATGGAGAGACATTCCATATTTTCACAGACCATAAGAATTTAAAATATATCTTCTCACAACATGAGTTGAACATGACACAACGCAGCTTGATGGAGTTAATCAAGGACTACGATTGTATAATTGATTATCATTCAGGGAAGGCTAATGTAGTGGTTGATGCACTAAGTAGGAAATCATCATCACCAGCCTTAGATAAAGCACAGTTGAACTCCTTAGTGTGCTCTAAGAGAGATATGCTTATCTCTATGAGACAAAACAATGTACAGCTTAAGGTATCGTTGTTAGCTGGGTTGTTAGTTGAGATGCACATAAAACCTACTCTGAGATAGCAGATTAAAGAAGCACAACAAACTGATATTGTGGTTCAGCAGATCATATCAGAGTATGGTAGTGAGAAATGGGATGGCTTTCATGAGTCAGAAGATCAGGTAGTCTGCTACCATGGTAGGATGGTGGTACCTGAAGCCAATGATTTAAGGAAGTTAGTCTTGGAGGAAGCTCATTCTTCGATGTATGCAATGCATCCAGGGAGCACCAAAATATATCATAACTTAAAAGATATGTATTGGTGGCCTGGTTTGAAGAAGGATGTAGCTAAGTTTGTTATGTGATGTCCAGTGTGTCAGCAAGTTAAAGCTGAACACCAGAAGCCCACATGAATAATTCAGTCTTTTCCTATACCGCAGTGGAAATGGGATCATGTGACCATGGACTTTGTAGTTGGTTTGCCTAGAAAAACCAAAGGTCATGATTCCATGTGGGTGATAGTTGATAGGTTGACTAAGACAACACATTTCCTTCCTGTTAAAACAACCTACACTGCTGAGAAGCTGGCACAGATATATGTAAATGAGATAGTGTTGTTGCACGGGGTCCCAGTTACTATTGTTTCTGATAGAGGTCCCTAGTTCACGAGTCATTTTTGGGAATGACTACATAAAGCTTTGGGTACGCAATTAAGGTTTAGTACAACCTTTCACCCACATTCAGATGGACAATCTGAGAAGACCATACAAACTTTAGAGGATTTGCTTAGGGCATGTGTCCTTCAGTTTGTAGGGAGTCGGGATCTACACCTGAGCTTGATAGAATTTTCTTATAATAATATCTATCAGAAGAGTATTGATATGGTACCATATGAAGCATTATATGGTAGACGTTGTAGATCTCCTTTATGTTGGTATGAAACTGGAGAATATCAACTTTTGGGTCCTGAGCTTGTGCAGCAGACAACTGAGAAGATTAAAGTAATACAACAACAGTTAAAGACTGCACATGATAGATAGAAGTCGTACGTCGATAGATGACAAAGACCTTTAGACTTCTAAGTTAGAGACAGAGTATATCTCAAAGTCTCACCTTGGAAAGGTGTCCTTAGATTTGGAAGAAAGAGGAAGTTAGCTCCTAGATTTATGGGGCCTTATCCAATCATTGAACGGGTTGGAAAGGTAGCCTATAAGGTGGAATTGCCACATGAGATGCATAAGTTGCATCCAGTGTTTCATATCTCTATGTTAAGAAAGTGTCATCCTGACACAGAGTTAGTTCTGTAACCTATGGAGGTAGAACTAAATGATGACATATCATATGTTGAAGGACATGTGATGATCCTTGATAAAAGAATTAAAAAGCTAAAAAAGAAAGACATATGTCTTGTGAAAGTTCTCTAGCATCATCGTGGCATTGAAGAAGCTATGTGGGAGCTAGAGGAAGAGATGAGGAGGAAGTACCCTTCTCTTTTCTCCTGATGATTTCGGGGACGAAATCCTTGTTAGGGTGGATAATTTGTAACATCCCTGATCTGGGTTATGCCTTAACCCTAGATGTTTTGCTTAATAAAGTTAATTATGTGCTTGCTCGTATTTCTTGAAAAGTAATTAAGGCTCAAGAGGAACTTATGTTTCAATTTTAGTCCATTTTGAATAATATTGAAACATTGTTTTGCTTGTTTTGGACTAAAGTGCAAATTACCCAAGTTGAGGGGTTAACTTGCAAATGTTACATGGTAAAATGTTCCTCAGATGTTGAAGCATCATAAGAATGAGAATGATGTAGAATTATGTCTTGTGACAGCCTGAGCACCAAGAAAGATCTTATAAAGCAATGATTATGCATTAAAATCTAGTTTTGGTGTAATGTGCAATTTACCCAAAACCTAGGGTTCAATATGCAAAGTACCACCTCTAGAGAGTCCCTCATGTTTCTTGGAATCATTTAGAGAAAATAAAATGAGAGGGGCACCTCATTTGAATCACTTTGGAGGAGAGAGAATCTTGATATTAAAATAATCAAGATTTATGCATAATTGAAACCCTAATTCAATTTAATACAAAAATAAATATATTAATTGAAGTGCCATCAACCAAAAACGAGATGGTTGAATTTGCATAAGTGTGTACGTACTTGTTCCTTGCAAAGGCACCAAAAATATCTCAAGTGAGTGGAGAACCCACTCACATTAGTTAAAGGAAAAGTAATATCCACTAACTTATGGATATTATTATTATAATGATTAAAGTGCTTAATTTCTTTTCCTTTAATTCATGGATAAATAAGAGGATTGCAAAGGGGAAGAGGATGGCTTCGTGGGCAAGGAGTTGAGGGGGATATGTGGCATCAATTTAAGAAAAAATAGGAATTAATTATTACTTTCTCTCTCATTGAATTTCTTTATAAAAACACCATTTACAACTCAAATTAAAGGATTTTTCGATCGTTCTTTATCTTTGATAAACCAACAACCAAGGGATCTTAGGAGCAGGAGGAGGATGATCCCCAACCTGTAGGTAAGCTCCATGGTCTTCTTTCACCTTGATTTCATGGTGGAAATTAAAAATCAATGCTTGATTTCTTCTTTTCTCCATTCAATCTTCAACTTTGGCCATTCTTTTCACTCAAAGACTTGAGCACAAGCTTGGGATAGTTGAGAAAGATTCTTCCACCATTAAAGATGTGGAGTTTGGAGCTTTGAAGCTTCTTTAAAGGCGGGTTATATAACATGAACCCTCAAACATTGTTATTGATTTCACTCTTTTATCAATTGTTGATTCTTTCTTCATTCCCAGAATTTTATTTGGTTGATTGATGAAATCCCCATGAAGATCACAGAAAGTTTCGAAGGTTTGTATCTTGAAGAATATGATGTCATCATAAGCACACACCTCAATTAATATCTTGGGCAAACGGTTTTAATGACTTGAGACCAAACATTCTCAAGATCGTTTGAAACCAAACAGTTTCAAAACCGTTTGGGATCAAACGGTCTTAAGACCGTTTGAGGTCAGGTGTTGCTATAAATTGATGATGATCCAATGGTTTTTAATTGAATTAATTTCAAAATGGGTCAATACTTGAGGGCTTCTTGATTGCAAACCCTAAATCAATTTGTTGAAGAATCCCTAATTGATTTCAATCAACTTCAGTGGTTGGATGGGTCAAACGGTCTCAAGACCATTTGACACCAAACGGTCTCAAGACCGTTTGAGGTCAAATGACCTCAAGACCATTTGAGGTCATGATTGGATGGTGATTCAATTGTTTCAATTGAAGTAATTCCAATGATTACAATAATTGATGGGTTGAATAATTGGAACCCTATTTGATTGATTGAAAGTAACCCAAAATGATTCATTCAGTTTCAAGATGTTTTGGACCAAACGGTCTTGAGACCATTTGAGTCCAAACGGTCTTGAAACCGTTTGGAATCAAACAGTTTCAAAACTGTTTGAATGACCAAGTGGTTTCAATTTTCAAATGGTTTCAACTATTGGTTTATCCTATTGATCTTAGTGATGAATTGTTCAAATGGTTTCTAATGTTGAGTGCCCAAACAGTTTCAAAACCATTTGGAGGGCAAATCGTCTTAACCCTAGATGCCCAAACGGTTTCAAAATCATTTGGAGGGCAATTGACTTCAAACCGTTTGGAGATTCAAAGGTCAAAACCGAATAGAGGTTCAACATATACAAAATTGATTGAAGACTTAAAGTGATGAAGGATTAATTGATCCCACGATTGATAATGATGATTATCAAAGATAAGTACAATTGTTGAATCCCTAATGTACTTAGATGATTGGTACCCTTAGAGGGGCTAACTTTTGATGCTTATGGAAGCAATGACTCAATACACTATGCTAACCCTAAATGTATGTATTTGAATAAAGGATTGACTCAATCTAATCAAGATTGGAGTAATGAATATCCTAGAGAGGAAGAGAAAGAGAAATTCATACATGTATAATAATCATGTAGCAATCCAGCCTCAACACATTCAAAATAAATAGAATATGTAATTAGGGTATGATCCTTAATAAAGAGATCATGAAACCCTAATTGAAAAGGTTGATGAACCCCAATCCTAATTTAGGGCAATGCTTGGTGTAACCCTAATCTAGGGTGATGATGTGAGAAACCCTAATCAAGGGTTATGTTAAGTGAAACCCTAATACAGAGATGTTATGTAAAGCCCTAATCAAGGGTGATGTTAAAGTGAAACCTTAATGTTATAATGTAAAGTGAAGCCCTAATCAAGGGTGAAGCCATATGAAACCCTAAGTGAGGGTGATGTCATGTGGAACCCTAATCAAGGGTGATGTCAAGTGAAACCCTAATGCAATGATGTGATGTGAAACTCTAACTCAAGGTGATTCTATGTACTGATATGTGACACTTTGATATGAAATCCTACCCTGATACATGGTAAAGGCACGTGGAGCCCTAATCTTGGGTTATAGTGCATGAAACCCTAATGTTGGGCAATATGATGATAAACCATAACCTTAATCTAGGTAATGAGATGAGTGTTCGTAATTGACATGAAATGGGAAATACTAACTCTAATGAGGAGATAGTGATGTACTCTTACACTGCATAGTGCTGATATGTGATTGATATAACTGTTATCATATGCATTAATCATGCAGGTATAATGAGATGTTGGACATAGCCAGATATGAGCTATGATGTTTTATTAATGAAATTGTTTATGGGTCTTGTAAGCCATAATATGTTGTGTTGCCTAGTGAGAGGTAACAAGAGATTAATGGGCTTTAAGAGCCATGTGAAATATCTGTATTGCAAGTATCATGTTTACCTTGGTCAGATGACCCGAAGGTATTAGTTACCTAATAAGTGGTAACAAGTGTTCTTGATGAATTGAGGGTTTGAATACCCATATATCATAATCTTAATGATGAGATGTTAAGGGATGAGAATGCTCCTGATGTGATAAGGGATTGAAATCCCAATGTTTCATAAAGCTTGAAAAGTACTTGATAGAAGTATTACTTATTCTGAGTAGCAATTGTTATAATGATTCATGTTTGAAAACATAACTGATGCTAAAAGAATATGGTAATGTACTTAATTAATCAAGTGAAATATTATCATGTAGAGCCCTGACCATAGATCCATCATTGTCAGTAACTGATGATGGTGAAACAGGTTTTCCTACGGGAACTCCTGGAGGGCATACTATTGAGTATGTGGGGGTTATGGGCGTGAATATCCTTACACCCTAATGGAGGAATTGATGTGAGGTAAACATTAAATCTCTCAATCCTTCATTATATATGCCGGGATGGATGTATCTCTAATCTCTCGAATGTCGGGATAGATGTACCATTAATCTCCTGATGATCTTAATGCCGGATCGATGTGAGATAAACATAATATCTCTCGATTGCGAAGAGAGTACAACATGCCACTATAACTCTAATAGCGAAGTTGCCAGCATACCCTGGAAAGCTATTTAGCAGAGACACTAGATGTCCTGCATTTGGTCCTCACACTGACTGAGAAAGATGAGGTCATGGAAATCCGGCTCTTCTATTGACCTATGTATGGTACCGATTTCGATTTCGCAATGGTCGATTGGAGTATGAGCGGTATACCTCATCTCCTCAGGGCTTAAGTATGATTGTAAAATGTAATCAGGCGTGTAGCATATTTACTTAAGGTTGAAATATGAGAATCATTGGTTGATGATATCTTGCTTAGTATATCTTAGATGGATAAATGTTATACATGTTCTTCATATTCCTTATTGAATAAGTGACATGCTGCTTTATCAAGATATAGCTGAAATGACTTGAATAGAGAATAATGCTCTAATATGTTTAGACATTGATTTATCTGCTGTTGAATACTTATAATTCTTCTGCTCAGTTTTATTGTGTTAATTGTAATAATAATATTTCTGGCGGAGAGTTATATCTCTCGCTGGGGCAATTTCAATTGTCTCACCCCCGTGAGATCCAACTTTTTAGGTAGACGCAGAAGAAGAAGCAGAAACCCTACAGCGGGTGAAGAACATCAGCAGTTGGGACAGCAGTGACATCTAGGTGGAGACACTGGCTATCATGTTTGTATATAGAGTCTTATGTGTCGTCTCTGTACTCTCAGGTCCTTGGAGTCAGTAGTTAGTTTAATGAACCGATCTGAGATTTTGACTTGATGCCTCAATGTTTTTATGTTGCCTATGTACAGTTTTAACAGGGCAGTTGATGTATATGATCCTCGAGAAGGAATGGTACAAGATATGTACTTGTGAATCATAATGTAATAGAATTATTTTGATTCTTGTTGATAGATTTTTCAATGAATGGATCTCTTTATACAATGAATCATAATGTAATAGAATTATTTTGATTCTTGTTGATAGAGTTTTTCAGTAATACGCTGTTAACAAATACTTCTGCTTAGTTAATCACGTTTGTACACCACAGACACACCCCCAAAAATCAGCTTTCCCTCATGTTTTACCCGGATACTGAGCAGTGCCCGAGTGCCTCGCCCAACTCCGGCTACGAACCCATCTGACCCGAGATTTTTGGGCTAGGTCGAACTGGTCCAGGTGAAAGTGCCATCCCCAACCTCCGCAATCAGCAGGTCTTGAACAAGGCGCGGCAGCTGGGCCATCTGCTAGCCTAGTTGGCAGTGGACCATGTGCTATAATGGTCTCAGTTATTTTGATAAACAGAATGGCGTGAATTGAAAAGAGAATCCAGTACAGTTCTATTTAATAATTCCAGCCTCTAATGAACACGACAGTGCATCTACTCTTTGTCAGTGTCGGTGGACGTGAGTCCTGGGGACTTTTGTCTAGGTGTGGCATATTTTATAAAACAAATATTAAATATACACCCGGTAACCACGCTGAGATTGTGGCCATGCGGCTGTAAGCCCATACTACATATTAAACTACAGTCAAACAGTCAAAGCTTCCTTTCGAAATGAGAATTGAGAAATGTGAGTTATGAAACCAAGTTCATGTTTGGCCACTACTTTTGTCGAAATTTTGATATCGCCTCAAAGTCAAACCGCAATGGATCCGGTTTTAGCAACAATGTCGGCTGCCTCATCTTTTTTTTTTTTTTCTGTTTCCGAGAGAACCCATAAATTCTCTAGTAATGAGAGAGGTGGCTCGATCATCATCTCTCCCACGCCAAATCGGTGTGGGTTGTTATTCATAAAGTGCCTTCAGTGTGGTTCGAACTTAGATTCTTTTATCAAACTCTTACCACCCGGGCCACGCTGTCTCGTCTCTTCTTTATTCTAAAACTATTAGGCCTAGTTTGGTTGTTGTTTTCAGAAATTCTGGTAGTTAACATAATAATTGGTAGCCGATTGCGTTGTAAGCGGTACTTATAACCACCGTCCTTTTGTTGCGGCAAGGGCAACAGATGGTTTTTCCAGTCACGCCGGCATTGGTGGTACTGGGAATGCTGCCATACTATCCTATTTTCTAGCCTATTGCCCTTTCCACCCCATGAATTAACAATGAAGTCCGCAATAGCTCGCCACCGTCAGCCACGGGAAATATGGATGCCATGTATCAATTACCAGGATTCAAGAAGTCGGCGGCCAAACTAGGCCTTAGTACAAGTTACTCGCCACTAGTTTGGAAATGGATTAAAATTTTAAATCTGAAAAAAGTTAGTTAGGGTTAGTCTGAATCATAAAATTAGTTTGGTTTGGATTCACTCTGACTCTTTTCAAAAACCCAAACTTGTTCTAGTATACTTCCAGTCTGGTTTTAGTGGAGACACATAATACAAGGCTGCAACCAAAATGAGATATTTAGTTAATATCTGGATTGAGTTCACCTGAAACAAACATCCATTCAAAAAACATTGATTTGCATCTAGACCAGATTAGAATTATGTGGCGTAAAATAACATGCATTAGTATGGTACAAAATCCGTGCCAAACAAAGCCTTACTGTAGGTCTTTTACACATTTGGAGAACTTTCAAATTTACAACAATAGAAGAAATAGATAGATAATCATTGAGACAAATTCCTCCTTTAGTCTTGCCACATCTCCTTGATCTGAAACTCAAGACATTCCCTATTAACTCTAACCCACTTGAAGAGGTCTTGAAGTGGGTTGTGAGTTATAAGCAGATTTATTTTCGAAAGCTTGAGTAGATTATAAATACATGTAGTATCATATACATTATCAATTTGTAGGTTTCAAGGCTGACATGTCAAATAAATGAAAAGACAAACAAGTTTATTTTTATATTTTCCCAAGGACTATTTCACGATTAGTTATATTTTTCTTTTCATTTTTTTGATGAACATGCTCACCACAAGTCAGATCAATGGATTACCAAACCTGGTAGTAAGGGGATACTGAAACATGATCTGACTTAGTTAATCAAATTGTTGACATGGGATCACTCTACATCCAGTTTCAACCAGAAAACTTATGTGTTGAGTTGAACAATTGAATGTGGTTACCTAACTTGAGAACTCTCATCTGATTTTTGAAATTCAGACAAACTATAATGAAAATGAGAAAAGAGATTCTAGGTGATGGTTGTAATAGTACTAATATTTACACAACAAGATGTAGTATGACATGTCACATGTCTAGATATTTGATCTCTCATTTTAATAGTGGGTTAATCTAGTTGAATGATTGACATCGACATGACCTCAAATAAAATATTATACATTGCAAGAGACATTAACCTTAAAAAAACATAGTGTTGTATTATGTCATTCAAACCATCAACTTAAAATGTTCAATGGGGTTGACATATAATGTTGACAAGATGCATAATTAAAACATAAAATAGAAGTTGGGATTCATTTAAGCATTAAGCATACTTCATATTGTCATAATCTAAACCTCGCCCATAGACATTTTTGCAAAGGACTACAAGCTCTATTCGTTTCTATTATTTAAATAACTTTCTTTGGCATTGAATCTCCCCTTCCACTATTGGGTTGATCTCAAGTAAGATAATATACATCATGGGAGACTATAAATGCTTAAGTATACTATATTATGAGTCATTTCGACCAAGGACATGGAGATTCAATGGGGTTAATTTCCAATTACAAGAACAAGTGTAATCTAGATGTAAGGCACTAGTTTCACCTCATTAATTTCCTTACAGATATATCATCTCACCATCTTAATCATAACCATGTTTTTTTAGATAATCATTACCATACAGATGAAAAGAAAGAAAATCACCACCAACCGTGATGACTAGAGAATTCAAGAAAAAAGGGCATCAGAAGTACCAAAACAACAAAAGAAAAGTATTGGGGAGGGTACCCCTCAAAGATCCCAAAAAGTAATAACAAGTAGTAAGGTGAGCGGGTTAGAGAAAGAGTCTTCAATCATAACCATTTTTTATGCAGACTATATGGACCATTCTTTTATTTCAACTATGTTATTAAAACATAAGGTACATAGTCAACCCATATAATTTTTAATTCGTGTAACTCCTTACAAAACACAAATATATAATTGGAAACTACTTAAAATGTCATCAAATGAAGCAAATGCTAATCTACATGCTACCCAACATTAGGTACTTATCTATAAAGAAATTATGTTCCAATTGTATTTTTCTCTAATATTTAAAGTTAGAACAAACATACTAGAAAACATAACTTAATAGTACCACAAAATTAATACAACACACATTATCTTACATTAGATTTCACACCGTGAGGTGATGTTAGCATACAAAGCTCACATGTATATATGTATATATGTGTGTAAACTGGTGGGGGACAAAGAGGTAATGGGTAGATTATGAGCTAGCACATTAGATTTGCTGCAAGCCAATTACTACAATATATACTCTTAGTGGGGTTCAGACCTAAGATAAGATCTCATGTATATGTATTACTTGAATACGAAGGCACCACACTCTTGTAGAGATATGTGTATGTGTGTTAATCTATAGATTAGAACATTGGGTACACATATGCATGTATGTTAGATGCCCAAAGAGGAAAGAACCTTCTAGGACCACATACTATACATAGGCCTAACATGAGATATAATGTAAATCAAGGGCCAATTTCAAAATGCAGTAGCAACACAAGACACAATTCTAAAAAGAAGCTCCTACAATAGTTCAACCCTACCATGAATAGAACTTAAGGCCTCACGTCTAGCATAAGGTCTGATTACCACTGCACCACACCATTATTTGCATATGTATATAAGCCAAAAGAGGAAAGAACTTGCCTAAGGATATCATAACCAATAGTGCATATTCACAAGCACAAAGCGAGTGGATGTCCTCATGTGCCCCATAATCTTACATAGACACAATACAAGGGAGTATGACAACTCAATTTACACTATTATCATAAAACATAGTACTATCCCAAAAGTCACTTAACTACTTAACCCACAAGGAAACCAGAGATCTATGACAACTGGGGTGTAGGAGGGGAACCTAAAGGGGAAAGAATTCCTTTAGGAGCCCATTACCACATTAGGGGAAAAATAAAGGGCTAGGTCAATCAGGGTAAAGCACATTGCGCCTATGACACAACCATAACTTTAGACTAAGAATCTAGTAATAATCCAACTCCAGGGCTCCATTTTAGCAACATGATATGCTCAATTTATCCTTCCCTTTTTCTAAACTTTTGCAATGAGTGTTTCTCAAAATGTATATTTATTGGATTTTGTAGGTACCATATTAAAGAAGTTTTATATCTTGCTCTCACAAAAATTTGGAATTCATTACTATATTGTCATTTTATATATTTAATAATTGATAACGTTCATAGATGCATAAAATTTGTTTAACATTCCCCATGAATGATTTTTTAATGTAGTCTGTCAACTATATTCGCTTAAATTACACAACACTCTTTAAGTCTATACATTTTGTAACGACCTTTCAATTCCCAATCCATGCAAATATACACTAGCAATTACTCACATTCTAATTTATTGATAATAACAATCTAGTTTTCTTTAAAGTTCTTTTAGTATCTATAGTATACTGCTGAAACATGTACCTCATACCTATATTATTAAAACAGATATAGAACTTATGTCTTTGGAAAAACAATATGCTAGTAGCATGGTTACATAATTGAGTTTTATTTAAAATTACAAATAGGAAATTATGGACTTACGTCAAAATGAGTACAGTTCAACATATTTGATTAAGCACTAAAGTTATGCTCAAAAGAGGACTTCAAAATTGTCTACTAAATATGGCTTTTACTACTTTACCAACATTCAACAGATTCAGTTTTATTTGCTAAAAATAACAGATTTTTTTTTGAAATAATAACGACTCTTTTTCAATAGAATATCAACAACTACAGATTGTGAAAAACTACAAGATTACAAGGAAATAACAGAATCGGTTTCGTTGATTCTCCCAGTCCTAAAGTGGTCAGCTGATCGAGTGGCAACATCAAACCGCTAACAAAATGAATTCATTGAATAAAAAATATTTAGTTAAAACCATTTCAGGTCATACAAATGTTTCAACTGCTTTGCCACAAACATACAGGACGAACAGTTAGCACGCAGTAAAAGGTGTAGAAGGGAAAAACGACTGAGAAGCTGTCGGGGCAATTAGGTCGCTCTTATCTGCTGACAGCCTCTTCTCCTGCTTTTTCTCTCACTCGAATCCTCAGTCAAGCTGAGCGGATGAAGGAGATGAAGTTGGATCCGAATCCTTTTTCCCTTCGAAAGAACTCCGGCGTCTTAACCAAGGTCCTGCTATCGGTGCTTCTCCTCGGCATTTCCTTCCGCCTCTTCTCAAACACTTCGCCGACACTCTCTACCGTCTCTCCACCGCCGAACAGCTTCTCGCAGGTCAGCGAGCTCTCACCCCGTCCAGAGAAGAGATCCGAATCGGGAGGAGGTGATCGCAGCGATAACCCCGCAAAAGGTATCTTCTTTCTACCGAATTTCTTCTTTACTGCGGTTTGTAGAATGATGTCTTGCAAGGAGAATGTAGTACTTTATCTAGCAGATAACGACTTGCTTTCTTGCATTTCGAACGAGTAGATGGAGGTAGATCTAAGGAAATGCTCAAAATACTCTAGAATGGAAAATCTAGCCACACAATGTTCATTTCATGTTAAGTATAGATCCAAAGTCTTAGCGTAATACTGATCTGGCTGTCCGTTTAGTCCTTTCACACCGAGATACATCCTTGAAAGACGAATCGAGGAGGTTTGGAGACTACGAGACTCCGCTTATAGAACCAAAATCTGTAAGGATGAAAGTTTGGCAATTCCGAGGACCCGACGACATTGTTTTTTCTCCCCCTCTGTTTTTTCCTGAAATTGAAATGCGGTTTCTCTACAAGTTTTATGCTTGACTCAGTAGTCACCCAGTTCTACAAGGGGCAATCAAGTACCTGTGGCTGAAAAATATTCCTTGATTAAATGCTATATGATTCTAAAACCAATACAATTAAGGGGGTGAAATACTGGTTTATAATAAGGAAGCGGGTCCAGTAATTTTCTGATTTGAACATAGTAGTTGGTCTATCAAGTAAGTACTCGAAATTATGGTGCCTGTGCGGAGTTCTGTTTTAGGGATGAAGAAGGGGAGTGGAGTAAGTACCCTCAGCAGGCTTGAAAGGGAATGCTTTGCAAATAGGTGGCTACTTTTTGAGAGCTGTTTTGGGCAGTCTGGTATCCAAATACGGAAACGGAGAGTAAAAGAATCTTTTTATTTCCTTATATCGAGAGTGATTATGGTATCCATCCTTTGACCTGTTCCATTTTTTGTGCGCCTAGCAGCAATTGGATTGCATTGGGATGCTATTATTTTGCTTTGTTTTGTATTTCTTATGTTGTGCCATGCATCTTTTCTGCTTCACCGCATTATCAGACTAGTTGAGGAAATCAAGAAAAAACATCACAGGATATGTAGTCTAATCGGTTTGCCTGTTTTATTTTAGAAAAGCAATGTTTTTTCCCACGACAAGGTTGAACTGTTGACTTGTTATATTTTTATCTTAAGTAATTCGTTGCTAATACTAGAAAGTCTAGGCTACTCTCCTCGAATTCGTTGCATGTCAGGTTCTTTGCGCCTAAATCCAGATTATAAACTACAGTACCCTGATTTTGAATGCCTAATATTTCAGATTCTTTGCAAACAAATCCAGATGCTGCTTCAGACTCTGACGATGAAAACATTGAGAATGCTGATTCAGTCCAACCCGAAGGTGAAAATTACAAACAGTTAACAAGTCCACTTTCTTACGAAAACACTGTTTGACTAAGTTGTATAGTTAAAAGAAGTCCATGTAATTGACTAGTATTTCTTTCAATTGTCTGATTCTATAACATGAAGTATTGTGTCCAATGAATTCCTTCCTTCTTGTTATATTGTCGTGTATCCTCTTTTTTCTTATTCATAAAATTGACAGTGTAGTTCTAGCATTCAATAAATCCCTATTATATGACTCTTTATCATTTTTTATTAGAAGATACAGTGTTATAACCTGCAAAACTTTCCAAGTTTGTGGAAGCTTTATAGTCATTTGCTGAGTAACCATTTTCTCCCACTCTACATGCATAATGCAGCAAAATGTGATATTTTTAGCGGAGAATGGGTCCCTAATCCATCGGGTCCAGCATATGACAATGAGAGTTGCCCTTTAGTGGAAGCTCATCAAAACTGCATGAAAAATGGGAGACCTGATGATGGATATCTGTACTGGAGATGGAAACCCCGGGACTGTGACTTGCCTGCATTTGATGCAAGAGTGTTCCTACATCTAATGAAGAATAAATCATGGGCATTCATTGGCGATTCCATATCTCGCAATCATGTGCAGTCTTTAGTTTGTATACTCTCAAAGGTATGCATTTGATACGCCATGAAGTTCTTTCAAGACTGTCTTCCATCAGCTGTCTGATTATCCACTTAATTGTTAACTTTAGGTTGAGAGAGCTGTTGAGATTTACCACGACAAGGAATACCGGTCCAAGAAATGGTTGTTTCCCTCCCACAATATCACAGTGGCAGTCATCTGGTCTCCTTTCCTACTCAAAGCTGATATTTTCGAAGACATGAACGGTGTGTCCACTAAAGAAATCCAGCTACATCTTGATGCTCTTGACGAGAACTGGACTTCTGAATACAAGAACTTCGATTATATAATAACAGCTGTTGGGAAATGGTTTCTCAAGACTGCTATCTACTGGGAAAACAATACCATTGCAGGCTGTCACTACTGCCCTGGAAAAAACCTCACGGAACTGGGGTTTGAATATGCCTATAGCAAAGCCCTACGTCTAGTCTTCAACCAAATCATAACATCTGGCTATAAAGGTGTTGTCTTGTTGAGGACCTCCACTCCAGATCATTTTGAAAATGGGGAGTGGTTCAGTGGCGGGACATGTGACAGGAAAGCGCCATTAAAGGATAGCGTTAATATTACACTGGCAGACGTCGACAGGATATTGCGGGAAATTGAACTTGAAGAGTTTGAGAGTGCAAGGGTTTTAGGTATAGAAAATGGAGTTACAGTGAAGCTGCTAGACACAACACGTTTGAGCCTTCTCCGGCCAGATGGGCATCCCGGACCATATCGACAATTCCAACCGTTTGCTGTCAACAAAACTGCAAAGGTTCAGAACGATTGTTTGCATTGGTGCTTACCAGGACCGATAGATTCATGGAATGATTTGATCATGAGAATGGTGCTAGGCGATTGAGTTGTTAACAAAAAAGAATTATGCTTGCAGTTGGAGGTGGAGCCCCTACGTCCATGCGTTGTCTTGGATTTCAGCAAAGTGTACATTGATGCCTCCGTGCATATTCTTCGCATATATGATAATTTGTTTTTTTTGGTCTCTTTCTCTGAGTTATTCCCAGATTAAAATATGCTTAGGTAAAGCAACCTTTTGTAAGTGATCTTGTTGTATATCAATGTCATAGCGGTTTCTACTCTCTGCCGCCAAGTACATAATGATTATTGAGTGGTAGACTGGTTATACATAGAGTAAGTGGTTTGCCATTGAGTTGGTTTTCAGGATTATGTTTTAGTACCTTTTATTCTAGTAGTTACTAGTGCACGTGTTCCGAACTTTTTACTATTGTATAGAACTTATTTTATAATGCAAAGAAGTCATGCAGTAAATTGCGAAATATCAACATGAACACGCCTGCAACGTTCTGTGCGGATATATTACTCTTTTGGTGCGTCATCAGCGCATGTTGCTTCGTTACTGTATCAAAAAGGGCGTGTATTTACAATGGTTTAAAGGAAGATAAACAAGTAAAATCTGGAAAACTATGCATCTGTACAAATAGGCGGTGAACATTGGGTAATTTTTTTAGTTAACAAGGTTTGGTTATTGATTATGATTTCAGATTTGAACAGTTAATCGGACTGTATGAAACTTGGTTGATTTGGTTTAAATTAATTGGTTAGTGTTAATTTGCTTAACCAAATAACACTTCTATAATAACATTAGTTGAGAGTGTTCATAAAATTATGCTCAATTATGATATCATAGTAGCATAGCACGTACACAAAGACACGATTAAGTTCATGAAGCTTGACTATGTGAGAGGTTTATTGAAATAAAAGTACAACTATGTAGGTACCTATATGTGTAGGATAATATTCTATGAATAAGTTGTTGTTATTCGATTAATTAGGACAATCAAACATAAAATATTTTCTATTATACAACTTAATCACCGAGCCGTGAATTGAAATAATTTGACTAAATTGATTGAAGTAACCAAATCGTTTGTATTAAATTAACCATAACGAATTACCCATTAGGTTAATAAGTTATAACCAAATTATGCTCACCCCTATATACACCCCCTATATACACGAGTACCAAAATATTTGATGAGGTTTAGGAGTCTTTTTACGAAACACCTTATAATTTTATTTGGAACATAGATAATAGATGATCATACTGCAAACGAGGTGCTCATTCCCCTTTTGGATCATTCATACGCAATGCGGTAAATTGACAATATCATGAGATTTATTGTATTTATTGTTGCATGACTACACATATACTACAAGGTTGGGACGATCATTTCCTTTCTCTTCAACTCATCAGAGGGAGGTAGGGATTTTGTCGAGATAAAACTCTTCATGCTAGAAGTTTGGAATTTTCGTGCAATGGTAAACTTTTAAAGCTATGTTTCCCAAACCTCGAATATATTGAGAATATGTATACATGTTCTACTTATTCTTTAGGCTAACACTAGTACACCTTTTAAAAGTGCAACATGATTTATCACTGCACTTGGTCTAACAAAAGTACCTTAGTCGACACAATCTTCAACATGATTCACAAACGAACATGCTTGGGTGTAGTATAGGAATGTGGCTTTAAGGGGCCGAATCGGCCGAGACTGGAGAAGGCACTAGAGCTATGTTGTTCGTTTAGGTTCCTAGCACTAAGGGTTAAAGATTCTAGGGTCTAAAGGTGGTTGATTTGAATTACACTAAGGATCATGCAAGAGGAAAGAACAACATTGAAATCTATGCTGACACTTACAATTACGTCTAACAGACTAACTAAGAGAGCAAGTAAAACTAGACCTAAATAATTAAGTCATTACACTAAACTAGACTAGCAATGGCAAGAAAGAGCAATTATCTACACAACATTAATGATTACGCTACTAAGGAAAACAAAGGATTACACTAAGATAACTAACTAACAAATCTTAACACAAGCAACTAAGAACAAGAACCAATTATATACCAAAAACCAGCTAGCATGAATCAACGAATTGACTAGGGGAGCAAGGAAAACTTGCTATCACTAGAACAAGTTAGGATTTTAACAATTGATTAAGATAGTGGTGTGTTTGGGGGTATGTAACTATCAATCACGTCTAAGGGTCATACTCCTGCAAAAAACATCCAACTAGCCATGCTAACAAACCAAACAACGAAGGATAGTGAAGGTAGAGAGTCCTATCCTCCTAGTTGACCATGGGTGGCATTGGGTTTGTGCATGGGAACCAGTCCCTACCACCTTCTATACAACCTTATGAGGTTTAATTGACTATGGGATAGGTAAACTCTAATCAATATCTAGGGATGATCCGCCTAATGTAGACAATAGTAGGGGTGGTATGGGGTGTAGGAGAAGGGTGTTTCACCCGTTATTACCTACCATCAAACCATATAACATGATCTTTGCTAAGTGCATATGGAGAAGCATGCCTAGATACTTAGTTCTCCCACCTAGGGCTATTAGAATTGATGGATAAGTGGGAAGAGATGGCACTAGGTAAGCATCTACTAGTTAGACTTAGTAGCTTTTCCTCTTTCAACCTCCTATTCCTTATTTTCTTCATGCATTAGGTGTTTTCATATATCAATCACCATATAAAGAGATAGGAAAAGGAAGTAGTAAGAACATAGCACAGTCCAAAGAAATCAAAATGTTTTACATATATATTTTTCCCAACATGGTATCACAATTACATATTTTCCCCAAACAATCTATCAAAAAGGGCTTAGCTACTCATGGTACAAGAAAGAACAACAAAAATTGGATAATAAGATAAAAAATACATGGAAGTTGATGAAGGCTTAATATTTTTCACCTCCATCAGCAACCAACTCTTGTCCTTAACTCCTTCAAGGGTGGGAAGCATGGAGTAAGGATGGAAATGGTCAAAACCCTAGATAGCTAGGGTTTTTGGCAGTACAAGGTGAAGTGGTAGGTGGGAGTAGGTAGGGTGGCATCCAAGGGGAGTAAAAGAGGTGAGGAAGTGATAAACCTCAACCCCTGGCCTCCAGTAACACTTATATAGTGGTCTAGGAGGTCCAGGGTTGAGTGGGGGTAGTTTGGTAAAAGTAGTGTCTGGCAGCCCTACGGTTTGGGGGTAGCACGGTCGTTCTAGGTAGAACGAACATGGTGTGTAGGTAGGACACGACCATGGTAAGTGTCCATAATAGTGGTGAGGTAGTTTGGATCCCAAGGAAATGGAAATTGTGGAATGTAAGTGTCACATATAGTGTTACGACCCCATCTGAGCTTAATTGGTAAACTAGGGTTACCAAGATGATTACATGATTAATTGGACTGATCACTCTTGAAATCTAATGAATAATGATAATCCAATGAGAATGTTTTAACTATGATAAGAAGTCTAAATGTTCTTTTGTCTTGAGAATTAGGGTTTGAGAAGCATAGACCCTAATCGGCCCCAAAATAGGGTTTTAATGACATATGAATACAGAATTTGATAAGTAGAATGTCTCACTAAATGATTTTTAGTATTTTATGTGTAACTCTGATTTACTTAAAATTTGGATATGATTTGGATATATAAAATTTGAACAACATTGGAAAATATAAGAATTTTTGAAGAATGTTCTGACCTGTTTATTGGTCGAGTATCAAACTCGACCGATCATATTTCCAGATTTATACAGCAGTGTGGTAATTGAATTTTATCTTTTTATTGGTATATCCAATTGATCTCAAATTTTAACTGTGCTTGAAAAACACAGTTTTAGACACTCTGTTAAATTGGCATAATTGTTGGATGACTTTTGATCTCTACAGTGAGGGTGTCGGTCGAGTTCTGTGCAGGGCAAACTCGACCGAATCTGCTGCAGACTGCAATATAGCAGTGTACTGTTCTATTTTTAATTATTTATTGGTAACTCCAAATGATCTCACATTTTAACTGAAGCTTTATAGATCAATTATAAACAAAGTGATAAATTCCCATAATTTTTGGAGAAGGTTAAATCTCTGAAATAAACGAATTACAGTAACTTTGTATAACTGAATATTCAGCCAATATAATTAAAGTTGAGTGTTGGGTCAATATGCAATTGACCCAAGCAGCTCAAATTGACTTATATGATCGACCACACACACACACAGCTCTCATTCTTCGTCATCCATCCCAGAGAAATGAAAATCTAGAGAGAGAGAGGGAGAGTTAGGGCTTGAGTGGAGAAAGAGGAGGAATTGCTGACCTAGGGTTTTACGGTCCGAGGAATGGTGAAATCAAGTAAGTTTGGATCCTTTGCATAGAATTTTATGGTGAATCTTCTCTCTCATGTCAAGATTCCGTCCATGCTCTGATTTGATCCAAGATGATGCCGAAATTCCCTCTTTTCTCACCCTTTCTTCATAATCCCTCATTTTCAAGGTTTCCTAGATGAATGGAAGAAGAATTGGGAGATTTGCTAGGGATTTGATATGAGTTCGAGATCCCCTGAGTTGAGCTTCAGTTTTGAGGTGTTTTCACACCTTAGGGTGAGTGGGTTCCTCCTTTAAACAGTATAATGCACGAAATTTGATTATAGCATCCAAATCCCTAATTGCTTGGTATGTGATTTTAAACCCTGAAATGTCCGTTTAATTTAAGTTGTTGCAATTTGATATGATATGGATTCCTTCTCTGTTTGAATGACTCCTTGATGGTAGATTCACATCAAAAACGTATACAACACATCCTAGAAAGAATGCTTTTCAGATTTATACCATATGATGTAATTAGGGTTTAATCTAATTGAGATATCTCTAGAGTTTCAACCTTATTGAAAAGGACTAGTAAACTTATAAGTGGTTAGGATGTACCTCATGGATTACCCTATTTGAATTTTATCCTTGGTGCATGATATCTCAGTGAATAGCATGGAAACCTAAATTTAGTTCACTTTCCATGGTTTCATACGTATATCGATTGTATATGATTTGTTGAAAACAATCTTTATTTAGTGAATGCTTATATCCTATGAAATCCTTATGAGAGCCATGTGACAAGTGAATGAGGTAAATGAAAAGGTGAATGAGGCGAATGAAACCCTAAGAGTAGGGTGTTGGCATGTGATGAATGAATAAGGCAAATGAAACCCTAAGGATAGGGTGTTCAATGAATCATGTTATGGTGATATGAAAGGTCTCGATATGAGATGTGGTGATGCTTAATTGTTGAATTGTATGTTTCTAGTGCATTTAACTTTATATGCTTGTTCTCTTTGAGTTGATATCTACATACTGCAGGGCTTCTTATTTCCAATACATATCTCGTAAATTGCAGGTGATGAGATATGATATGCCCTAGAAAGGAATGTTACTGAGACATGATATATGTTGAATACATGAGTTATGATGTTTCTTATGATATGATATGGCAGGCCGTGTGAGACTTGTGAGAAATGTAAAATGAGTTATGATTTCTGTTTAAAATGTATCTATAATGTTAATGTTAGACTTAGGTGCCCTGAACACTGTAGAACCCCTTTGAGAGGTCTGCACCTTAGGGGTGAAACTCGTGTCCAACATCAACCGGTTGAGTAATTCTGGTGGCACGAGGGTTGATAGACAGTGTCCAACACCAACCGATTGAGTAATTTCGGTGGCACTGGGGAAAAATAATAAATAAAGTAAAGGGTTATCCAACACCAACCGGTTGAGTGATTCTGGTGGTAACCCAGTGTTGACTCCCTGCGCTTGTGTGCTCAGGTTAGAGGAGGAGTCCAGAGCACTCATGGTGAGTGCAGAGGAGGCCAGAGAGCCTGTGGGTCCTGTGCAGACCAGGACGAGAAGTCAGACTTAGAAATTCCCGGGTGTGTCGCTAAGTCTTGTACGGTGTGGTCGTAGTGCACTGCGAGTCTCTATGCAGAGTACACTGCATAGATCAGGGCATAATCTAAAATATGATCATATAGATTCACATAGTTCCTTATAAATAAAAGAGTTAAGGAAGACTAGAGCATAGTCTTCTAGTAGTTATTCTTTGGATGCAATATTTACATTCTTTGCTATTTCAATTATATTGTTTTAGAACTGCTCAGTGTAGTATTTATTGTTGTTAAATTTCATATCGTTTACTCAAAGTTATATCTGTAATCACATTAGCGCCTTAGACTGTTTCCTTGAAGTACTCATTCACTGAGCGAGTAGGCTCACCCCTCTACTCAAACATTTTAGGGTTAACCGCGTGGACTTGAAGATGGTCAGAGCATCAGTGTAGATCTTCCACAAGAGTTAAGTGCAAGATTAGTTGAGTCAGTCGATCCTTGTCACTCTAGGTCCTCAGTAAGAGATAAGAGAGAGAGTTGTAATTACGATGTGTAATATTTTTCCTCTTTTGATATGTATGCTAATTAGCAAGTTTTATGTGCATAAGGTGTGAGAGACATCATGAATGTTTATACATGTACCTTTACTATTGAAGTCTGATTAGTAAAAGAAATGTTCAGATTCCTTTATTAAGATGTTATGTGGTTCAATGCAGGGAAACAAGAGTTTTAAAGAAAAGAAAAAAGTTAAGGGTGTTCTTTGTGTTACATATAAGTCCTATCTTATGCCCTAATCTCATGATTTGAGGAAATTGTGAGATCGGGGTGTAACATATAGTGTTTTAGGGAATGGGGAACAACAAAAATATAATTTTTTTTCTAGAAACACTCTTAGCCAACAGATCTATCATAACCATAAAATTTAGCTATATTAAATACATATTAGGGATAGTAAATATACCTTAAGAAGCACTATTTGTCCAACAAATAGACACATATCATGTCGATGTAGAACTTGCACTTCCACATCTAGATCTGAAGTAGTTGTCATTGTTACCGCCTTGTCGTCACAATAACACAATATCTTCTCCTTGGAGAAGTTGCTTGTCCTCAAGCTTCCTCCTCAGGGTGTTGGCCTTATGTTATATGTTTAAATGTGGTAACTCTTGGTGCACCACCTTGTTTGCCAAGATAAAGCTGAATTAGGAGTCATTGATGTCCTAGCATTGCTCGTTCTCCTTTTCCTCCTACTGTGGGTTGTTGTCCTTGGGGTGAGTTTTGTTATCTCTCCAAGAATAATAACTCTTAGTCAATGTATCTATCAACATGTTGCTTAAGTGTGTTTATTTTCCTTGGAAGTACACCCCCATATATAGGAGAATCATGGGATTGAATTTTCCTGAAACCCAATTTGGTTCCTAATTGCAAGTGAAAATGTAATCAAACAAGGAAATGACTGCCGAAATTCCCAGTCACCACTTCATTAAGTAGTCGACTAGTTGGGACTGCTTGGGTAACCCAGTTGACCAATTGGCATGTCCAGTCACTTGGCGCTCCAGTCCAAGTATGATTTTAATTAACCAACTAGATTCCAAAATGAACAAACTACAAGTTCCTTCTTGTCTCCTAACTTCAATATAATCAAATGACTAGGTTATCCATCCGACCATTGGCCAGTTTCCAAAATGGGTGATATTTCAATCATTTGATAGTTAATTGATTCAAACCATGCAGTCGACCACCTAGCTTTCCCAATTGACCAATTGGATAGGAAATCAGTTAGTATATGATTCAGAACCACACTAATCACATGTTTGAATGTGAACTTAAATTCCCTTATGCATCCTTATGTGTATGACCCCATAGAAACCTTATTACATTGGAAACAATGTTCATAAAATCATGAGCAAATATTCGTATCTAGAAACACGTCTTTCTATCACAGTATTAGAAATAAGTTGGAGAACAAATTTAACATGTAAAGTGATCAATGCTACCATGACCGTATATTCCTTTTGTCATTGATATCTAGATTGAAAATGAGGCATGGTGATGTTATCCGCTTCACTTTCAATCTATGTTTCTTGAACCAAATCAGATTATTGATATTGTGCATGTGACACAACTTAACCGTGCATGTGAATATGCAGTGTATGCATCAGAGTAGTAAGGGACCTAACAAGGCCCGAGTTGTCGATCCTAGAGAATTGTTAGTGCTACATACTACTACTAACTAAAACTATTCAACTAGACCTAAGGAAAACTTTGGTTGGTTTAATTAAAATAAAAAATGAAATAACGAACATAGCATAAAACTAGTTTTAAAGATAATAAAAATGAAGTCACTAGGGTTCTGGTTTCTCCACAATGTGATTCATACATGAGTCCTATTAATTTTAACATACATTTTGCTACTTCTTTGGATTAGATGTTTGTATCTTGCACTACTCACTCTCACATTGTATTTAAAGTAAACTCACTTTCACAAAGTCAATATAAGAAACTAAAGGATAATATTTCCCTCAGAACACTTAACCTCAAAGTTGATCGCCCTCTTTTGTGCTATGTTATTAATTATGTTGATAAGGGATTACCAATAATAAATCCCGCTCATGCTTAACAATCTATAGCATGTTCATAGTGGTCAAATAAAAATATGGAAAACTAAACGAACGACCATTATCAAAATACAAAGCAAAAGAAATCTATAAGGAAATGAAGATAGTCATGTATAAAGTCCACATCGGGCTACTCCAGGGTCCTAGAGAAAATGGGATTATCTTTGCATGCTCAACATGGTATCACTAGAATATTCTAAGAAGAAGAATATCATAAGAATTGGAAAAAAACCCTAAAGATAAGTGTGCGGTTGATCCCCTATCAAGATTGTCATAGTTGGACTATTTCTACCTTCGAACTGCTACTTGAAGGTTTCTTGATGATCCATGCTCCCTATCTTTATCTCCTCCATCTCTGGGATCTCGTAAAACTTATGAAAAAATCATTTTGTCTCCTCTCTTAGGTTTCAACCAAAGAGACAAAAATGCCACTTATCCAACAAACCATTGGATGTGGCTGCTTCAGATCGTGGCTATTAGGAAAATCTCGATAGTATCGACTTGGAAGTCAGTGCCACTGACTTGCTTATTTACTTTACTCAATCAAGGTTGAGTTGATGCCAATGACTTGAGAGTGGGTGGTACCAAGATTTTATTAAGGAATTCTGATCCTTGTTGTGAGGACCATTGGGTTGGCCATCGGTGATACCAACTATGCGTCGTGGTGGTAAACTCCTATCTTGGTTCTACTAAGATGACTATGTGAAATTGATTCATTTTGCTTCATGTCAGCGTACCAACATTGATTTTGGTAGCACTAACTTCTTAAAATATGCTTCTTTTATGTAAGTGAAGCAAACAATGCATCATGATTTTATTAAATACACAATTTCAAACAAAATGCATTAAAAATAGATGCAAAAGAACTTCACACGTTGTTTTGACATACGATACTTAAAACATGTAATAATAGAGTTTTTTATATAAAAATATACCTTAAATAGCCTACAAAATAGAAATAGAATGTGCATCAAAACACACTAAGCTTGAGTATTTCTTATCCTTGATTAACATTGCATTGGATTTGGTTGAAATAGCTAAAAGAAAGACACATTTATGAACTAAAATTGTCCTAACCATCCTTAATTTGACAGGCCCAAACAATCCTCTCCAACCACAAAGAAAACAATGTTGTAATAGTGACCAATCATAAAATCAAACCATCAAATTTATATCACTAAACACATACATAGGTCAAAATAGAATGATATCATGGAAAGTCCAATATATGTTGAGTGTATCATAATATCTCCCTATCACATTTCTTTGTTAAAACATGTCATCTAAATGGATGTATGTCCCTGAGTATTCCTCAATGTGGGGGATAAATCATTATGATGGTCTAGTATTCAGAGTAAGTGGATGGAATAGGTGGTAGGAAATCAAAATCACACACAATCCAAGTCAGTTATGCAACCAAACAAGAATGATGCACATGAATGATGGATGTAATGAAATATGATGTCTCTAATGCCCATTGTTCATGGTGGAACGATATATGCAGTGGATGCCTCATCCTAATGATGAGTACATTTGGAAGGTGTTTATGAAAAAAATTCCACAATCTCTATCTTTTGCACTTTAGAGAGATATTATTCTAATTTAGTCGTTCCTTTTCCTCCATTATCTTTTTTCTATCTTTCCCCCCTTCTTCTAGAAAAATAGATGGATTATACTTGAGCTTTCATACATTGTGGAGAAGGAGTAAGGTCACACAAGTCTTTTACTATCTAAATGGATAAAATATGTAAAAATTATTGAATAACACCTAATGGACAATGAATGCGACATGCAAACTATATGTATTTTTTACACAAACTAACTTATAGAAATGAAATACTGATGAAATTATATTTTTCATTTGAAATGCAAAATAACTCTTTATGCTTCCTATCATACAATGGAATGCATTTAATAAAGGAAAATCACTAGAATATTGTACTCATCCTATGGTGATTACATAATGAAATAAGGGTGGATGAGATTATGTGACTACGCAACATTCTTCCTAACCGTTATAACTCTCTCTCTCTCTTGTCATATGTATCAAGATGACTCAAAATGTATTCTTAAATTAACATAAAAGGTCATGCTGTTTCTTGTTTAGATTAGATCAAACACCATCTTCACTTTAGGCAAAATCACTCACTAGTTTATGATATCTTCTCCTAATTCTGGAAGAACCTCTCTTGATGTGATTCTATCTGTATCATCCTAAGCAGTTGCATTCCAACTCATCCCTAGATAAATCTTACTCATATGTGTTATTGTGACTGGCCTGTCTGAATGGCATTGATTATGTACATGCTCCCAAAAGAATACATTCTCTCGTGTGGATGAGTATGAGTAGAGGATGGTGCATTATGAAAGTGTGGAGTGAAATGAAGGCTTCTTTTGGGCCTCATTAGTGCATATTCTACTTCCATGACCTCCACCTCATCATCATTATTTGTGTGCTTGTTGTTAGTTCCTCTGATGTCACAGTCAGGCCAGTAGTGGTTGTTAAGACCTATGTGATCAAATATGGGATATTGGAGAGATCGTTTGATTATCTTGGAGATAGCATAGAGGGTACCTCCATGTCTAGTGAAGAGTTTTGTGTCGCCAAAATGCATGAAATCTAGATTTCCATTCGATCTCAAATGTCTGGAGGCAAGGGAGGTTGAGGTTGAATTGCATGATGCTCTTTTTTAGGAGACCGCCAAAATGTATTGGAAACTTTCTATTCTCACTCTTGGCCACCTAGTACGCATTCCCCAAGAAAAATGCGCCTTGGTTGACCTTCTCACTTACTTGTGAGAGAAACACCCTGGGCACATAAAGACAAGTAGCTTGTACCTTCCCGTGGTCCTATGTAGATGTGGTGAACAATGTTTTCATTAGTAGTTGATGTAGAAGGCAGGGAAAGTGGTTCGATGCTGGTGGAGGGTGAGTGGTGCAGCTGATCCTAGCATTAGCTGACTAGAAAGTCATCTTACAACATGCAATGGAATGATCAAAATCATTAGGGCATAAAGCATGCCATGATTGGCCCACCAAAAGTTGGAGTCAAATGCCTCGACAAAAAGTGTGTGGGTGGTGTTGTAGAGATAGAACTTGACCCAGTCGTCTTCTCATTCACTACACCTTGTGTGATGTGTGAGGAAGCACACCTCATGAGAAACAACAAACTTGAGGGTGACTCTGCATAAGTCAGTAACCCACTTAATAATGGGTCAATGGTTGTCATCCTTTGTCCTATGACTCCTCGTTCAATTTCTCAATAAAGCAAACATGATCCAATGAAGGACATATCATTATAACATGTGGCTTTAATCCCATGCTTCTATAGCTCCACGTAGCATTTCTTATGCTTGTTTCTCCCTAGACCAAGATGTAGCTTGGGAGGAGCTGGGATACAACTATTTTGGAAGAATCTCCTTCTTGAAGGGTCATTTTCTTACCATGAAGAAAATGAATATAAATAATGGGAGATCAAAGTAGTGGTGATTGTTGAGGAAGAAATTGGAGATGCTCATGGAGATGCTTGAGGAAGAGGTGCTTGAGGTGTGAAGAAACCTAATGAATCCTCCTCATTATATAGGGAGGATACCACCTCATTAGTAAAAGGTCAGTGCCATCAACTTGGAAGTCAGTGGTACTAACTTGGCCTCCTATCCACATGATCTCAGTATCCACCAATGGTATCAATATCTTTGATTGAGTGAAGTACCAACCCATGTTAGTGGTACCGACATAAGTTGTTGGTAACATCTCTGGGGTCACCCATGGATTGGAATTGGATATCATTTGATTGGTGAATTCATGGTCATTTGATGAAGGGACACATATTGTTCCTCTCCTTGGTCTCAGTGATACCGACTGTCATGTCTCTAGCATCGAGATATATTGATTCATCATTAACAAAATAAACAATGTCAGTGCTGATTTTCACCTATAGGATCTGGTTAAATATAACACCATCTTGGTAGCATCGACCATGTAGTCAATTCCATTAAAATTCTCCTGTATGTTCCAACATGAAGAATCAATGGACAAATTGATTCAATTCGATGGTATCGACTAGAATGTTAGTGCCATCAAAATATTCCTCTAAAAATTTGTCAAATTCATTGTATTTGACTGGTGCTGTGACGTGAAGTCGATGGAACCAATATCTCTAAAAAATCAGTCTATATGATAATATTAACTAATAAGATTCTCAATGGTAGCGATGGGTATATCAATGCCATCAAAAAATGGCATGCATAATCATAAAATATATGGTCTTACCCAAGTGTGAGTTGGTGCCACCTACTTCTATCATCAAAATCACAACACGGTTCTGATGTGTGGTTGGTGTCACTGACTAGCAATTCGATGGTACTGACTTTTCTATGTGTCTTTGCATTTAACACACCCATCAAGCATCTTTTGTACGCATCGAACTAAAGAAGATAACAAAGATGAAAATGCAAATCTAAACCTACCGAAATAAAAAAAAACATGTGTGTTGCCTCTCACCAAACATCCTTGTTTGAAGTCGTAGGCTTGACTAAGTAGAAACAATCAATTTAGAGTCAAGAGCTTAGGCTCTTCATGCTTAAATAAAATATTACTTCCATAGTAGTGCTTCAACCTATGGTTGTTAGTCTTAAAAACTTGTGATCCATCACTCACTTCCAGTATTGCATGTGAATGTTCCTTGACCAAGTGTATGGGGCACTCCATCTAGATCTCAATTTCCTAGGGTACAATTTCATACTTGAGTTGAACAACAAAACTTGTTTCCCTGGATGGAAATCCCTATGAATAATGTGCATGGATCTTCTTTGTAATCTCTTTCTACGACCTCACATTCTGTAGACATCTAATCTAATCTCATCTAGCTCATTTAATTCCAATTTCCACTTTGCACTTATAGCAGATAGAACAACATTTAATTACTAAAGATACCACATAGCCCTATGTTCTAATTAAACTAGCAAATGACAAGCATTACCATATACTAATCTATAGGTGTGGTTTTAATGGAGTCTTTAAAAGCAATTCTATATGCCCAAAGGACATCACGAAGTTGCATACTCCAATTGGTCCTTGTTTACAGATTGTTTTCTCTAGAATCATTTTCAATTCCCTATAAAGATCTCAATCTGAGTGTGGGGATTATGACGATAACTATCAAGTCGACAGCGACATCGCACAAACTACACAAAAATAACCATTAGCAACAGATTACCAAAAATCACTAAAAATTAAAACCTTATGTGATGGTGTGAACTTTTGGTATTCTTGATACCCAATCAGATAATCATGTTCATGGATTGAGATTCAAATGTGCATATGTGTGTTTTGATCATACTAAGGTATTTCCATTAGTTTGGAAGAAGTCAAAAGTTCTTTTGCATTATTAGCTTAAGTGATACTATTAAGTATGCACTATTTGGATTAAGTTGTTGATTGGGAAATTAATGATAACTTGGCACCAAAATGGAAGATGATGTAGCTTGGGTGATTATAGAGATATGGTTAAAATTTTGTGGCAAAGTGAGTATCCTAGAGGAAGTTATTAAGGTTTGAAATTTGGTGAAATAATGTGCATCATTGGTGATTTATAAGCCTAAGTTGGCGGCCAGTTTAATAGCAACTGAACCCTTAGGTTAAGGAGCCACATACCTTCTATGTTGCTACCTTCCAAGCCCTTGGATTGGTTGATGATCAATGGATACCAATTTGTCCCCTTCCCTACAGTTATAGAATCATGGACGAAGACTCCCCTCCATGACGTGTTGCTCGAGGTCGTGGGTGGAGGCACGATTCTAGGCAAGTAGTTAGACTCAGCTCATAATGTACACATGTTATAACCTTCTCTTTGTGGTATTTGGTGATGTGTAGAGGGAGAACAAGATTCCCTTTCCCTCAAGCTCCCACCGCGGTATATAGGTGGACGCTGAAGGTGGAGCTCGCACACAGAGGGATGTTTGAAGGAATGTGAAGAGGGGATAAGAAACGAAGAGGGTATAGGAGAATATTGCTTATGTTTCCAATCCCGTCTATGAAATCTTCCATTTATGATGAGCTCCATGTAGCTGTGATTGAATATGGTGGTCGTTGGAGTATGTGGAGTGTCTCTTGCTGAGAATGGAGACCATATATGTCTTCCTGGAGTTCATCTGTTGCTCCTATAGGTGTTGTTTTGGGGCTTTCGGAATCATAGGCGCTTTTCCCCTTTGCTCTTCCACCATGTAGACTATAACATACTAGATCTCAGACCCTACCCTGGAAGTTTGACCTTTTAGATTAAGCCAAATAAGGTTAAGGTTAGACCTAGAAGGTGTTTAGTATAACTCTAACGAACTAATGAATGCATAAATCATCCTAATGTAACCTAATGTTCTCACATTAGTCTTGGGCCAAAAATAGACATATAAAATATGTCACATAATATAATATAAAATTTCATGCTAATGATCATACATAATTCACTTAGGGATAATGTTAGCATAGTTGGATGAGAAATAATAATAATAGTGAAATAATATGATAACCTAAGTAATAATGTGATATTAATGGCCACAAATATTAATTATGACATAATTCATTAAAAGGAATCACAAAAGTGGAATCTAAGTTAAGAATTATATTTCTTGGGTCCCAATTGCCTTGGGAGTCAAGTTTCACATTATTCACATAATAATAATTAATTTAATTCATTTTGGAAAGAGAAAATCTAAGTTTTCCCCAAAATATAAAATAAAATAATAAATGACTCTAAAAGAGTGAAATAATCTTAGATTCGTAATCTACATAATAAATATAGCTTTTGGGTGAGTTTTCGTCCAATTTGGAGAAAGTTTGCTTAAAAGGTGAAATCAAGAGAGAGAAAGTGTGTAGAACCTTCAAAATATTAAATAATTGTACAAACAACTCCATTATGTAAAATTTATGGCCAATTCATATCCAACACATTAATTATGACTTGTGGGTGATGTTTCATCAAATTTGGATAATCAAAACGTCATTAATGAAGGAGGAAAGAGAAAATAAGATTTGATTTAATTAACATATTAAAAGTTCCCAAAAGGCAAATCTAATTGTATATTTGGAATCTACATGCTTTATTTGTCCTCTATAAAAAATTCCAATTATTTTGGGGTTGGTTTGCACCCTCAAACAAAGAGAGAAAAAAAGAGAAATAATGGTATTCACACTTTATTCGAATCAGATTTGATTTTCATTTAAATGCCACACCGTCTCACTATAGTTTTTAGTTTTTTGGATTTCCTTTATGTGGATAGCTTTTCCACTATTGGATCCTTCATCAGAGGGATGTGGTGTCGTCTCCTACCTTCGATAGGAGTCTGACCAGTCTGTGTACAGTAAACCCAACCTTAACTTTCCATATCTCCATCCCAACTCTATCTTTTTGCACGATTTTTTTGGGTTGCAATCATGAGAAGTTTCCACACATACAAATGGTTAGCTCATGTCCTATCATGAAGTATTTAGGAAAGACCCAATCCCTGTGGAATTGGACTCCCATGGTCCTCTACGAAGATCCTTGAATCTTAGCATCCCCTATAAATAACGATGCCCTCACCTCCGCCCAACCTCATAGAGTTCTCCTCTCATATCAATTTCCCTCTTTCTCGCATTTATCTCAGCCAGCAATCATGTTTTGGTTTAAAGCTTGCGGCGGATGGTGCATCATCTATGCACCCCCTTGATTCAATAAACCACGACTGTAAGTTCATGGGTTCTTCTTATTTCCTTCTCAACTCTCTTTTTCTTGAATTACGTCGTGTTTCAATTTTGCCCAAAATCGTGCCAAGTAGCAGCTGTGTTTCTTGTGGCCATGTCTCATAGAGCACTGGGGAAGATGACCCCAAGAGAAACTACCTACATGCCCTTCATTTCTTTTCTATTTTGTTTTTCTCGCCAGGGGTAATTTTGTCTTATTGCCTTCTTTTTCTTGGCCTTAGATGAGTCAAAGCAGCCCATTGACCTACAGACCCAGTGGTCGTTGGTTGGCCAAAGTCATATGGGGCCGGCCCCACACTCTCTCTCCCTCTCTTTTGCAATTTTTTTGTTTTCGTGGCATTTTCTAATTATCTGATTGGTCGAAATTCTAAAATGAATAGCTAATTATCTATTGGGCCAAAAATTACAAATAAATAGTCATTGGATTAAAAAAAAATATAATCTATCTTTTGATATTGGTTTTGTTGCCTAAATCCAATCCTAAAAATAGGTAATTTTAATGAATTTACCTAAATATGTAATAACTTCTAAAATTCATAACTAAATATTTGAAAGTCATAAAAATATAATAAAATATGTTTTGGACTCTGGAAAAGGTAACCTAAAATATGGAATGGTTTTTATAACCTAATTTATACATTAAGAAAAAGGTGATTTTAGGGTTTGAATAATTAATGTGAAATTGACCTAAAATTTACATATATGATTAATAGGTTCTTTGGAGGCCTAAACTTGGATCTAGAAGTGACTTTAGACTTTGGACTCTAAAGTTGAGGTATGTTTTGAATATCCTATTATTCTATGTTGAGCAATTAACCTAAATTATCTTTCTCTTGGTCTTATGGACATTAGCCTATACACAATGTCTTTTCTTTTGAAAATCATGGTTCATGGGAACTACCTTATTTATTATTGATCTTGTGATCATGGATATTCTCTTGGACTCTTTTTCATATGCCTTGTGCATGTTGTACTTTTCATGATATGTGCCCACTTTGTAGTGTATGTTTCTTCTTTTCCCACCATGGTAGTGGATGTTACTTTTATGACACATTATTCTTTTATTCTTGTTTATCTTTTGATATGCATCATGTGGTGACTACTAGTACAATGTTGAATGTGCTTTTATGTGGATGTGAAAATTCCCACATATGAATGCAGATGTGAAAATTCCTACATATTTATAAATTATGGCAGATGTGAAAATTCCCTCTTAGCAGATGTTGACAGACCCCACCATCGCCCTATTATAGAGTTGATGTATACAAGACCTTGATCTCTCTACATTATTTTGGTAGAATTGTATTTCCTACCTACATGATATATTATTCTAGTATTGTCATAGGTGGAGCACATGGATGCCTTGTTTATAAACTCTCTTGCTTCGTTATTATTTGGTTGTTCATATACTTTTATGCCCGATTGGGATAATACTTTACTTTTCTATGGGACACCTTTTATTTGATGTCCATTATTCCATATATTGCTCAATTTCCTATTTAGTATGCACATACCAGCCTTTGCTGATGTTTCCTTTTCTTCTCCTTTTTGTGGGGTATGCTTCCGTCCCCAAGTTTAGATCAAGGAGAGGATAACAAGGTGGACTTGGATGATAACCTTTGTAGCTAAGCTTTGGGAGACTTGAAAGAGGTGGTAAGATGACCCTTAGCTGTCCTAGTTTGATTAAGATATTTTTCCTTTTTGACTCACCCATATGTGGTGTAGTGATGTATAAAGATATCAAACTTTGTGACAGTTAGATAATTTCTCTTACACTACTACTTATTGTAAGAACCCTGGCCTTTATTTTGGTCTTATCTTTTTTGCTTTGCCTAACCCTGGTGTTTAGTTTCTTGCTAATCACCTCAAGTGGTGATTATGGTTTGTTTGGGCTTTGTTGAGAGTTGGAGGTGCTGCTTGCAAATAACCCAAGTTTTAGGGTTGATGAGCAAGTTTGTCACCTTAAGAGATGTTTCTCTCTCTCCTTGCATCCTCTAGAGTTGAGAGGAGGGGTTGGGCTCATTGCTTGAGTAGCCTTAGGCCTTGTTTTGCCTTGTTTGGGCTTTGTCTTGCCTTGATGAGCCTTGTATCGGGAAAGGGTGTGTTTGGCTGCTTGTGTCAGCCTAGTGTGTGTTAGCCATGGCTTGTGTCGGGCATGAGTGTATCGCCCAAGAGGATGTATCAGCCTATGACCATCTTTGACTCTTAGCATCGTTTGTGTCACCCCCCTTGTGGACACTTGGTGCTTGATTCTTGCATGTGGCAAATGCCTTGGACATGTGGATGTGGCGAGATGAGAAGGTGGCATTGCCCATGGACAAGTGACCCTAGGTGGGTGACACCTTGCCTTGGTTCCCCCTTCATCCTCTTCTATATATACCTTCCCTTTTACTTGCTTAGGATCCCTTTAGTTCTTTGTTGCCTCCCTCTTCCTTGGTGCACGATACACCTTCCCTTGGCGTTCTTGGTGGCCGAACCAAAGGTGACCGAAGGTGGTGTGCCTTGGAGCTTTTGAGATTGAGGAGCTTGCTTAAGGCGGGTTACATAACTTCTAACCCTAACTATACTACCTTCTTTTATGTTGCATGTTCATATATGATCATGATCGGCCATGCATGTTGTTAGATATGTTTCTTGCTCTAGCATGTACCTTTAATCTTGTGGATATAGTAATCATGTTGTTGATGATGTTGTTGTTTCTTGTTTACCTTTGGACCTAGTTGGCCGAACCCATAGATTAGGGTTTCCTTTGGGGAAATACCCCTTTCTCTCCTTGGTTTTGAGAAGTGAGTTTGAGCTCTAGTGATGTAGGCAAAACCCCTCTCTTCCTTAGTCGTTGAGAGGTGAGTCTATGCTTTAGTTGCTTGGGCAACACCCTCCTCTCACCATGGATTTGAGAGGTGAGCCTTTGGATGAGTGATGATCTAAGTTGGAGATGATCCATCGTGTTGCCCGATTTGTGATGAAGGTTGTGCAAAACCCCTCTCACTTGGTTGTTAAGAGGTGAGCCAACTATCTTGATCAATTAGGGTTTTTTGCTAAAAAGTTTGAGGTTGAAGATGACCATCTTGGTGAGGTTCTTGTGCCCTTGCACGATACACCCTTTTGTGGGTTTTAGCTCGGCCGATATGTTCAATGAAGCCCTATTGGCTTTGTGCCCAATATGACCCCTTTCACCTTGCTGGTATCCTTGGACGATATGCTTTGGCCGAGATGATTTCCTTCCTTTGGATGTCCCCTTAGTCGACATTGTGGCTGATAAGTTATCTCTATTTTGGGCGACATGGTTTGGTCTTGAGTTTCCTGATATGGTGTTTGCATGGTGAAACCCTAGTAGGTGCCTTAGTGGTGGTCGATATAAGGTGCTTGATCTAGTTGGATGATAGGCCTTCTTGTGGTGCCTTAGTATTGTTTGTTATAGGTGGGAAACACCCTAACCTCTTCCTTGAATGATCTGAGTAAGATGGGTGAACCTTGTATCGGGCATTGGGTTTGTGTTTGCATGACACACCCTAAGTTGAGTTAGCCGATATGATGCCTTAGTGGCCACCTTGCCCATGGATGACATGATGTTTTGGGCGATAGAGTGCCTTGGCCGACATGAGGGTCCCTTGGACGACATGGTTTGATGGTTGGGTGATGGGGTGTCTTGGGCGCCATGCTCCTAGTCAATATGAACCTTTTTGAAAGGGTTGGTCAATAGAAACCCTAACCCTAGTAAACGATAGGGTTCTTGGACGACAAGTTAAGTCATGATACCATATATACTTGTGCACGATGCTCACCTCTAGTTCAAGATGCACAATACAACTCAGTGATGGTTGCTCTCTAGTGCATGATAGGGTGAAGTGTTGATTGCCGATATGGTGACATAAGTGCTTTAGGGTTTGAAAACCCTAGTTGATAGGATTTTATGAGGGATAAGATCTTGCCCACTTTTCTTTTGATGAGGGTGGCACTACCCGCCACACTTATTGTGAGGGAAGTTGGAATCTTTGGTGAAGGTTATGTTTAACCTAGAAATCCTAATAAATGGATTAATCACCTTGAACCCGCATCTCTGTTAGTAATGGGATATGATGGTAGGTTGTGAACCAAAGTATGTTGGGAATCTAAGATATTGCTACATAAGATGATAAGATACATGGTTATGTTCTCAAGAATAGGGCATAGTGTATGCTCATGGTTTGATAACAATAATATGATTGATACAACTTATGCTTCATATAATTATGAATGCTATTCCAAACATAATAGCATGATAATCATAAAGATCTATGTTCATTGATTTAAGTTATCTCTCTTGATATGTATACTAACCATGTAGGTACATTAAATGGATTCATAGCCAGGTAAGAGCAATGAGGTATATGTGCTTTGAATAACACTAAATTATAATAATCCTTGTTGATGAGATAACATGCATCACCAGTATGATGAGATAGGTCTGAGGACCTGATAAAGGCTGAGTGCCTAGTTGAGGTGTTATCCTCTGATGATGAGATAGGGGATTGCTATCCCAGGATGTTGATGCAAGATGTTAATGCCTTGAGAGGCAGTAGAAATCTGTGAGGAGGGATTGAGATCCCATGATAGTGACAGTGATAATGTAACTCGATGCTGTATAACTTGGTTTCCTCAACAACTCACTTAAAATATACTAATTAATTACAATGGAACATATCATGTAGTTTGCCCTGGCCATAGATCCATCATTGTCAGAATTTGGTGATGGTGAAACAGGTTTATCCTGCGGGATTACCTGGAGCGCATATTGTTGAATATGCAGGGTTTTCTCCTAGCCAAAAATAGGAGGATTAGAGTACAACTGTGTTTGTAGACTCTGTATGGTAAAGAGCATGGTGAACAAGCCCATGACTCAATGAGTTAGAGCATGAATGCATTCATGGCTCAAGAGCACAGTGATCAGGCCTGTGGCTCAAAAGTATACTAGCACATGTGTCAAGGTGAGCTAGAGAAATGGGTAGCTTGCGGAGCTTACCCTGAGGCTGAGGCCATATAAGCATGATACTGCGGTCCTACTTTGGATTTCGTGCACTGACCACGAGGAGGTGAGGTCACGTAGTCCGGCTCTCCTATTGACCTTGTATGACACCGGTTTTGGGCTTTGCAGTCGAAGGTTGGATTTGAGAAGGGACAACTCACTTCCTCAGGGGATAATAATAATAAAACGTAATCCTGCTGAACAATATATACTACTTAGAGCAAAACACAGAACATTGATTGAGGCCTTGCTTATATAGATGATCTAGTTATACCTTGCAGTTATGTGTACGATCCTTATATTTTGTGATAAGTTCTTATAAAGCTTATCTTATCCATCATGTTCCATAAAGAAATACTTGGTTATATTCCTCCTGGATATCTTGGTAAGATTGATGGTAATAATAGCCTTGCTCAGTATGCTGCTCTTATCATATGTCTTTACCATCTATCTGCTTTATCTACTTTAAACCTTCTGAGATTTTATAGTTTAAGGCGGGGAGTTATGTTTCTCGCTGGGACTTTGTGTCTCACCCCGCTGGTTTACAACCTTTTTAGGTGATCATGCTAGACGTGGTGGTGGTCGTGAGGTTGTGGCTGAGCAACAAGAGGAAGAGCAGTAGAAGGAAAGAGATGGATATGCTACTGTCTTGGTGGCTTTGTAGTAGAGTCCTAGAGTCATCCCTGTACTCTCAGGTCCTCAGAGGTGTTTTGATGACGTTTCACGATGACTAGCTATTGTAATTTTGTATACCCTGCTGCTGGCTTTACATGGCCTATCATGTATGTATAAATAGGTGATGAACTCTTGTGTTGACAAGACAGTTGGTTCCTATAGGTTGTGGACATATATCCATGCTTGTGCACATTTATATGACATGTTTCCTTGCAGGATGAAGATCTGAATGTAATAGTTCTCTTTTATCTGCTTTCCGTAATCGATTTTAATTAAACTGTATTTTTTATAATATGTGGTTTATGGTAGTTCTACACATTTTCACATCGCATTTCATTTTCTGTGTGATAGCGGGATGTCACAATAAGTTTTGGTATCAGAGCCCTAGGTTCACTGAGTCTGCAGGGATCTAGGACTAGGTTGTGTATGTTCTTGTGAGTTTTCCAAATTTTCTTACAATAACCTTCTGCCCTCAGTAGAAGATAAAGCTTAAAGATATTTGGAAACCATGAAGAACATGCTGCCGAGAGAAGTGATGATGCATCAGTTGATGGAGCAAGAGTGCATGCACATGAAGATCAGGTGCCTGAGGTCCCCCAACTTAACCCAGCCATTCTTGAAAGTCTTGCCTATCAACACTTTATGGGACAGTTGATGGCTACGATGAATCACATGGTGGAAAGAGTTCCAATGCCTCTGCTAAGAGCACAAGCTCCCCATGGTGAATCATCAGGAATTGGGAAGACCTTTGAGCGGCTTCACTGAGTCGAAGCTTTAGATTATGCTATAATGGCTGATCCAGCAGATGCAGATCTATGGCTGACAGGTTTCGAGGCCTTCCGGATCCTCGACATCCCCGAAACAGACAAAGTCAAGTATGCTGTCTACCTTCTGAAAGGTAGTGCTGGCCACTGGTGGGCCATCGAGGAGGAGAAGTGACCCAGTGAGGTGATCTGTTGGGAGGTTTTCCGACAGAAGTTCGTCAGCTGATACTTCCCAAAGACGTATCTGGATGAGAAGATCAACCAGTTTGAGTGTATGCGCCAAGGATCAATGAGCATCACCGAGTATGAAGCCAAGTTGATGGACCTTTTGAGGTTTTGTCCTCACATGGTGGCAACAGATGATGAGAAAATTAGGCAGTTTGAAAAAGGTTTGAGTGTCGAGCTGTCGACACCTGCTGCTACTTTGGAAAATTGGGAGCGGTTTGCCACATTTGTGGAGTCCGTCCATAGGATTGAACGGTCTGTCAGGGAGAAAAGGGAGTCCATGACCAGGAAAAGGTCTGCTCAGTTCCAGAGACATATGTTTGATGGCTTCAAGAAGCCAAGGTATTCAACACCTTCCGTGATGCAGAGTTCTCATGTACCATCTCTGTGGTCTCCGAGTAAAGGAAGAGAGCATGGATTTTCACCATCCAAAGCTCATAGTACAGCTTCGGTAACAGTGACAGGGCCATCTAGGCCGCAGATAGAAGGCAGGTCATGTTACCACTGTGGACAGACTGGGCACTTGAGGTCAAATTGCTCAAAGAGAGATGTTTAAGTGACACAACAACCGAGGCAGAATCAACAAGGGTCAGATAGACAACAACCCAGTAGTAGTAGAGGGTGAGGACGCGGTCAAGCGTCACAAGCAAGATCGTCTGCTCAAGGAAGCAGAGGACATGGACAACAAGCAACGACTCGATTCTATGCTATGAGTCATCCGGAGGCGATAGTCAACCCGCGAGTGGTGGTAGGTTAGATGGAGTTATTTCATTCTGATTTGTCTTCTTCTTGCTTTATATCTATTCTAGTTGACCCAGGTGCCACACACTCTTTTATCACACGTAGTACGCTTGATAGATATCTTTTACCTGCTAGTTGTAAGAAAGACAACCTGTTTTTATAAACCCCTCTTAATGGTTCCTCGATGCTTCAAGAAGAGTGTCCCTCATGTGTTTTTTCCTTTTCAGGACACAACATACAAGTGGATCTTATATCACTTGATATGCATGGATTCGATGCAATACTTGGGATGGATACCCTAGAGAAGTACAAGGTTGTGTTGGACTGTCGTTCCAAGCAAGCAGTGTTTGTGGACGATGGTAAGAAGTGGATCTTCAAAGGAGATAGGAAGATTCTTCCGACGTGTTTAGTGTCAGTGATGGTGGTAGAAAAGTTGTTGCGACAAGGATGTAAGGTGTTCCTAGCTCATGTTGTGGATACCAAGGCAAAAGGTCCTAGCCTTGAGGAGGTACCTATTGTCTGAGAGTTTATGGATATGTTTCCTGAGGTGTTTCCCGGTGTTCCCCCACCTCGAGAGATTGACTTTGAGATCAATCTGGTGCCAGGAACACAACCAACTGCTTAGACGCCGTACAGGATGGCTCCAGCCGAGATGGAAGAACTGAAGAAGCACTTACAGGAGTTGTTGGATAAAGGTTTCATCAGACTGAGCACATCGCCGTGGGGGTGCTCTGGTCCTATTCGTAAAGAAGAAGTATGGATCGATGCATTTGTGCATAGATTATCGGCATCTGAACAAAGTTATGATCAAGAACAAGTACCCGTTGTCGAGGATAGACGATCTATTTGATCAGTTGTGTGGTGCTATAGTGTTCTCAAAGATCGATCTACGGTCTGGATATCATCAGTTGAGGATTAAGGATGAGGACATACCAAAGTCAGCTTTTAGGACGAGGTATGGTCACTTTGAGTTCATGGTTATGCCATTTGGGCTAACCAATGTTCCTATTGCTTTCATAGATCTTATTAACAGGGTGTTCCATCCGTTTCTAGATCAGTTTGTTGTAGTTTTTATAGATGACATCTTGATCTATAGTCGGGACATTCAAGAGCATGAACAACATCTTCGATAAGCTTTGACTCTTCTTCGCCAACATCAGTTGTATGCCAAGTTTAGTAAGTGCGAGTTCTGGTTGAAAGAAGTGACTTTCTTGGGTCATGTGATATCTACAGAAGGAGTCAGATTGGACCCTAAGAAGATGGAGTCAATTGCAGATTGGGAGCAACCAAAGACGCCGACAGAAGTTCGTAGTTTTCTGGGTTTAGCAGGATATTACCGAAGGTTTATAAAGGACTTCAGCGTGTTCGCATTACCGTTGACAAAATTGACCAGAAAGGATGTACCCTTTTTTTGGGATGATCGTTGTTAGCAAGCTTTCCAAATCTTGAAGGAGAAGTTGACTAGTGCTCCGGTGTTGGGGCTGCCAGAGCCTGGGAGAGGCTATGTGGTTTTCTGTGATGCTTCCAAGAAAGACCTAGGATGTGTGCTGATGTAGGAAGATCATGTGGTTTCTTTTGCTTTGCGACAACTTAAGAAACATGAGGAGAACTATCTGACACATGATATGGAGTTGGCAGCGGTAGTCCATGCATTAAAGATTTGGAGACACTATCTTTATGGGGAAGTGTGTCATATCTTTACAGATCATAAGAACTTGAAGTACATCTTCTCACAGAGTGAGCTGAACATGCGACAACATCGCTGGATGGAGCTGATCAATGATTATGATTGCACCATTGAGTATCATCCTGGTAAGGCAAATGTGGTAGCTGATGCGCTTAGCAGAAAGTCTTCTTCTCTTCCTATGAAGAAGGCACAATTGAGTTCCTTGGTATGCCATAGGCAGGATATGTTCGTTTCTTTGCGGCAGATGAATGTATAGTTAGAAGTTTCCTTGTTGGAAGGACTGTTGGCACAGATGCAAGTAAAGCCTACATTGAGATAGCTGATCAAAGATGCACAGTAGGTAGATTCTTTAGTTCAATTGATAAGAACAGAGTTTGGCAGTGAAAAGCGTGATGGGTTCCATGAGTTCGAGGATGGACTAGTTTGCTATCATGGTAGGATGGTGGTCCCCGATGTTGATAATCTGAGAAAGCTTGTGCTCGAGGAAGCGCACACACTGATGTATGCAATGCATCCAGGAGTCACCAAGATGTATCATAATATGATGGACCTATATTGGTGGTCTGGCTTGAAGAGAGATGTAGCCGAGTTTGTGGCTAGGTGTGTGGTATGCCAGCAAGTCAAGGCTGAGCATCAGAAGCCGGCAGGTATGTTGCAACCCATGCCAATACCACATTGGAAATGGGATCATATAACCATGGATTTCGTAGTTGGTCTGCCAAGGACAGCTAAGAATCATGATTCCATTTGGGTGATAGTGGACATATTGACAAAATCTGCTCATTTCATACCTGTGAAGACAACGTATACATCAGAGAAGCTTGCTCAGGTGTATGTGGATGAGATAGTACGTTTGCATGGTGTACCCACAACGATAGTCTCTGACAGAGGACCCCAGTTCATGAGTCGTTTTTGGGAGCAACTACACAAAGCTTTGGGAATACAGTTGAGGTTCAGTACTACTTTCCACCCACAGACAGATGGACAGTTAGAAATGACTATTCAGACTTTGGAAGATCTTCTCTGAGAATGTGTTTTGTAGTTTCTAGGAAGTTGGGATGTGCATCTCAGTTTGATAGAGTTCACCTACAACAATAGTTACCAGCGGAGCATCGACATGGCTCCTTATGAGGCTCTATATGGCAGGAAGTGTAGATCTCCTCTATGTTGGTATGAGTCTGGTGAGTATCAACTTTTGGGTCCTGAGTTAGTGCATCAAACAACAGAGAAGATCAGAGTGATACAACAAAAGTTGAAAGCAACACAAGATAGACAGAAGTCGTACGCAAATAATCACCGACGACCTTCAGAGTTCCAGGTGGGAGACAAAGTGTATCTCAAGGTCTCACCTTGGAAAAGCGTGCTGAGGTTTGGCCGAAAAGGCAAACTGGCACCCAGGTATATGGGGCCATACCCGGTAATAGCACGTGTTGGCAAGGTAGCTTATACATTAGAGCTGTCGTCTGAGTTCCACAAGTTACATCCGGTGTTCCATGCCAGCATGCTGAAGAAAAGTCATCTAAACACAGGGACAGTGATACAACCAGTTGAGGTTGAGCTCGATGAAGACGTGACCTACGAGGAAGGTCCAGTGACGATTCTTGACAGAAGAGTAAATAAGTTGAAAAGGAAAGACTTGGTTCTTGTGAAAGTTCTTTGGCATCATCATGGTGTTGAGGAAGCCACATGGGAGCTTGAGGAGGAGATGAGGAGGAAGTATCCCTCACTTTTCTCTTCGGATTTTGGGGGTGAAATCCCTTTGTATAGGTTTATGGCTTGTAAGGACCCTGACCTCTATTTTGGGCTTATCCTGTTTGCTTTGCCTAACCCTGGTGTTTAGTTGCTTGCTAATCACCTCAAGTGGTGATTAGGCTTTGTTTGTGCTTTGTTGAGAGTTGGAGTTGCTACTTGCAAATAACCCAAGTTTTAGTGTTGATGAGAAAGTTTGTCACCTTGAGAGATGTTTCTCTCTCTCCTTGCATCCTCTAGAGTTGAGAGGATGGGTTGGGCTCGTTGCTTGAGTAGCCTTGGGCGTTGTTTTGCCTTGTTTGGGCGTTGTCTTGCCTTGATGAGCCTTGTATCGGACAAGGGTGTGTTTGGGTGCTTGTGTCGGCCTTGTGTGTGTCGATCATGGCTTGTGTCAGGCATGAGTGTATTGCCTAAGAGGATGTATCGGCCTATGACCATCTCTGACTCTTGGCATCGTTTGTGTCACCCCCCCCTTGTGGACACTTGGTGCTTGATGCTTACATGTGGAAAATGCCTTGGACATGTGGATGTGGCAAGATGAGAAGGTGGTATTGCCCATGGCAAAGTGTCCCTAGGTGGGCGACACCTTGCCTTGGTTCCCCCTTCATCCTTTTCTATATATACCTTCCCTTTCACTTGCTTAGGATCCATTTAGTTCTTTGTTGCCTCCCTCTTCCTTGGTGGACAATACACCTTCCCTTGACATGCTTGGTGGTTGAACCATAGGTGACTGAAGGTGGTGTGCCTTGGAGCTAGGAGCTTTGGAGCTTGCTTAAGGCAGGTTACATAACTTCTAACCCTAACTATACTACCTTCTTTTATGTTGCATGTTCATATATGATCATGGTCGGCCATGCATGTTGTTAGATATGTTTCTTGCTCTAGCATGTACCTTTAATCTTGTGGATATAGTGAACATATTGTTGATGATGTTGTTGTTTCTTGTGTACCTTTGGACCTAGTTGGCCAAATCCATAGATTAGGATTTCCTTTGGGGAAATACCCCTTTCTCTCCTTGGTTTTGAGAAGTGAGTTTGAGCTCTAGTGGTGTAGGAAAAACCCCTCTCTTCCTTAGTCGTTGAGAGGTGAGTCTATGCTCTAGTTGCTTGGGAAACACCCTCCTCTCACCATGGATTTGAGAGGTGAGCCTTTGGATGAGTGATGATCTAAGTTGGAGATGATCCATCGTGTTTCCTGATTTGTGATGAAGGTTGTGCAAAACCCCTCTCACTTGGTTGTTGAGAGGTGAGCCAACTATCTTGATCAATTATGGTTTGTTGCTAAAGAGTTTGAGGTTGAAGATGACCATCTTGGTGAGGTTCTTGTGCCCTTGCATGATACACCCTTTTGTGGGTTTTAGCTCGGCTGATATGTTCAGTGAAGCCTTGTTGGCTTTGTGCCCGATATGACCTCTTTCACCTTGTTGGTATCCTTGGACGATATGCTTTGTCTGAGATGATTTCCTTCCTTTGGATGTCCCCTTGGTCGACATGGTGGTTGATAAGTTATCCCTATTTTGGGCGACATGGTTTGGTCTTGAGTTGCCTGATATGGTGTTTGCATGGTGAAACCCTAGTAGGTGCCTTAGTGGTGGCCGATATAAGGTGCTTGATCTAGTTAGATGATAGGCCTTCTTGTGGTGCCTTAGTATTGTTTGTTATAGGTTGGCGACACCCTAGCCTCTTCCTTGAACAATATGAGTAAGATGGGTGAACCTTGTGTCGGGCATGGGGTTTGTGTTTGCACGACACACCCTAAGTTGAGTTAGATGATATGATGCCTTAGTGGCCACCTTGCCCATGGATGACATGATGCTTTGAGCGATAGAGTGCCTTGGCCGACATGAGGGTCCCTTGGACGACATGGTTTGATGGTTGGGTGATAGGGTGTCTTGGGTGCCATGCTCCTGGTTGATATGATCCTTGTTGAAAGGGTTGGCCGATAGAAACCCTAACCCTAGTAAATGATAGGGTTCTTGGCCGACAGGTTAAGTCATGATACCCTAGTTGCTTGTGCATGATACACACCGCTAGTTCAAGTTGCACGACACAACTCAGTGCTGGTTACTCTCTAGTGCATGATAGGGTGAAGTGTTGATGGCTAATATGGTGACATAAGTGCTTTAGGGTTTGAAAACCCTAGCCGATAGACTTTTATGAGGGATAATATCTTTTCTTTTGGTGAGGGTGGCACTACCCGCCACACTTATAGTGAGGGAAGTTGGAATCTTTGGTGAAGGTTATGTTTAACCCAGAAATCCTAATAAATGGATTAATCACCTTGAACCCACATCTATATTAGTAATGAGATATGTTCTTATGATGTGGTTAGTGAATCATTAACTTGATTTAGTTGAATCAAGCACATAAGATCTATTGGTGCATAATTAAGATGATTAATTTGAGTAAAGTAATAATTGGATGCAATTGGAATTTTGAACCAACAAAACAGTGTAATTAGTTTGTTTTCATGCCTTGCAATTGTAGCGGGCCTCATTCTTGAAAAGATGCAAAATAAATCACATGATTTGGACTTTCGAGTCATTAGTTATGATCTTTTCCGATTCTAGGGTCGAAATTGCAAAATTTCCAAAACTTTTCTTTATAAACCTTCTTTTATTTCCTGTTGATTATTCGTTTCATTTCTAGCTATTGAAGTCGGCGCACAGAGTGTCTGCTCATGGATTGATAAAAATAATATGATTGATACAACTTATGTTTCATATAATCATGAATCTTGTTCCAAACATGATAGCATGATAATCATAAAAATCTATGTTTAGTGATTTAAGTTATCTCTCTTGATATGTATACTAACCATGCAAGTATATTAAATGGATTCATAGCCAGGTAAGAGCTATGAGGTATATGTGCTTTGAATAACACTAAATGATAATAATCCTTGTTGTTGAGATAACATGCATCACCCATATGATGAGATAGGTATGAGGACCTGATAAAGGCTGAGTGCCTAGTTGAGGTGTTATCCTCTGATGATGAGATAGGGGATTGCTATCCCAGGATGTTGATGCCTTGAGAGGCAGTAGAAATCTATGAGGAGGGATTGAGATCCCATGATAGTGACAGTGATAATGTAACTCGATGTTGTATAACTTGGTTGCCTCAACAACTCACTTAAAATATACTAATTAATTATAATGGAACATATCATGTAGTTTTCCCTGGCCATAGATCCATCATCGTCAAAATTTGGTGATGGTGAAATAGGTTTATCCTGCGGGATTACTTGGAGCGTATATTGTTGAATATGTGGGGTTTTCTCCTAGCCAAAAATAGAAGGATTAGAGTACAACTGCAGTTGTAGACTCCGTATGGTAAAGAGCATGGTGAACAGGCCCATGACTCAATGAGTTAGATCATGAATGTGTTCATGGCTCAAGATCACAGTGATCAGGCCCGTGGCTCAAAAGTATACTAGCACCTATGTCAAGGTGAGCTAGAGATATGGGTAGCTTGCAGAGCTGGCCCTGAGGCTGAGGCCATATAAGCATGAGACTGTGGTCCTGCTTTGGTTTTCGTGCACTGACCACGAGGAGGTGAGGTCATGGAGTCTGGCTCTCCTATTGACCTTGTATGGCACCAGTTTTGGGCTTCACAGCCGAAGGTTGGATTTGAGCAGGGACAACTCACTTCCTCAGGGCATAATAATAATAATAAAACATAATCCATCCGAACAGTATATACTGCTTAGAGAAAAACACAGAACATTGATTGAGGCCTTGCTTATATAGCTGATCTAGTTATACCTTGCAGTTATGTGTACGATCCTTATATTTTGTGATAAGTTCTTATAAAGCTTATCTTGTCAATCATGTTCCATAAAGAAATACTTGGTTATATGCCTCCTGAATATCTTGGTAAGATTGATGGTAATAATAGCCTTGCTCAGTATACTGCTCTTATCATATGTCTTTACCAGCTATATGCTTTATCTACTTTAAACCTTCTGAGGTTTTATAGTTTAAGGCGGGGAGTTATGTTTCTCATTGGGATTATGTGTCTCACCTCGATGGTTTACAACCTTTTTAGGTGATCGCGCTAGACGTGGTGGTGGTCACGAGGTTGTGGCTGAGTAGTAAGAGGAAGAGTAGTAGAAGGCAAGAGATGGATATGCTGCTATTTTGGTGGTTTTGTAGTAGAGTCCTAGAGTCATCCCTGTACTCTCAGGTTCTCGGAGGTGTTTTGATGATGTTTCACGATGACTAGCTATTGTAATTTTATATACCCTGCTGCTGGCTTTACATGGCCCGTCATGTATGTACGAACATGTGATGGACTCTTGTGTTGATAAGACATCTGGTTCCTATAGGCTGTGGACATATATCCATGATTGTGCACATTTATATAACATGTTTCCTTACAGGATGAGGATCTAAATGTAATAGTTCTCTTTTATCTGCTTTCCACAATCGGTTTTAATTAACCCGTGTTTTTGATAATATGTGGTTTATGGTAGTTCCACACATTTTCGTGTGGCATTTCATTATCTGTGTGATAGCGGGATGTCACACTTATTGTGTTATGATACATACATGTTGAATGAATTGGTCATCATCCCTTTGGTGAACATTTTTATGTGGTGTTTTGTTCAAGGGATGTTGCCTTTTTATTTCTAGTAGGGAGTGGTTCCCCTCTGGGATCCCACTCCTTACAGCATGGTATCAGAGCCATTAGTAGTCGGTTATCTAACTATTTCAATCTTGTCTTCCTTAGGATGTTTACCTTTATATTAGGTTGCTTATACCTAGTACCTTGCCTTGTGTAGTTAGAATCTCATGGCTGGAGATAACTAACAACCATTACGGTTACGAGACACCCCAGAACCCTAGGTTTGGGATGCCAAGGATGGATCCATCCTTTAATACTCTTGTGACACAAGGAAATCCTCCAATCAAAAGTGGACCATCAGTAGGAAAAGAAACCCCAACCTCTACTGCTACTAATACGGGAATAGTCATCACTCCTGAATAAGATTTGACCATGTTGGGGCAACTTCTCTCCACAACCATGGCAGGAAAGTTAAAAAATCCACATGTGTCAGACAAACCCTAGGAGCACTCTATCATGGAGTTCATGAAGATGCAACCACCCTACTTCAAGGGTGAAGGAGAGATAGAGATGGTGGACAACTATGATGATTGGGTGTTGGCCATAGAGAGGACTTTTGATGGCATGACATGTCCTCCACACTAGAAGGTTAGGTTTGCTACCTATGTTTTAGAATGACCAACAAGAGTTTGGTGGAATGGAATTACAAGGACTCATGACATCTCTACCATGACCTGGGTGCAGTTCTTGGTGCTCTTCCGTGGAAAGTACATCTGCACTACTGCTTTGAAGAAGAAGGAAGTTGAGTTCTATAGTTTAAAGAAAGGTTCTATGATTGTTTCTGCTTATGTGCAAAGGTTCCTCTTACTTGAGAGATATGCTGAAGGACTACATGAGGAATGTGGAGATGACCTATTCCTACAAGGACTGAACTACAACATAGGTCATGCTCTTATCCCACAACTACCCTTGGCCTTTCAATAGATGGTGGATAAGGCCTTAACTGTGGAATCATATCTTGGATTCCAGTCCCACAAAGAAAACAATCACAAGAGGAAGCACCCAAAAGGTGATCATCGTTCTGAGGACCATGTTGCCTGAAGAAAGGATAGGGTGCCCATATGTCATTATTGTAATGAACCTGGACATGTTCGCCCTGAGTGCCCCAAGCTTAAAAATGGACAAGCGCCAGCTCAACAACAAGTGCCTCAAGTACTTCATCAGAATAATGGAAATAATAATATAGGAAGACTCGTGGAAAGATGAGCTGGAAGAGTTTTGCTTTGGATGGTGAAGAAGTTCATGAGGATGAAAAAGGTCGGGATAATCCATAGTTCTATAGTTAGGCTTTACAAGTTATGTTTCTCTTTTTGCATGATGCTTTTATGTATGGATGTAAGGAAGTATAGTGGAACTCTTTGTACCAAAAGAATAGTTTTGACTTAACAAGATGAATCTATTAAGGGGTGGTGAATAAGTTGTTTTCTTATATGTGGATGTTTTGATTTCGAGGATGAAATCCCTTTAAGGGGTGGTGAATAAGTTGTTTTCTTATATGTGGATGTTTTGATTTTGAGGACGAAATCCATTTAAGGGGTGGTGTATTGTATCATACTAGATCTCGGACCCTACACTAGAAGTTTGACCTTTTGGATTAAGCCAAACAACATTAAGGTTAGACCTAGAAGGTGTTTAGTATAACTCTAATGAACTAATGAATACATAAATCATCCTAATGTAACCTAATGTTCTCACATTAGTCTTGGGCCAAGAATTGACATATAAAATATGTCATATAATATAATATAAAATTTCATGCTAATGATCATACATCATTCACTTATAGATAATGTTAGCATAGTTGGATGAGAAATAATAATAATAGTGAAATAATATGATAACCTAAGTAATAATATGATATTAATGGCCACAAATATTAATTATGACATAATTAATTAAAAGGAATCACAAAAGTGTAATATAAGTTAAGAATCATATTTCTTGGGTCCCAATTGCCTTGGGAGTCAAGTTTCACATTATTCACATAATAATAATTAATTTAATTCATTTTGGAAAGAGAAAATCTAAGTTTTCCCCAAAATATCAAATAAAATAATAAATGACTCCAAAATAGGAAAATAAACTTAGATTCGTAATCTACATAATAAATATAGCTTTTGGGTGAATTTTCATCCATTTTGGAGAAAGTTTGCTTAAAAGGTGAAATCAGGAGCGAGAAAGTGTGTAGAACCTTCAAAATATTAAATAATTATACAAACCACTCCAACATGTGAAATTGATGGCCAATTCATATCCAAGACATTAATTATGACTTGTGGGTGAATTTTCATCAAATTTAGATAATCCTAATGTCATTAATGAAGCTCGAAAGAGAAAATAAGATTTGATTTATTTAACATATTAAAAGTTCCCAAAAGGAAAATCTAAATGCATAATTAGAATCTACATGCTTTATTTAGCCTCTGCACAAAATTCCAATTAATTTGGGGTTGGTTTGTACCCTCAAACAAAAAGAGAGAAAATGAGAAATAATGGCTTTCACACTTTATTCGAATCGGATTTGATTTTCATTTAAATGTCATACTATCACATTAGTAGTTTTTGATATTTTGGATTTACCTTTTGCAGATAGATTTTCCGCCATTGGATCCCTCATCATACGGGTGTAGAGTCATCTCCTACCTTGGGTAGGAGTCTGACCAGGCCGTGTACAGTAAACCCAACCTTAACTTGCCATATCTCCCTCCCTACTCTATCTTTTTGCACAATTTTTCTTGGGTTGCAATCATGAGAAGTTTCTACACAGACAAATGGTTAACTTGTGTCCTATTATGAAAGAATTTGATAAATACCCAATCCTTTTGGAACTAGACTCCCACGGTCCTCTACGAAGATCCTTGAATCTGAGCCTCCTCTATAAATAACGATGTCCTCACCTCTTCCCAACCTCATAGAGTTCTCCTATCATATCAATTTCCCTCTTTCTCACATTTATCTCAGCTAGCGATCATGTTTTGGTTCGAAGGTTTCCGCAGCTGGTGCATCATCAACGCACCCCCTTGATTCAATAGACCACAGTTGTCAGTTCATGGGTTCTTCTTCTTTCCTTCTCAGCTCTCTTTTTCTCATATTGCGTCGTGTTTCAATTTTGACCAAATTCACACCATGTAGCAGCCATGTTTCCTATGGCCATGTCGACAGAGCACTAGGGAAGATAACCCCAAGAGAAACTACCTACAGGCCCTTCGTTTCTTTTTTTTTTTCGCCTGGGGTAATTTTGTCTTTTTGCCTTCTTTTTCTTGGTCTTAGACGAGTCAAAGCGGACCATTAACCTGATGACCCAGTGGTCGTTGGTTGGCCCAAGTCAACATGGGCCGACCCCACTCTCTCTCCCTCTCTTTTGTAATTTCTTTATTTTCGTGGTATTTTCTAATTATCTGATTGGTTAAAATTCTAAAATGCATAACTAATTACCTGTTTGGCCAAAAGTTACAAATAAATAGTCATTGGATTCAGAAAAATAAGATCTATCTTTTTTGTTGGTTTTGTCACCTACATACAATCCTAAAAATAGGTAATTTTAATGAATTTACCTAAATATGTAATAACTTGTAAAATTCATAACTAAATATTTAAAGTAATAAAAATATAATAAAATATGTTTTGGACTCAGGAAAAGGTAACCTAAATTTTGACATAGTTTTGATAACCTAATTCACACATTAAAAAAAGGTGATTTTAGGGTTTGAATAATTAATGTGAAATTGACCTAAAATTTACATATATGATTAATAGGTTCTTTGGAGGCCTAGACTTGGATCTAGAAGTGACTTTAGACTTTGGACTCTAAAGTTGAGGTATGTTTTGCATCTCGTATTATTATATATTGAGAAATTAACCTAAATTATCTTTCTCTTGGTCCCGTGGACATTAGCCTATACACAATGACTTTTCTTTTGATAATCATGGTTCATGGGAACTACCTTATTTATTATTGATCTTGTGATCATGGATATTCTCTTGGACTCTTTTTCATATGCCTTGTGCATGTTGTACTTTTCATGATATGTGCCCACTTTGTAGTGGATGTTGCTTCTATTCCCACCATGGTAGTGGATGTTACTTTTATGACACATTATTCTTTTATTCTTGTTTATCTTTTGATATGCATCATGTGGTGAGTACTAGTATAATGTTGAATGTGCTTTTATGTGGATTTGAAAATTCCCAAATATGAATGCAGATGTGAAAATTCCTGCATATTTATAAAATCATGGCAGATGTGAAAATTCCTGCTTGGCAGATGTTGACAGACCCTGCCACTGCCCTATTATAGATTAGATGTATACAAGACCTACTCACTCTACATTATTTCAGTAGAAGTGTATTTCCTATCTACATGATATATTATTCTATTATTGTCACAGGTGGAACGCATGGATGCCTTGTTTATAAACTCTTTTTCTTCATTATTATTTGGTTGTTCATATTTTTTATGCCTGATTGGGTAGTACTTTACTTTTCTATGGGAAGAATTTTATTTTGTTGTCCTTTATTCCATACATTACTCAATTTCCTTTTTGGTATGCACATACCCACCTTTGCTGATGTTTCCTTTTCTTCTCCTTTTTGTGGGGTATGCTTTCATCCCTAGGTTTAGATCAAGAAGAGGATAACAAGGTGAACTTGGACAACAATCTTTGTAGCTGAGCTTTGGGATACTTGAAAGAGGTGGTTAGATGACCCTCAATTGATCCTAGTTTGATTAAGATACTTTTCCTTTTTGACTCACCCATGTGTGGTGTAGTGATGTATAAAGATACCAAGCTTTGTAATAGTTAGATAATTTCTCTTCCACTGCTACTTATTGTGTTATGATACATACATGTTGAATGAATTGGTCATCATTCCTTTGGTGAAAAATTTTATGTGGTGTTTGGTTCAACAGATGTTGCCTTTTTATTTCTAGTAGGGAGTGGTTCCCCTCTGGGATCCCACTCCTTACAGAGACTAGGGAGGCGACCTCATGGAGAATAGATCTGCAGCCACAATTGGAGAGAGATTGGTATCCTTGAAGGCCTGTATGAAGTTTCCAAATCGACGATGGCCTTAGGAGATGAGGAGGAGGAGTGGAGCACTGATGTTTGCTCGTTGGAGGAGAGTTGTAGGTGGTGGTGCCTGTACACGCCCAAAACAAAGAACAAATGGAGAAAGAAAGATGCTGAACCAAGCCAGTCAGTGCTCAACTACGTGTGAACCTAAGTGAATCGGCCTAAAGCTGAACCAGCGAACCAACTAGACCAGCCATGAATCGGCTCCACCAGCAAGCAGGAACAAGTGAGCGTGCCCCTGGATGGACACGTGGCAATGTGTGATTGCCTCAAAAAGGTGAATAACTCAGTAAATGTTTAGTTCTTCAATAATTCATAGAAAATAGGCCGAGCTTTAAAAAATACAAATAAGGTACCAAAATTCTCAAAAAAAAAGTAAAACAAGATAGAACCATAATATCAACAATTTAATGCTTAAATATTAGGGTTATCATGTAGGATGTAAAGTGGGTTTTTCATGTCTAATAACAATAAATGACGACCTAAAATTATGAGAATGCATAAATATCTCCAAAATATGATTTATAATCCATATGATGTCAGATATGATGATATTTCAACATGAAAATATGTAATTTGCTTAATGTGGCTAATTAGGGCTGATAACCCTAATTAATGTGCAATAATTACAAAGATGCTCAAGAAACCCTGGAAATCACATAGTAAGCTTATATCTATAACTAGAAGCTAATTTATAATTATGAGATCAAAATTATGCATATAAATAAGGTTACATGTTTAAGGATCCTATAATGATGAGAAAACCCTAATTGAAATAAACTGTATAATATGGGGTTAATATGGGCACAAAATGATGTGAAAGCTAATGTTCATACAAACGAACCATAATCTGGAACATGATCTCAGTAAGATAATTACAAGACAAGAATACAAGTAAAAAGGAGAATATCCAATGATCTAAGTAAAACCCTAAATTGGACATACCGGGATTGAGAGGATGAGAACCTGATGGTGATATGTGATCTTATCTTAATCAGGGTTTCACCAAGAGTGATAGTTGTCCGAGGAATATGTGATGATTAGGATATCTATGATCAAGGTATGCCATTACCTCTTACTTGGCTTATTTTACAATATGCTTGTATTGTGTGTGTACAAATACTTGGCATATGGTATTGATTGAAATGATTGTTCTTGAATGATATGTTGCCTGATGTTTTTCATACTTATATGGCTATGAACACATGAAACATAAGATATCTGATCCATTATATGATAGCACTAAACTCTTTGGTAGTACAGTGCATTGAAGTGATCGAACTCTTTGGTAGGAGATCACATTGTATACATGATCTAACTCTTTGGAAGGAGATCATAAGGCCTCTAAGAATCTATCCCTTTGGTGACAGATGCATGAGATATATGATGGGAATTGTGCTAAAAATATGTGTTCTCTTTTATTAATAAACATCTTTGTTCAAGTATATGTCTTTTGTTATATTTATTTATAATGACCAAGTATTAGTTTTTATCTTATTTCCAAGCTTAGTAATGAAAGGTAAATAAAAAGACATGTAGGCGTACTCAGTACAATATTCTTGAATATTGTGCTGATGTGTACCACATGTGATCTTATGTTTAGGTTGTGGTTATATGCTCTGGAAGGACTAGGTTATAGTTGAGAGTTGTGTGGCGAGATGATGTATAGGTGGACCTATTGTCTTAAGATCCTATTATAGATGTAGTACATGTATATGTATAAGTTTGTTGTTCAATGTGTAATATCAATTGTTGTAACAATTCATGTTGTAATTATATGTTCAATGGTGAACATGTGTTGTATGGTTTATTATTGTTCATGTGCATGTAGTACTGTTGTTTCCTTCTGACTTCCTCTAATTTTCTTCTTCTTAACCTAGTGTGGGGTGTTTGAATTGGGATCCTAACTAAGGTGAGGTTTCAATTTAGATGTCACACATCATATTAAATTTTAGAAAAATCTATAGACATCACAGGTAGTATCAAAGCATGAACAATAGAAAAGCCTAACATTTGCTCACTATGCAACTCAAAACTAAAGAACCTTGCACTTAATAATCTTTTAGGGTTATATTAGTCATCTTTTAGAGACTAGATCTGACCTAGCCTCTAGGTTAGCACCTAGATGTCAGAGAACTAGGTCTAGACTGATGCTTGTTGTATAGTTGGTCCATATATGTCTTTCTTTCCTTATAATGCAGTGGTATGGGACGTTGCATTATTTGGAAATGATGTGCATCAAGGAAAGAGAAATCCTAGACATATATCGCTAATTTTCTAGGGTAGCTACACTAGTCTACACCATGTTCTCACCCTTTTCACCAGTTTTCATGGCATTGTTCACTCTATCATGTGTGGGACACTCATTTTCTGGATTTAGTTTTTGATTCCAATCGGATCGAACCTTGATAGTTTTCTCTGATACATGTTTTATAGGAGAAAAACTATATCATATTTTATTATATATGTAAGTATTACAAAAATGTTTCCACATAGATGTATGAGTAGGAGCTGGTCATGCAACCTAAGTGAAAGTGAATCACATCAGTCTAGAAGAGAGAGTAGTTCTAGATTAGATGTATAGAGCCTTGTCAGAATATGTGATAGACAGAATAGTTAAAATAAGTTTAGATGATGATCTAATTCATATATAGATGATATAAGATGGTTTATGATGATATATGTTGTCTTTGAGGACCTAAGTTCAAATTTGAGGATTTGAGATAAGTTTTTAATGATGCAAGTGTAATGACCCTGACCTAGGTTATGAGGTAACCCCATTTGTTGTGGCTACTAAAGTTTGTTAGAACTTTAATATAATCCTCTAAGGTGTTTTTATATAATGTGACACACTTATGTTTCAAGTTTGGTCCTGATTGAATGTTGTTTGAGCAATGTTCCTTTGTTTTGGACCAAAGTGCAATTTACCCAAGATGAAGGGTTATATTGCAAAATGTCACATGTTGAATGTGCATTAAGTTCTTTAGAATCATAAGAGAGAGATAGATGCTAAGGGTCGGCTTGTGGAAAGTCTAAATTACAAGTTGCATCTTGTTTGAATAATGTTAGTGCATTGTGCACCAATTTTGGTACAAATTGTAATTTACCCAAAATGTAAGGTTAATATGTAAATTACCACCTCTAGAGTGTTACTACTCAATCCTAGTATCATTTAGAGGATACATAAACAAGGATACACCATGTTTGAATCAATTATGAGTGATGGTAATCTTGGTGATGAAATGACCAAGAAAATGGGTTGAATAAGAACAAGGAGGTGAGGTGTGTCGGGTTACAACTTCCTTAGTAAAGTTGTATCAGGTTGTGAATAAAGTGATAATTTAATTGATATATCTTATTCAAATGGATATGTAATGGATGAATTTTCATCGCTAGGTTATCCTCAAATGTTTTTAATGTCAAGATAAATGTTGATGCACGTGTCACCCATGGATGGACACGTGGCACCTACTAGCTCAAATTGATGACACCTCATTTTGACACTTCCTTCATGAACAACAAGTATATATACCCCTAGTTTCACCCCTTAGTGAAATTTTTTGACTCTTACCACCCTCCTTTCCTAAGGTATCGTGCATAGAGATCATTTATCATTTAGGAGTGATGTGGTATCATGTGTGGGCCTTGGGTATCGCCCATAGCAAGATCATATCGCCCAAGTAGGGTGATATCGACCAAGTAGGGTGATATCGGCCATAGTGAAGTGTTTTTGGTCACAAGTGAGGGGGGTATCGGCCACAAGTTGTGGCATATCGTGCAAGGGTTGTGAGGTATTGTGGAAAGGTGCTAGAGAAAGAAGGAGCTCATTACGTAACCCTAAGGTGAGGTCATGATCATCTTCAACCTTAGATTGAAACATGATTTTACGGTTTTGATCTTCCTTTCTTTTCTTCTTCACCAATTGCTTATCCATGGTGATTCCTTGTATATGAAGGAGTTGTGAACGAGGCTTGGACTTTTGATAAAGTCATCTTCAACCTTAGGAACGTGGAGCTTTGGATCTTGGATCTTGGAGCTTTGAATTTGTTCATAAGGCGGGTTATATAACTTGAACTCAACCATGTTATTATTCATCATCTAAATTGCTATACTTAATGAATTACTTTTAATTCTGAAATTTCCTGAAATAGTTGATGAAATCATGAGTTCTAGTAGTTTCTTAGACCTGTTTCCATGAACTATAATAGTTATAACAAAGGTCTAGAGCTTGAAGATGATGATATCACCTTATAAAAGTGATATCGCGTGCAAGCACACAAGCAAGCACCTCTAACCCGATATGATGATGCACCTACTTCACTAAAACGATATGGATATGATTTTATACCTTCTTGCACGATATGGTGGTGTAGTAGAAACCTCTTACACGATATGAGGTCAAGCAAACACCTCAAAAGTGATATTGGGTTAAGCACACACACACACCTTAAAATCGATATGGTGTGAAGCAAGCACACAGAAACCTCAAAAGTGATATTGGGTTAAGCAAAAACCTCTCTGCCCGATATGGTGTGAAGCATACACACACACCTCTCTACCCGATATGGTGTGAAGCACACACACACACACCTCTCTGCCCAATATGGTGTGAAGCAAGCACACATACACCTCAAAAGTGATATTGGGTTAAGCACACACCTCTCTGCCCGATATGGTGTGAAGCATACACACACACACCTCTCTGCTCGATATGGTGTGAAGCATACACACACACACACACACCTCTTTGATCGATACGATGTGAAGCGCACACACACACACCTAAAGAGTGATATGGAAGCACACATACACCTCTAGGTGATATGGGTAGCAATTATACACCTTTAAACTGATGTTGGATTGAGCACCTATCTCTAAAAAGAAATGGAGGGTAACCCAATACACTAGATGACAAGAGTGGCAAGGTGATTAGTACCCCAGTACATGTAATGAACAATACACTAAAGTAGGGTGTGGCTAATATCTTCAAGTGAGGTAAGGATGTTACACCCATGAAGGGTGAAGTTGTTACACAAAATGAATGGTAAGGTTGATACCCTAATGGGTAAGGGTATGAGGGATATGATGATGTCTAGATTGATATAAACCTAACCCCAATACATGTGTCCAACTTGATATACATGGTTCAACCCTATAAACCTTGTAAAGGTGAGGGAAAGACACTCTTAGGAGTGATGAGGGTAATACCAAGTAATGGTGTGGCTAATACCTTGATAGGTGAAACACCTAAAGTGGTTGATAATGGTCAATCCTATATCAACAATGTCTTAACGTGAGATGAATCCATATCAATTGATGATATTTGGGTAATTCAAGTGTGTGACTTATCACCAACACATTCCAGGATAAATGTGATGGGCTAGTGCATAAAGTATTAGGATGGGATATACCCTAATACAAGATAAGTTGATAAAATTTAAAAGTTAAAATGATGAGGGAAGTGATACATCAAGACATGATAGATATCACATCCAGCACCTCAAGGTTGATACACCTTGATGCACCTCAAATCCAATATACTTGGATGAGTAACACATGAAGCGTGTCATGTCAATTGTTACATTAAGATGTAACGAGTTTAATGCACTTTGATAAGTGTAGGCTAATATACCTTGAGAAAGGGTTAAGCCAAGGTAATAGGTATGTTGTAATCAATATCCTAGTGAGGATGAGAGAGAAACTCATACTTTATGTTGATAATCATTTAATGACAGATGATGAGAATAAATAAGTATGATTGAATACTTATGATATCAATGTAAACTCCTAGATGTGTGGAGCAATGAATTAGGGTTTTGATTAATAATATGAACATGAAACCCTAATCGGCTATAAAGGGAAACTCGAACCCTAATAATGGGAAGGTTGTAATTCTCTTATTACATAAGCCTTGTAAGGCATGTTAAATACTTGTATAAAAAGTATAATGATTAATGGCCTTGTGAGCCATGTGAATAAGTTCTTTCCTAGTGAGAGGTGACAAGATGATTAATGGCCTTGTAAACCATGTGAATAAGTTATTGCCTAGTGAGAGGTGACAAGATGTGCAATGGCCTTGTGAGCCATGTGAATAAGTTGTTGCCTAGTGAAAGGTGACAAGATGTGTATTAGCCTTGTGAGCCATGTGATCATTTGTTGCCTAGTGAGAGGTGACAAGATGTTTAATGGGCCTAGTGAGCCATGTGAGATGCTTGTATAAGAAGTATCATGTATACCTTAGTCTGAGGACCTAGAGGTGATAGTTACCTGATAAGTGGTAACAGTGTTCAGTGATGAACTAAGGGTTTGAATACCCATATCTAATAATCATGATGATGATAATGTTGACGGATGAAAGTTCCCAGCAATGAGATAAGGGATTGAGATCCTAAATGTTATATGTATTCTAAAGATTTGAAAAGTACTTGATAGATGTATTACACCTTTCTTTGTAGCATTTGTCATAATAATTCATGTTTGAAAAATTGACTAATGCTAAAAGAATATGGTAATGTACTTAATTAACCAAGTGGAATCTCATCATGTAGTGCCCTGACCATAGATCCATCGACGTCAGGATTTGCTGAATGGTGAAATAGGTTGCTCCACAACATAACCCGGAGATCGCATATTTTTGAATATGCGGGGGTGATGGGCAAAATATCTGTACACCCCGAATGAGTGATTGATGGTAGATAAACATGAAATCTCTCAATCCTTCATTATATTGTTGGGTTCGATGTAGATAAACACGAAATCTATCGACCCTTCCTTAAGTTTGATGGTAGATAAACATGCGATCTCTCAATCCTGATGAGAGTGCAGCTGCCCTTGCAACTCTATGGTGAATTTGCCAATTTACCTTGGAAAGCTATTTAGCAGTGACATAAGATGTCATGCCTGTGGTCTCGTACTGACCGAGACAAGGGAGGTCTTTGCATCCGGCTCTGTCATTGACCTTGTATGGTACCGATTTTTTACTTTGTAGTGGTCGGTTGGAGTATGAGCGGTATACCTCATCTCCTCAGGGCATAAGTGTGACTGTAAAATGTAATCATCCGTGTAGCATATTTGCTTAAGGATTGAATATAGAAATCATTGGCTGATGTTACATTTCTTTTATGCATCCTAAGTGGATAGATGTTATATATGTTCTTCATATTCATTTTAAAATGAATAGATGATTTACTACTTTATCATATAGAGTTGCAATGCTTCAGAAGATGATATTGCTCTACTCTGCTAAAACAATGATTAAATCATGCTTATTAATGAAAAAGAATTATCTGCTCAGTTTTGTACTATTTAACTGTGATAATAATATTGTTGGCAGAGAGTTATATCTCTCACTGGGACATGGGTCTCACCCCATTGGTCACCAACAATTTTTAGGTAGATGCGGATGAGGAGGTAGAGACCATACTGTAGAGGTACATCAACAGTAGCATGGACAACAATGACAACTCAGGTTGAGTGTACTGTCTGTCGTGTCTTGTAGATAGAAGTCCTATGTGTCATCTCTATACTCTCAGGTCCTTGGATTTAGTATGTGTTTGTTTTATGAACAATCTGAGGTTTTGGCTAATGTGTCTTGAGGTTTTATGCTGCTTTAGTATATGTGTTGACAAAGCAACTATTATATGTTATCCTCGAGAAGAGATGGTATAATGTATGTACAATGTGAACAACGATGCATATAAGGTTTTGGTTCTTCCATAAAGAGTTTTCCTAGAAATGGATCTCTTTGTAAAATGGTTTTAATTTATAGTGATTTTTGTTAATCTGCTGATTATGTTTATTAAGCTTAATTAGTAATGATTTGTTTGTCGGTTTGATGTCAGTCATTTCAAAGTTTGGTATCAAACCTTAAGATTCACTGAGTCTACAGAGACATAGGACTAGGGTATTGATTCTGTGTTAGTGTCCTCCAGTATATCCTATAGTGACTTCTGCTTGTGCAGAAGAAAGGGCGAAGTTTAAAAATGACTGGAGAACACGAGGGACACATTGCGGAGGGCAATGTTGTTGCACCAGGAGAGGGTGCAAGGGATCAGGCAAGAAAAAAATGAGTGCCTGAGAATTCCCATCATGACCTGATTAGGATAGAGAATCCTATGTTTATGTTCTTGATGGGAAGGTTAGGACAACAGTGATGCATATAGTAGACTGGATACTAGCATTACAACCTAGGTTACCAGTCCTCAATACGGAAACTTTGGGCTTTGAAAGGGTCCCTGAATGACATAGTCATGTGGGAACAATGGAAAATGTGGGAAAGATTAACATATGGTGAGAAAGTAGACTCTGCCATAAGTTTAGACAGATAGTATATCTGTGATGGTAGTGCCCAAGGAGGGGAAATAAGCTGAGAATTAGGGAAAGGTCTCTACAATTCTAGAGACATTTGCTTAGTTGTTCTAAAAATCCAAAGTTTTTGGTGCCACCAGTGCAATAAATGCCTAGTGTACCAGGGTAGTAGCCACTATGTAAAGATAAAAGTCCTAACTTTCCACCTATAGGAACCCATGGCATAGTCTGTACATCGGTGATAAGACCGATAAGACCATGGTACGAGGACAAGACATGTACATGTTGAGCATACTAAACCCTTTTGTTCAAGAAGAAAGGAGGAAATGACTCAACAACCGAGGCAGACTCGGTAGGGTTTATGAAAGTTATAGCCTAATAACGTATAAAGGTAAAAGTAACAATATGAAACAACTAGACTGTATGTGTTGAGTCAACCTGAAGCGGTAAATGACCGTGAGGGTAACAGTCAGGTAGAGATTTTTCATCTTGATATTCTTTATTTTGATGTTACTTGATAATCATAAGAAGGATTGCTGTTATTGAATTCCTTATTGATTGCCCTATGGGGACATAGGGAAGAAATGATGAGAACTAGATTTTATATTTTGTTCCATATTCTTTTATGCTTTATAATTGCTCTTATCTGTGTGAAAGAGGATGAGGTATATATGTGGTGCCTGGAGAAAATCTGGGAATGCTAAGTCATATGTTCTTGATGGTATGAAAAGTAAGGAATATGATAGTAAACATAGTGCATACTACCTAATCTCAGTACTTGTATACCCTGGCCAGGTATTCAACTATTGATGATAAGGTGAGTATGGAACTCTTAGATTGTTATCTTTTTTATTACTCTGATCAAGTAGTCATTCTGAGACAATATAGTAAGTACAATGAAACTGAAAATATGGTATGGACATTTGTATCACATCCTAAGTGCAGTAAATGGAATATGAGATGATCTCAGATCAATCTGTGTGCATGAGGAAGTAAAAGAATATAATCCTCACGATTAGAGAATGAGAACCAGGGAGATGATCCCTATTTGATAAAGCATGTGTGAATAGTAAAGATCCTTTCCATAATGTGGAAATGGGAAATGTGATAAAATACCAAAATGTTCATGAACATGATAGACAATAACAAAGATAGGAGTGATGACATGTAATCATCCTTATAATTCCTATGCTGATGGCAAGGAACCTAGCATGAGATAAGAGTAAATGACTCATGATGAAAGTTCATGCAATAATTAGAGGAGATGATAATCTCTTCTCTTTGATAAACTACCATGGGTGATGATGGGGGTGAAAAAAGGAAATATGTTCCTTTGTGTTATTTCCCTTTAGGGACATGGCAATCAAGTGAGTATTATGACACTTGATGTGCATGGATTAGAAATAATCCATTGATGGATACTTAGAAAAGTATCAGTTTGTCTTGGACTTTGGTCCCAAGATAAAGATAAGTGTAACAAGTAATGTCCCAAGATGAAAGAAGGATGAGGATGTGATGTGTTTTCGACACATGTGATGAATACCAAGGTAAGGAATTATGGTATCTAAGAAATATTAGGTGGTATGGTAAAGTAAAAACATAACTCCTAATCAGACGATTTATGTTGGTTACCTGGAATGGCCAACTGTGAAATCAGTCTAGTTACATAAAAATAGTATGGACATCATATGTTAGGGGTTTATGCTATGCATAAACATAACATCAATAAGGATGTACTAATTGAAGGAATAATTGTAGAATCACTGGGGGAAAATCTTATCAAGCTAAAAATAATTCCTTAGAATACCCCTATCTAGATCTGTTAAGGCAACTTATATATATAACATCTAGAGATACCTCTAAGATAAGTTCTTAATTGATAAGTAACCTCCCCTTATGACAAGAGAATGTAAAACTAATGAGATAGTTGGTACAAGTCATAAGAAAGTTTAGTGTTGTGTCAACAGATTAGATGGTACAACAGATGTATGATAAGAATTGTAGTCCCAAGTGGGTGACAGAACGTAACTATGGTCTTTCCTTGGAAGAAAAATGCTAAAATGAGTAAGAAGTACGAAAGACTCCCTAGAATAAAGAATCTTATCACATAAAGGATGTGGGTCAATGAGGATTTACACCTAAATTATTCGAAATAAGAATAGTACTTCTCTAACTTAGAAAGTGTTACTTGACATAGAATTGACTCTATAGTCAGTAATGGAAAGGATAGTGGAGTATGTGTCCTGTGTGATAGATTCTATGATGACCCTATATGGAAAAAAATTATTTTGATCAAACTTCTATGACATCTCCATGACATTAAGATTTTATGTGGAGACTTGATGATATGATGAATGAATTATATATGTCTCCCTTTACCTAGGATTTCGGGGATGAAATCCTTGTTAGGGGTTTATAACTTGTAATGACCCTGACCTGGGTTATGAGGTAACCCTATTTGTTTTGGCTAATAAAGTTGTGTAGAACTTTAATATAATCCTCTAAGGTGTTTTTCTATCATGTGACACACTTATGTTTCAAGTTTGGTCATGATTGAATGTTGTTTGAGCAATGTTCCTTTGATTTGGACCAAAGTGCAATTTACCCAAGATGAGGTGTTATATTGAAAAATGCACATGTTGAATGTGCATTAAGTTCTTTAGCATCATAAGAGAGATTTATGCTAAGGGGTGGCTTGTGGAAAGCCTAAATTACAAGTTGCAGCTTGTTTGAATAATGTTAGTGCATTATGCACCAATTTTGGTACAAATTGTAATTTACCCAAAATGTAAGGTTAATATGCAAATTACCACATCTAGAGTGTTAATAATCCATACTAGTATCATTTAGAGGAGAGATAAACAAGGAGACACCATGTTTGAATCAATTATGAGTGATGGTAATCTTGGTGATGAAATGACCAAGAAAAGGGGTTGAATAAGAAACCTAACTTGAGTTGTATCAAGTTGAAAAGCTTATATATGAGTGCCTATCGGCCAAGGAGCCATAGGACAAGACTCATATCATTTTGTGGACTCTTGGAAAAGGCCATGTTGTGCAAAGAATCTCAAGGAGGTGAGGTGTTTCGGGTTAGAACTTCCTTAGTAAAGTTGTATCGGGTTGTGAATAAAGTGATGATTTAATTGATATATCTTATTCAAAGGGATATGTAATGGATGAATTTTCATCCCTAGGTTATCCTCAACTGTTTTTCATGTCAATATAAATGTTGATGCACGTGTCACCCATGGATGGACACCTGGAACCTACTAGCTCAAATTGATGACACCTCATTTTGACACCTCCTTCATGAACAACAAGTATATATACCCCTAGTTTCACCCCTTAGTGAAAATTTTCGACTCTTACCACCCTCCTTTCCTAAGTTATCGTTCATATAGATCTTTTATCATTCATGAGTGATGTGGTATCATGCATGGGCCTTGGGTATCGCCCATAGCAAGATCATATCGCCCAAGTAGGGTGATATCAGCCAAGAAGGGTGATATCGACCATAGTGAAGTGGTTTTGGCCACAAGTGAGGGTGATATCAGCCAAAAGTGGTGGAATATCGTTCAAGGGTTGTGATTTATCATGAAAAGGTTCTATAGGAAGAAGGAGCTCAATACTTAACCCTAATGTGAGGTCATGATCATCTTCAACCTTGGATTGAAGCATGATTTTAGGGTTTTGATCTTCCTTTCTTTTCTTCTTCACCAATTGCTTATACATGGTGATTCCTTGTATATGAAGGAGTTGTGAACGAGCCTTGGACTTTTGATAAAGTCATATTCAACCTTAGGAATGTGTAGATTTGGAGCTTGGAGCTTTGAAGTTGTTCTTAAGGTGAGTTATATAACTTGAACTCAACCATGTTATTATTCATCATCTAAATTGCTATACTTAATGAATTACTTTTAATTCCGAAATTTACTGAAATAGTTGATGAAATTATGAGTTCTAGTAGTTATTAGACCTGTTTCCATGAACTATAACAGTTAGAACAAAGGTCTAGAGCTTGAAGATGATGATATCACCTTATAAAAGTGATATCGGGTGCAAGCACACAAGCAAGCACCTCTAACCCGATATGATGATGCACCTACTTCACTAAAATGATATGGATATGATTTTATACCTTCTTGCACGATATGGTGGTGTAGTATAAACCTCTTGCACGATATGAGGTCAAGCAAACACCTCAAAAGTGATATTGGGTTAAGCATATACACACCTTAAAATCGATATGGTGTGTAGCAAGCACACATAAACCTCAAAAGTGATATTGGGTTAAGCACACACCTCTCTGCCCGATATGGTGTGAAGCATACACACACACACACACACCTCTCTACCCAATATGGTGTGAAGCATACACACACACACCTCTCTGCCCGATATGGTGTGAAGCAAGCACACATACACCTCAAAAGTGATATTGGGTTAAGCACACACCTCTTTGCCCGATATGGTGTGAAGCATACACACACACCTCTCTGCTCGATATGGTGTGAAGCATACATACACACACACACCTCTTTGAACGATATGGTGTGAAGCACACACACACCTTAAGAGTGATATGAAAGCACACATACACCTCTAGGTGATATGGGTAGCAAGTATACACCTTTAAACTGATGTTGGGTTAAGCATACACCTTTTGGACGATATGGTGTTGAGCACCTATCTCTAAAAAGAGATGGTGGGTAACCCAATACACTATATGACAAGAGTGGCAAGGTGATTAGTACCCTAGTACATGTAATGGACAATACACTAAAGTAGGGTGTGGCCAATATCTTCAAGTGAGGTAAGGATGTTGCACCCATGAAGGGTGAAGTTGTTACACTAAATGAACGGTAAGGTTGATACCCTAATGGGTAAGGGTATGAGGGATATGATGATGCCTAGATCAATATACACCTAACCCTAATACATGTGTTCAACTTGATATACATGGTTCAACCCTATACACCTTGTAAAGGTGAGGGCAAGACACTCTTCAGAGTGATGAGGGTAATACCAAATAATGGTGTGGCTAATACCTTGATAGGTGAAACACCTAAAGTGGTTGATAATGGTCAATCCTATATCAAAAATGTCTTAACCTGAGATGAATCCATATCAATTGATGATATTTGGGTAATTCAAGTGTGTGACTTATGGCTAATACATTCTAGGATAAATGTGATGGGCTAGTGCATAAAGTATTAGGATGGGATATAACCTAATACAAGATATGTTGATAATCTTAAAAAGTTAAAAATGATGAGGGAAGTGATACATCAAGACATGATAGATATCACATCCAGCACCTTAAGGTTGATACACCTTGATGCACCTCAAATCCAATATACTTGGATGAGTAACACATGAAGTGTGTCATGTCAATTTTTACATTAAGATGTAATGAGTTTAATGCACTTTGATAAGTGCAGGCTAATATACCTTGAGAAAGGGTTAAGCCAAGTTAATAGGTATGATGTAATCAATATCCTAGTGAGGATGAGAGAGAAACTCATACTTTGTGTTGATAATCATTTAATGATATATGATGAGAATAAATAAGTATGATTGAATACTTATGATATCAATGCAAACTCCTAGATGTGTGGAGCAATGAATTAGGGTTTGGATTAATAATATGAACATGAAACCCTAATCATCTATAAAGGGAAACCCTAACCCTAATAATGGGAAGGTTGTAATTCTCTTATTACATAAGCCTTATAAGTCATGTTAAATACTTGTATAAAAGTATAATGATTAATGGTCTTGTGAGACATGTGAATAAGTTGTTTCCTAGTGAAAGGTGACAAGATGATTAATGGCCTTGGGAGCCATGTGAATAATTTGTTGCCTAGTGAGAGGTGACAAGATGTGCAATGGACTTGTGAGCCATGTGAATAAGTTGTTTCCTAGTGAAAGGTGACAAGATGTGTAATGGTCTTGTGAGCCATGTGATAATTCGTTGCCTAGTGAGAGGTGACAAGATGTTTAATGGGCCTGGTGAGCCATGTAAGATGCTTGTATAACAAGTATCATGTATACCTTGGTCTGAGGACCTAGAGGTGATAGTTACCTGATAAGTGGTAACAGTGTTCCGTGATGAACTAAGGGTATGAATACCCAGATCTAATAATCATGATGATGATAATGTTGAGGGATGACAATTCCCAGTAATGAGATAAGGGTTTGAGATCCTAAATGTTATATGTATTCTAAAGATTTGAAAAGTACTTGATAGATGTATTACACCTTTCTTTTTAGCATTTGTCATAATAATTCATGTTTGAAAACTTGACTGATGCTAAGAGAATACAGTAATGTACTTAATTAACCAAGTTGAATCTCATCATGTAGTGCCCTGACCATAGATCCATCAGCGTCAGAATTTGCTGAATGGTGAAATGGGTTGCTCCACGGCATAACCCGGAGACCGCATATTTTTGAATATGCGGGGGTGATGGGCAAAAATTTCCATACGCCCCGAATGAGGGATTGATGGTAGATAAACATGAAATATCTCAATCCTTCATTATATGGTTGGGTTCGATGTAGATAAACATGAAATCTATAGACCCTTCCTCAGGTTTGATGGTAGATAAACACGAGATCTCTCAATCCTGACGAGAGTGCAGCTGCCCCTGCAACTCTATAGAGAAGTTGCCAGTATACCTTGGAAAGCTGTTTAGTAGTGACACAAGATGTCCTACTTGTGCTCTCGTACTGATCGAGACAAGGGAGGTCTTGACAGCCGACTCTGTCATTGACCTTGTATGGTGTCGATTTCGACTTTGCAGTGGTCGGTTGGAGTATGAGCGATATACCTCATCTCCTCAGGGCATAAGTGTGACTATAAAATGTAATCAACCGTGTAGCATATTTGCTTAAGGATTGAATACGAAAATCATTGGTTGATGTTACATTTATTTTATGCATCCTAAGTGGATAGATGTTATATATGTTCTTCATATTCATTATAAAATGAATATATGATTTACTGCTTTATCATATATAGCTGCAATGCTTCAGAAGATGATATTGCTCTACTCTGCTAAAATAGTGATTAAATCCTGCTTATTAATGAAAATGAATTATCTGCTCAGTTTTATACTATTTAACTGTGATAATAATATTGTTGGCGGAGAGTTATATCTCTCGTTGGGACATGGGTCTCACCCTATTGGTCACCAACATTTTTAGGTGGACGTGGATGAGGAGGTAGACCATACTACAGAGGTACATCAACAGCAGCAAGGACAATAGTGACAACTCAGGTTGAGTGTACTATCTGTCGTGTCTTGTAGATAGAAGTCCTATGTGTCGTCTCTGTACTGTCAGGTCCTTGGATTTAGTACATGTTTGTTTTATGAACAATATGAGGTTTTGGCTAAAGTGTCTCGAGGTTTTATGCTGCTTTAGTATATGTGTTGACAAAGCAACTGTTATATGTTATCCTCGAGAAGAGATGGTATAATGTATGTACAATGTGAACAATGATGTATATAAGGTTTTGGTTCTTCTATAAAGAGTTTTCCTAGAAATGGATCTCTTTGTAAAATGGTTTTAATTTTTAGTGGTTTTTGTTAATCTGTTGATTATGTTTATTCCGCTTAATTAGTAACTATTTGTTTGTCAGTTTGATGTCAGTCGTTTCAGCAAGTACGTAGGCTTTACTGAGATGAGATAAGCTAAGTTCAGTTAAGATGTGAATCAGCATGAGCCTCAAGCTCTTTTACAAAGGAGGACCTCTAGTGTTAGGACCAGTTTTGGGGTTAACTCTAGACAGAGTGAGACGCACAGGGAGAAGGTCAGAGAACCTAAACTCCAAGATATGAGAATTATGAGGAATACATGTTATGATATGTCCTAAACTAGACTACTCCTGAGTGAATGAGTTGAGTCGCTTTGTGCATGATTCCTATAGTCTTGTTGAATCCTAGATGTCCTTGGGAGGACCAAATCCTAGAGTTAGAGAGAGACTGGTTACATGTACATTTGTGAATACGGATATAAAAAAACTACCATCTGGGAGAGGGAGAGATACCCAAAACCCTAGAGGAGGTAAAGCACAGTTAGTTTCTATGAAAGTCTCATGCTTAGGTTGGTGGTTCCTCATAGGACTGTAGTGGTGTATATATAAGTGAGAGTTGGGTAAGAATAATTCATGGGTAGAGACCTATGAAGAGGATGTTGTAGAATGTTTTGGTTTGTGCTTATGTGGCTAGAGCTTGTAAGGCTATAACTAGTGCCAATGAGGTAATTCGAGAACCCTAGGCTAAGAGAGGAAAGATAAAGTATATGCATATGAGATACTCATAGAATTGAGTTAGCTCAGAGAGACTGAGCATGGAACTACCCTCATGATATGGGTCAGGAGAACCTCAGTTGGACTAGATAAAGTTTTGATATATGTTTGATTAGCCACTCACACAAGTTCGTTTAGCACAACCATGATATAATATATGTAAGGATGTGATCTAATCTCAAGACATGATATATAAACATGAGATGATGGAAAACTTAGTGATGATTTAATAGATCTGTATGTATAAATGGTAAACCACATACATGAATAAGGATGATAATGTGATATAGTTGGTTAATCAAGTGATGAAGTCACTAACAAAGTTTGTAACCAAATATGAAAGCGATGTGAAATCATATTAACGACATATGACATAGAAGGTGTTAATATTAGTGCTTAATGAATATGTTGAATATGTTGTAACAAATAACACAATATAACAATGATGGCACCTTGTTATGATATATATGGATAAATTGAGTTAATTATGAATAACTCTTCCCAAAATGATGACATAATGATAGAACATGTTTCTTGGGTAAAATGAGGATGTAAATCCTTATGTTGAAATCTTTTGCTTGGGTGAAATGAGTACAAAACTCATAATTGAAAATACGACACAACCTAAGAATCTAAATCATGTTATATGTTGATGGGTTCACCTTAGATGCTTTTAAAATATATTAGAAATGCTTTGGATATATGGCTCTAGGTATCCAGTGTGGATATATTGCACCTAGAGTGGTGCCCTAAATATGAATGAATATTTTTGGTTTCTTTTAAAGAAAGACATGACTTAATTTTGCGGAAGAAATTTCTTTTAAGATGTATATGGTGTGATAGAGTGGATTTTGCTTTAATTCCAAGGACAAAATTTCTTTTAAGGTGTATAGGATGTGATGGTGTGAGCTTTTGGTATTCTTTATACCCAATCAGATAATCATGTTCATGGATTGAGATTCAAATATGCATATGTGTGTTTTGATCATAGTAACGTATTTTCATTAGTTTGGAAGCAGTTGAAAGTTCTTTGGTGTTATTAGCATGAGTGATACTCTTAAGTATGTGCTATTTGGATTAAGTTGTTGATTGGGAAATTAATGATAACTTGGCACCAAAATGGAAGAGGATGTAGCTTGGGGGATGCTATAGCTATGGTTAAAATTTGGTGGCAATTGGAGTATCCTATAGGAAGTTATTAAGGTTTGAAATTTGGTGAAATAATGTGAATCATTGGTGATTTATAGGCCTAAGTTGGCGGCCAGTTTAATAGCAGTTGAACCCTTAGGTTGGGGAGCCACATATCTGCTATGTGGGTACCTTCCAAGCCCTTGGATTGGTTGATGATCAATGGATACCAACTTGTCTCCTTCCTTACAGTTACAGAATCGTGGACAAAGACTCGCCTCCATGATGTGCTGCTCGGGGTCGTGGGTGGAGGCACGATTCTGGGCAAGTAGTTAGACTCAGCTCACAATGTACACTTGTTATAACCTGCACTTCATAGTATTTGGTGATGTGTAGAGGGAGAACAAGCTTCCCTTTCCCTCAAGATTCCACTGCGGCGAACAGGTGGACGCCGAAGGTGGAGCTCAGACATAGAGGGATGTTTGGAGGAATGTGAAGAGGGGATAAGAAACGAAGAGGGTATAGGAGAAGATTGCTTGCGTTTCTAGTGTCGTCTGTGAACTCTTCCATGGATGATGAGCTTCATGTAGCCGTGGTTGAAGATGGTGGTCGTTGGAGTATGTGGAGTGTATCTTGCTGAAAATGGAGACCATAGATGCCTTCCTGGAGGTCATCTGTTGCTCCTATAGGTGTTGTTTTGGGGCTTTTGGAATCATAGGCGCTTTGCCCCTTTGCTCCGCCGTCATGGAGATCAGGGTGACGACCTCACGGAGAATAGATCTGTAACCACAATCAGAGAGAAAGAGACCGGTAGCCTCGAAGGCCGGTATGAAGTTCCCGAATCCGACGGTGGCCTTAGGAGATGATGAAGAGGAGCGGAGCACTGATGTTTGCTCGCTGGAGGAGAGCCCCAGGCGGTGGCGCCTGTACACACCCAGAACAAAGAACGAACGGAGAAAGAAAGATGCTAAACCAGGTTAGTCAGCGCTCAACTACGCGTGAACCAGAGTGAACTGCCCAAAGCTGAACCAGCAAACCAACTAGACCAACCATCAACGGGCTCCACCAGCAAGCAGGAACAAGTGAGCGCACCCCTGGACGGACACGTGGCAATGCAGAATTGGCTCAAAAAGGTGAATAACTTAGTAAATGTTCAGTTCTTCAATAATTCATAAAAATTAGCTCGAGCACAAAACAAATACAAATAAGGTACTAAAATTCTCAGAAAAATGAGTAAAACAAGATAGAACCATAATATCAATGATTTAATGCTTAAATATTAGGGTTACCATATAATATGTAAAGTGGTCTTTTCATGTATAATAAATAATAAATGAAGGCCTAAATTATGAGAATGCATCAGTATCTCCAAAATCTGATTTATAATCCATATGATGTCGGATATGATGATATTTCTAAATGAAATTATGTAATTTGCTAAATGTGGCTAAATAGGGCTGATAACCCTAATTAATGTGCAATAATTACAAAGATGCTCAAGAAACCTTGGAAATTATAGAGTAAGCTTATATCTGTAACTGGAAGCTAATATATAATTATGAGATCATAATTATGCATATAAATAAGGTTACATGTTTAAGGATCCTATAATGATGAGAAAACCCTAATTGAAAAAAAGTGTATAACATGGGGTTAATATGTGCACAGAATGATGTGGAACCTAATGTTCATACAAACAAACCATAATCTGGAACATGATCTCAGTAAGATAATTACAAGACAAGAATACAAGTAAAAAGGAGAATATTCAATGATCTAAGTAAAACCCTAAAATGGACATACCGAGATTGAGATGATGAGAACCTGATGGTGATATGTGATCTTATCTTAATCAGGGTTTGACCAAGAGTTATAGTTGATCGAGGAATATGTGATGATTAGGATATCTATGATCAAGGTACGCCATTACCTCTTACTTGGCTTATTATACAATATGCTTGTATTATGTGTGTACAAATACTTGGCATACGGTATTGATTGAAATGATTGTTCTTGAATGATATGTTGCTTGATGTTTTTCATACTTATATGGCTATGAACACATGAAACATAAGATATCTGATCCATCATATGATAGGACTAAACTCTTCGGTAGTACAATGTATTGAAGTGATCTAACTCTTTGGTAGGAGATCACATTGTGTACATGATCTAACTCTTTGGCAGGAAATCATAAGGCCTAAAAGCATCAATCCCTTTGGTGGCAGATGTACGAGATATATGATGGAAATTGGGCTAAAAATATGTGTTCTCTTTTGTTAATAAACATATTTGTTCAAGTATATGTCTTTTTTTATATTTCTTTATAACTGTCAAGTATTAGTTTCATCTTATTGCCAAGATTAATAATGAGAGGTAAATAAAAAGACACGTATGAATACTCAGTATACTACTACAGAAACAACATTCAATGTCGCTTTTCTAGGCGTCGGTTATTTAACAAAACCGACGCCTATAATATTCAACGTCAGATATTTAGGAACCCCGACGTCTATATTTGAAGACCAGCCAGACATGGGTACCTCTTTGTATTCAGCGTCGGCTGGGTAAAACAAACCGACGCCTAAAATCACACGCGAAATCCAATTTTCGAGTGAAATTTTTTTGGCCCCAAAGTATCACATATAGCGTCGGTTTTTTAACTACTAACCGACGCCGATATAAGATGGAAATTTGTGCAAAAAGTTCCAATTTCGGCGTCGGTTATCCTTTGATAATCGACGCTGATAATGGTTCCCGCCAAATAATTTAGGGCAAAGATTGTCTAATTGGACGTCGGTTTTTTAATATCGACCGACGCTTAAAAGTAAAAGGTATCAGTTTTCCAGATAACTGAAGCTGTTGAAAAACTTAATAGACCCGTATCACCCGACTCTTCCCCTTCCTTCCTGTTTCATCGCGATAGTTTTCTGCTGTGATCGCCGCTCGCCTAAAATCGCCCGACGATCGCCCGACAACCCCCGCTGCTGCTCGCCGCCGCTGCTGGTGGTGCGGCTCTACTCACCGCCGCCACCGCCGCATCCTCTTTCTCCTATTGCCACCACTGCTGCTCGTCAGTCTGCTCTGCTCTTCTCCTGGTGCCACTGCTGCTCACCGCTCTGCTCTGGTCTTCGCCTGCTCGCCGCCACTGCTGCCGCCGGTCGCTGCCGCTCTTCTCCACGCTAGCTCCAGGTAGCCCTAGCCTCTTTGCTTCTTTCTCCATAGATTTCCTTCTCCGTAGCTCCTTACCAATAGCAAGCACGACTGTGGCTGTGTTGGCCTACCACGGCCGTGTTGTCCAACACAACCGTGGTAGGCCAACACAGCCACGACCGTGCTTGCTGTTGGTAAGGATATGAACAAATCTTTATGTAATGCTTTATGTAAATCCTAGGATACGAACAAATCTTTTGCTTGCATATATTTGTGTTTCTAATCCTAATGTTTGACCTAATTCAGTAAATTTTGATGCATGTTGAAATAAGATTTAAACTTGTCCATTCTAGCATCCTAATTTGATTTGATTAAACCCTAACATTGATGAAACCCTAACATCAATTGTGATGAAACCCTAACATTAATTGTGATGAAACCCTAACATGTACCTATCTGTTATTGTGTTTGTTGGCCTAGAAACCCGTCCAAGATTTACTTATTAGGAGTAAATTTTGGATAGTCCCCAGTTTGGGACTGTTCTTGAACACCTAATCTCACTTAGGATATGTACTTAGAGAACAAATGGGGAAATGCTGCCGAAATTTTCTTGAAAACCCAATACACATTATACACTTACTAGTGAGATTAGGTGTTCAAGGATGGGATAGGTGGTACACATTTATTATATATCAGAATGATGACTTATATGTGCGCGGAGATCACAATGAAGGATTGTTAATTGATAAAAGATCACAATTTTAGAGGCATGCATGTTTATATTTTTTATTGAAGCTAAATGTTTGCTTTTTTAATATCAATATCATTTTTAGATTTGATGTTTCATTATCTTCTAGTTAATACAAATGCTAAATGTTTGCCTTTTTAATGACATTTTCAGATGGATGACCATGATGAGCATGCTGTCCATGATGAGCATGGCGAGGATACCAATGTAAGTTCTAAAAACATATACTGTATTTCTATAAAATTCATTATCTTCTAGTTATGTCATATATCCCATATTTCTATATTGGGCTAATTCAGTGTGTTTAATTTTTCAAATTTTAGGTTGATGATGCACATGTACCCATTGAAGCACTGGAGGAACTTGATGCGCATCACCAAAAACTTAACAAGAAAATGGGCATCACTCTGTTGAAGAAGTTAATAGCACTAAGTGGCAGTGGATCCATATTGGTTGTGGAGTTTGATAATGGAGGAAATGCAATTGGAGTGAACCGCAATAATTTTGTAAACTATCTTGGGGTTGTCACTCGAAGCCATTGTGGTGTTAAGTATGATAATTGGCATAAAGTTCCTCAGGCGAAGAAAGACATGATATGGAAGGATTTATGTGTGAGTTATTATTATTTGCAATTCTATTTTATAGATTACAAATTCTATTATTTGCAATTCTATTTTTGGATACTAGTTAATAACAATTCTATTTTACAGAATCCATTTGCATTGAATGAGAAGCTGCATCGTAAAAGCGTGATGCAATGCGCTAGAAAGATGCTAAGGAACTATAGGACAAATCTCAACAGAGAATACATAAAAGATAGTGATAAGAAGAAGAAGTCAGCCCTTGAACAGTGGAACTTCTTGGACAAAGAAGATTGGGACACGTTTGTTGCTTCAAAAAAATATGAAGAATTCAAGGTATTAGGCGTCACTCCCAATTTAATTAATATACGTTGTATTCACCTATTCAAGATTAAAATTTAGTGCTACTAACCAAAGTATATTTGTTGATTTTGCAAGAATTGATGTCTGAATGTATCTACTTGTGTGAAAAGTATATTTGTTGATTTTGCAGGTTTGTGGCCTGTTTGTAGGCTGATATCAATGGATGTCATAAACCTGCAGTTCAGAAAAATGAACTGCAGGTTCTCATCCTGCTGACCAGCCACAGCAGGCCTGCAAACTGATAAGAAAAAAAACATAGGCATCGGTTATTTATAGAACTCCGTCATCAAAGGCTTACAATGTTAGTTATTGGATAAAAACCACAGCCTAATGTGACAAACAACCCAACCGTGCAGGAAAGCACGACTGTGGCGGGAAATAGCGTCGGTTATTAGTATAACACCAACACCTATAGTACTAAATACGGCCGTACAGGGAAGCACGACCGTGGTGTCTGGAAATATGGCGTCGGTTATTTAGTTGCAAAAGCCTTTTGGTGTCGGCTTACTATACATAACCGACACCAATAGGTGTCCTGCTGGCGCATTTTCGGTGGCATGAAGCCTTTTTGCATCAGTTATAAAACCGACGCCGAAGAGTTCGACCTTTAGCGGCGCCCACATAGGCGTCGCTTGAGAACCGTCCCTAAAAGGGGTTAAACAACCGACGCCAAAGACATGTTCTGTAGTAGTGATAATATTCTTGAATATTATGCTGACATGTACCACATGTAATCTTTTGTTTAGGTTGTGGTTATATGCTCTGGAAGGACCAAGTTATAGTTGAGAGTTGTGTGGCAAGCTGATGTACAAGTGGACATGTTGTCTTAAGATCCTATTGTAGATGTAGTACATGTATATGTATAAGTTTGTTGTTCAATGTGTAATATCAAATGTTGTAACAATTCATGTTGTAATTATATGTTGAATGGTGAGCATGTGTTGTATGGTTTTATTATTGTTCATGTGCATGTGCTACTATTGTTTCCTTCTGACTTCCTCTGATCTTCTTCTTCTTCTTAGCCTAATGTGAGGTGTTTAAATTAAGATCCTCACTGAGGTGAGGTTTCAATTTAGACGTCACACATCAAAATAAGTTTTAGAAAATCCAGGAACATCACACCTTTTTACCAAGAGATCTACTACTAGGAAACTCTTTACAGAAAGAACCAAAGCCATATATACATCATGGTTCACTTCATACATACATCATTCCATCACATTGCAATGATATGAGTTATTAGTTGCTTTACCAAAACATATACAATAGTAACATTATACATCGAGATGTTCTAATCAAAATCTCAAATTGATTATAAAATTGTTTAGGCACTATCTCTCAAAGGACCTGAGAGTACATGGATGACACATAGGACTATATTTCTACAAGACACATAATATTTTTTTTTTATCATTAAGCGTGCTTCTATTCCATTCTCAAAAACCAGCATATACAAGTGTTGTCAAAAAAGAAGGGAAAACAACAGAAACTGTCTATACATATTCCCTATAAGTTATGTTAATAACTTCCAGTCCTCCTTAGTCTTCTTCCAAACTGCAGAGGGAAGGACCTTTTCGTCATCAAAAATAGTTTTGTTTCTAGCCTCCCATACGTGGTACAGGAGACAGAGAGCTAGAGACATGGTATTTTTACTCTGAATAGAAAGCAGGGTGTCCAAACCATCCAGACTCTCATTGAGAATGGAGTGAGCTCTATCCCAAACTTCACGGATAAATTCGCATTCCCAGAAAATATGTTTCATGTCCTCCTTTTCCAGCTTGCACAAAGGGCATCTAGAGGCCATCGAGTACCCTTTGGTTTGAAGGTAACTTTCTGTTACCAGCTTTTGCTGAAACAACTTCCAACCGAAGAGCTTCATCCTTTTAGGTAACTTTAGTTTCCAGAACCAATGAGCCCAGGGGACCTCATCAGTTCTAATTCTGATAATGTTCCATGCTCCTTTAAGAGAAAAGGTATCGAGACCTGCAAAACAACATAAATCACTCTGCCCGATTCGCATTTGTTCTTAAGATTTTGCAGACCTCTGATCTGTGGGAAACACCAGCCAGCGTTCTTGATCAGGGCGCTCAGCTTGCTTTGTGGCCCAAAACCATTTCTCAGTTTCAAAAAAGGTCCCACATGGGAACTAAGGAAGGAACCCATCACCCATGGGTCATTCCATAGTGATATTGCAGAGCCATCGCCTATCTTGAAACTGACCAAGGACCTCATAAAAGTTCTATGCTTCAAAAGGGCCTTCCACATCCAGCTATCACTATATTTGGGTGTGCAGGACCATACAGATTCAGTGGTTAAGTATCTACTATGAATGAATTTCACCCATAGATTGTCTTTGTTGTTAGCAATGTCCCATAAGAGTCTAGTCATACCAGCCATGCTCCAATCTTCAACCCTTCTAATACCCAGGCCACCTTCAAGTTTAGGCCTGCATACATTCTGCCACGAGACAGTGTGAAAGGTCCTTTGGTCTTCTTTGTCTCCCCAGAGGAAAGATCTACAAATTCTGTCTATCTCATCCAGAGTACCCTTTGGTAGAGGAAAAGTACCCATCCAGCACAAGTGGTAAGCAGAAAGAGTAGATATAATTAACTCCAATCTGCCTGTCATTGACAGTAAACGTGTTTTCCAAGAGTCAAGTTTAGTCTTAAACTTGTCGATCAGTGGGGCACACATGCTTTTAGTAAGCCTACCCGAGAAGAGGGGAAGACCCAGATATCTAACAGGCAGTCCACATTCTTCAATATGCAGAGCTTGAGTAATGCTTTTGGGTGCTGAGTTGCTGAGGAACAACTAACTTTTAGCCTGGTTTAGTTGTAAGCCAGAAAGCCTGCTGAAATCATTAAGGATGCTTCTAATATTCATAACATTTTCATCAGTAGCCTGGGCGATGATCAACAGATCATCTGCGAATAGAATATGCGATACATTGACATCATTTGCTTTGATTGGTATAATTTTCTCCTCATTCACAGCCTTTTTAAAAATGGTAGTTAGGCCCTCCATTCCAATCACAAAAAGATACGGGGCTAGAGGATCTCCTTGCCTAATCCCTCTCGTAGCATAGATCATATCAGTGGGGCTCCCATTGACCAGAACCTGAAAGGAAGCAGTAGACATGCACTCATTTATCCAACTCAGCCAGCATGGGGGAAAGTCCATTCCCTGCATCACATTTAGAATATACTTTCTATCAATGGTATCATAGGCCTTGCTAAGATCAGCCTTAATACACATCTTGGGATTCTTACAGCTTTTGAAGTCCGCCAACATTTCATTTGCCAGTAAAATAGCGTATGAGATACGCCTACCCTTTACAAAGGTAGACTGGTTCTTACTGATGATATCAGGCATAACATCCCTAATACGATTAGCAAGAATTTTAGCTATCAACTTGTAAACAACGTTGCACAAGGATATAGGTCTCCAATCGCTAATCTTTTCAGGGTTTTTCACCTTTGGTATCAGGGTTATATATGTTTTATTTTCTTCTTTTAGGAGCTTGCCCTTGGCAAAGAAATCCTTTATAGCACGGCAGACATCATTACGTATCACACCCCAACACTTCTTGAAAAAATTAGAGTTCATCCCATCGGGCCCAGGAGATTTATCGTCATTGAAACTCATAAGAGTATTATATATCTCCTCATCTGTGATGAGATGGCACATTTGTGTCTTCTGAGAATCAGAGATATGAGGTAAATTTTCTAGATTGTAACCAATCCCCATGGAAGGAGCATTGAACAACCTGTAGTAGTGTGAATGAAAGCACGCTTTAATGCAGTCGTCACCTTTGATTTGCTCTTCATTATAATCGATCACTTTGATCTGGTTTCTCATTCTTCTAGTCTTTAAAGAAGCATTAAAAAACTTTGAGTTTGAGTCCCCAAGCCTAAGCCACTGAACTCTAGACTTCTGGCGAATCAAAGATTCTTCAATGTTCTTTGCAATAAGAGCCTGTTCTTTTTTATCTTTTGTGATTTCCCACAGTAACTCATTAGACAGATCACTGTCAGAGTTGGTGATAGCAAGGAGGGCTTCCTTCTCTCTATTTCTGGCAGAGTCAGAAATGTCCCCCTACTTTTCCCAGTTCTAGATTTGAAGATGTCTTTTAGTATTTCTAATCTTCTGACACAGTCGATACATAGGGTTGCCTCTTACTTCCATCTTCCAAGCCTTTTCCACAGTTTCAAGGAAACCAGGCAAATCAGCCCAAGCATTGAAATATCTAGTAGGGTATTTTTGAACTCCAGTACTCTCATCGAGGTGCAGGACTTGGATATGGTGGTCACTGAAAATAGTCGGCATAAGGTCAAGCCACATGCGAGGAAAATCAGTGAAGACCTGCATATGACATAACACCCAATCGATTTTGCTTCTGGTGTTGTTAACACCCTCCTGTTGGTTGTTCCATGTAAATGTAGCCCCCTTAGCAGGGATTTCAACCACATTTATGTCACTAATGGCTTGGTTAAAGTCGATCATAGAACGAGCACAAGGAGCGGTTCTACCCATTCTGTCGCTGGTGTTTCTGAAAGCATTGAAATCGCCAAGAACAATCCAGTTAGATGTAATTTGGGATTTGATGTAAGCCAAATCCTCCCACAGCTTGTACAAGACACATAATAGCACACTCAACTGAGCTATTACTGATGTCCTCGTCACTACTGCTCACTCTCTCCTACGCGATCTCTACCTCCTCATGCACATCCACCTAAAAAGTGTGGAAAACCATGGGGTGAGATCCATATCTCAGTGGGAGATATAACTCTCCACCAACAATATTATTATCATAGATAAATCTTCATAAAAGAGATTAGAAGAAACCTTTATTGAATTAAATAGGTATAATACTTGTTATATACAAAGTAGAGGATTCTCATTATTTAAGTAGTTCAAATATCTATGACTGAGTAGTAAATCATGTAATTTCTTTTAGAAAGAATATGAAGAATATGTATAACATTTATCAAGTATGACATTTAGAAGCAATTGCAGCCTCATTCAATGTTTCCATATTTGATCCTTAAAAAAATATGCTACACGGCTGATTGCATCTTTCAACAATCAATCTTATGTCATGAGGAGATGTGGTATACCACTCATGCTCCAACCAACCTAAATAGGTAGCATCAATGCCATATAAGGTCCATGGAAGAGCTAGACTCCATGGCCTAACCCCCTTGGTCAGTACGAGTGAACTTGCAGTGACAACATGAGTCAAACTACAATTTAGCTAGCCTGGGTGTATAAGCTCAATGCTAGAGAGATACCGCCCATAAATGTTCCCTTATCAGAGTATGGCCCATAGTCAATCCTGATACTCTTATCATGGTATGGTTTGTAACCAATCCTGATTATATATTGAGTCACGACCTACAACCACACTATCTTCAGGATATGGCCCACAACCAATCATGTGAGTTAAGGATACAAGGAGATACCTCAACTCTCACCCCACGTATTCAACAATATGTGCTCTGAGTTTCCTGCATGAATTTCTTGTTTCACCATTCAACAAGTTCTAACACTAAATGGATCTATGGCCATTTCAACTACATTTTTAGTTTCACTTGATAAGTTAAGTGTAGTACATCATCTTTTAGCATCAATCAAGTTATAAGCATGAATTATAGATAAATGCTACAAAGAAAGTTGTAATACATTTTTCAAGAATTCTTGTATCAATTGGAACACATCTTGTTACACCCATCCTGGGATCTCAATCCCTTGAACACATGACTGGGAATCTCATCCCTTCAACATTTTCATTATCATGATCACATGTTTTGGGCATCAAACCCTCATTTCATCATTGAACAGTGTCACCTCTTACCAGGAAACAGTCATCTCAAGGTCATCAGACCCATATATAAATCATACTTGTTGTACAATTACTTCACATGGCTCACAAGGCCTATTTAATTTGTATCATGCTAAATCATCATAGCTCATACCTGGATGTGCTCATCATCTCATAATACCTGCATGGTTAGTATTTCATGGTAAAAGAAATATCAAGTAAATATCATCACCATTCCATAAAGAGAATCATTCAGATTGCAAGCCTCTCATAATTAGGGTTAGGGTTTCCCCTTGTAGCCAATTAGGGTTTTCAAGTTCATATTTAACAACCAAACCCTAAATCACATCATAAGAGCTTATATTATTGCCATAAGTATTCAAGCATACTTAATTACTTTCATCAATTATCATCAATTGATTATCAAAATGAAGTATATTACCTTTCTCATATGAGTAGTATAAATTTCTCTCTCGTCCTAACTAGGATATTGATTTCCACATACTTATTACATTGGCTTGACCCTCTTTAGGGTTTATCAGCTTACACTTATCAAAGTGAATCCATATCATTACTTCATAGTGTATAAATTGATTATATTCATCATGTGATAGCCTACACTCATCAAGGTGTATCGGCCTACACACTAACCCTTGTATTGGCCTATACACATTCACTTGTGTTAGCCTAGACACTATTACTTCTATCGACCTGGACACCCTCACTTCTGTCGGCCTAGACACTCTCACTTGTGTCGGCGTCGACACTCTCACTTGTGTCAGCATAGACACTCTCACTTGTGTAGGCCTAGACACTCTGACTTGTGTCAGCCTTGATACCATTATCACTTTTTGTCGCCCATGACACTATCACTTGTGTCTTCCATGTCACATCAAAGTGATATCAGTTTAGAGGTGCTTAGGGTAATATCAATTTAGAGGTGCTTAAAGTGATATCGGTTTTGAGATGCTTAAGGTGATATCGTCCTTGAGGTGCTTCAATTGATATCGACCATGAATCATATCTTGGTGTATCACCTTCATCGTACCTTGGTGCATCACCTTCTTCACTTTTTAGCATAATATTTTCACCTCACTTAAGCATAACATCTTGACCTCACTATAGGGTATCAAACACCCTATCACTTTGTGTGTTGACCATAGTATACTCTAGGGTCTTGGTCACACTGTCACCTAGTGTATCGGCCATAGCACCATCTATTGTGTCCCCTTAGCTATCACCAAGTGATATCAACCTCTGGGGTTTTGATACATATTAGGTTAGCCATCATCAACACCCTTATATACTTTCACCTATCAAGGTACTGACCTCACCACTACTTGGTGTGTCTGACATGACTTCAAGGAGTGTTTCTCCCACACCTTCACATGGTGTGCCAGACATAGACTCAAAGAAGTGTGTCGCCCTTCACATTGGTATTGGGTTAGAGGGGTGTTAGGTTGCTAGGGTTAGGGCATATCGGGTTAGCCCTTTTTACTTCCCATCTTCACTCAACTTTAAAGATACCGACATGTTCCATCCTTAGCATTAGGTAATAAGAAACATAACTATAAGGAAGATAGTCCTTCACATGTATCAAATCAGTAATGGGTTAGGACCTCATGTGTATCGGTTTCCCCTCACATAACCCCATATCGGGTGAAGGTTTCTTAAACCAATATCAGTTTGTGCATGGAGATTCCATCATCTTCAAGCTTCAACCTTTCATCCACTAACACTCTAGTTCATGGAAAACAACTCCATATATCCATTGGATCTCATAGAATCATCATTCAATTAAGGAAAGTTGAAATTGAAAAGGAATCATCAAGTATTGCATGATTGAAGGTGAATAATAATATAGTTGAGTTCAAGTTATATAACCCCCTCAAGATCACCACTAGACATTAAAGCTTCATAGATCCACATTCCCAAGGTTGAAGATGACTTATCAAAAGTTCAAGGCTCAATCACAACACTTCTATATGAAAGAAGATACCATAGTTAGGAACTTGGTGAAGGAGAAAAGAAAGAAAGGAACCATGACCTTAGAAGCATAGTCCACCCAAGGTTGAAGATGACCATGGCTTCACCTTAGGCTTGATGCTCGAGCTCCTTCTTGTTCCTCAAGATTCTATGGTCGTCCACCAAGAGAGGGATGATATGCGAGTCAAAGGGTTTCACTAGTAGGTGAAAAGAGAAGTGTTACAACCCCACTTATTTGGGTTCATTTGCTGAGAAATGTAATTTATCATATTATAGATATTTGGACAAATAATAACACAATAAAGTTTTGAATAAATGGATTTTGTTTACAATAGCCTTGATGATTTTGTTGTGGGCTTTACTGGCTATTGGGCCCAAATAACAAGGAAATTCAATTAATAAATGAATAATTGAGTTTTTGAGAAAATAGACACGTGGAAACCTCTAGAAGGCAAAAGAATGTAATACAAAGGTGGATTTCGTACCTCTTGGGTTCCTTGGGTTCCAAGGAGTCCAAAGATGCAAAGGGAATGCAATAAGAAAAGAAAATATCAATTAAATATTTCTTTATTAAGAAAGAAATTGAAACCGATGATAAAATGTGGGAAATAAGTGAAAAGAGGTATAATTGAGTTACCCTTGGTGGATTTTCATATCCTAAGGATTTCTAATGTTAAAAGGAATACCAATGAGGAAAATAAAAAGAAAGATAAAGAGAAATTCTCAAAAAGGGATATTTTGATAAGAAATAAATGAGATAATGGGAAATAATGGATGAAAGACAAGTAAAAGGCTAAGGTATATCCCCAAGATGGGATTTCAAGCCATTAAGATTCCTTGAGGGTCAAGGAACTCAGAATAATAATTTAATAGCAAGGGAAAGAGAAAATAGGGGAGAAAATATATAATTAAGTGATATCTTGCACCTAAAGAAAAGGCACGTTTTCTTTTAGATAATGATCCCAATTTTTGTATAGAGGTAGATAAAGTTATTATTAACTTTACCTCAAAATTTGGGCTTATTTGGACACTCAGTTTGGGAGTTATAGCTTTTACAATTTCCCTAAAGTGTTGTGATTATCATCAATGTCACACAATTATCGAATTAAATGAAATATCTTCGGACGACGCCAGCCGTCGGATCAAGATTCGACGCCAACTGTGCATCTCCTACCTTGAGTCCGTAAAGTAAAGGTGACGTTGGATAGGGGGATTTCCCTCTCCCCTTTTCTCATGATCCAGTTCATGTGAGAACTTGGAAAGGCCACAATTAGATTCGGGGCAGGATTCCGAACCTTCTAACCCCTACTTGCTTGTGATTCTGTGGCGTATAAAAGAAACACCTATTTTCACCTCAAGGGCAGTTGGCGGCGAGGGCAGGGAACCCTAGGAATCAACCCCAATCCTATATATTCTACCCCCTCTCAACTCCTTTTGCCTTCATGGACCTGGACGACACCCTATCTTGCTCCCTCATGCTCGGAGTCAAAGGATTCCAATTGCTCCGGCGAGCTCCCCACTCGCCGCCGCTGTAGAGTCTGTGGGACGAAGGGAAGTTGCCCTTCGATCAAGGTCCATCGTAGACCCAGGGCACAGATCGACGGTTGAGGGCGATCAAGTTCTTGGCCAACTCTAAGTGGGCGCACATAAGGAGGAGTGTTGGATCGAGGCGGGCCAAAGGCAACCAAAAATCCAAAGGCCAAGGATCATCCACAAAATCCATGTAAGTCGAAAATTCAAGGAAAAAGGTGTGATCTTGTTTAATTCACTATAAATCATACCATTGGCCGAAAAATACAAATAAGTAGTGATTTTTGATCAGAAAATGCGTAGAACATGATAAAAATGATATTAGAGCCTAATTGTAAATTCTATTCAAGAAGTATAGGGTTTTGCATCTTTTAATGCATTAAATAATGGAAAAACCTTAAAAAGAGATAAAAGAAATCAAGATGAATCTTGATTTTGTTTTTGATCAATGTTAACATGTTAAGAGTAAAGAAAAGGGTAAAATCATAAAAGGATGATTAATATGTTGCTTTTTGGGGTTTTGTGATCATGCACATGGTTTAATGGGATAAAAAATCTAATATGGGAAAACATGAGATTTAGTGAAGTTCAATAAACAAGTTAAGTTGATAATAACCTGTTGTTGGTAAAAGAGAGATTAAAATCTAAAAAGATGATCTTTGTGTTTAATTGGCCTAATTTAGAGTTTCATGTGCATAATTATGCGTTAATGGGCCTTGAAACCCTAATATTAGTTTATGTGACTCTTAATGATTTTAATTATTCAAAATCATGTATAAATCTCAGATATGACGTTTCTAAGATATTTCGATTACAAAAGTGCCTAATTCTGGATAAGTACCCTAAATGTAGTAATTAGGGTTTTCTCATGAATAAAAGGTAGAATTAATGATATATCGAGTTCATATGTGAATTAAATCATAATGAACTATGAATTCATAATAAATGAGCATAATGATCTTGTCATGGATTAAAAGGATAAAAATGGTAGTTTTAATGTAAAAGGGGCATAATGGGCTTAATTAATGTTTAAGTGTGTCTTTAATCTGAAATTTGGGTTTGTAAGTAATTGTATAGAATTAGGGTTTAAAATAGTAAATGAAGTAAAACCCTAATTACAAACGAAACCCTAAAATGGATACGAAAACCTTAGGAAGCAATTTCAAGTTGAATAGAAAGAGTCTTGATAAAGTGTGTAGTAAATAGAGTACATGTGTTTTTCAGGATTCTTGATTATGTGGTTGAACTACTTGCTTGGATTGCTTTCTTGGTTGGAATTGATATTAGCTTGAGAAATCTACTAAACAATTATGTGGTTACACTTATAAATAATTGATTTAGTTTCACAACAATTTACGAACGTGTTTACCGGTTGCTTGAAAATAACTGTTGGATGCCTGTTATTTCATGCAACTTAAAGTGAGTATGATTATCACTATGAATGTATATATAACTGGATTAGATCTGAATCCACCTATGTGGCTTGTAAAGGCTAAAAAAGGGGTAACATAGAGTAAGGTCTAGGTTATCGTGGGTTAGAAAATAGGCTACCAAGTATAGTGCCATGAGACCCTTTAGCATGCCATGAGTTAAGGAGTGGGCTACTTAGGGGTAGTGCCATGTGACTCAACCCTAGAAATTGGTTCACCTATAGGTGGGACCATGAGGGGTTTAATGGGGATCTACTATAAGGAAAGTAGCATCTAGGTCCACTACAGGGACATCGCAGAGGATAGGGAATGAATGGATCACACAGTTATATTTAAAACATAAAATTGTTTGTTAAATGGTAATTGGCTGCAATACATTATTATGAATAATTGCACGATTATTGTTTCCCCCACATACCAGCTTCGGCTGACCGCTGTTTTGTTTGTCGGCGATTTAGGTACAAAATCCCAAAAGGACAAACAATAAAGTGACATATTGTGAATTCATGAATTAAAGAACAAGGAGGTAATAGTTAGATTAGTTCCAGTGTGGATAGATGTTTAGAAATCCAATCTTTCAAAAAGGTATGCAAAAGTTTATTTTCTTACAACTTTTCAGTTTAGTATGTTAAAATTTAATAATTGTTCTTAGTTAATTGCCGAACCTTTGATCTGGAAATTATGGATGTGGCTTCGACCTCTCAGTCTCCCTTAATTGGGGGTTACCAGAAGGTGGGGACGTAACATTTGGTATCAGAGCGTAGGTTCCTCACTTAACCATTAATAATTATTAAATTTTACAAACTCCATAGAACCCAAGGGAGTTATTAGAGGATTATCCGACAGACAGTGGTGTCTAGAAAAGGATCACGACCGGGGGCTGGCAATATTTTCCTCCGCACCGCTAGTCAGAATATGAGGACTCCCAGATCCGTGTGACTGCCTAGCCAAAGTCTTAGGGTATGAATCGAAATAAGATATCTTTAGGACTTTCTCATCTTATTCATCCCTTCTCATCGCAAATTCTGTTAAGGACCTTAAGGATTAGGGTTCTCTCTCTTCTCCTCACCCTCTTGAGGTATGGGTAAAGTTGATAAGGTTTAAGGAATCCTCCACCAAATTGATGAAAATCATGTAAATAAGATGTCATGGACATAAGATTAATAGATTAAGCGTAAACTAAAGGATAGATACATGATTAGGTCGTATGACATAAGTTGTCATGTCTTCAGAAGAGACCTGAGGCTAGACCTTCTTGTCAGGAGGATAAATAAAGAGAGTTAGCCTTGGAGATAGAGATCTCCATTACAAGTAGAGACCTGGCACATCCTCTAAGGATGATGTTAACCCTAACCCTAAGTGAAGGTTAGAGAGAGAGATGGCATGATGAGTTAGATGTCATAATAGATCAGGTGTTTGGATGGACACACCTTTGGGATGCCATATGAGCCATGAGAGGTTGGATGACCTAGCACCTTTGGCGACCCAACCCTAGGAAGGGTCGTGTAGGTTAGAGTGAAGGATAGCTCCTTCATTGATGAGGTTAGAGAAGAACCTATGAAGACCCCATGAGATTATATGAGCATGGCATAATAGGCACCCAGAATGTGTCAGTAGTGTGAGCAATAGGTTGAAACCCTGGCCAGGAGAGTATGAGGGAATATCTTATGAGATAAGCAATCAGGGCTATGGAGGATCTTGAGAAAACATAATAGGCTTCACCCACGTGGAGGGATGCTTGTGATCTTGATCCTTCATGAAGAGAGGACCTCTAATAGTGAGGCTGGTTGGGGTTAGCTCTAGAGAGAGAGAGCAGGACCCTAAGTAAGAGGGTTGGAGGCCTAGATTATGAGATGTGAGGAATAGTGGGGAGTCGAGGATGGTGCGACCTAAGTGGATGATAGTGGTTGCCTCATGCATGATCCCTGGAGGCTGATGATATCTTGGTTTCCTTTAGAGGAACCAAACCCTAGAGATAGGATCATGCTTCTGGTACCTATGTGTCTGTGGTATAGGTGTTTACCTTCTGAGATAGGAAGAAGAGTTCCTTAGACCTAGAGAGGTTTGGTAACAGGTTGTGAGGCCTTGTACCTTGTTGGTTGTCCTTAAGGAGGACTCAACTCTAAAGTGTTGCTTGAGTCGAAGGATGGCAGGAAGTGCATGACATACCTTGGACATGTTTGGTTTGTGGTTAGGAAGTTGGGCATGTAGTTGGATACCCAAAAGTGAACCTAGGGTTCCTAGGCCTAAGAGGGGAAGTGGTGTACCTAATGCTCATGATGAGAATTAAGTTGCTATAGTTTCGAGCATGGTACTCCTCATGTATGGAGGAAAAGGGGAAACCCCTTAAGTTTAAAGGTATGTTTGATGCACCCCTCATAGCTAAGTTGATGACATGGGAAGGTATGATCTTGATCCAATATGGAGGATGAGAACATGTATGACCTAACATGGTTTAGTAGGTGGTCTACCTATGCCTTGCATAACTTGCTAGGGTTAAGCATGCTAGACCTAAGGGCGTTTGTGAACTTGTTGTCAAGGAGTAGTTTCCTTCCATCCTAGAAGAGGGACCCTTTTGTAGGGTGTATACCAGTTTTGTTGGTTTAAGTTAACCTAAAGAGGTCTTATAGGATCTTGAGAAGCTAAGTGAAAAGTACATGGTATGAGAATGAGCCTATAGACCCATAGATAACCATCTATAAGTGCATGTGGATGTGTTACCATGGAGGTAACCGGTATGGGGCCTGACCAAGGTAGGCAGGTCACCATGACCCTTATGAAAGTATGAAAGTCAGCCCAGGAATGCAGAGAGAGATGATGAAGGCTTGGGTAAGGTTCTAAGTTGAACATGTACTATAAGAGAATCCTAAGTCTATCCTAGGGTCAGGTGGGGATAAGACCGATGGAAGTAGGAGTTGCCTAATTCCCTAGTTGCACATGACTATTGGGTCGGGAGGTAACAACTATCATTGTCTGAGGGCCATGGGTTAGGAGATTGATCACCTTCATGAACTCATTGGACCCAAAGGACAGATGAGTAGGGCACACTCTAGATGTATAAGGGAAGAGGGATGACCCCTAAAGTACCGACACCCTATAGACCTAGAAGAGATGACCAAGGATTGTGTGGTGACCCAAGTAGGTTCAAAACCAGTTTTCCATGGAGGTAAATTTGATATCAAGATGATTGTAATATAGAGGCATAAATGACACATTTCAACTTAGATTTAAAGGTGTACTGGAAAGGTGGAATGTACCATCTCTATTCTTGGAACAAGAAGAACTCTGTATTTGGACTACAGCCAAATACTTATTTCCTCTTGTTATGGGAGTGAGAGATAGGACAGTATGCATGTCGTACACCGAGGATAAAGATGATGTGGGTTGGAATGTTTCCACGAGATATGGGGACAGAGAAGATAACATACCCTGGTAAAGTGAATGATACATGGATGGTTTACAAACACTAAGAGGGATGAGGTAGTCACCTTATAAGGATGTTTTTATCATGAGATTTGAGTCATAAAAGGTTGAGTTTGATCACCAAGAAGATGAGCTCAAAGTGTTCTCAATAAAGATAGACTTAGAGTTCGAGTTTGAGATGATAAGTGAAATACATGGAAGTGTATGTCTTCAATGTTACCTAATACATAAGAAGTTGAAGTAGTAATGGATGTCCTGGTTGAGATATATCTGCCTAATTTGGCTAGAAGAGGTTGTTAGACTAACCCTAAGTTTGTAAAAGAAGATATGTTTGGCTAACACTCTGATGTAACGAGACCAGTTAATGGTTGTTTGGCTAGCCAGTCTAGTCTTTGATGCAATGAAAGGATGGTGGTAGAACCTCAGATGCACTTCTTTGGAAAAGAAGGTGATAAAACCCTGATGAGAGTGGTTTATAGTTTCAGAGAATTGATCTTGAGGAATCATGATGACGTGTATTTTACTACGCGCTTAAACACAAGTATACGCGTCGAGTAATATAGGCCTTGTGAGGCCCGAGTCGAACTCAGGGATACATGAATTATTGGAGACTTCTACTAACTAATCGCAATCAGCTAGACCGATTAACAAAGTAAGGTTTTGTTGTTCAAATTAAAAGAAAATAAAAATCAAACAAAGAAAACAATCGATTAAAGGTTAATTTAATCAATTAAAAGGATATCTTTAGGATGGCGGTTTCACCGCGGGTCAACATTGTATTAGATTTCATATAATTCCTCACACTTCTCTCTCTATCCGGGTAGTGGCCTGAAATGAGAATTACCCACTGTCGTGGTGTAATCCACTACTTAGATTTAGGTTGATTCCATCGTCATAGTAATCATTCCCCTAAACTAAGCGCATTAAGATCGGTCCCTCAGTTCCCACCATTAATTTTACAACTCCTTTGTCAAGGGTTTTATTAATTAATGTAGAATTCGTCTCTTTTCAACCGTTAATCCTTCTGTCGAAGTGATTAAGGGCATTAATTTATTATTATGGTGATCAAACATAACAATAGCAATAGAGAAAACGAATTTATACCACGGATATGAGAGAAGAATATGAATTATCAATATAAAATCATCATACAATGTATCCCCGGGCTACTCCCGGTCCTAAAGATTGAGGGTTTTAGCCTCTCATGTTCATCTTACACGAATACATGGTAGAAATTGGGGAATTCATAAGAAAAACATGAAATAAATGGGAAAACCCCTGAACGGAGAAGAACCGGTGGATCCTTGGCGTAGAACACAAGCTTTCCCCGCCTGTCGGTGGTGGAAATTGTCTTCGGCAGCGTCCGAATCACCCGGAATGAGCTTCTCGGCCTCCGTTCTCCTTTCTCTCCTCCTCGGCACTCGTGCAATCCAAATTGAGATCATTCCCCCCGTCTGGGCGGCCGTCCTTAGGTATAAGTCCCTAATTAGGTCATCAAATAATGACAGCCGTCCGATTGATACCAAAACAGATCCAACGCATATCTGCCGGCGTCGATACCATCGACGCGGGTCGATGGTATCGACCCAACGGATTAGCGGCAGCTTTCCTTTCTTTTATTCTGAGTGCCTGTCATGATCTCGATACCATCGACTTGGGTGTCGATGGTATCGACTCCTTTAGCGTCGGTTGTTGTCGTTTAGCGACGCTGTAGCTCTCCTTGAGTCGATGGCATCGACTTGCGTCGATGGTATCGACTCTGTATTGCTCTTCTCGGCTGACAACCTGTGGCTTGGTCGATGGTATCGACTTCCGTCGATGGTATCGACGGAAGCATATACTCGTTCTTCCTGAAATTTCACAATAAGACCAAGTAAATCCACACAAATTATGATAATATGATAAATAATGCTCAAAATGGTAAAACAAAGGGGATTTGATATAATATGATGGCAAAGACCAAATTAAGTGAATTATGCAATATTATCCATGAAAATGAGTAATTAAGGCACAAAACTCATATAAAATAGGTCTATAAATGCGACTCAAAATCATCGCATCAAACTCCCCTAAGCTTAAACATTGCTCGCCCTCGAGCAACTAATCCTTAGAATAGAATTGCAGATGTCAACTAACAATCAACACATCACCCCACATCCCACATGACTCCCACTGGACATTCTCAAACCGGCCTTTCCTAATCACAGAACAGTAATTACCCTACAGGCGACAATAATCATCAATAAAAGAAAGTATCCTTCAAACCAATGAACACTATCACATAAGGCAGTTAACATAATAAAATTCGCCGATTCAGCCATGGTGCATCTTGTGATCGCTTAAACTACGTTGCTCGCCCTAACTACCATCTACATGGAAGCAGTCCTCCTTATAATCATGAGTGAGGAGAAAATCACGGTGGCCTACCAATTCGAGCAACGGGTGGATGGAATGGGTGGTTTATGGGAGAATATGGAAGTATTACACAGTTTCAGTATGCATATAACAAAATGCCCTAAATGATGCAAATGCACATTAAGAATGCCCTAATGCCTAAAAGTGGGTGGAATGATGCATGCACTAACCTTCTACCTCAAAATGAGATAGAAATCTACTCAAGCCACATCATGTACTCAAATCCCCTGTTATACAAGTGATATCATTCCTTTCTCCCTCTTATTCCATTTCCTTCTAAATTCTCTTCTTTTTTTTTCTTTTTTTTTTTTCAAATTTTTTTTTCTTTCAGATTTTTTTCTTTTCCTCTTAGCCCACATATCCATAATTGCTTAGAGATACATGTGTTAGGCTATTTTCTTCATGATTGGAAATCTTTGTACTAATGCGAGGGTATGGAACAATTTAGATCACTTTTTAGGTCAACTGAGATACATGGTGTACTTATGCATGAAAATCATGAAAGTATGAGTGCAACTACATGACATGCACCTAAAGGTAATGTGCATGAATCACTATACATTTTTTTTCTCGTTTTATGCAAAAGTATGAAAATAACAATGCAAATTCTATCTACATGCTATGCACACAAAAGAAATTGAAACTGCACTTTACTTCCAATTCTTGGGTGGATTATAGAAAATGGGGTGGAATGATCACAAGATTAAGTGACTGAACCTTAGAATAAAATTATGTGTCCCTCCTTACTGACATGTGTAGTAGTTCAAAGGGTTCTTTCTCTTACATCTGATTAAGGTCTCATTACCATTTGATTAGGTTAGGCTCAAACAACCGTTACTATCCACTTTTCATGAGTCGATGAGGGTGTGAGTATGACATATTGCTTCAAAGTTGACATAATCAATCATTTTCATAGGACAAGTTCCCCAAGGACAACCAAGTTAAGCTATCCAAAAGACCCAGAAATTTTTAAATTCCCTTAAATTTCCCATGAAAAAAACGAGATGACAATTCTTAAGACATCCACGATTACACTAGATAGATGTGGATCCTAAACAAAAACTAAAAATGCAAGAAACAAATAGCAAATAACCACTAAAAATAACAAAAGAAAAAGATAGAGCTGTTCCAGCTACCCCCCTAAGCTTGAATTCGACTATGGCCTCATAGTCAAAAACCAACTTAAGGGTGGAACAGTGATACCAGATCAGTCTGATGGTGGTGGAGGCGGGTACTGCCAGGGTCGTGGGGTCCGGATTTGCTCTGGATGACACTTGGCGCAAGTGGAGGAAGAAATCGTTGAAGATGTGACTTCATTTGACCAATAACCCTGTCTTGAATAACTGACACCGACAATGCTGTGTGCCCGTCGATACCATCGACGGAAGTCGATGGTATCGACTCACTGATTAGGGCAACTGCCTCGCGAGTCCGGCCGCCGCCTTTTCCTTTTGAAAATGTCGATACCATCGACGGACCCGTCGATGGTATCGACTTCACTGAGTCGATTTCTTCTGAAAATCTCCAGAGATCTCGATGGTATCGACGGGCATGTCGATACCATCGACCTTTATTGCGCAACCTGCCTGTAGGTATGTCGATACCATCGACGGGACCGTCGATAGTATCGACTCAGTGCGATTTTTGCAGCTGTCAACCTGAACCCATGTCGATACCATCGACCAGTGTGTCGATGGTATCGACCCTGCCTGTGCCTGCACATTGAACAAAAAGGATCAAGGTATCTTCTTTACCCTAAAATTTAAACGAAATAAAGGCAATCTACAACTATATCTAAACTATCCTAATGTACCAATGGTTGGGTTGCCTCCCAACAAGCGCCCTTGTTTAACGTCTTAGGCTAGACGGTGTGACAATCATCATCTTTTCACCTTGGGAACTGGGCTCAGAGGATCATTTGGTAATTTGAATTCGACTCGATTTCCTCCAATACCCAAGGACAAAGTACCTCTCCCTAAAGCAGTCACAACGTCTGTCGTTGCTTGAAACGGTCTTCCAAGGAGAATTTCACAACTTTGGAGTGGTGGCATATCCATGACGACAAAGTCCACAGGGAATATGAATTTATCCACTTTGACTAGAACATCTTCACATACTCCATAGGGTCTCACTGTAGACCCGTCCGCCAATTCAATTGTTGCAGCCAACTTCTTTATCTCTTTTAACCCCAACTTTTGAAATGTAGCCAAAGGCATGAGATTTATACTAGTGCCGGAATCACATTGCGCTTTAGAAACATGTTGACCACCTATTGAACATGGAATGTAAAAACCTCCTGGGTCCTTTCTCTTCTGTGGTGAACTCCCGTGAATCATAGAGCTCACCGTCTCATTCATCCAATAAATTTCATCATCTTTTATCCGCCTCTTCTTATTAATGATTTCCTTGATGAACCTCCCATAGGCGGGTACTTTTTCGATCATCTCCACTAATGGAATATTGATGTGGAGTTTTCGGAATATCTCCAGGAATTTTTTAAAGTGACGATGCTCTTTCTTTGACTTAGAATTTACCGGATCTGAAACATAAGCTGCATCAGCGCGCCTGTGAGGTGGCACATAAGGGCTTTTCGGGGGTACCTCCCCTAAGCTTGCTTCAAGCACTCCCTCCGACGTGGGCTTTGGTGAGACATCATCAATAGTAGCAGCTTGTTGTGGTTCCTCTCTCGCCTCAAATGTCTCCACATGTGCACAAACAACCTGCACCTGCTCATCTTGCCTAGATGGAGATACCATACTCACAACTCTCTCTGATTTCCGGAAGAAATGGTTTCCGCCCGACAATCTATAGTACGTGCGTGGATATGGTATCGCCGGTGTTGCATTCACATTGAAAGTCATTTTTCTTTCTTCTACAACTTCTTGCACCTGAGATTCCTCATTTCTTACCACCGACATGTACTTAACCTGGTGATGTGCTTGAGCCACGTTCGCATTCTCCGCTGGTTTCTGTTGATTGGCATGCTTGATGGCCGCCACTTCATTTGAAATCTGTGCCACGGTGGTCTCTAATGCCCGCATCTGTGCTCCATGGCTTTGCAGCGTCTGCCCAAATTTGGTTAGAATGTCACCTTGAGATTGCAATTGTTTTCCAAACATGGCCATCATCTCTTGGTTTTGCTGTACCATTTGACTCAGCAATTCAGTGTTTTTGTCTTCGGCTTTTTGCTGTGATTTGGCATCCGGATCCTGCAGAAAATTATTTGGATCCTTCCATGAAAACTTCTTATCCTTTCTCCAGGCATAGTCATTGTTTCTATAGCCCTGTTGTTGCATGAACTTCACTTGGGCTTCCTCATCCTCAGATGTATCTTCCTTAGTTAGCACCTTCTTGGCTAGAAGATCTAACTTGGCATTCAGCTCCCTCACTATTCTGGATTCACCAGCAGCCTTGACATGTTCCACGACACCTCTGTCACCCCATGATTGCTTCCTAGCCATGTTTTTCAGTATCTCCCAACATCTGGTATCGGTGTTATTCAGAAAAAATCCAGATCCAGCCGAGTCCAGGTTGCTTCTATCATGTTCAGACAGAGCAAAGTAGAAGATTTTCACTTGGGTTTCCTTGTCCAGTCCATGGTGTGGACATCTCCTCAACATGACTTGGAATCACTCCCAAGTCTCAGAATAAGTTTCACCCGCCTGTTGGGTGAAATTGTGGATCTTCCGGATCATATCATTGGTCTTCTCAGGAGGGAAGAACCTCTCGAAGAAAACCTCCACCATGTGATCCCATGATTCAACAAACTCGTCGTCGAGGTTATGAAGCCACTCTCTTGCTACTCCAGCCAAGGAACTTGGGAACAACTTGAGATACAACGCATCTTGCGGGAACCTGTCGATCTTCACCATATCGCAATTTTCAACAAACTGACTAATGTGTGCCACTGGATCTTCATTTTTCAGCCCGTGAAATGCGTTAGATTTGACCAAGTTAATCAGTGCCGGATCGATCTTGTATGTCGGTATGTTGATCGCCTGCTTCTTTATGGGCCCCTTTGATGCCGAGGAAGAAGACGCCTTGATCTTCTCCCATATTGTCTGTGCTTCAGCCATTACTTCTTCTTGTTCTTGCTCAGATTCAGAATTTATATCACTTTGGTACTCCTGCTCGTAGTAGTCCTCGTCCTCTGGTCCCGTAGATGGAACCTCGGGTGTGCGATTCACGTAGTCTCGACTACGTGTGTGCACCATGCAAAGCACCTGAAATATAGAAATAGGGGTTCAGTACAATGAGCACAATTATAGAGAAATAAAGGAATTTTTGAAATTGTTCTAAAATAATAAAAAAAAATGTGGCCTAGAATGGCCGCTCTTAGCACTCAAAGTGCCAATAATTTGCCGTATCCCCGGCAACGGCGCCAAAAACTTGACGTGTATTTTACTACGCGCTTAAACGCAAGTATACGCGTCGAGTAATATAGGCCTTGTGAGGCCCGAGTCGAACTCAGGGATACGTGAATTATTGGAGACTTCTACTAACTAATCGCAATCAGCTAGACCGATTAACAAAGTAAGGTTTTATTGTTCAAATTAAAAGAAAATAAAAATCAAACAAAGAAAACAATCGATTAAAGGTTAATTTAATCAATTAAAAGGATATCTTTAGGATGGCAGTTTCACCGCGGGTCAACATTGTATTAGATTTCATATAATTCCTCACACTTCTCTCTCTATCCGGGTAGTGGCCTGAAATGAGAATTACCCACTGTCGTGGTGTAATCCACTACTTAGATTTAGGTTGATTCCATCGTCATAGTAATCATTCCCCTAAACTAAGCGCATTAAGATCGGTCCCTCAGTTCCCACCATTAATTTTACAACTCCTTTGTCAAGGGTTTTATTAATTAATGTAGAATTCGTCTCTTTTCAACCGTTAATCCTTCTGTCGAAGTGATTAAGGGCATTAATTTATTATTATGGTGATCAAACATAACAATAGCAATAGAGAAAACGAATTTATACCACGGATATGAGAGAAAAATATGAATTATCAATATAAAATCATCATACAATGTATCCCCGGGCTACTCCCGGTCCTAAAGATTGAGGGTTTTAGCCTCTCATGTTCATCTTACACGAATACATGGTAGAAATTGGGGAATTCATAAGAAAAACGTGAAATAAATGGGAAAACCCCTGAACGGAGAAGAACCAGTGGATCCTTGGTGTAGAACACAAGCTTTCCCCGCCTGTCGGTGGTGGAAATTGTCTTCGGCAGTGTCCGAATCACCCGGAATGAGCTTCTCAGCCTCCGTTCTCCTTTCTCTCCTCCTCGGCACTCGTGCAATCCAAATTGAGATCATTCCCCCCGTCTGGGCGGCCGTCCTTAGGTATAAGTCCCTAATTAGGTCGTCAAATAATGACAGCCGTCCGATTGATACCAAAACAGATCCAACGCATATCTGTCGGCGTCGATACCATCGACGCGGGTCGATGGTATCGACCCAGCGGATTAGCGGCAGCTTTCCTTTCTTTTATTCTGAGCGCCTGTCATGATCTCGATACCATCGACTTGGGTGTCGATGGTATCGACTCCTTTAGCGTCGGTTGTTGTCGTTTAGCGACGCTGTAGCTCTCCTTGAGTCGATGGCATCGACTTGCGTCGATGGTATCGACTCTGTATTGCTCTTCTCGGCTGACAACCTGTGGCTTGGTCGATGGTATCGACTTCCGTCGATGGTATCGACGGAAGCAGATACTCGTTCTTCCTGAAATTTCACAATAAGACCAAGTAAATCCACACAAATTATGATAATATGATAAATAATGCTCAAAATGGTAAAACAAAGGGGATTTGATATAATATGATGGCAAAGACCAAATTAAGTGAATTATGCAATATTATCCATGAAAATGAGTAATTAAGGCACAAAACTCATATAAAATAGGTCTATAAACGCGACTCAAAATCATCGCATCACATGACATATGGCAAATCATGATTGAAGATCACCATACACCGTGGTACTACCAACATAATAAGTGACAGTAGTACTTTAGATGCCTAAGATAAAGTTGCATGTGGGATATGGCCATGCAAGCTGAGGGTGAAGGACAAACACCAGTAACCCAGTGCATTGATATAAAGGATAGTTCATCACTATGGATGTTGTAAGTCTCCCCTAGACCAAGGAAGGTCGAGATGCAATATGGGTTATGGTAGATTGCCTTACCTAGATGACATGAGAAATAAAGAGTTCTATTAAGGGACAGATCTGGTTGAACTACCCATGAGAGAGATGGTTCAACTACACCATAATGCGAGTTTAAAGGTTCTTGAGTTTGACCTAAAGGTTCCCTTCCAAAAGGTGGAAGTAGGTACATGAAGAACTCGATGTTAGTATAGTTCATCACCCCTAACTAATGGATAGTATGATCCAGACAAAAGGGGTCTGATGAGAGCATGTGTGCTCATTTAGGGTGATATCTAGAGACAATTCTTATCCTATGAAAGATGTGATGATAACCACCATAGATAGTATCATGATTTAAAGAAGTTCTATAAGGGAGGTTGTGTCGGTCACCACTTTAGTAAGGTGATGTTGGTGAAAGGACCACGTGATGGTTAGAAAAGGACCACAATGCATGTAGATGAAGTCTCTTTGATCGTGCAATGGCTGAAAGGAGCCTAGAGATGACGAGAGTCATGAGCAGATGTAAAGTAGACTGACATGCAGTTCACTGTGGGAGGATATGTGTAATGAAAATCTGACCCCTCTAAGTTACAGCTAAGAGAACTAAGTCCCCGATGCATGGGTTCATTTGAGATGGATTGGTGGAGAATGTTAAGTTTGATCTTACCCCTCATGATAAAGTAATGTGTGATAAGTTCCAGGTGTCCAATTTAGAGTACTATGTGAGGTACCCAGACCATGTGTTGAGCAATGAAACTAGTGAGCCCAAGGGAGGCTGAAATGACCTGAGTCACCTGTGCAGTTTATAGACGCCAGAGTGAAAGAACTCAGAGAAAAGAATATGTGATGATTAAGGTTATTTGGAAGTGCCATGGGTAAGGTAAACCCACATAGGGGCCAATGATGGACATGGAAAAGTCTTATTCTGATTTGTTTATTTGCTTGATAGAATTTTGAGGACAAAATTCCTATAAGAGGGGAAGGATGTTACAACCACAATTTTTTGGGTTCATTTGCTGAGAAATGTAATTTATCATATTAAAGTTATTTGGACAAATAATGATACAATAAAGTTTTGAATAAATGGATTTCATTTACAATAGCCTTGATGATGTTGTTGTGGGCTTTACTGGCTATTGGGCCCAAAATAACAAGGAAATTCAATTAATAAATGAATAATTGAGTTTTTGAGAAAAGAGAGATGTGGAAACCTCTAGAAGGCAAAAGAATGTAATCCAAAGGTGGATTTCGTGCCTCTTGGGTTCCTTGGGTTCCAAGGAGTCCAAAGATGCAAAGGGAATGCAATAAGAAAAGAAAAGATCTATAAAATATTTCTTTATTAAGAAAGAAATTGAAACTGATAATAAAATTTGGGAAATAAGTGAAAAGAGGTATAATTGAGTTACCCTTGGTGTATTTTCGTATCCTAAGGATTTATAATGTTAAAAGGAATACCAATGAGGAAAATAAAAAGAAAGATAAAGAGAAATTCTCAAAAAGGGATATTTTGATAAGAAATAAATGAGATAATGGGAAATAATGGATGAAAGGCAAGTAAAAGGCTAAGGTATATCCCCAAGATGGTATTTCGAGCCATTAAGGTTCCTTGAGGGTCAAGGAACTCAGAATAATAATTTAATAGCAAGGGAAAGAGAAAATAGGGGAGAAAATATATAATTAAGTGATATCTTGCACCTAAATAAAAGGCACGTTTTCTTTTAGATAATGATCCCAATTTTGGTATAGAGGTAGATAAAGTTATTATTAACTTTCCCTCAAAATTTGGGCTTATTTGGACACTTGGTTTGGTAGTTATAGCTTTTACAATTTCCCTAAAGTGTTGTGATTATCATCAATGTCACACAATTATCGAATTAGATGAAATATCTTGGGACGACGCCACCCGTCGGATCAAGATTCGACGCCAACTGTGCATCTCATACCTTGAGTCCATAAAGGAAAGGTGACGTTGGACAGGGGGATTTTCCTCTCCCCTTTTCTCACGATCCAGTTCATGTGAGAACTTGGAAAGGCCCCAATTAGATTCAGGGCAGGATTTCGAACCTTCTAACCCTTACTTGCTTGTGCTTCCGTGGCGTATAAAAGAAACACTATTTTCACCTCAAGGGCAGTTGGTGGCAAGGGCAAGGAACCCTAGGAATCAAACCCAATCCTATATATTCTACCCCCTCTCAACTCCTTTTGCCTTCACAGACCTGGACGACACCCTCTCTCGCTCCCTCATGCTCGAAGTCAAAGGATTCCACTTGCTTCGGTGAGCTCCCCACACGGTGCCGCTGCAGAGTCTGTGGTTGGGTCATGCGGGGGACGAAGGGAAGTTGCCCTTCGATCAAGGTCCATCGTAGACCCAAGGCACAAATCGATGGCTGAGGGCGATCGAGTTCTTGGCAAGCTCTAAGTGGGCGCACGTAAGGAGGAGCGTTGGATCGAGGCGGGTCAAAGGCAACCAGAAATCCAAAGGCCAAGGATTATCCGCAAAATCCATGTAAGTCAAAAATTTAAGGAAAAAGGTGTGATCTTGTTTAATTCACTATAAATCATTCCTTTCACCAAAAAATACAAAGAAGTAGTGCTTTTTTATTAGAAAAATGCGTAGAACATGATAAAAATGATATTAGAGCCTAATTGTAAATTCTATTCAATAAGTATAGGGTTTTGCAGCATTTAATGCATTAAATAATGGAAAAACCTTAAAAAGAGATAAAAGCAATCAAGATGAATCTTGATTTTGTTTTTGATCAATGTTAACATGTTAAGAGTAAAGAAAAGGGTAAAATCATAAAAGGATGATTAATATGTTGCTTTTTGGGGTTTTTGTGATCATGCACATGGTTTAATGGGATAAAAACTCTAATATGGGAAAGCATGAGATTTAGTGAAGTTCAATAAACAAGTTAAGTTGATAAGAACTGATGGAGCTTCCACTTACGTGGAATTGTGTGCACCACTAAAAATCCTAAAGATGGTAAATCTTTAAGTTTAGCCTTGCTTATACTAGATCGAGAACTCCACCCACGTATGCTAAGATACGTGGAAGTCTTATCGTAGTATAGTTAAGGGTCGAATCCACGAGACAACGATCTTGTTGGGAGCAACAAGATGGAAAATGTTGGAATTTCACCTAATCTCTTAATAGTTGGTTGGTATTTAAATCAAAAGGTTGGTTTGGTTGTTTTTAAACTAAAAGCAAGTAAAGTAAAGCAAGTAAGAAATTTAAGGATGTTAAACAATGATAAGAAGCCACTAGGATGTGATCGGTTTTCACCGCCACTACACATGGATCAAAACATGCAATATAAAACATAACCTGCAACAAGAGTCTAAACAGTTAGCATCTTTGTAGACTTAGTCTCCTTTCGGAGAACTAACTACGAGAAGTGTGGGAATGTTGCAAAGTCAGCCAACCTCGAACGAATGGTCACCTACTTTGCATCATTCCCTTCACAAAGTGTGTTCCTCAACTTGTCAAGGTTGTACTTTCATACATCAACTGATTCCATTTTATAGTATGAAAGTACAACGATGGAAGTGAGTTTACTCCACTTCTTGAAAAACATCCTAGATACTGAAACAGATGCATGGTGGATACATGCATCAAGAACCAACATTCAATCGAGTTTTGAATCTAGTAGCACAAACATAGACCATTCATACTAAAAGATAAAAGATAACACAAGTTGGCGATCAAGCAACAAACATTCATTAAATGATTGATGTTGAATTGAAAAGAAAACATCTCTGTATTGCAAACTATTACATTATATGAAACGAAAACAAGGGTAGCGGGGCTACTCCCCGCACCCTAGTGAAAGAGACTACTCGCTCATAGCTAGGACAAAGAAGGAGGTGAGAAGAGAGAGAGAGAGAACGTCATCCCCACAAAGGAGAGAGGAAAGTCAACCCCTTGGAAATAGAGAGAGTGACGATCTTCAAACTTCACAGGTTGCTCGATGATGAGGTCTCCTCTTCCCACCTTCTTTGACGAAGAGAGAGAAAGCAGCTTCAGGATGGAGCGTGGATCTTAGACCGACAACCTTTGGGCAGAGGATGAAGGTTGGAATAGCTTTGGGTCAGTAGAGGCAGCCTCTGGGCGTATGAAACTTGATGTATTTGGGAGGACCCCTTGGGTCTTATATATAGGCCTTAAGTGAAGTCCAAATGGTTTGGACAGTTTTGGGTCAACGAGACCGTTTGGGCTCTAAAACCGTTTGGACCACGAGACCGTTTGGGCTCTGAAACCATTTGGACCTCGAGACCGTTTAGACTCTAAAACCTTTTGGACCCCGAGACCGTTTGGCTTCATGCGGTTTTGGGACCGTGTGACTCCATGCGGTCTTGGGACCGTTTGGCTTCATGCGGTCTTGGAACCGTTTGGCTTCATGCGGTCTTGGGACCGTGTGACTCATGCGGTCTTGGGACCGTTTGGCTTCATGCGGTCTTGGGACCGTGTGACTCCATGCGGTCTTGGGACCATGTGACTCCATGCGGTCTTGGGACCGTGTGACTTCATTCAGTCTTGGGACCGTTTGGCTTCATGCGGTCTTGGGACCGTGTGACTCCATGCGGTCTTGGGACCGTTTGGCTTCATGCGGTCTTGGGACCGTGTGAGTCCATGCAGTCTTGAGACCGGTTGAGTCTTTTGTGATTTTTTTGTGTCTTTTTCTGTAGGTAAAAAGGAGAAAAGTTAATCTAACAGTATATTTACAATAAGAGAGGATAGTTAGGGATACTATCTAATTTATCCGAAAAAGAGTGTGGAAAACTGAAGAAAATTACTAAGATAACATCACAAAAATGGAGGTTATCACCCCCCTAACTTAGAGTCAAGCTTGTCCTCAAGTTAGATAGAGCTGAGGCATGTAATGGTGAGGCGATTTAAAATTTCCATATTCTTGCTTCAATTATAAACCCGAGCTCTCCTAAGGTCGTATCAGGTCTTATTGCTTGCCTTGACTCTTTCAGGTATTGAAAGTTGCTTGGGTCTTAGGTTTCTTCCATATCTCGTAGCCTGCATTGGGACCACTTTTTATTCTGTGCATGTTGTTGACTCTAATCAACTTTATACCTCTCTAAAAAACCTACTAGAAGCTAGAGTGGGTATGAGGGTTGGCTGAAGGCTTTATGTGTAACTCCCCCTTCAAGTGGGGGAGGGGTTGTCTATGCTTTTAGGAGTTCACTGCCAGGCACGACACATCTGCCTTTGTGAGGGCAGGTGAATGTACCAGTCGGGTGAGTCCTTTATAAGCCTTTCATATATTAAGATACCTTAGGGTTCCACTATCGGACACGACACATCTTCCTTTGTGAGGGAAGCTGAATGTACCGGTCGGGTGAGACCTTCATTGGTTCTTTATATAGATCCTTATTTATGGCACAACTCTCATAGTTTTATTCAACTCTCTGGCTTTTATTCGTAGACTCACAAGCTTAGGATTTGGGGTTTTTAGGGAATTTATTTTGGGCGGCCAAGCCTCTTTTATTTGAAGAGAGGAAAGCTGTTCTTAGAGTTTTTCAACATGCACTTATTTGGTTTCTTTTTAATGGTCCACTTGCGAGACTTCTTGATTTGGATGTCGCCTGATGCCCCTCTCATCCTTGAGAGCTTGGCTTATTTCAGCCTTGATATTGACCTGTGGAGAGTCAGATGTAGAAGTGAAACAAAAGCATGAAGATCAATAGTGGAGATACATTATTAAGTCACCATTATATGTCTAAGTGTTATTCTTGCTATTGCTTTTGAGTACTAACATGATTCTAAAGTTAGCTGAGGGTGACTTTGTTCCAAAAAGGGATGTTCTTCTTTATGTGCAAAGTTTATTTTAACAGGGAAAAAGCCTTTTTTAAAACAAAAATTAAATGTGCAAAAGAAAAATTATAAAATTTTATACAGAATTGAACGAAAATGAAGAGAAGGAAGGGTTTTGAAAATGATACCTCGCCCTTGTCTAGTGTACTCCCCCCTAACTTATCACTCAATCTGTCCTCAGAGTGTCAAAGTAATAGGTTGAGAAGTACAGGGACAAGGGCATCAGGCGTCCGTTAGTCCTTTATTTGTGCCATGTGTGCGAAGGAGATTAGCAGCAAACTTTCCATGTAACGCGTGGTAATCCACATCGGTCATGTACTCTACTGGTCGTCCAAGGACTATGATGGTGTATATCCAGTAGAGGACGTGAAAACCACAATCATTTGACTCGCGTATCTGCTGAGGGCACTTGTGGCTGAAGGTGGGGCGATGAAAGTGTTCTTTGCTATATGCCTGTGTATGCATACTGAGAAGGACATGAAGTTGGTCAGCACACTCCTTCGCCACCTCCTCCGTAGGCGTTCTTGGTGTCATAGTGTAATGTTGTTGATCTGGATTGTATTGGCTATTGGAACTGTTGTATATGATTGTTGTTCCATCATGAAGATTTGTTGCCAATAACATCCAGTGTTCTGAATGAAGGAAGGGGAGCATGATGAACTTCAGGGTCATATGTTGTAGGAGGGAGATGAGTGCCTTAGTTGTTCCGAAGTTATTTAACTTTAATAAATCATCCTTCATGTAGGGGGATGCCATATATGTTGTAGGGTAATTCTGGATAAGAAGAAATTGATAAGCGACCATTAAGCTGACGGAGAGAGAGCCTTTTAGTTGTACAGTTTCTCATAGTGCGTCTTCCATAACCAGAATGTCACCAGACATGAAAACGAGGTTGTCTAGACGAAGTTCATTGTCAGAGAGTCGTTTGCAAGCACTGAGGTCAAAATTGGGGAATGTAGGTGAAATGGCAGACTGGGGGTCCATTTGTGAAGATGAACGGTTTAAGGGCACCCCGGTTAGCAACTCAGTAACCCCTTCATCATCTGCCAGATCGAAAGAGTAAGGGTCCCATTTCTTCTTCTCGGGAGCCTTGGCGGGTTGTTGTAACTCCAACTCCTTTATTATTTGTCTGAATGGCTGTTTTGGAGGACGTTGGATGGCTGAAAAAGAGATAGCGAAGAACGTCGTTGGGTGCCATAGTTGGGTCAATGAAGAACCGTCTATCACAGATTAACTCCATGGCATAACGACCTCGCTGAGCATGGAAATCCTCTGTTGCTAGATCGGTAAAAGGGATTTGCCGATTGAGCGCTTGTATATGACGTATTACGTAGAAAGTGAAATCCCTAGAACCTTCTTGAGTTTGAGCTTGGGGGTTGATGATTTGGAACCAAGGTTGGTTCCAATTATTGTGAAGGGAAGGGCATGCAGCCCAGATCAACTTCAGGAGCCTAAATGGTATGCATCTAGCCTCCCCGGCCTCTGTTCTGGTGAAGTTGATTATTTCAGCTCTTAGTTCAGTGGTGCAAAAGTTGTACACCTTGGCATCTCGGGCCGTGGTGTCCACTATCATAAGCAGCCAGTAACCAGAGACTTGGAATGGCATGGTAATGTAGTGTGCCTTCCTTGCAATTCCCCTCTGCAACCTTTCAATTGATTTGCTTTGCAATTTTTTGTAAATAAGACTCATTGCTAGAGCCGGTGATGCGTTAAGAATGGGTTGCTGCCGCCGAGAGCTTCTGTAGGTTTTGATGGAATTGGCGAGGAGGACGTGGAAAACTGCCATCTTCACCGTTGATTGTGGTCGAAGGATGGAGCGGAAGTCCTCACGCGTCAACTTGCGCCGAGTCTTTGTATTTTGGTAGATAATGTTGCCCCTGTCTTTGGCATCATCTACTATGGTGTTAAGGATGAAGATGTCTTGAGCGTCGAGAGTAGAGATGGGCATTGGATCAAGATTGTGCATTTTGTTCGGTAGTGGTGGCAGCGGGGTTAGCTCTTGTGGATGGAGGGGGGAAGTCTGCTCCAGATTGTCTGTATATTGTTGTAGATCTTCGTCTTTGTCTGAGTCAGAAGCTGATTCCAGATCTTCATTTGTATCCAAGCTGACTTGTTCTAGGTCTTCTTGCTCTGGGGGAAGGAACACCGATTGGGCTGGTGTAGAGAGATGTTGCACTGATGTTTCTTGTTGTTGACTTATGCTGGTTCTGAGTAGACATTGGTGGAACTCAGCAAAGGATGTGTCTTTGGCAGATTCCCCCAGAGATCCCATTACGGAATAGTCAAGGAATTGATCCCCGTAAGACATATTAACATTGTCAAAGTGAGTCGAGGATTTGGGATCTTTATCACCGTCATGATGATCTTTTTGTTTTGATGCAGCTCCTCGTCTTGCGCCCTCCCCAGCATTACCTGGGTCGTCAGGTTGGTCGTCTGAGGAGGTGCTATTATTTGAGTTAGGTGAGGAGTCAGAGTTCTCATCATTGTTGTCATCTTCATTATCATCGTCGTCAACCTCTTTGTCAGTTGGCTTCGGTTGTGGATGCCTCTTGCACTGCTGATGGGTTGCTTGTAGCTCATCAAACGCCACTTGCACATGCTCGTGTGATTCGAGTAGTGCGTCGTGTGTCTCCTTGATATCTGAGTATCGTCCCTTGGTAGAGAGGAGGTGCGCTGTAAGATCTATTACTTGAGCGTGTAGTTGGTGAAGCTCGGTGTTTGTTGATTCTTCTTGGCAGCTGTTGAGCTGTGTGAGGGTGCTGGTGATGTCATCCAAGCGCGTGCTTAGAGCAGTTTATTGCTGCTAAAGCTCGCACAAGGTCTTAGGCAGGGGTTGAGTCTATGTAGAGATCCTATCAACTTGCTGAGCCAGCGCTTCATGCTGGCTTTTGACTCCAAGGACCAGCTCGAGCAAGTGTTTGTAGTGGCCATCGATATGATCGACTTGCTTGGCCACTACTTCCTGTCACTGCTGAATGCTTTGGAGAATGCTTTGCAAGGCGTTGTGTTGCTCGTTGATCTTGGCAATCTGTTGAGAAATTCCCTGCACACATGAAAAAATAGAATGCATAATATTAGAGGGATCGGTGAGGAGGTTTCATATGATGTCAAATTGACGTCTGAATTCCTCACCGATATTTGTAAAGGGGACCCCAGAAGCGGAAGGGTGGTATGGCTGGGGTCGGGGTGGGAGGTTGGAAGTGCCTTGCGAAGGAGACATTGGTGATGGTCCCGCGAACTGCGTGGTGATCGTAGATGGAGTCACCAGCTGTGTCGGGGTGGTGGCAGATGAAGGGAAGGGTGAGATATGAGGGGGTGAAAAGGTTGAGGAAAAGAAGGTGGAGAAGGGGGCTGAGAAAGTGAAGCTGGATGTTGGAGCAGAAAAGGTAGTGTGTGGGGAAGAAAATGGGGAAGTGGAAGATGTGGGTGGAGGGGTTGTTGTAGAGGAAGGTGGGGTGGTGGTGGTTGGGAGGGTGGTAGGGGTGGTGGTGGTGGTGAGATCATCATGTAGGTTCATGATGAATGAGTCTATGGAAGAGGTAGTAAGTGGTTTCTCCGGAGGGGGGCGTTCTGTCTCTGGCTGTAGCTTCGATGTTGGCATCCTTGACAGCTGTGGTGGTTGTAAACGTACCTTGGATGGACGTTTTACTGGTATTTTTGTTAACCTAGCTGTCGGGGCAGTTATGCTGAACTCTGTCTGTCCCGCTTGGGTTGTCTTAGCTTGTTCTTTGATCGGATCTAGGAGTTTGGTAATCTCTTCATCAGTAAAGAGAAGTTTGTCTTTATCATAGTTTGCTAGCTCCGAAAGCAGTATTAGGGTCCTGGAAGATCTGACAGTTGGGCAGAAGATGTAATGTAATTTTGCATCCTTTTCCTTGATAATGTAGGAATTATTCAATGTCTGTTCGTTGGTAAGGATGTCGCCCTTCATCTTCGTGCAACGAGGAAGCAATTTGTCCATCTTGAGGTATTTGATGATGGAAGTTATGTGCCCGTCCATGCATATTTCTTTTCCTATGGCATAGGCTGAGAATTTTTGTAACATATGCCTGCTGATGTTGACTGGTTTTCCTTGCAGGATGGACCATAGGAGAAAGAGATCAGCAGTGATGATGTTTCCTCCCTCTGTTCTTGGGAACAACGCACCGGTGAGAATTTTATGAAGCGTGCGCACGAACCCGGACTGAATGTTGGAGGCTTTGCATGTCTTTGCCTCATAAGTGGGGATTCCTGTTAGGGTCTTCCAGAAGCTATGTCTATTGAAATGTGAGTTCTCTGTGCTCGCAACTTTGGCTTGTTTGCATTGTTCCGGGTTGTCAATGAATATGTCATTCAGAAGATTTTCTGTTATAACGACGTCATTTCCAAATAGCTTGGTGACCAACTTGCGGTCACCTCTGTCCCTTGGTCTGTGCGTAATGTCCACCGCTTCTTTGGTGAGATGTGTGAAAAATTTAGTAGTTGGTTCCACATAAGAAGCTTCGGGGACGAAGCACAATCTAGCTAGATTGGCATTGTCTAGCATGGTGAGGATTATGTCATAAATCCCCATCTTGAGTAGTACGCTTGAGCAGACATACTTTGTTGGTTTCAACACTTTGTTTATGGATGAGAGGGTGTCGATGTAGAGGTTTTCTGGTGGTGGTGCGGAGGTAGTGAGTGTTGAGAAGACGGAGGTGGTGGCAGGGGTGGCAGTGGCGGGTGCTGCAAGGGTTTGCTCCCTAGCAGTGGTGGGGTGGACCTATTTTCTTGCCCGCTTCTTTGGGGGTTGGTCAGTTGTAGTGTCTTGGACTTTTTGTTTCCCCTTGGATTTTTCAACTGGGGATGCATCTTCAGAGTTGGGCTCGTATTCGGAGCCCTCATCACTGGAAGAGATTTCTTCCACTTCTTGTTCAGGTTCCTCAGCCAAACATTTGTTAATGCAGGTGATTTCACACATGACCGCAACGATGTTGACCTTAGGTGGGATCTGTCCAGTTGTTTCATAAGTGTCTACTACTTTCTGGAGTTTGGCACGTTCCTCCCATAGTTCCTCCTCATTCCAGAAAGGTGCGTCGGCGGTTCCTGTAGGTTGCTTTGCTGATGAAGCCATTTCTAAAAATGGAAAGTCATGTATTAGAATAACAAGTTTTAAAAGAAGAAGAAAAATTTTGTATGTGTTTATGTATTTTTATGTTTGAACGAAGAATATGTGATTTTGAAGGACCAAACGGTTTCAAGACCGTTTGGCTCCAAACGGTTTCAAGACCGTTTGGCTCCAAACGGGTTCAAGACCGTTTAGCTCCAAACGGTTTCAAGACCGTTTGGAAGCTGAAACGCCGGGGGCACAGTGGACGGAGGAGAGGCAGAACCAGTGGCGAAAGAAAATACGATGGTGATAAGGATGACAGTGGTGATAGAAAAGGGAATCGTGGCGTGCCGTAGACGTCGGTGATAGCAAAGACGGCGGCGATGTATAGATGGAAGCGCTGATTGAAGCTGCGTGCTGAGCTACCTTGCAGAATCGATTGGAGATGATGATGGTGATGCGAGGAGAGGCGGCGACTGAGGTGCGATCGCTGTGGAGACACACGGAGCCAGGAAGGAAGAGGACGAAGAGAAACTTGGTCATGGATCGCGCGAGAACGGGAGCAGAGATGGAACAGGAATAACCATTCGTGCGAGGGTTTAAGAAGGGTCCGAAGTCGAAAGAAAGAAGAAGGAAGAGGGGTATATTTATAGGATTCGGGGGGTTGACCTTACAAAACCCATAGGTCAAACGGTTTAGCGACCGTTTGGACTCCAAGCGGTTTCAAGACAGTTTGACTCCAAACGGTTTCAGGACCGTTTGGCTCCAAACGGTTTCAGGACCGTTTGGCTCCAAACGGTTTCAAGACCGTTTGGCTCTAAAAGGTTTCAGGACCGTTTGGCTCCAAACGGTTTCAGGACCGTTTGACTCCAAACGGTTTCAAGACTGTTTGGCTCCAAATGGTTTCAAGACCGTTTGGGAGAGTTAAGGTTATTATGATTTTTATATTTTTATATTTGTTTTGGTTATATAAATTTTTATATTTTCAGAAGATAATCCTAAGGTAACTTAAAAGAACAGAAGATAAAAGAAGAAGCTCAGATCTTGGGTTGCCTCCCAAGTAGCGCCTGGGTTTTATGTCACTGGCTCGATGAGGTTTCGATGTTGTTATGATGTTGTGGTGTCTCTGATCTCAATAGTTTGTCTCGACATTTTATCTGTTGGAGTGTAGTATTTTTTCAATCGATGGCCATTGATTGTTCTTTCTCATCCATTGTCGTCAACAATTATGACAGCTCCAGTCGGGTATATATGTTTGATGGTGAAAAGCCCGGACCACTTTGTGCGGAGTTTTCTGGAGAACAATTTGAGCTTGGATTTGAAAAGGAGTACTTTGTCATCGATGGTGATGTCTTTCCTTTTTAGATGACCTTCGTGCCACATTTTGGTTTGATCTTTATAAATCTTGGCACTTTGATAAGCGGTCATTTAGAGTTCCTCTAGCTCTTGTAGTTGGAGTTGTCTATTTTCTCCGGCACTTTTAAAATCAAAATTCAGTTGTTTAATGGCCCACCAAGCCTTATGTTCCAGTTCCACTAGAAGATGACATGACATCCCGTATACTAAACGGAACGGGGTTGTCCCGATTGGTGTTTTATAAGCAGTTCGGTAAGCCCAAATGGCATCGGGAAGCTTGGTGGACCAGTCAGTGCGGTGTCTATTGATTGTTTTTTCTAGGATTGCCTTTAGTTGTCTATTTGAAACCTCAACCTGACCACTGGTCTGTGGATGGTAAGGTGTGGCAACTTTATGGTTAACGCCGTATTTCTTTAAGAGGGCTTCAAAGCTTCATTTCAGAAAATGGGTCCCTCCGTCGGATATGACGGTTCGGGGAACTCCAAATCTGGGAAAAATGATATCTTTAAACATCTTAATGACTGGTTTGGAATCGCTGGACACTACGGGTATAGCTTCGACCCATTTCGAGACATAGTCTACTGCAACCAGAATGTAGGAGAAACCATATGAAGAGGGAAAGGGGCCCATGTAGTCTGTCCCCCATACATCGAAAAGTTAATCTCTTGCCACAAGGTGAGGGGCATTTCATTCCTTTTAGATATGCCGCCAGAAAGTTGACATTTGTTGCAGGCTTTTACAAAATTGTGAGAATCTTTTGCTATGGTTGGCTAAAAGAAGCCTGATTGCAAAACTTTCATAGCGATTTTCTTTGCACTCATGTGCCCCCCAGTGGGGCCAAAATGGCAATGCTCTAAGACTGGGGTAATCTCCTCTTCAGGTAAGCAGCGACGGAAAAGTCCGTCTGCGCATAGGCGAAAAAGGTAAGGTTCATCCCAATAGTATTGCTTTACACCGTGGAGGAATTTCCTTTTGTCGTGATGGGAGGCGGAAGGGTGAATGATTCTTGTAGCTAGATAATTAACAATGTCGGCATACCAGGGGAAACCATTGGTAGCTTTCATTAGTTGGTCATCTGGAAGGGAGTCTCGGATCGGTACTTTATCTTCATCCTCGACTTCAATGCGGCTAAGATGATCGGCTACGACGTTTTCCACTCCGCTTTTGTCTTTGATTTCCAAATCGAATTCCTGAAGCATCAACACCCATCGGATAAGTCTGGGTTTTGCATCTTGCTTCTGAATTAGATATCGTATGGCGGAGTGGTCAGTGTAGACGATGACCTTGGATCCAATCAAGTAAGAGCAGAATTTCTCGAACACATAGATGACAGCTAAGAACTCCTTCTCTGTAGTAGTGTAGTTCTTCTGTGCTTCATCAAGAGTTTTAGACGCGTAGTAGATTACATAAGGTTTCTTGTCGATTCTCTATCCTAATACAGCCCCTATGGCGTAATCGCTGGCGTCACACATGATTTCAAAAGGTTGTGACCAATCTGGGGCTCTTAGTATGGGTGCAGAGATTAAAGCATTTTTCAGAGTTGAGAAACTTTGTAAGCATTCTTGATTAAAATTGAACTCGGTGTCTTTGGTAAGAAGTTGGGTCATGGGTTTTGCTATTTTTGAGAAATCTTTAATAAATCTTCTGTAAAACCCAGCACAACCCAGGAATGCTCGTACTCCTTTTATATCTTTTGGTGGTGACAACTTTGAGATAACATCAATTTTGGTGGTGACAACTCGGTGTCTTTGGTAAGAAGTTGGGTCATGGGTTTTGCTATTTTTGAGAAATCTTTAATAAATCTTCTGTAAAACCCAGCACGACCCAGGAATGCTTGTACTCCTTTTATATCTTTTGGTGGTGACAACTTTGAGATAACATCAATTTTTGCCTTGTCGACCTCAATCCCTCTGTCACTCACTCTATGCCCGAGGATGACACCTTCAGTTACCATAAAATGGCATTTTCCCCAATTTAGGACGAGGTTCGTCTCCTCGCATCATTGTAAGACTTGTCTAAGATTGAGTAGAAAATTATTGAAGGAATCTCCATAAATTGAAAAATCATCCATAAATACTTCCATTATAGATTCTGTTAATCCTGCAAAAATGGCAGACATACACCTTTGGAATATAGTAGGTGCGTTGCACAACCCGAATGGCATTCTTATGAAAGCATAGGTCCCAAAAGGGTTGGTAAAGGTAGTTTTCTCTTTGTCTTCCGGGTGTATAGGGATTTGTTAGAACCCAGAATAACCGTCGAGATAGCAGAAGTATTTTTGATGGGCTAAGCGTTCCAGGACTTCGTCAAGAAAGGGCAGAGGGTAGTGATCTTTTCGTGATGATTTGTTTAGTTTCATGTAGTCGATACACATCCTCCTCCCCGTCATAGTCCTTGTGGGAACTAACTCATTTTTGTCGTTTAGCACGACAGTGGTTCCTCCCTTTTTGGGGACTACTTGGACGGGGCTGACCCATTGGGAGTCTGAAATTGGGTAAATTATGCCGGCTTTCAGCAATTTGAGGACTTCAAGGCGAACCACTTCTTTAAGATTGGGGTTCAGCTTCCTCTGGTGTTCTCTTGATGGCTTGAATTCTTCGACTATAGGCAGTCTATGCATGCATAATGTTGGGTTTATACCTGTCAGGTCAGTTATTTTGTACCCAATGGCTTTCTTGTGTTTCTTCAGCTCAACAAGAAGCCTTTCTTCCTGGGTTTCCGTCTCGGTGGAACTGATGATAACTGGACATAATTTTTCTTCGTCCAAGAAAATGTGTTTAAGTCCCATGGGTAGAGTCTTCATTTCAGGAGCCTTGGGTGTTTCTGTTACTTCTAAAATGGTGATAGATTTGAGCTCCTCAAAGGTGGCTGTCAGTGCTTCTTCAGCTTTCTCTAAGTGTTGCAAACATTGTTGGACCAATTCATTTGTAGAAAATTCAACTTCTAGGTTGGTTAGGACATTCTCTAACTCATCAGATGGCTCAGATATTTCTAATTGGGACATTTGATGTATTGCATCTAAGAGAAAGACCTCCTCTTGAATGCTGGGACCTTTCATGCTGTTGAGGACTCGGAATTGTATTGCTTCTTTTCCCAGTCTTAGAATGATCGTGCCAGCTTCAACATAAATAAGCGGCCTAGTTGTGGCAAGGAAAGGTCTACCAAATATTATTGGGTATCTCAGATCCTCCTTGATATCCATAATGACAAAATCACACGGGACATAGGCATCTTTGCCTATCCTGACTGGAATATCTTCAATAATTCCTAGAGGTGCAGTGATAGTGGAATCTGCTAACTGAATTGTCATCGTTGTGGGCAGCAAGTCGGTGAAACCTAATCGTTTACACATGGAATAGGGCATAATTGATATGCTAGCCCCTAAGTCAGCTAATCCCTTTTTGCTTGAGGCATTTCCAATACAACACTGAACACCGAAGGAACCAGGGTCCTTCTTTTTCTTTGGCATCTTATTAAGGATGATATCGGAGGTGGTTTGAGCTAGTTTGATGGTTTCTTTTTCTTCAGTAATGTATTTCCTTGATAACAAAGTTTTTAGGTATTTAGCCCAAGCCGATACTTCAGAGAGAGCATCGAGGAGCGGGATGTTGATGTAGAGTTTCTTCATCGCCTCCTTAAATCTTTGAAACCTAGTGTCCATTTTAGTATCTCTTAATCTTCCCAGATATGGTATCCTTGGTTTATACTGTGGAATCTCTGGCTCTTTGTAAGCTTGGTCTTTTTCATTTCCTTTCGTGTTCTCTGCGGACTTCTCAGTTCCTAGGTTCGGGCTTGCAGTTGGCATAAGGACAAGCGTATCATCATCATCAAGAGCGATTCTCATAGTTTCGTGAAGGGTGCGCCCAGATCTTATAGTAACTGCATTTATCTATTCTGGTCTATTTTGGTCGTGTCTAGGGTTCGACTCAGGTTGCCCTACAAAAGTGCCTACTGGCGGTTTTAGTTGGGCAGCAATTTGTGCCAGTTGGGCCTCCACCGCCTTCTGTTGAGCTTGCTGATTAGCGAGCATGGTTTGTTGGGACTATAGCATCTTCCTTATCAGAGTCATCTCGTCTGTTGACTGGGAGGGGGCATTTTTCTGAGTAAATTGTTGTTGACCTTGCTGCGGTTGTTGCAGAGGTGGTGATAACTGAGGTTGCTGCGGTTGCTGCAACTGAGGGTGCAATTGCGGGTGTAGAGGAGGATTGTTGTACTGATAGTAGTTGGATGGATTTCTAGAGTAATTGGATCTTGGGAAGTTGTTTCTGAGGTTCCCTTGATTTTGGTGAAGGTTACTTTGGAATCCAGGTGGCAACCTATTGGTGGACCCGCCTTGTGTCTGGTGTTGCGGATTGGCGGTCCCTGCAGGGTTCCCATATTGAAAATTGGGGTGGTTTCTTGGTTGATTTGGGTTATAGTAAACTTGTCCCGGTATGGAATGAATGAAATTAACTTGCTCGGGCATCTGCTCTTCAGGGTGTTCGATGATTGGTTTGTACTACTGTTGTGGTGGGTGCATATCCATCATCACATTGTAAAGCAGACCGCATGACAGAGTAGGGTGATCGGATGCATGACATGCTTCATAGGTCCCTGTAGCCGCTTTAACCTGTTGAAATGGAGGGTTTTTCTTCTTATCGAATTCTCCAAGCGAAGTTTCAAGAGCCTGCTGTTTATGAGCTATGGTCTTCAAGGCTTTAGCAATAGCCTTCATTTCCATTGATTCCTCAACTTTATAAACTTTGAGGACCCCCTTGCCAGATGATCGTCCCCAATTGGATTGATTCTCAGCTCCAAGTGTGATGATTTTCCAAGCATCCTCATAGTTCTTTGTCATAAAATTTCCTCCATATGAGGAATCCAGAAATTGCTTGATGTCATCACTCACTCCCCTATAGATTGTTTCTATTAATTGATTTTGGGGGATGCCGTGATGAGGACACTTTCTTAGAAGCTCCTTGAACCTTTCCCAAGCTTCTGCGAGTGATTCTCTAGGAAGTTGAGAAAAGTGGTTGATCTGCCCCTAATTTCGTAAGTTAACGAAGGGGGGGGGGGAATTTCTAGGAATTTTTCTTCCAAAGGTGCCCAGGTGGTGATGATTGGCTCCCTATCAAGTGAATTGTACCAACTCAAAGCTCTTCCGGACAGAGTGAAATGGAAAAGATGTAGCATTATCGCATCAAAGGCAACTCCGGCTTACGGGACAAGTCGGCAAAGTGCCTTGAACCTCTTCAAGTGATCCATGCAGTCATATCCAGAACCTCCAGAGAATGAGATGCCCTACATGATCTGAATCCATTGTGTCCGAATTTTGAAGTTAGGTATGTTGATGATCGGAGGACGAACTGGATGATTGTCTTCATAGTTCTTGGGGACAGCATAATCTCTTAATTGCTTGTTTCTTAGCTCTAACTAGGCAGCTTGGTTAGCTGCTTCGTTTTCGGCTCGGATGTGGGATTGTTCTTCGGCTTGGATCTCTGCTTGAATCTGAGCACGTGTATCAACAATGAGTTGTGCTCTTTGAGCGGCTATGGTGGCATTGGCCCTCTCCATTACTTGTGCAGCTTGGCATTGATCTTCAGGCATTTGCCTGGCTCTTTGGCGGTTAACTCTGATGCGGAAATGGAAGCTTCTCTCTACCTCAGAGCCGTACTCTAGATCAGGGGAGAATCCGAGGTTATGCGATGATTGCATACACGTCTTCTTCCTGAGTAGAGAAAGGGACACACCTTTTAGATGATACCAGAGATATGATGAAATTAAGAAGATATGAACTAATGATTAAAAGAAAATGTAAAACCCTAACCAACTAGAAAGATACTAGATGAAAAAAAATGTTTTTTTGTCCCTGGCAATGGTGCCAATTTTTGATGGAGCTTCCACTTATGTGGAATTGCGTGCACCACTAAAAATCCTAAAGATGGTAAATCTTTAAGTTTAGCCTTGCTTATACTAGATCGAGAACTCCACCCACGTATGCTAAGATATGTGGAAGTCTTATCGTAGTATAGTTAAGGGTCAAATTCACGGGACAACGGTCTTGTTGGGAGCAACAAGATGGAAAACATTGGAATTTCACCTAATCTCTTAATAGTTGGTATTTAAATCAAAAGGTTGGTTTGGTTGTTTTTAAACTAAAATCAAGTAAAGTAAAGCAAGCAAGTAAATTTAAGGATGTTAAACAATGATAAGAAGCCACTAGGATGTGATCGATTTTCACCGCCACTACACATGGATCAAAACATGCAATATAAAACATAACCTGCAACAAGAGTCTAAACAGTTAGCATCTTTGTAGACTTAGTCTCCTTTCGGAGAACTAACTACGAGAAGTGTGGGAATGTTGCAAAGTCAGCCATCCCTGAACGAATGGTCACCTACTTTGCATCATTCCCGTCGCAGAGTGTGTTCCTCGACTTATCATGGTTGTACTTTCATACGTCAACTGATTCCATTTCATAGTATGAAAGTACAACGATGGAAGTGAGTTTACTCCACTTCTTGAAAAACACTCCTAGATACCAAAACAGATGCATGGTGGATACATGCATCGAGAACCAACATTCAATAAAGTTTTGAATCTAGTAGTACAAACATAGACAATTCATACTAAAAGATAAAAGATAACACAAGTTGATGATCAAGAAACAAGCATTCATTAAACGATTGATGTTGAACTGAAAAGAAAGCATCTCTGTATTGCAAACTATGGATTACATTACATGAAACAAAAACATTGGTAGCAGGGCTACTCCCCGCATCCTAGTGAAAGAGACTACTCGCTCATAGCTAGTACAAAGAAGGAGGTGAGAAGAGAGAGAGAACGTCATCCCCACAAAGGAGAGAGGAAAGTCAACCCCTTGGAAATAGAGAGAGTGACGATCTTCGAACTTCACAGGTTGCTCGATGATGAGGTCTCCTCTTCCCACCTTATTTGATGAAGAGAGAGAAAGCAGCTTCATGATGGAGCGTGGATCTCAGATTGGCAACCTTTGGGCAGAGGATGAAGGTTGGAATAGCTCTGGGTCAGTAAAGGCAGCCTATGGGCGTCTGAAACTTGATGTCTTTGGGAGGACCCCTTGGGTCTTATTTATAGGCCGTAAGTGAAGTCCAAATGGTTTGGACAGTTTTGGGTCCAAACAGTTTGAAGACCATTTGGACCACGAGACTGTTTGGGCTCTGAAACCGTTTGGACCACGAGACCATATGGGCTCTGAAACCGTTTGGACCCCGAGACCGTTTGGACTCTAAAACTGTTTGGACCCCAAGACCGTTTGGCTTCATGCGCTCTTGCGACCGTGTGACTCCATGCGGTCTTGGGACCATTTGGCTTCATGCGGTCTTGGAACTGTTTGGCTTCATGCGGTCTTGGGACCGTGTGACTCCATGCGGTCTTAGGACCGTTTGGCTTCATGTGGTCTTGGGACCGTGTGACTCCATGCGGTCTTGGGACCGTGTGACTCCATGCGGTCTTGGGACCGTTTGGCTTCATGCGGTCTTGGGACCGTGTGACTCCATGCGGTCTTGGGACCGTTTGTCTTCATGCGGTCTTGGGACCGTGTGAGTCCATGCGGTCTTGAGATCGGTTGAGTCTTTTGTGATTTTTTTGTATCTTTTTCTGTAGGTAAAAAGGAGAAAAGTTAATCTAACAATATATTTACAATAAGAGAGTATAGTTATGGATTCTATCTAATTTATCCAAAAAAGAGTGTGGAAAACTGAAGAAAATTACTAAAATAACAGCACAAAAATGGAGGTTATCAATAACCTGTTGTTGGTAAAAGAGAGATTAAAATCTAAAAAGATGTTCTTTATGTTTAATTAGCCTAATTTAGAGTTTCATGTGCATAATTATGCGTTAATGGGCCTTGAAACCCTAATATTAGTTTATGTGACTCTTAATGATTTTAATTATTCAAAATCATGTATAAATCTCAAATATGATGTTTCTAAGTTATTTCGAATACAAAAGTGCCTAATTCTGGATAATACCCTAAATGTAGTAATTAGGGTTTTCTCATGAATAAAAGGTAGAATTAATGATATATTGAGTTCATATGTGAATTAAATCATAATGAACTATGAATTAATAATAAATGAGCATAATGATCTTGTCATGGATTAAAAGGATAAAAATGGTAGTTTTAATGTAAAAGGGGCATAATGGGCTTAATTAATGTTTAAGTGTGCCTTTAATCCGAAATTTGAGTTTGTAAGTAATTGTATAGAATTAGGGTTTAAAATAGTAAATGAAGTAAATCCCTAATTGCAAACGAAACCCTAAAATGGATACAGAAACCTTAGGAAGCAATTTCAAGTTGAATAGAAAGAATCTTGATAAAGTGTGTAGTAAATAGAGTACATGTGTTTTTCAGGATTCTTGATTGTGTGGTTGAACTACTTGCTTGGATTGCTTTCTTGGTTGGAATTGATATTAGCTTGAGAAATCTACTGAACAGGTATGTGGTTACGCTTATGAATAATCACTTTAGTTTCATGGCAATTTCCGAATGTGTTTATCGGTTGCTTGAAAATAATTGTTGGATGCCTTTTATTTCATGCAACTATAAACTGACTATGATTATCACTATGAATGTATATATAACTTGCTTAGATCTGAATCCACCTCTGTGGCTTGTAAAGGCTAAAAAAGGGGTAACCTAGAGTAAGGTCTAGGTTATCGTGGGTTAGAAACTGGGCTACCAAGTGTAGTGCCATGAGGCCCTTTAGCATGCCATGAGTTCAGGAGTGGGCTACTTACGGGTAGTGCCACGTGACACAACCCTAGAAACTGGTTCACCTATAGGTGGGACCATGAGGGGTTTAATGGGGGATCTACTATAAGGAAAGTAGCATCCAGGTCCACTACAGGGACAACACAGAGGATAGGGAATGCATGGATCACACAGCTATATTTAAAACGTAAAATTGTTTGTTAAATGGTAATTGGCTGCAATACATTGTTATGAATAATTGCACGATTATTTTTTCCCCCACATACCATCTTCGACTGACCGCTATTTTTTTTGTCGGTGATTTAGGTACAAAATCCCAAAAGGACAAATAGTAAAGCTACATATTGTGAATTCACGAATTAAAGAACAAGGAGGTAATAGTTAGATTAGTTCCAGTGCAGATAGAGGTTTAGAAATCCAATATTTCAAAAAGGTATGCAAAAGATTATTTTCTTACAGATTTTCAGTTTAGTCTGTTAAAATTTAATAATTGTTCTTGGTTAATTGCCGAACCTTTGATCCAGAAATTATGGGTGCAGTTTCGACCTCTCGGTCTCCCTTAATTGGGGATTACCAGAAGGTGGGGACGTAACAAGAAGCTTATATAGTTGAGGATCAAGAGAGAGGCTACATGAGAGGTGTCATCACCATATGTAACTAGATGACACGTGTCCATGCATGGTGGCACCATGAAACCATAATTATCTCGACATGCAAAACTCTTGGGATAATTCAAGGATGAGATATCGGCCATTAGGTAGCTTGGTTGACAAGATATGTCAACCCAATATAACTTTATATGGAAACTGATACAATTTTTGTAAGGAACATCTAAACCGATAGGATTCACCTACTTGAGGTGCTTAACCTGATATGAATACTTCCAAAAAGTTACTAAACCAATATCGGACCTCCTCTATGGCTTCCAAGATGATAGGCACTTCCATATACTCTTCAAAACTCGATACATACCCATCTAGGGTTCAAGACACTCCGTCATTCTCTGAATCTTTCACCACCAAGAGTGCTATTACTTAACCAAGACTCAAACAAGGCACCCCCTCCTTTATCTCTCCTATAGATGATGCTAATAGAGATAAGGGACACTCTAGATGTGATAATTTGCATGTTAACCTCTTACTTTGGGAAAATTGCAATTTACATCAAACTTAGCAGACAAAGCAGCACTAATACAGAAATGGCTTATAACGTCACATTTACAGGCGTCGATTGTATCCAAGAAACCGATGCCTAAACCCTACAATGTCTGTTAACTTCACAAACTGACATCTATATGTGAAGAGTGGCCAGACACATGTATCACTTTTTATTTAGCATCAGTTCCTCGATAAACAACTGACGCCTATGATCGACCGCCAAATCCGAATTTTCCAGTGAAAAAAAATTACCTCCAAAATTTAACATACAACATCGGTTGTTAACAAATCAACTGACAACTAAAGGTTTTTCGCGAGACAGAAATTGGGCCCATTTTTATCGTCGGTTTTGTTGTACTAACCGATGTTGATGTATTTTCGCGCGCTTCCCCATGAAAATTTTCACCTCCCTTTGGCGTCGGTTGTCTACGCCAACCGACAAATACGGTCATAATCTGAGAACATTTTTTTGTCGGCATATGTAGATAGGCGTCAGTTTTTCTATTTGAAACCAACGATTATAATTTAGAATAGGTGTCGGTTTGTTTGAGTTAACCGACACCTATTTGTATAAGAGTCAGTTGATTTTAATAACTAACGCTGATTAGTTACTTAATAGCACCCACGCAAAGCAGACTCTTCCCCTTTCTCTCTCTGTTTCATTGCCGAATCCCCGCTTAGGTCTGGCGATTTTTGCAATTTTGCCGCCGCTCCGCCATCGTTGCTGTTGTGATCGCTGCCGCCACTGCTGCTGCTGCTGTGATCGCTGCCACCGCCGCCGCTGCTGTGATCACAACCATCACCGCCGTTGTTGTGCTCTGCTCGCCTGCTCTGGTGCTGTTGCTGCCACCACTGGCCCTGCTGCTCACCGCCGGCCCTGCTGCTCACCGTCGGCCTACTGCTCGCCTGCTCCGACCCTACTACTACTACCGCCGGCCATGCTACTACTGTCGTCGGCCCTGCTGCTCGCCTGCTCTAGCCGCCACTCATCTTCTGTACCTGCTCGCTGCATCACTCAAAAGGTACCTGATAACACCAAATTTTGTGATGTTTTTGGCCCTTATTTCATTGTCAAATCTTCCCTTTTAAACTGTTTTCCTCTCCTTTTTGTCATGTTTTTAATTAACAGGCCGCGCTACACTCTTAACTCAATTTTATCATCTTTTGTAGAGTTTTCCTTGTTTTTCCACTCATTTATCAGCAAAAGGCCATCCCGGCCTGTAAACGTGTTCTACCTGCATCAGCCCTCCTACCAGTCGGCCGACACCCTCACTGCCTGACATACAGTAGCCCGATACAACTGCCGCACAACACGGGCATGTCGTGCAAGGAAGATCTGAGGGGCGATACGCCACTTACCCGACATGGAGGTGTACTCACCACAACTACTAAAGCGTGTCACGCGATACAAGCCACCCACCGGCAGACACCCAGTCATCACGACATCCGACACGCTTACAGCCCAACACCCTCTGTGCCGGGCGACACGCATATCGGGCATCCCTGAAGCCGCAATAATAGAGCTGATGGAGGACACGTGGCACCCAGAGAACCGCAACTTCTCCCAACTACTGCCTATAAATAGCAGCTACAAGACTCCGATGGGACGGGTCAGAACCTCGCAAAAGCTAACTTTGGAAAGTATCTAGAGCTAGTGTGTCTCATCCCAGAGGTGTACCGGGTGATACTAGGTGAGCACTTCCCCGACCCGATAGGGCAGGAATGGTTCACTTAGAATCCGTCCCGGTAGCTGCAGCAGCCCGATATCGACAAGAGGGAGCCACCCGATACGAGGAACCCGATACTCCAAGTGATCTCTAGCCCAACATGATATCGAGCCCGATACGAATCAATCATTATGGTGTGTCGCCCGAGAGGGTGGCATCCCGACACGGGCGTATCGGGCATGAGCGCTTTGACCCATACGTCTATCCATCATGGCGTGTCGCCCAATAGGGGATGCCGCCCGAAAGGGGATGCCACCCGACACAGGCGTATCGGGCAGAGCTCCCAACCAGTATCGGGCTAGAGGGCCCTTAGGGATCGACTGCTGTTTGTCGATTTCCTAAATCAAGGAGACAATACATATCTTTCCTTTTTCAATCATTTACTTTATTTACTTAAGCAATGTAACCAAACCCTTTTTATATAATGATTATGCTAATGGAATTAGAGGAGCTTTAAATATCTGTTGGCTTTATGTTTGGTTACTTTTTGTTGGATGATTACTTTGTTTAGCATCCGAACTCTAGCTTGTATGCTTGGATCATGTTTTGACTAGATATCAAACAGTGTTTCCCATTGCAGCAACCTCGAGAGAGGTGTTGTAGCTGTAGTGTTTGGAATGATCTGGGAGTATGAGAGTACCCGGGATTGGAGTTGCTTTAGTGATCTTTCCACTCTAACCCAAGTCTAGCAACCTCGAGAGAGGTGTTGGTGCTTAGTCAGAGGTACCCTCTTCGAGAGAAGGGGTACTGGATGTTCCTGCTGCCGCTTGTTTTACCGTAGTTTCTTCCTTTGTTCCTTACCAAAGTGATAGTGTTATCTCCTCTGGTTCTTTTGTGCAAAACCCCTAAAAACCAATAAACGCTTAAAAACCTTAATTTTCCTTATAACTCCAGTTGGAGATAGTTTTCTTTTATTTTATCAATCTTCGCCTATTGTTCCCTTTGGGAACTTTATCCTCACCTTGCTTTTATCGGAGTGTAATGTGTTGATTCCGAGTTCTTAACACTACCACCCTTGTCCCTGTGGTTCGACCTCGATCTCTACTTCAGACCCCGTCATCATTGTGGGGGCCTAAGAGTCGGGTAATTTAAAAGTCCGACTACTTCAAATCCGCCCCTTTTGAACGCACGATTTAGGCCGATCAACTTTTTGGCGCCATTGCCGGGGACAAGGCAAAATGGTACTGTTAACGAACCCGAATCCACTAACTACACTCCTGTGCCTCAAGCTTAAAAATGAGCTTGACATTACTTTTTCCTTTTTGATCTTCTAACCCGAAATGAGTATAGAGTAGTTTGTTTCATTAATACAAGTTTTCTAACTTGATTATACGTGCTATTCAGGTACTCAGGAAAGAAGCATTTTGCTCAATTGAGCACTGACACCGCTAGTCATGCCACCTCGTGTCAAACCACCTCTTTCAGAGGGTGAGCCAAACGCTAGAGTTGGACCCCACTCACCTCTGTGTGGGAACAATGACCGTTATAACGGTGACCAACAACAGGAAGAATCGGAAACAGAACAATTTGAGGATGACCACCGTCATGAGAGACGTCGTCATCACCGCAGAGACCGAAGAAATCAACATAATTAGGAGTAGAACCATGGGGACAGTGACAACGAAGATTCTAACAAAGAAGAAAAGACCCTCAGGGAGTTGGTTGCCACGAAGGCCAATAACTCAAGATGTCTTGTTGTTATCCCAAGGTTCAATGCAACAAACTTTGAGCTAAAACCATCTGTCGTTTCTATGATCCAGAACAAGAGCTTCAGAGGGAATTCCAAGAACGATAACCCTTACCATCATTTAGATGCTTTTAAGAACATCTGTGATACCATTAAAATGTGGGGAGTTCCACAAGAGGTCATTTACTGCAAGGGCTTCATCTTTTCCTTAGAGGACAAGGCCCTATCCTAGTACCTAGGGCTACCACATCAAGCTCTCAACAGATGGAATGCACTGGCGGATGCCTTTGTGAATAAGTTTTACCCTACAGAGAAAACTGTCAAGAATAGACAGAGGATCACCTCATTTATGCAAAAGCCGAATGAGAATCTACACGAAGCCTGGGAAAGATATCAAGAATATCAGAGCGATTGCCCTCATTACAACTACAAGAAGGGTTTCCTGATAACCACCTTTTACAATGGTTTGACCCTTGCGGAAAGGGTTTCACTGAATGCAGCTGCAGGAAGTGACTTTCTTGGGAAGAAGCCCATCAGATCCAAAAAGATCATCGAGAACGTGGCCGAACTACAATCCGACACTTACTACTACATATCTGATAGAGGATATGCTAAGAAGGCTGCTAGTGAAGGACCTTCGGTCGAATCTAAGGCTCTTGAAGCTATCACCACTCAAATCCAGAAGATAGCCACTGATGTCAGACAATTGAAAGAATCAGGTGGAAAAGGGAAGAAATAGGTTGAGAAAGTTATGAAGTGTGTCACCTGCGGAGAAGGTGGACACGGGGTTGATAACTGCGTTTACACCCGGCCTGGCGAGTCAAGTGAAAGTGAATCTGAAGCAGAGGAAGCCGAGAACGTCTCTTTTGTCAACTTCAAGAGACCGGATCATCCTGGTTTTAACTATGGCAACAAGGATGCGGCTGAAAACTCGCATCAGCTGAATAACCCAACCAAGCAACCACAAGGTTTTGAGAAAAGGGGGGGGGGGACAAGGTCAGTTCACCAGAACTACCGATTTCCTATCGAACAAGGCAAACTTCCAAGGGAAAGGAAAGTACCAAAGTCTCCAAGCAGCTAACCCTAGTCAAAGCTAGGGTCAAGCTAAGGAGCAAAGTCAGGACAAGAACACGAACCAACCAGACTTGGTGGGTCAATTGTTCGATTTTGTAAAAAGATAGGATACTATAAACAACCAGCTGGCGCAAAGCGCACTGTCAAATTCAGGAGTTCTGAACACGATGCAGGTCCAGATGGCGGACATGCAGATGCACCAATGCCAAATAGATCAGCAGTTGGCCCAGATGGTCAAGTTAATAAAGAATCCCTCGGGTAAGATACCTTCCAACACTGAATCTGCTAAAATCGCAGTGTTGGGATCAGGGAAGATAGTAGAACGTCCTGAAGCAGCCAGACCCGAGGAACCTGAATCAAGGACTGTGATAGAAAATCCCACAGAGGAAGACAACCAACAAGCTCATGTCAGGGAGCCAGAATCAAGATCTATGGAGGAACTATTTGGTAAAAGAAGTCCTTACTCTCCTAAGTTTCCTTTCCCTTACAAACTGATAAAGGCACATCTTAAAAAGCGTTACGAGAGGTTTATGGAGTCAGTAAAGAAGCTTCACCTCGAAGTACCCTTTATGAATGCTTTAGAGGAAATGCTGACCTACACCAAGTTTTTCAAGGATCTGATAACTAAGAAGAAAAGAGGCAGAAGGGTTGAGATCGTGCATCTAGCTAGTATGTCTTCTGCTTTTGTCAAAGTGGATTTACCCAACAAGAAGAAGGATCCAGAGGCTTTCACCATTCCTTTTGCCGTTGGGGATAATATCGAGCGGAAAGGTCTTGCTAATTTAGGGGCTAGCATCAACCTTATGCCCCTAAGCCTCGCGCAGCATTTGGGTTTGACTGATATGGTCAAGACCAACATGAGGATTGAATTAGCAGGCCATACCTTTAAAAGACCTGTAGGTGTTGTTGAGGATGTACCGATCAGTGTGGGGAGTTTTTTCATTCTGTGTGACATTGTGGTCATTGACACTGTGGAGGACCCTAGTTGTCCTATCATCTTTGGACGCCCTTTCTGGGCTACAGAAAGAGCGTTGATTGATGTCGCTGAGGGAATAATCACTCTAAGGGTTGGAAATGATCACTTAGATTTCAAAGTAAAGGATGCTATGAAGGGACCATACCTACTAGAATCTGCCTACTTTGTAGAAAGCTACAACCAGTTTTGTGAAGAGATGGAGGAAGATATCGTAATGGTAGACCCTCTTGTGAGATCTTTGAGCAATCAAGATTCTGATGTTGAAGATTCTGAAGATCCAGAGGTTGTAGAGTTTCTCAACTATCTAAATTGGTTTGATGAAGATCTGAGCGATGAGGAAGAGGTAATAGAAACAATTAAGTTTGCTTCTTTAGAGGAGGCACTGGAAGAAAAAGCACCCAAGGCTAAACCAGAGCTGAAGCAGCTACCTAGAGTATTAAGGTATGAATTTCTAGATCAAGAAGAGAGAAATCTTGTCATCGTTAATGCCCATCTTATGAAGGATCAGTTGGAAAAGCTTCTTGAGGAGTTGAGACTCCACAGGCAGGCTATAGGATACTCGGTAGAGGATATCAAAGGCCTTAGCCCTGCGCTTTGTAAGCATCACATTAATTTGGAAGAATCTTCTAAACCTCTGGCTCAACCCCAGAGGAAATTGAAACAAATGCTAAAAGAAGTTGTTAAGAAAGAAGTAATCAAACTGAGGGATGTAGGGATAATTTACCCAATCAGTGACAGTAACTGGGTAAGTATGATCCATGTGGTATCGAAGAAAGGAGGCATAACAGTAGTAAAAGGAGACAAAGGCGATGAAGTGGCAGTTTGGACCGTCACTGGATGGAGGATGTGTATTGACTACCGAAAACTAAACCAAGCCATGAAAAAAGATCATTATCCGCTTCCTTTCATTGATCAAGTCCTGAAAAGATTGCCGCATCATGACTATTTCTACTTTTTGGATGGTTTTTCTGGGTTTTATCAAGTCCCTATCTTACCGGATGACCAAGAAAAAACCACTTTTACCTGTCTCTATGGGATTTATGCCTTCCGAAGAATGCCTTTCGACTTGTGCAATGCTCCTGCAACGTTTCAGCATTGCATGATATCGATGTTTTTAGATTTTTTGGAAGACATAATGGAAGTTTTCATGGATGACTTTTTCGTCTATGGAAAGGACTTCGATGCCTTCCTAAAAAACATGTCTCTGGTCTTGCAACACTGCGAAGAAAAGAGTTTGGTCCTGAACTGGGAGTAGTGCCACTTTATGGTACGAGAAGGCATTGTGCTAGGGCATAAAGTCTCGAGGCATGGCATCGAGGTAGACGTTAGTAAGGTTGAAGCCATATCTAAGATACCCCCACTGAAGTCTGTAACAGGAGTGCGGAGTTTCCTCGTGCACGCCAGATATTACCGAAGATTCATAAAAGACTTCTCAAAGATCTCGAAATTGTTGTCCAACCTTCTGGTAAAGGATGTTGAATTCAATTTCTCTGACAATTGTCTAATTGCTTTTTAGGCCTTAAAAGATGCCCTTGTCTCACCGCCTATCCTTCAAGCTCCGGACTAGGAGCTACCTTTCGAGCTTATGTGTGATGCTAGTGACTATGCTGTAGGAGCAGTCCTGGGATAGAAAAAGGACAAAGGCACCGTGTAATTTTCTATGCTAGTCGTACTCTGTATGAGGCTCAGGTGAATTATACAACTACAGATAAGGAGATGCTCGCGATTGTCTTTGCTTTCGACAAGTTCAGATCCTATCTTATCGGAACGAAGGTGAAGGTCTACACAGACCAGGGGGCAATAAGATGTCTTATGCAGAAAAAGGATACCAAGCCCATGTTGTTAAGGTGGGCTTTGTTACTCCAGGAGTTCGACCATGAGATCGTTGATAAGAAGGGTGCGGAAAATGTAGTCGCAGACCACTTATCAAGGATCGTAGTCGAAGACCAGAAGGAACCACCTATTAACGACAACTATGCTGATGAAGCCTTACTGATGGTTGAAACCAAAGATGAGAATTTGCCTTGGTTTGCAGATATTTGTAATTATCTTGCCTGCGGGGAGTTGCCTCCTGATATAACTTTCAATCAAAAGAAGAAGCTCTTTTCAGATGTAAAGAACTACTATTGGGATGATCCTCTTCTCTTTAGAAGATGCGTAGACAACCTATATAGAAGGTGTATCCCTGAAGAAGAAGTCTCAAACATTATAAAAGAATGTCATGCCTCTCAATATGGAGGACACCTGGGGAGCGAAAGAACCGTCACCAAGGTGCTGCAATTAGGGTTTTACTGGCCCTCCTTGTTCAAGGATGCTGCAAATTATGTAAAGGTTTGTAAAGAATGCCAATCGACAAGAAACATTGGAAGAAGAAATGAGATGCCTATGGCCAATTGGGTCGAAGTCGAGATCTTTGATGTATGGGGAATTGACTACATGGGTCCATTTCCCCCATCAAAGGGGTATCAATACATTCTAGTTGCATTGGATTATGTGTCTAAATGGGTGGAAGCTGTTGCCACTCAAACTTCCGACTCCAAGTCAGTGATCAAGTTGTTTTAGAAGACTATCTTCCCTCGCTTCGGAGTACCTCGTACTGTGATAAGCGATGGTGGATCGTATTTCAGGGAAAAATAGTTTGAAGCACTCCTACAGAAGTATGGGGTTAAACACAAGGTCGCTACACCCTACCACCCTCATACTTCAGGGTAGGTGGAGGTTTCGAATAGACAAATTAAGCAGATTTTAGAGAAGACTGTCAGCCGCACGAGGAAAGATTGGTCGATGAAGCTTGATGACGCCCTTTGGGCCTATAGAACTGCATATAAAGCACCCATTGGAACTACCCCTTACAAACTGATTTATGGGAAATCCTGTCATCTACCTTTAGTGCTTGAACACAAGGCTCTTTGGGCAATTAAGTTCCTGAATATGGATCTGGAAAAGACTGGGGAGAAAAGATATCTACAGTTACAAGAACTCAAAGAATTGAGAATGCATACCTACGAGAATGCAAGGATCTATAAGCAGAGGACCAAGGTGTGGCATGATGCCCACCTGAGGAAGAAGGATGTAAGTGAAGGTGACAAATTTTTATTATTTAAATCTTCCATTCATCTTTTTCTAGGTAAGCTGCAAACAAGGTGGTCCGGATCCTTCACCGTAGCAAAGATATATCCATCAGGGATGATGGAGCTGTATGATAAAGAAGATCCATCCAAAGTTTTCCCAGTGAATGGGCACAGAGTAAAAAGGTTCTATGAACATGAAGCGTTCGTGAGAAGGATAGAGATAAGCTTACAAGATGTGGAAACAGCTAAAGGCACAAAGTGAAGGATCTCAAGCTGTCGAGCTGACGACCCTAACTACAACGCTCCTCGGGAGGTAGCCCAAGTTTTTACTTTTCTTAGAATAGGATGTTATTTCATTTCCTGCAAGAAAAACATTATGAACATTATGATTGTAATAAGGCCCAAGTCAGCGCATGCGTCACATGTCCTGACTCTTCTATTTTATGGGCCACTGCTCGATTTTATGAGCATTGATGAGTAATGCTATCTGAGGCCAGGAACTTCACCTTAGGCCAATGATGTTTTACCCATCAATTGCTTTTTCCTTTGCTTTATTTTTAGTTTTTTTTATCAAGTATCTAGTTCTGAAGCCTTATATCGGGCAAAGGATACCTTGTTCCCTACCCGTATCAGGAAAAATACTCAGGCGGCGCGCAAGACATGCCCTTATTGGCCTAGTGTATCAGGCGACACACCTTAGCAATAAGCCGTATCAGACGATACGCCGAGCAGCAAGAAACCGTGTCGGGCGGCAGGAGTAATAACCCTTGATTTGATGGATGGGACTGCTTGTCTCGGGAATGATTTGTCTCCTCGCCCGACACGTACCCCTGTTTTACCCATTTTACCCCCGATCTGGATTGCTATATATAGTAACAAAAGTTTAACTGTGTCGGGCACCTGCATTTACTCTTCACCTACTCCCATGTCATGCAGTAATTTCTCTCGTTGCTCCTGTGTCGCGCAACCTAGCTTCTGCTCTAGTGTCCCGCAACCTAACTTCATATAGAAAAGGTATAGCCTGAAAATTGTATCGTTTGGCTTGCCCGACATGCCCCCCATGTCGCAGACTTTCATATAGGACTCACGACTTTAGTTGATTTCTTTGTATCGCCCGACACACATTTGTGTCGGCTGCATTACTTTTGACTGTGTCATGCGACACATCTATAACGCGCACTTGCTTATACCTTATATTGGGCTAGACCTGTGTCACCCAGTCTTGTTTTGCATTGCGTTTCGGGTGACACCTTTTCTTTCGGAGCGACTGTACCATATCGGGCGCTTCGCATCACGTGGCTGTGTCGCCCGACACATCTTGAACTTTAGATGTATCGGGAAATGTCCATAACATCCGTTTTTTCCCGTGTCATCCAGTCTTGTATCGCCTCGCATATTTCTCCTGACGGGCGACACCCGTGTCTTATATCGGGCAAGAAATCCATTCGTGATGATGCCCGGTATCTCATGATGAACCTATGCGATTTTTCAGCCGAACTTCGTATCGCCCAACACGACCATATTGGGCAAACATCATATCGCTCAGTTTTGAAGCCCGATACGGTGGTGTCGAGTAGCTTTCGTATCGGGCCGAACTTTTCTTATCATGCAATCAATTTTCTTTTAGACACCGATATCAGGTAAGGTGGAACGTTTAAATAACTTGTCTTATGATAACAGATATGGCCCATACAAAGCAAACTGTCGTTCAAGTTGATGAACATGGTCGGAGGATCGACACCGAGGCCACAGCTGAAACTACAACCACCGGGCAGAAATGCCCGAACCCCAAAGTAGTTGGGCCATCCATGGCCGAAAAGAGACCAAGGACGGAGGAAGTAATGACCCCAACAATAGTTTCAACCGTAGCGGCAGAACCTCTGGATCATACACTAGACATGTTCGTGCCCAGAGATAACGAGCATGGGCGTCGCTACTCATAACTGGCAACAAAACTCTACAGGCCGAGCAGATTCTGCCACCAGTCGTCCTTCCTTCAACAAGGGTTTTTTGACATACTAGAAAATGTCCTAGCTGCAGCGGGGCTGAGGAAGATCTGCTTCAGCCACTCCACCTCCTACACTGAACTCACCGGGGAGTTCATGTCATCTCCCCTCCAGGTGCAGAATAAACCCAAAGAAATTGAAGAATATGGCAGAGCAGACAGACTGCAGGGGCGGCTATACAACGCCGAGCATGCCATCTTCGAGAAGTTGCTCAACAAGATCTTCTCTTCCAGCGAGGAGGAGAAGAAACTTCTTAACAACGGTGCAAGGATCACCAAAGGAGACGGGTTCAACCCCATGGAGCTCTGGAGGAAGCTGACCGGCGATTCATCGTTCAAGCTGGGAAACAAGGTGGCGGCAGTGTACTCGTGCTTCTGGAGAATAGTGCACAAGTTTGTGGCGTGCTTGCTCTTTAGCAAGAACATATCAAGAAACATCTACACCGAAGAACTCCATCTCATGTGGCACATGATGGAGGGCAATATGATCAACCTGGGACATTTCTTGTTGAATAGGCTACACCCAATAAAGGATGCCACCAAGGAGTACTTCATGGGTGGCATCGTCAATCTGATTGCGTTCGGGCTGGGGTACCCAAGGGAAACACACAGTCTCTCAAGGACAAGGGGTGATGAGAAGATCAACCTCAAGTTCCTCATGAGGGCCAACATCATCAAGAAGGAGGGGTGAAGCTACTTCTACAAATTCGCGAGAACAAGCACCCTCCTTCCGCTTCCTAGCTGCACCAACTACGACGCAGAAAAGCTGGTCTTCACTAGCACAGAGATTGAAGCGGTGGCAGTCGAAGCCGCTTACGCTGCCACCACCTGTATACAAGAGAGGGCGGCTGTGAGAGGAGAAACCAATTCCTCTCGACATACGGTAGGGAAAATCTTCAACAACTCTTGCCGAGCCGCACACCGCTCTAGAGCCACCGACGACAACAATTGATAGAGCTCTCGTTGCTCCTACCATCCCAGCCACGATCACGACAATATCTGCCGTGGCTGAAGAAGTACCGGCGATCGTGGAGGTCACCGAGACAACCGGGGCAGAGACAACCATACTAGCTCCGACGGAAGCTTCCGCGGAAGAGACGACTGCAACTCCTGAAACTTCTGTGGTGCCCTTAGTGGCAGAAGAAGAAATGCAGCTGGACGCCAACAATGAGGCGTTCACCGAGATCCTCGAGATGGAGCTCGGGGCTGCGCAGCCTACGCCAACACCACCATCGGTCTGATATCCACATTCCATCTTGAAGCTACTTTCTCTCTCTTTGCCAAAGAAGGTGGGAAGAGGAGATCTCATCATCAAGCAACCTGTGAAGACTGAAGATCGTCAATCTCACTCTCTCTAAGGGGTTGACTTTCCTCTCTCCTTTGTGGGGATGACGCTCTCTCTCTATCTTCTCACCTCCTTCTTTGTCCTAGCTATGAGTGAGTAGTCTCTTTCACTAGGGTGCGGGGAGTATCCCCGCTACCCATGTTTTCATTTCATGTAATGTAATCCATAGTTTGCAATTTAGAGTTGCTTTATTTTCAGTTCAACATCAATCGTTTAATGAATGCTTGTTGCTTGATCACCAACTTGTGTTATCTTTTATCTTTTAGTATGAATTATCTATGTTTGTACTACTAGATTCGAAACTCGATTGAATGTTGGTTCTTGATGCATGTATCCACCATGCATCTGTTTCGGTATCTAGGAGTGTTTTTCAAGAAGTGGAGTAAACTCACTTACCATCATTGTACTCTCATACTATGACATGGAATCGGTTGACGTATGAAAAGTACAACCTTGATAAGTCGAGGAACACACTTTGTGAAGGGAATGATGCAAAGTAGTTGACCATTCGTTTGGGGATGGCTGACTTTGCAACATTCCCGCACTTCTCGTAGTTAGTTCTCCGAAAGGAAACTAAGTCTACAAAGATAATAATTATTTTAACTCTTATTGCAGGATATGTTTTATATTGCATGTTTTGATCCATGTGTAGTGGTGGTGAAAGCCGATCACACCCTAGTGGTTCCTTATCATTGTTTAAACATCCATTAAATTTACTTGTTTGCTTTACTTTACTTGCTCTTAAGTCTAAAAACAACCAAACCAACCTTTTGATTTAAATACCAACTATTAAGAGTTGAAGTGAAGTTCTAACATTTTTCATCTTGTTGTTCCCAACAAGACCGTTGTCCCGTGGACTCGACCCTTAACTATACTATGATAAGACTTCCACGTATCTTAGCATACGTGGGTGGAGTTCTCGATCTAGTATAAGCAAGGCTAAACTTAAAGACTTACCATCTTTAGGATTTTTAGTGGTGCACGCAATTCCACGTAAGTGGGACAATGGAACGTTTTAATCTCATTTAGAATCTTGCTAGTTGGTTAGGGTTTTACACTTTCTTTTAATCATTAGTTCATATCTTCTTAAGTTCATCATATCTCTGACATCATCTAAAAGTTGTATTCTTTTCTCTACTCAGGTAGAAGACGTGTATGCAATCATCGCATAACCTCAGATTCTCCCCTGATCCAGAATACGACTCTGAGGTAGAGAGAAGCTTCCACCGCCGCATTAGACTCAAGCGCCAACGAGCCAAGAAAATGGCTGAAGATCAATGCCAAGCTACGTTAGTTATGGAAAGGGTCAACACCGCCATAGCTGCTCAAAGAGCACAACTCATTGCTGACACTCGTGCTCAGATTCAAGCAGAGATCTGAGCTGAAGAGCAAGCTCGCATCCGAGCTGAAAATGAAGCTGCCTAGTTAGAGCTTAGGAACAAGCAACTGTGAGACTATGTTGTCCCAAAGAACTATGAGGATAATCACCCAGTTCGGCCACCAATCATCAACATACCCAACTTCGAGATCTGGACACAATGGATTCAGATCATGCATGTCATCTCATTCTCTGGAGGTTCTGGAGATGACTGTATGGATCACTTAAAGAGGTTCAAGGTACTTTACCGACTGGTCCCACAGGCCGGAGTTGCTTTTGATGCGATAATGCTACATCTTTTCTACTTCACTCTGTCTGGAAGAGCTTTGAGTTGGTACAATTCGCTTGATAGGGAGCCAATCATCACCACATGGGCTCCCTTGGAAGAAAAGTTCCTGGAGAAGTTCTTCCCCCCTTCGTTAACTTACAAAATTAGGGGGTAGATTAACCACTTCGCCTAACTTCCTGGAGAATCACTCGCAGAAGCTTGGGAAAGGTTCAAGGAGCTTCTAAGAAAGTGTCCTCATCACGACATCTCCCAAAATCAATTAATAGAAACGTTCTACAGGGGGGTGAGTGATGACATCAAGCAATTTCTGGATTCCTCATCTGGAGGAAATTTTATGAGGAAGAACTACGAGGATGCTTGGAAGATCGTCACTCTTGGAGCTAAGAACCAATCCAATTGGGGACGATCATCTGGTAAAGGAGTCCTCAAGGTTTATAAAATTGAGGAATCAAAGGAAATGAAGCTATTGCTGAAGCCTTAAAGACCATAGCTCATAAATAGTAGGCTCTTGAAACTTCACTTAGAGAATTCGATAAGAAGAAAAACCCTCAAGTCCAACAGGTTAAAGCTGCCACAGGGACCTGTGAAGCCTGTCACGCATCCGATCACCCAACTCTATCATGCAATCTGCTTTACAATGTGATGATGGATATGCACCCACCACAGCAGCAGTACGAGCCAATCATTGAACAACCTGATGAGCAAATGCCAGAACAAGTTAATTCTATTCATTCCATTCCTGGACAAGTTTATTATAATCCTAATCAACCAAGAAACCACCCAGGATTTCAATACGGGAACCCTGCGGGGACTGCCAATCCACAACACCAAATGCAAGGAGGATCTTCTAATAGACTACCACCAGGATTTCAAAGCAACTTTAACCAGAATCAAGGGAACCTTAGAAATAACCTACCAAGATCCAACTATCAAAGGAATCCCTCCGCTTACTACCAATACACCCATCCTCCTCTGCACCCACAGCTGCACCCTCAATTGCAACAACCTCAGTTAGCACTGCCTCTGCAACAACCACAAGGACAACAACAACTTGCTCAGAAAAATACCCCGTCCCAGCCAGCAGACGAGATGACTTTGATAAGGCAGATGCTACAGTCCCAACAAACCATGCTCACTAATCAACAAGCTCAACAGAAGGCAGTGGAGGCTCAACTAGCACAAATTGCTGCTCAACTGAAGCCTCCAGTAGGCACTTTTGCAGGACAACCTGAATCGAACCCTAGACACGACCAGAATAGACCTAAGCAGTTGAATGCCGTTACTACAAGATCTGGACACACCTTTAACGAAACTACGAGAATCACTCTTGACGATGATGATACACCTATTCTTATTCCAAATGCAAGCCCGAACCTAGGAACTGAGAAGTTTGCAGAGAACTCGAAAGGCAAAGAAAAAGAACAAACTTCCAAAGAGCCAGAAATCCCGCAGTATAAACCAAGGATACCATATCCGAGGAGATTGCGCGAGACAAAAATGGACACTAGGTTGCAATGATTTAAGGAGGCGATGAAGACACTCTATATCAACATCCCACTCCTCGATGCCCTCTCAGAAGTGCCAGCCTGGGCTAAATACCTAAAAACTTTACTATCAAGGAAGTACATTACTGAGGAGCAAGAGACTATTAAACTAGCTCAGACCACCTCTGATATCATTCTTAACAAGATGCCAAAGAAAAAGAAGGACCCTGGTTCCTTCAGTATTCAATGTTGTATTGGAAATGTCTCAAGCAAAAAGGGATTAGCCGACTTAGGGGCTAGTATATCGATTATGCCCTACCCATGTGTAAACGATTAGGGTTCACTGACTTGTTGCCCACAACAATGACGATTTAGTTAGCTGACTCCACTATCACTGCACCTCTAGGAATTATCGAGGATATTCCAGTCAGAATAGGCAAAGATGCCTATGTCCCGTGCGATTTTGTTATTATGGATATCAAGGAGGATCTGAGATACCCAATAATATTTGGAAGACCTTTCCTTGCCATAGCTAGGGCGCTTATTGATGTTGAAGCTGGCATGATCTTTCTAAGACTGGGAAAATAAGCAATTCAATTCCGAGTTCTCAACAGCATGAAAGGCCCCAACATTCAAGAGGAGGTTTTCCTCTTATATGCAATACACCAAATGTCCCAATTGGAAATATCTGAGCCATCCGATGAGTTGGAGAATGTTCTGAAAATCCAGAAGTCGAATTTTCAGCAAATGAATTGGTTCAACAATGTTTGCAACACTTAGAGAAAGCTGAAGAAGCACCGACAACCACCTTTGAGGAGCTCAAATCCGTCACTGTTTTAGAAACAACAGAAGTGCCCAAAGCTCCCGAGATGAAGACTTTACCCACGGGACTTAAACACGTCTTCTTAGACAAAGAAAAATTATGTCCAGTTATCATCAGTTCCACTCTGACAGGAGACCAAGAAGAAAGGCTTCTCGACGAATTAAAAAAGCACAAGAAGGCCATGGGGTACAAAATAACTGACTTGACAGGTATAAAACCTGCCTTATGCATGCATAGACTACCCATGGTCGAAGAATTCAAGCCTTCAAGAGAACACTAGAGGAAACTGAACCCCAATCTTAAAGAAGTGGTTCGCCTTGAAGTCCTCAAATTACTAAAAGCTGGCATAATTTACCCAATTTCAGACTCCCAATGGGTCATCCCCGTCCAAGTGGTCCCCAAAAAGGGAGGAACCACTGTCGTGCTAAATGACAAAAATGAGTTAGCTCCCACAAGGACTGTGGCAGGGTGGAGGATATGTATCGACTATAGGAAACTAAACAAATCAACGCGAAAAGATCACTACCCTCTACCCTTTCTTGATGAAGTCCTAGAACGCTTAGCCCACCAAAAATACTTCTGCTATCTCGACAGTTATTCCGGATTCTACCAAATCCCTATACACCCGGAAGACCAAGAGAAAACTACCTTTACATGTCCCTTTGGGACCTATGCTTTCAGAAGAATGCCATTCGGGTTGTGCAACGCACCTGCCACATTCCAAAGATGTATGTCTGCCATTTTTGCAGGATTAACAGAATCTATAATGGAAGTATTTATGGATGATTTTTCAGTTTATGGAGATTCCTTCGACAACTGTCTGTTCAACCTTGGACAAGTCTTACAACGATGCGAGGAGACGAACCTCATCCTGAATTGGGAAAAATGCCATTTTATGGTAACTGAAGGTGTCGTCCTCGGACACAGAGTGAGTGATAGAGGGATTGAGGTTGACAAGGCAAAATTGATGTTATCTCGAAGTTGTCGCCAATAAAAGATATAAAAGGAGTATGAGCATTCCTGGGTCATGCTGGGTTTTACAAAAGATTTATCAAGGATTTCTCAAAAATAGCAAAACCCATGACCCAACTTCTTACCAAAGACACCGAGTTCAATTTTAATCAAGAATGCTTACAAAGTTTCTCAACTCTAAAAAATGCTTTAATCTCTGCACCCATACTAAGAGCCCCAGATTGGTCACAACCTTCTTCACCCCCTCTGCAGGAGCTTCCCCCGCCACCACCTCTACCGCATAAGATGCACGATTTAGATATGGCAACCATCTCTACACTAGATGCTCAGGACATCTTTATCCTGAACACTATTGTTGACGATGCCAAAGATGGGGGAGACATCATCTACCACAATACAAAGACTAAGTGCAAGTTGACACGCGAAGATTTCTATAACATCCTGCGACCACAGTCAACGATGTCAATGGCAATCTTCTGTGTTCTACTCGCCAACTGCATAGAAGTTTACAGAAGCTCTAAGAGGCAGCAGCTAGTATTCAACGCCTCACCTGCTCTATCTATCGGCTTGTTATACAAAGATATACGAGCAAAGTCAATCGAGCGGCTGCGTGCTAGTTTAGCATGGAGGGCACGATATCTTACCGTGCCATTTCAAGTTTTCGATCACTGGTTGTTTATGATTGTGGACACCGAGGCTCGGGACGCCAAGGTGTACAAATTTTGTGCCACTGAGCTACCAGCCAGAACAATAAATTTTGTTGGAGAAGAAGCAGGAGAGGCAAGATGTATACCTTTCCGGCTTCTTAAGCTAATTTGGGCTGCACGCCCGTCCCTATGTCAAGACTGGAGCCAACCTTGGTTCCAAATAATAAACCCGCAAGTCCAAACAACTGAGGGATATGGGGATTGCACTTTTTGCACTATCTGTCATATTTAAGCGCTAAACCAAGAAATCCCCTTTACGAAGCTGATCGCCGATGATTTTCACTCCCTGCGAGGGCGTTACACCATGGAGCTTATTTGTGATAGAAGGTTCTTCAAGGACCCGACAATGGCACCAGATGACGTCCCCCATTACCTCTTTTTAGCAATCCAATGTTCGCAACGGTGACCTTTCAGACAAACTTTAAAAGAATTGGAGAAAAACAAACAACCAACCATAGTTCCCGAGCAAAGAAAATGGGACCCTTCCCACTTTGATCTGGCGTAGGATAAAGGGGAAATATATCTTTTGTCAGGGGCAACCATTAGGAGATCGCCATCACAAATGGTGCCCCTATCTTCCATAGAACCCACTTTCCCAGATTTCGACCTCAATGCTTGCAAAAGTCTCTCCGACAATGAACTTTGTATCATCATGTCAAGGCTTCATGCCGAAAAAGATGACCTCGTTTTCATTCCGGTGACATTTTGGTCATGGCAGACGCGTTACGAGAAACCGTACAGTTTAAAGGGTCTCTATCAGTGAGCTTGATGGCTTCCTATAAATTTCTTATCAGACGGAATCACCCTACAACATATATGGCATCCGCATATATGAACGATGATCTCTTACAGCTAAAGAACTTTGGAACAATTGAAGCACTAATTTCCTTCCTACAACATACAACACCGAAGTTTATCATGCTCCCCTTCCTTTACCATGAGCACTGGATGCTTCTGGCAACAAACCTACCTGAAGGAACAACTACCATCTATAACAATTCCGACAGCCAGTTCATTCCCTGACAGAAGAGTTATGTAGTGACACCAAAGACACCCACAGAGGTGGTGGCAAAGGAATGTGCAGACAAACTAATCAGTCTTCTAAGTCAGCACACAAGGGCTTACGCCAAAGAACACTTTCATCGCCCGTCCTTCAACCACAAATGTCCCCAACAAATTCAGGAATCAAACGACTCCGGCTTCCACGTCCTCTACTGGATGTACACCATCATGGCACTTCAAAGACCAGTAGAGGATATGACAGACGTGGATTACCATGCCCTACGTGGAAAGTTTGCAGCTAATCTACTCAGAACACCAGGGGCAAACACAGGATTAACAGAAGCCTGACACCCTTGTTCGTGTACTTCTCAACCTATCACTTTGACACTCTGAGGATAGAGTGAATGATAAGTTGGGGGGGAGTACATTATCCAAGGGCGAGGTATCATTTCTATATCTCCATCTTCTCTTTCAATTTCATACAAAATTTTCTTAGTTTCCCTTACACATTTAGTTTTTGTTTTAAACAATTCACCCAATAAGAAATCTTTGGAATAAAGTCACCCCCTGCTAACTTTAGAATCAAGTCAGTCTTCAAGAATAATAACTAGAATAACACTTAGACATATAATGGCGACTTAATAATCTCTCTTCACTCTTGATTTTCATGTTTTTATTTCACTTCTACATCTGACTCTCCACAGGTCAATATCAAGGTCGAAATAAGCCAAACTCTCAAGGATGAGATGGGCATCGGGCGATTTCCAAATCGAGAAGTCTCACAAGTGGACCATTAAAAAGAAACAAAATAAGTGCATGTTGAAAAACTCTAAGAACAACTTTCCTTTCTTCAAATAAAAGAGGCTTGGCCACCCAAAATAAATTCCCTAAAAAAACCCCAAATCCTAAGCCTGTGAGTCTACGAATAAAAGCCAGAGAGTTGAATAAAACTATGAGAGTTGTTCCATAAATAAGGATCTATATAAAGAACCAATGAAGGTCTCACCCGGCCAGTACATTCAGCTGCCCTCATGAAGGCAGATGTGTCGTGTCCGGTAGTGGAACCCTAAGGTATCTTAATATATGAAAGGCTTATAAGGGACTCACCGGGCCGGTACATTTAGCTACCCTCACAAAGGCAGATATGTCGTGCCCGATAGTGAAATCCTAGAAGCATAGACAACCCCTCCCCCACTTGAAGGGGGAGTCATACATCAAGCCTTTAGCCAACCCTCATACCCACTCTAGCTTCCAGTAGGTCTTTCAGAAAGGTATAAAGCTGATTAGAGTCAACAACATGCACAAAAAAAAAGTGATCCCAATGCAGGCTACAAGATACAGAAGAAACCTGAGACCTAAGCAACTCTCAAATACCTGAAAGAGTTAAGGCAAGCAATAAGACCTGATATGAACTTAGGAGAGCTCGGGTTTATAATTGAAGCAAGAATATGGATATCTTAACTAAATAACATCACTTCGCCATTACATGGCTCAGCTCTATCTAACTTGAGGACAAGCTAGACTCTAAGTTAGGGGGGTGATAACCTCCAATTTTGTGATGTTATCTTAGTATTTTTCTTCAATTTTTCACTTCCTTCCTTAGACAAATTAGATAGAATCCCTAGTTATTCTCCTTTTTTGCAAACATACTGCTAGACTAACTTTTCTCCTTTTTACTTACAGAAAAAAACACACAAAAATCACAAAAGACCCAAACGGTCTCAAGACCGCATGGACTCACACGGTCCCAAGATCGCATGAAGCCACACGGTCTCAAGATCGCATGGACTCACACAGTCCCAAGACCGCATGAATCCACACAGTCCCAAGACCGCATGGACTCACACGTTCTGAAGACCGCATGAAGCCACACGGTCCCAAGACCGCATGGACTCACACGGTCCCAAGACCGCATGACCTCACACGGTCCCAAGATCGCATGAGCTCACACGGTCCCAAGACCGCATGAAGCCACACGGTCCCAAGACCGCATGAAGCCACACAATCCCAAGACCGCATGAACTCACACGGTCCCAAGACCGCATGAAGCCTCCCAGTCCCAACACCGCATGAAGCCACACGGTCCCAAAACCACATGGACTCACACGATCCCAAGACCACATGAATCCAAATGGTTTCAGAGTCCAAACGGTTTCAGGGTCCAAACGGTTTTGAGAGTCCAAACGGTCTTCAAAACTGTTTGGACCCAAAACTGACCAAACCGTTTGGATTTCACTTAAGACCTATAAATAAGACCCAAGGGGTCCTCCCAAGGGTATCAAGTTTCAGACGCCCAGAGGCTGCCTCCATCACTCCAGAGCTATTCCAACTTCCATCCTCCGCCCAAAGGCTGTCGGTCTGAGATCCACATTCCATCTTGAAGCTACTTTCTCTCTCTTTGCAAAGAAGGTGGGAAGAGGAGATCTCATCATCAAGCAACCTGTGATGACTGAAGATCGTCAATCTCTCTCTCTCTAAGGGGTTGACTTTCCTATCTCCTTTGTGGGGATGACACACACTCTCTCTCTCTCTTCTCGCCTCCTTCTTTGTCCTATCTATGAGCGAGTAGTCTCTTTCACTAGGGTGAGGGGAGTATCCCCGCTACCCATGTTTTCATTTCATGTAATGTAATCCATAGTTTGCAATATAGAGTTGCTTTCTTTTCAGTTCAACATCAATCATTTAATGAATGCTTGTTGCTTGATCACCAACTTGTGATATCTTTTATATTTTAGTATGAATTGTCTATGCTTGTACTACTAGATTCGAAACTCGATTGAATGTTGGTTCTTGATGCATGTATCCACCATGCATCTGTTTCAGTATCTAGGAGTGTTTTTCAAGAAGTGGAGTAAACTCACTTACCATCATTGTACTCTCACACTATGAAATGGAATCAATTGACATATGAAAAGTACAACCTTGATAAGTCGAGGAACACAATTTGTGAAGGGAATGATGCAAAGTAGTTGACCATTTGTTCGGGGATGGCTGACTTTGCAACATTCCCGCACTTCTCGTAGTTAGTTCTCCGAAAGGAAACTAAGTCTACAAAGATACTAACTGTTTTAACTCTTGTTGCGGTGTATGTTTTATATTGCATGTTTTGATCCATGTGTAGTGGTGGTGAAAACTGATCACACCCTAGTGGTTCCTTATCATTGTTTAAACATCCATTAAATTTACTTGCTCGCTTTACTTTACTTGCTCTTAAGTCTAAAAACAACCAAACCAACCTTTTGATTCAAATACCAACTATTAAGAGTTGCAGTGAAGTTCTAACATTTTTCATCTTGTTGTTCCCAACAAGACCGTTGTCCCGTGGATTCGACCCTTAACTATACTACGATAAGACTTCCACATATCTTAGCATATGTGGGTGGAGTTCTCGATCTAGTATAAGCAAGGCTAAACTTAAAGACTTACCATCTTTAGGATTTTTATTGGTGCACGCAATTCCACATAAGTGGAAGCTCCATCAGACGATCACCCGCATCCAAGGTAGCTGAGGAAATCTCTGTCACCTCCTGGCTTAGGATCTCAAACCTCCTCATTAGCATCCTCGCCAAGATTGTCATCCACTTCCTCCTCCAGTGGGCCATCCCCAATGCCTGAGGAAGGGACGCCACAAAGGTCAGCCAACGAAGCTCCAACAGGATAGGCGAGCTCCCGCGGTTTGGAAGAAGCAGCTCCCTCAGTCCCCCTAAGGATAACAACGAAGCAATCGGCGTCGGGTAGGACTCTTCTGATGTATCTGAGGGAGAGGGGGGGAGACATTTGTGCCACCAATGAAAGACACCCCCCAGAGGAAGAAGCTCGATGACAGATGAATTCTCTGCGCCATCAGAGATACCTTCCTTCGAGATGGCTGACTTTGACAGAAGGGTCATCAGATACCTGTCGATCAGGGACTAGAAATTGCTGAACAAGGTCCGGAGGTCGCAGAAAGATGAAGAAGACGTCGTCTGGAGCGACGGCTACTTCTCCGTACAACGGGGAGCACTCAGAAGCATGTTCCGCTCACCAACCGTCGTCGGAAAGAAGTTGTTCAGGGTCCTAGAAGGTGCAATAATAGAGAATATCAGCACCAAGATAGGTCGGCAAATAATATAAAATGCCACCCCGACCTTGGCAAGAAGACTGATGATGGGAGTACCAGACTCCATCGCGGTGGCCAACATGTTGTGACACATCGAAGAGCACAACACGAACATCGTGTTGGCCCCGTACAAGCACCACAACATGTGGTTCCTGTGTGTGGCAGACCTCCGGAACCATGACGTCCAGCTCCTCAGCTGCTGCAACAAGGAGGTGCCATGCTCAAGACTTATTTTCCATCACCCAGAGGATAAACATCTCAGGCTTCTACCACTGTGTCTTCTCCGAGCCATCAAGTAAGGAGTCCAACGTCATAGCGGCATTTGGAACTTCTTCTCTATCAGAGACTTCCCCGTCCAAGCAGAAGAGGGAAGTGGAAACAACGCCTTTATCATCTTGCGTGCCATGGAGCTGCTCAACATATTCGGATACATAAGGCATATCCAGGGCCAAAACTTCTACGAGCTCAGGACCACCTACTCCTTGTTGCTGATCAAAGACAGGCGCTACTTCCAAGATGCATGGGTACCAGAGAGGCTACTGGACATTGATCAAGTAGACGAATCTTCACAACCCAGCAGCACTCCAAAGAAAGAAGCTGAGAAAGAAGCAGACATCTATGGGGAATGCAAGCGGTTAGAAATCCTGCAGGAAGTACGCAGAATCAAAGACCCCGCTTCGCCTAAAACATCAGAAGAAATGATCAACAACTTCGACCGTTTCTCGTGCTCTACACTCATGCAGGAGCAGGTCAATGAAGTTCTTCTGAAGTTAGCTGACTCTACCCCGACAGATGTCATCTACGAGGCAGGCAGTGCCATAATCCTGGTTGACGACTTGAGGGACATGGTAAAAGAAGGAGTATGTTTGGCAATATCTGTGGCATCCGCCTACATCCAGACACTACAGAAGAAGTTTGAACACGCATACATAGCTCATCCAATGTTGTTCAACGACATCTGCCTTGCTAATGAATCAGGAGTGAAGCAAACCTTTCTGGCAGAGTTGCAGTACAGAGTTTCATGCACCATCTTCCTTCCCATCATGCACTACAATCACTGGACGCTCCTGACGATGTACACTCGCCAATGAGCAGGAATCTTCTACAACAGCTCGGACAGCAACAAAGATCATCTAGTGCAGTGTACATCGACATCGTTGACACCCCTTGAGCACTTAGTACGAAAATACTATGATGAGGTGGCAACGCTGATACAACCATTCCTGGAGATGGCAACGAGCAAATGGCACGAGCTCCAATTCTGCCACCGCAGTCCACAACAAATTCCTTTATCAAACGACTGTGACATCTTCGTGCTGGAATGGATATCGAATCAAGAGATGCCTAACTAGCTCCACCACATCGACTACCACAAAAAATGAGGAGAATATGTGTGGGAGCTTCTATCTGGAAAAGGCGCGCTCACCAGGTAACCCTCATTGCGTTAACATTACCCTACCTTAGCTACTTCACAAGTCTGGGACAGAGTGTGGAGTAAGTTTGGGGGGGATACTATGTACCAGTGAGGGAGGTACTAAAAGCACTTCAAACTTCACCTCTTTTGTTCTTTTTTTTTCTTTTTCTATAACATGTGTACATATACATATACATGCCTCATACAAAAATACAAAAATTTTGTCTCCATACATATGTACAAAGACAATTTATAGTAAAAACCTGATACAAATTCTTGCCAGTTTGTTTTCTCCGTGTCCAAAGAGATGCAGGTTTTGTTATGTATTTTTGAAAATGCAGCCTCAAACAACAAAAGACTATGACTTTCCACGCCAAAAATTTTGAAAAATAATCTCGCAACAGCTAAGAGACGTGTATGCAGAAGGAAAAAGCTGCCCAAATAGCAAAAATTTCTCTTGTTTTCCCTTACCCAACAAAATCCCAAAAAGAGAGAATAGCCTTATGAGAGTGAATAAAAGCATGAAAGTTGTGCCAAATGAAAAAAAATGAAAAAGAGATGTATATACACACTTGTTTTCCAAAAGTACCCATCTTTAGGCATGGTAGATCCGGGGCAGTGGTACATAGGATGTGAAATCACTGCTCTAAAGCCAACTGGCTTGGACTGCAGGGACCACTCTCGCACTAACAGACCCGTACCTGGATGGACTGATGGGAAACAAGAAAAACCCAAAAAGCCTTAAACCTACCCAAACACACAACTTTCTATTCCCAAAAGCTGTTTGGTGTGAAAGCTAACTTCGAAATCATGCACCCAAGTCTCGTCGAAGCTGTGGAGAATTTTTTTCTTAAATAAGGTAGGAAAAGAAATTTTTGTGCCCAATGGTTAAAGAAATGGTTGTGCCCAATGGGAATGGAGGCCAAGAAGATACATGCATGCCCGAATGATTGTGTATTATTTCAAAAGGACTATGTGGATTTAAAATATTGTTCGAAATGTGGTGTGTCAAGGTATAAATTGACTACTTCGGGGGAGTCCAAAACTAGTTCTCCTACCAAGGTGATGTGGTATCTACTTATAATACCACAGTTTCAATGCTTGTTTGCCAATCCTATATGTGCGAAGAATTTGAGGTGGCATGCATATGTTAAGAAAAATAATGATGGGATCCTACGACATGCGTCTGATTCCCCACAGTGGAAGAAGATTGATTTATTGTACCCTAAATTCAGTGAAGAAGACAGGAATCTAAGACTTGGGCTTTGTACAAATGGGATAAATCCATACGGGACATTGTTATATACAAGCTTCCTCCCTAGTTGTGTATGAAAAAAAAATATGTTATGTTGTCGTCTTTGATATAGGGCGCTAAACAACCTGGAAATGATATCGACGTTTATCTTGAATCTATGATTGATAACTTGAAGAAGCTCTGGGTTGAAGGTGTGATGACCTATGATGCTTCACAAAGAGAGACATTTCATTTGCATGCTATGAATTGGGTTTCATGTTAGTGAACTTTGAAAAGATTGGCGAGAAGGGTGAACGATTCATATTGGCATCACAGGCGAAACAAGTATTTTATATCGATGATCCTACAAATGATAAATGGTCAGTTGTTCTTCATGGTAAAATACAGTTCATTGAAGATCTTATAGATGAAGAAGAGTACTATGATAAGTATGATGACTCCAGTCCATTCTCAGTTGGGTTGCCAAAACCACAAACATGGAAGCTGGGGATCACAATGACTTGTATGTTTGCGGGGATCACAATGAAGGATTTTTAATTGATAAAAGATCACAATATTAGAGGCATGAATGTTTATATTTTTATATGTTTTATTTTTCTGAATGTGAACTTTACAATGTGAATGTGGAATTTACAATGTGAATTACTTTACAATGTGAATGTGAACTTTACAATGTGAATGTGAAATTTACAATGTGAATTACTTTACAATGTGAATGTGTACTTTACAATGTGAACTTTACAATTAGTGTTACTTTACAATGTGAAATTTATAATTTGAATGTGAACTTTCAGATGGCTGAGCATTCCCATGATGACTGTGTTGATGATCACCGTGAGGGTGAGGACGTGCTTGCAGCGCCTGACAATATAAGTTTTAAGAATATATCCCTGAGGTTTCTATCTATATGTTAATTTATAATTATTACATGTAAGTGTGTTTTTTTTTATCAAATTTTAGGTTGGTGATGTACCCCCTGAAGAAATTACAGCACTTGATGAGCAACAAAAGAAAATTGAGAAAGTGAGGGGCATCACAATGATGAACAAGTTGATATAGCAAAGGGGCAATGGACCCAAATTGGTTGTGGATTTCGATCATGCAGGAAATCCATATGGAGTGAACCGCAACTCATTTGTTTCATATCTTGGGGTTCTTACTCACAGCCATTGCAGTCCTATCCTAGAATCTTGGAATAAAGTTCCTAAGGGGAAGAAAGACCACATATGGAAGGAACTATGCGTGAGTTATTATTATTTGTAATTCTATTTGTGTAGATTACTAATTTTTTGGATACTAGTTAATAGCAATTCTATTTAATTTGCAGAGCATATTTGATCTGGATGAAAAGTTGCATCGTAAATGTGTGATGCAATGTTGTGGGAGGGTCCTAAGGAACTATAGGACCAATCTCACCTAAGATTACATACGCGATGCTTAGAAGAGGTTCTTGATTGATTTCCAATTCTAGACATTGATCACTATTTCACTAACTCTACACTAATAATTTTTGTTTGTATTCTCTTTAAAAAATAAATTTAGGCAGAAGGAAGCTACACAATAATGGAACTACCTGGACCCCAAAGACTGGGAGGTGTTTGTTACCCAATGAAAAATAGATGAATTCAAGGTATTAAGTGCCACTCCCAATTTAATTAATATATATTTTTATGTATTCACCTATTCAAGATTAACCTTTAGTGTTACTATCCAAATCAATGTGCTAACTAACTAGGCCCTCAGTGAGGCGCAAAGAGCAAGGCATACACTGAATGTGCACGACCACACAATGGGTCCAAGAGGATATGCAGGCCTTCGCCAAAGACTACAGCTCGAGTCTGCTCAACCTACTGCTACTCAGGAGACTACAGAGTCCTCTACTACTGCTCCCGCACCTCTGCCTCACCATGCTATGTGGATAGCTGGGAGGCAAAAAAAGAAGGGAGACATACTGAAGCCCGCAACTGTTGAGGCAGCTACAAAAATGGTAAAAATGAAATCTTAGAGGAATCGATCGATATTGATTATTGTTATGTTTACTTACTAATTTTTGTTGACGGTGATTAGCGGGAGCTGCACGAGCAGAGGAAGGAAGGCAAGTTCATCCCTCAGGGAACAAGGGATGAACTGACAGTTGCTCTGGGTAACCCAGAGCATCCTGGACGTGTTAGGGGTGCAGGTGATGGTGTGGGCATCAAAGCATTCTTTGGGCCATCCCACGCAAACCTGTCCCAAAAGCGGGACTTTCACAAGATGAGGTAACCTATTCTTATTTTAGAATGTTATTGCAAAAGAGAATTCAATAATCAGAAGCTAGCATTTCTTTTATCCATGTATAGGTAGATTCATTAATTGGGAAGAGAATCCAAGAAGCAATGGCGAAGTGGCAGGCGTCTCAGCCTGCCACTCAGACAGTACATGTGGTGGGCTGCTCTTCTCCTACTGTAGAAGTGGTTGGGAGTAATCCTGTAGACCCACCACCTAGCACATCCTCTGTAAGTATTTTTATGACATAATAGCTAGTCTTTTCAAGATGATATGTTTGTGTATATATGCATATAACATTCTTTACGTAAATTTGTAGGGGTTGAAGCCATGCCGACTAAAAAGTCAAGAATATATCATTTTAGAGGTGTCTGCTTACCCACCCCTTAAAGGGTGCATGTTTCATGGGTATCTAGTACCATATGGTGCGGTACGTGTGAGCCCGATACATGTACTCACTGACTAGACAGATCTTGCAATACCTCATGCACACCCAAATGCTGAAACACTTGGTAAGGCAGTAGGCGGAGTGATACTGTGGCCCAAAGCGGATGTCCTCTATACTGATATTGTATGATAAATTTCCATTAGTTTAATTTGTTAGTGTGTATATATGAGTCAATTGATCTAAAATTATATATACAGGTCAAAAAGGCGAGACCCGCTACATCTCGGCCTCCACCTCCTCGACTACCAAGTTGTCTTCCAAGGGACCTACACACCTAGATAGGTCCTAATTGTAGGGGTGTGGCAGTATGGATCGGAGAACATGATACAAATTGCCCTATAATTGTTACTATTCCGGAGGATGCTGCAGGTAAATCATACGACAACAATCTATTTATACAAGTTTAGCATACGCATTAATGCATACATAATACAAGTTCTGCATACGTACGTATTAATGCATAGGTATTAATGCAGGTCCATCATATGAAAACAAGATATTTATACAAGATATTTTGGAGTTGTTTAGTTATGAATGGTTGAACACATCTATGATAGAGCTGTGGATATAGTGAGATCTTGTTTATACATCCATATACCTTGTTTTATATACAGTGATCTGGTTTCTTATATATTAATGCATACATAATACATGTTTTGCAGCCACTTACACAAGATATGTATAGATTTTGGGTTTTCCCATGTAGAATTTTTGGTTCCATCTTTGATTAGTCTTGTAGATGTAGACCCATATTCAGTTACTTCATAATGTTGTGATGCTTTTCAATATTTTGGTAAAAACAATAAGACAGTGATAATAACTCCATTCATTTTCGAGTAAGTTTACTTTGCTTATAATTTGGACTTAAGCAAATTACATTTTTATTGTGGATTCGAGTTATTAATTTTCTACTTTCTTACCTGTAGTGGTAAGCATTGGGAGTTACTAGTTATTGTCCCCAAGACGTTCACTATCTATTATCTAGATCCCGTGGGGAATGAGTTAGATACATTATATGGACATGCAATTAAAAGGCCATTATTCTCGTGAGAAATATTTCATATTTTTATATATGTTAACATATGTTACTACATTACTATTTAATTATGCAATTTAATGGGTTACATTAACATATGTAGGGCTTTACAAGAGTACAAAAAAGCAGGAGGAAAGGTGTGACGTCCCAGGATTTGAGGCCTCAGATGAAAAGATCTTATAAGGAATGATTGGACTACCCATATCACCAAGGTACACCTCCTTTTTCGGGAGCCCATTACTAAAGAACTCCATAGTTAAGCGTGCTTAGCTTGGAGTAGTACTAGGATGGGTGACCAATCGAGAAGTTGATCCTGGCTTGCACATGAGTGAGATTAAAGCACGCAATTAAGGCTAATGGTGGTATGTGGGGACAGACGTCATTCCTAAAACTCTACTAGAGCCCTGGGTAGTGGGCCCAGGCATTACAAAATAGTATCAGAGCCATAATCCCTCCAGTAGGTGGGGCCCACATGGGCATGTGGCATGCCAGTCTTGAGCCATGCGGTTCGGACAAGTTGGAAAGGGCTATCCATGGTGATGTAGCCACCCTTGCGCTGATATTCCGTGATAGGGAGTTGGGTGTCCATGAGCCATTTTGGGTCTGTACTGAAATGGGGTGATATTATGAGGCCATATAGTTGTGTCTTGACAAGGAAGTCAAGAGTCTAAGTGGGGGATATTGTGACGTCCCAGGATTTGAGGCCTCAGATGAAAAGATCTTATAAGGAATGATTGGACTACCCATATCACCAATGTGCACCTCCTTTTCTGAGAGCCCATTACTAAAGAACAACATAGTTAAGTGTGCTCAGCTTGGAGTAGTACTAGGATGGGTGACCAGTCGGGAAGGGACAGACGACATTCTTGAAAATCTACTAGAGCCTTGGGTAGTGGGCCCAGACGTTACAAAAGGTCCCCAGAAAAAAGGATCTGTCACTAATTTGGGAGAATGTGAAAGTAACTTCCTGACTCCAATGTATATATTATTTATGTGAACTGTGCTTATATGTATTTTTGAATATTTTGTATGTTTCAATTTATAGTGTGCTACACAAGACAATAGTTGGGCATGTGCCTACTATGTGATGCTATTTATGGACCTAATCATCAAACATGTCGTAATGGAAATCGATAACATACAACAGGTATTATACATAGTCTCATTATATAATATGAAATATATCAATCTTATTATATATTATTAATTATATATATATGTCATTCTCTTTGCAGGTCTTTAAAACTGCTGACTTCAGCATAGGTGGAAAGCGTTTCGATGTACATGCTCCCTATACAAGAGATGAATTAGATGATGTAAGAGAAGAATGGGCAAAAGCCCTACAAAGAGTGGGAATTTTTAAATATAATTTTATTGACAATGATGACAATGATGAATAAAGAATAACTTTGTTCTCATAATTATTTTTGTGTGAATTTGATAAAATTTTTATGAATTGTCATATTTGTGTGAAGATGATCAATACATAAATGTTTCTACATGTGTCTGAATGTGAAAAGTGATGAAATGAATGGAACTGTAGATTGCTACTGGTTTCTACATGTGTGTGATGAAAAAGTAATATGAATTAAATGTGCTTATACATGTGTGTGAATCACATATATATAATATTGTCCAACTTGTTTATTTTGCAGGTTTGTGGCCTGTTGTTGGATGATATCAATGGATGTCGTAAACCTACAGTTCAGAACTGAACTACAGGTTCTCATCCTACTGACCAGCTATACAGTAGGCCTGCAAACTGATAATAAAAAAAATCATAACATATGCATCAATTATTTGAACAAAACCGACACCAAAGACATACGGCAGTGGTTTTTTATAAAAAAACCGACATCAATGTGGCCAGGAGCCACAGCCGTGGTGGCAGGTAGGGGATATGGCGTCGGTTATTAGTACAAAACCGACGTCGGTTCAGCTGATATGGTGTCGGTTATCTTTCAAAACCGACACCTATAGGCCCTTTACTGGCACGTTTTTCGGTGGCGGCAAGCATTTTTACGTCAGTTCTTTTCATAACTGATGTATGTAACCATTCTATAGTGTCGGTTTTCTTAAAAAATTGATTCCTATAGTCCCTTTACTGGTGCGTTTTTAGTGGCGAGAAGTGTTTTGGCATTGGTTGGGAACCGACGCCGAAGGGGTCCACCTTTAGCGGTGCCTACTTGGGTGCCGCTTCAAAACCGACACTAAAGCCCTTAATTAACCGACGCTAAAGGCCTATTCTGTTGTAGTGCACAAACATCATCCACATAGGCTCAATTTGAAACTTAAGCTCTCCACGAGGCACCCCATAGAATCATCCTCTCCTTATGATGCTAAAGAACTAAGGGAACACTCAACATGTGACATATTGCAAGATAATCCCTTATCTTAAGTAAATTGTACTCTGGTCCAAAATAAGCAAACATTGCTCAAACATTATTCAAACGGGACCAAACTTGAAACATAGGTGTGTCACATGTTAGTAAAACATCTCAAAGGATCTTTTGAAGTTATAAACAACTTACTTAACAAAACAAACAGGGTCATCCCAAAACCCAGATCAAGGATATTACAAGTTATCAACCCCTAACAAGGATTTCGTCCCCAAAATCTCAACGGAAAAGAGAAAGGTACTTTCTCGTTTAACTCTTCATTAAATTTTTATTGGGCCAACCAAAGGAATATCAAAATAGTAAACTTACTTATGACTAGGCAAGATTCTTATATTAATCATCTTCTATATCACAGTGATGTAATGGAACTTTATCCAAGATTAACACAAGATTTATCACATAGGATACACCCTTAACTCTACCAGTTCTGGCTTGTAGAGTTAACATTATGTCAAGTCATACTTTCTCAACATAGAAACATTGTACATACTTTGTACAACTTAGATGGAAACACTAATGTTTAATCCACCTTCACAACTTGTAACATTACTAGAGGAGGTTCACAAACCTGGGAGTTATTATACTTATTTGAGGGCAAAGGTAAGACCACAATTTCAAGGATATTAACCATCAAATTCTCATTATGAAACTTTTTGTTGATCTCACATACCACTGGAACCTCTTGGATACTAGGATTCATTACCTTGGTATGCATCACATATGCGAAAATGCATCACATTCATGTTCATTCAGCTTCTCAGTTGTCGCTATTGATTCCAAACATGTTAGAAGAATCTTCCTATCATCTTGGAGGATCCACAAAACATCATTATTCACATGTGTTACCATCTTGGAACCAAAGTCCAAGCCCCAACTGATACTTTTCAAGTATCCATTTCAAGGTCACCTCAAAACCATGTATATCAAGTGTTATGAAACTCACTTGAATATCACATCCCTAGAAAGGAAATACATAAAGGAAACATACTTTCCCTTATCACCATAGCACCATTTAGGGATTGCTAACAAGGAGAAGGAGATTACCAACTTTCTTTGGTTATTATATGAGTTTTCACTGCTCATGTGTCATTCAATCCGATTTCACCTTAGTTTCCTTGCCATTGGCATAGGAACTGTAAAGATGATTACATGTCATTACTCCTTCTTTGATTTTTTCTCTTCATGTTCACGAGCATTTCCTTATTTTACCACATTTTTCATCTTTACGTCATGGAAAGGATCATTATTCCTTACATATTCTTTATTGGGTAGGGATCATCTTCCTTGTTCCCTTTCACATATCATAAGGATTACACTTTATACTTTCTTATACTCATAGGTTGGTTTGAGATTAAATCAGTTCCACTTTATTTATTCATAATTCATTCTTATTTATCTTCTCACTTCATACTTACATCAAGAGTTCTCTCCCTTATACATGTATTTAACACCTTGACTTACTTTATGGACACAAATTCATTTGTCTCTTGCTTTATAAAGTTCATGAAATTACCATTTCAGAGAGCTCTTATAGCTTATCTGTGTTCAAATTTAGGTTTTATAGCGTCATATTCTTCTCTTATGATCATCAGTTATTCAAACTTTTATAGGTTAAGATATAGTTCTTTTCTTCTTTAAGGTAATTTCAAGGTACTATTACCATGATTCATGTTTAATTATGCTCTTTAGGTTGTTTTAAAATTACTGCTTGATCAGTGTAATCAGAAAGAAAGCAACCTAAAAGTTCCATACTCACCTTTTCTTCAATAATTGGATGCCTGGACAGGGCACACAAGTACTGAGATTTAGGTAGTATGCACTTTGTTTTATATCATGTTTCTTACCTTAAACATCTCTTTTAAGTTCCAAGACTTAGTATCTTTGGTTCTCTCCAGGTGTCTCTTTTACACCTCTTCCTCTCTTATATGAATAGAAGAAATCACAAAACATTTTAGAGAATACTGGATAGAATATAAATTCTAGTCCTCTTCATCTATTGCTCATGTCCCCAAAGGACTAACCAAAGGAAACTTAACAACAACTATCCTTCTTATGATTAACAAGTAGAATAAAGAGAGATAAGTCAGAATGGAAAAGTTCTTTTTGACCTTTTACTTTTTACGGTTTATCTGGTGTCTTAGGTTGACTCAACACATAGATTCTAGCCGTCACCTATTGTCACCCTCATCCTCTACTACCTGGAGTAGATGAACCAATTTGTGATGCTTGTCCATGTCCACATCCTCCTATTCCACTAAACTGTGGTCTTTGTGAACCTTGTTGATTCTACCTTGGTTGTTGCATCACCTCATTGTGTTTTTGTGGAAAAAATTGTCTGGTATGCCCAACCTATCCACACATATAACATGTCTTACTCTCATACCATGGTCTTACCGGTCCCATCACTGTCTTAGAACCTGATCTTGAGGCTCCAACTGGAGGTAAACTCTGTCCTCTTCCCTTACTTAGTGACCACCGCGTTGGTATACTAGATACTTGATGAACTGGTGGTATTGAAAACTTTGACTACTTAGAACCATCAAATGACTATTCTTGTGACTGTGTAGATCTCTTTTTGAGGTTTGCCTCATGTTTCTCTATCACTTACCTTTCTATTCTACGTACGGATTCCATGAATGTGGCAAATCTCTCCTTACTTTCTAGAGTAGCTACTGAGGTAGACATCTCAACATTGAATCCTTTCGCAAAATGCTAGATCCTCTCAAACTGCAAGATCTTTTCATCTAATTATATCTATGGAAAGTAAATATTGATGAATTCTCAACATAATTCCTCCAAACCAACCTCTTCATCATTCCTTTTTACCTCTTCTATGGCCCACCAATGGCCAACACTACCCTTCAAAAGGTACACAACATGCTTGACTTTGTCAGCATCTGGGATACTAAGGATCTTGAAAGTCTTTTCTAACTTAGTGATCCACAAATTAGTATCTGCTTGGTCAACTATTCCAACATATTCTATAGCTCCTACATGACACAGCCGTTCAAAGATCTTCCTATCTCCCAGGAAGATCCACTTCTCTCCAGTAACATCAAACACTGCCTGCTTGGAACCACAGTCCAAGACAACCTTATACCTCTCTAAGGTATCCATCCCAAGGATAACATCGAACCCATGCATAGCAAGTGGTATGAGATCCACTTGAATGCGGTGTCCCGAGAAAGACAAGACACAAGATGGACACTCTTCTCGATGCAAAGAGGAACCATCAAGAGGGGTTTCTAACAACAAGCTATCCTTCTTACAGCTAACAGGTAATCGACAGTTCTCAAGCATACTATAGGCGATAAAAGAGTGTGTAGCACCTGGGTCAACCAGAACAGACATAAAGCAAGAAGAAGACATATCAGAATGAAATAACTCCATCTGACCTGTCACTACTCGCGGGTTGACTACCGCCTCCGGCTGATTCATAGCATCGAATCGAGTCGTTGCTTGCTGTCCACGACCTCTGCTTCCTTGAGCAGACGATCCAGCCTGATACGCTTGACCGCGTCCTCGTCCTCTGCTACCACTGGGTTGTGGTCTCTCAGACCCCTGAAGGTTCTGTCTCGACTGCTGCGTCACCTCATCATCCTTATAGGGACAACTTGACCTGATATGTCCTGTCTGACCACAGGCATAGCATGTCCTAACATCATATCGAGGCCTGGATGGCCCTGTCACCACCACAGAAGCCGAACTTGGTGCCTTAGAAGGTGAAGAAACATAACCTCTTCCTCTACTCATAGACCATTGAGATGGCCTACCAGAACCTCTCATCGCTGCCGGTGCCGAAAACCTGGGCTTCTTGAAGCCACCAAACCTATGACTCTGGAACTGAGAAGGTCTTTTCTTAGCCATAGACTCTCTCTTCTCCCTAACAGAACGTTCGATCCTCCGAACAGATTCCACGAACGTAGCGAACCGTTCTCGATTCTCCAACGCAGAGACCGGTGTCATCAGCTCAGCACTCAGACCCTTCTCGAAACGTCTGATCCGTTCCTCGTCTGTCGTCGCCATGTGAGGACAAAACTTCAACAGATACATAAACTTGGCTTCATACTCGGTGATGTTCATCGTTCCCTGTCGCAAACTCTCGAACTGACGGATCTTCTCATCCAGATACGTCTTGGGAAAGTATCTGGCGACGAACTCGCGTCGAAACACTTCCCAACAGATCACCTCACCAGGCCGCTTCTCTTCCTCGATGGTCCACCAGTGACCAGCACTACCTTTCAGAAGGTAGACAGCATGCTTTACTTTGTCTACTTTGGGGATGTCGAGGATCTGGAAAGCCTTCTCAAGACTTGTCAGCCACAGATCTACATCCGTTGGATCAGCCGTTCTAGCATATTCTGAAGCTCCGACTCGGCGAAGCCGCTCAAAGGTCTTCCCAATACCTGATGCATCTCCATGGGGAACCTGTGCTCACGGAGGAGGCACTGGTAATCGCTCAACCATGAGATTCATCGTATCCATTAACTGCCCCATAAGCTGTTGGTAGGCAGGGTGTTCAAGTATGGCTGGGTTAGGTTGGGGGACCTCAGGCACCCGATCTTCATGCGCCTGTCCTACTGCTCCATCAACAGATGCAGCCTCACTGTACTCAGCAGAGTGTTCTTCATGGTTTCCAGACATCTTGACTTTTCTTCTGCTGAGGGCAGAAGATATTGTAAGAAAACCGGGAAACACATAAGAACAGACTCAACCTAGTCCTAAATCCCTATAGACTCAGCGAACCTAAAGCTCTGATACCAAACTTGTGGCAACACATCCCATTATCACACAGATAACGAGGTGTTACGCGAAAACGTGCGGAAATCACCATAACCACATCTTATCAAAAACACGGGTTAATTAAAATTGATTGCGGAAAACTGATAAACTAAGAAACATATTACATTCCAGTCCATATCCTGCAAGAAAACATGTTATATATTCACACAAGCGTGGATACATGTCCACAGCTTAGAGCAACAGCTGTCCTGTCATAACCATGAGTTCACCACCTGTTCATACATATAAAGGCCCACATCCAGCCAACAACAAGATATACAAACAGCATCGGTCGTACATCGTAAAACAACGTCAAAACACCGCCAAGGACCTGAGAGTACAGGGATGACTCTAGACTCTATACCAAAACATCCAAAACAACAGCATCTCCAAAGCTTGCCTTCTACTGATCTTCTTGCTGCTCGGCCGTAACTCCGCAACCACCACCACGACAAGCTCGACCACCTAAAAAGGGTGTAAACCAGCGGAGTGAGACAATTGAACATTGTCCCAGCGGGAGGCATAACTACACGACAAAACTACAAAACCTCAGATAAGATAAAACTTATCTCAACAGATTATTGATAAAGAATATAACAAGAACAGTTATAAGTAACAAGCCATCCTCAGACTTACCAGCTGTATCAAAAGGGCATATAACCACTATTTTTCCCAATGGAACATGATTGACAAGATAGATTATATGAGATTCACCACAAAAGGGTAATGCATAAACAACTAAGATATAATTAAAGTTAACTACACAAACAAGGCCTCAACCAATGTTTCGTATTTGTCTTATCAATACATACTAAACGGTTGTATTACGTTTTATTATGCCCTGAGGAAATGAACCGTACCGTTCAAATCCAACCTTCGGCTGCGAAGCCCATAGCCGGTGCCATACAAGGTCAATGGAAGAGCCGGACTCCACGACCTTCTCCGCCTCATGGTCAGTACATGAGTATAACATAAGCAGGACCGCAGTCTCATGCTGAAGTGGTCATAGCAACAGGGTTAGCTCTTCAGGATACCCTCTGCCTAGCCCACCTCGGTACAGGTCACGACGCTAGTAAAACTGAGCCACGTGTCTAAACACCGTGCTCTGAGCCATGAACGCATTCATGCTCATTATATCATATATCTGGAGCCATGGGATATGTTCACCTCGCCCTTATCATAACTGGGCTATGTTCACCTCGCCCTTGAGTCTACAACCGCAGTTGCACTCTTACCTCCTCACTTTAGGCTAGGATCAACCTCGCATATTCAATAATATGCGCTCCGGGTTAACCCGCAGGAGAACCCGTTTCATCATCACCCTATCCTGACTGGTGATGAATCTATGGCCAGGGCAAACTACATGATAGATTCCACTGTGATTAATTTAGTATCTTTTATATGGATTGCAAGATTCAACCAAGTTGTATAACATGCAAGATATAATAGAAAGGTAAACAACATAACTCAACATTATGCATTTCCTACAATTTACATCACACTGATCCATCACAAGGATCTCACACCACATGTTATCACTTGGCCTCTTGCCAACCATCTAGATCCATCTCGAGGATCATCACATATCATGGGATCTCAATCCCTCATTACATAATGCCTTAGCCTCTCAAGGCTTTCAACATCATTATGGAACACCTTTCATAATACACCTGTCATCACAGTATTCACATATAATCATTTCTCATAGCCTTTCATTTAGCTAGCATTACCTGCATGGTTAACATCATTCAATATCCATGTGAATAATCAAGAGACTTATATTATCAACATAAGATGACAATTAGGGTTAAGTACATTGCCAGCACATAATGGCAATAATAATCATATCCCTGCATCACATGTAAGCACATTATCAAGGAACCCTAATGCATGCTCAAGATCACATTTGTCATTAAAGAAGTAGAGTAGTTACATTCATATGCATGTACTCGGCCATAAGAACATAAATGTCATTATTAAGCAATAAGGTATCATAAGAGTATCATGACAGACCGTGCCCTCACAAGAGGTATCAACAACCCTCACTAAAAGTTATCCCGGGCAGGACCCACCCCTATCTAGCCCCTATCGGGCGTGCAGCCCTAGCAGGCGTGCAAGGTGTCCGGGTGAGCAGGTTCATCGGGCGAGACAAGATGCTAACTGGGTGTGCACGGTAAAGCTGAGTGCGCAAGGCAAACGAGCGAGCAAGGTAGAGCATAGGCGAGCAGTCTTGTCGGGCGACACGTGCAGAGGATGTCGGTGAGTACTAGTATCGGGCGAGCCAGATAGAACCGAGTGAGCAAGTATCGGGCGACACAAGTTGGGGAAGGGCGAGCAGAGTACAGCCGTGTGAGAAAGGCCTGTCGGGTGAGCCAAGGTTGTGATGCGAGCAAAGGAGTATCGGGCGAGTAGAGCCAGGTGTGTTGGGCGACACGCGTGCAGGGCGAGCCAAAGTTGTTGCGTGAGCAGAGGGGTGTCGAGCGAGCCAAGACATGAGCAAGCAGGGCACGTCAGGGGGAAACCGTGTGAGCAGGCTTGTGGAGTGAGTAGAGCAGGGTGTATCGGGCGAGTGAGCACCGAACTTACTGGGCGAGCAACCCACCGGGCGAGCAGAAGGAAAACTTGACTCACTCAAACCGTGTAAGGTAAAACTAGGGCAAGGGCTGTCGGGAAGCACCTCCCCAAACCCATCTCGACCAAGGTGCATCTACTCAAGATCATCTAAACGAGCTCACCATCTTGCCCAAGGTGAGAGGAGAGTCTTGCTCAAGCCACTAAGTCATGAGCTCACCTCAATCGAGTAGGAAAGAGGGGTGTTGCTCATGGCATTAGGACCCAAGCTCACTCATCTAGACCAAGGGGAGAAAGGAGTGTTGCTCTCCTAAACCTTAACACACATGGATCGGACAACATGCAAGATAGCTAAGGAACAACTCCAAACGTGCAAGGGCAAGATTAAAGCAGCGTATATGAAAAGAGAGTAAAGTAGTTAGGGTTAGAGTCATGCAACCCGCCTTAAGCTCCAAGGAAGAAGATGCACTTGAGCTCCAAGGGTTGTCGACCACCAAAGCTCCTCTAAGAGGGGTGTGTCAACCTCCACTCCTTCAACTCCAAGGGTGTATCAGCCTCGAAGCTGCTCACACAAGGGTGTGTCGGCCACCTTAGCTCCTTCTTCAAGGGCGTGTTGGCCACGAAGCAAGGGGAAGAGAGGGTGTGTCGTGCACAAGGAGAAGAGGAACTAAAGGGACCTCAAGCTAAGGAAGGGACAACCTATATAGATGAGGAAGGAGGAGAAACCAAGGTGAACGCTTGCTAGGTGTCGTCCACCCAAGGGACACATGTCCACCAACTCAAGCCACCTCTCTTGCAAGCCATAAGACACTTGTCCAAAATGAGCACCATGTGTTCTCCAAACATGACCAAGATTGGACCAAGCATCATGGGCGACACAAGCCCACTCTAGGCCGACACAAGGCCCAAGCAAGCCCAAACAAGGGACTCCAAGGCCCAAACAAGCTCAACAAAAGTCCAAAGAACTCAAACAACAAGCCCAAGCCTTCCTCTCAACCCTAGAGGAAGCAAAGAGAGAGAAGAACACCTCTCAAGGTGACAAACTTGCTCACAAAACCCTAGTCTTGGTTTATTTGCAAGTAGCACCTCCATCTTTCAACAAAGCACAACCAAACCCTAATCACCACTAAAGGTGATTAGCAAGCATCAAACCATCGAGGTTAAGCAAAGCAAATAGGGTAAACCCTAAACGCAGGTCAGGGTCCTTACAATCTATCCCCCTTTAAGGGATTTCGTCCCCGAAATCCGAAGAGAAAAGCGAGGGATACTTCCTCCTCATCTCTTCCTCAAGCTCCCACGTGGCTTCCTCGACACCACGATGCTGCCAAAGAACTTTCACAAGAACCATATCCTTCCTCTTCAGCTTCTTGATCCTTCTGTCAAGAATCGCCACATGGCCTTCCTCGTAGGTCACATCTGCATCAAGCTCAATCTCAACTGGTTGTATCACTGTACCTGAATCTAGATGACTTTTCTTTAGCATGCTGACATGGAAAACTGGATGTAACCTATGCAACTCAGGAGGTAACTCTATCTCGTAAGCTACCTTCCCAACATGAGCTGTAACAGGGTAAGGCCCCATATACCTGGGTGCCAATTTACCCTTCTGTCCAAACCTTAGCACACCCTTCCAAGGAGAGACCTTAAGATATACCTTGTCTCCTACCTGGAACTCCAACGGTCGTCGGCGATTATCTGGATAAGACTTCTGCCTGTCCTGTGCCACTTTCAACTGTTGCTGTATCACCCTGATCTTATCTGTCATTTGCTAAACTAACTCAGGACCCAGAAGCTGATACTCACCAGACTCATACCAACACAAAGGAGATCTGCACTTCCTTCCATACAGAGCTTCATAAGGATCCATGTCGATGCTTCGCTGATAACTGTTGTTGTAAGCAAACTCTATCAAACTCAGATGTACATCCTAGCTGCCTAGGAACTGTAAAACACAAGCTCGAAGGAGGTCTTCCACAATCTGAATAGTCCTTTTAGACTGTCCATCTATCTATGGGTGAAAGGCTGTACTGAACCTCAACTGTGTTCCCAACGCTTTGTGCAACTGTTCCCAAAAACGACTCGTAAACTGAGGACCTCTGTCAGAAACGATCGTTGCTGGAACACCATGCAAATGAACTATCTCATCCACATATACTCGAGCGAGCTTCTCAGATGTGTATGTTGCCTTCACAGGCAGGAAATGGGAAGACTTCGTCAATCTGTCCATTATCACCCAAATGGAATCATGATTCCTAGTTGTCTTGGGCAGACCAACTACGAAATCCATGGTTATGTGATCCCATTTCCACTGCGGTATCAGCAAAGGTTGCAACGTTCCTGCCGGCTTTTGATGCTCAGCCTTCACTTGCTGACAAACCGCACATCTTGCCACGAACTCAGCCACATCTTTCTTCAAACCGGGCCACCAATACAAGTCCTTCAGACTATGATACATCTTGGTGACACCTGGATGCATCGCATACATCGACGTGTGTGCTTCCTCAAGCACCAACTTCCTCAGATCATCAACATCTGGAACCACCATTTTGTCACGATAGCAAACTAGTCCATTCTTGGACTCATGATACCCATCACGCTTGTCGCTACCGAACTCTGATCTGTTCAACTGTACCGCCTCATCTGTCTGTTGTGCATCCTTGATCTGCTGCCTCAACGTAGGCTTGACTTGCATCTGTGCGAAGAGACCAGATAACAAAGAAACTTCCATCTGCACATTCATCTATCGCAGAGAAACAAACATATCCCTCCTATGGAAAACCAAGGAACTTAACTGTGCCTTCTTTGAAGAAAGAGAAGACTTTCGACTAAGCGCATCTGCTACCACATTCGCCTTACCAGGATGATACTCGATAGTGCAGTCGTAGTCATTGATCAACTCCATCCATCACCGATGTCGCATATTCAACTCGTGTTGCGTAAAGATATACTTCAGGTTCTTATGATCCGTAAAGATCTGACACACTTCCCCATACAGATAGTGTCTCCAAATCTTTAACGCATGAACCACCACCGCCAACTCCAAATCATGAGTTGGGTAGTTCTCCTCATTCTTCTTGAGCTGTCGCGAGGCAAAAGAAACCACATGATCTCCCTGCATCAACACGCAACCTAAACCTTTCTTGGAAGCATCACAGAAAACAACATAGCCTTTCCCAGGCTCTGGCAAGACCAACACTGGAGCACTAGTCATCTTCTCCTTCAACCTCTGGAAAGCTTGCTGACATCGATCATCCCAAACAAAAGGTACATCCTTCCTGGTCAACTTCGTCATCAGTAACGCGATCGTACTAAAGTCCTTGATAAACCTCCGGTAGTATCCTGCTAGACCAAGGAAACTACGAGCTTCTGTCGGCGTCTTCGGCTGTTCCCAATCTGCAACAGATTCCACCTTCTTCGGATCTACCTTGACTCCTTCAGCGGATATCACATGACCCAAGAAAGTCACTTCATCCAGCCAGAACTCACATTTACTGAACTTGGCATACAATTGATGTTGGCGAAGGAGAGTCAACGCTTGACAAAGATGTTGCACATGCTCTAGACTGTCCCGACTATAGATCAAGATATCATCTATAAAGACTACAACAAACTGATCTAAGAACGGACGGAACACTCTGTTCATCAGGTCCATGAAGGCTGCAGGTGCATTGGTTAACCCAAACGGCATAACCACAAACTCATAATGACCATACCTTGTCCTGAAGGTTGACTTCGGTATGTCATACGCCTTTATCCTCAACTGATGATATCCGGACCGTAGATCGATCTTGGAGAACACTGTAGCACCATGCAACTGATCAAACAGATCATCTATCCTCGGCAACGGGTACTTGTTCTTGATCGTGACCTTGTCCAACTGCCGGTAGTCTATACACAACCGCATCGAACCGTCCTTCTTCTTGACGAACAACACAGGCGCACCCCAAGGCGACGTACTGGGTCGGATAAAACCTTTATCTAGCAACTCCTGTAACTACTTCTTCAACTCTGCCATCCCTGCTGGAGCCATTATGTATGGTGTCTGCGCAACTGGCTGCGTTCCTGGTACTAGATTGATCTCGAAATCAATCTCTCGGGGTGGGGGAACACCAGGAAACTCCTCAGGGAACACGTCTGCAAACTCACGAACAACTGACACCTCCTCAAGGATAAGACCTTTTGCCTTGGCATCCACTTCGGTATCTACCACGTGGGCTAGGAATGCCTCACATCCCTATCGTAACAACTTATCTGCCACCATAGCTGATACCAGACATGTCGGAAGAATCTTCCTATCTCCCTGGAAGATCCACTTCTCTCCAGCAACATCAAACACTGCCTGCTTGGAACCACAGTCCAAGACAACCTTATACCTCTCTAAGGTATCCATCCCAAGGATAACATCGAACCCATGCATAGCAAGTGGTATGAGATCCACTTGAATGCGGTGTCCCGAGAAAGACAAGACACAAGATGGACACTCTTCTCGAAGCAAAGAGGAACCATCAAGAGGGGTTTCTAACAACAAGCTATCCTTCTTACAGCTAACAGGTAATCGACAGTTCTCAAGCATACTATAGGCGATAAAAGAGTGTGTAGCACCCGGGTCAACCAGAACAGACATAAAGCAAGAAGAAGACATATCATAATGAAATAACTCCATCTGACCTGTCACTACTCGCGGGTTGACTACCGCCTCCGGCTGATTCATAGCATAGAATCGAGCCGTTGCTTGCTGTCCACGACCTCTGCTTCCTTGAGCAGACGATCCAGCCTGATACGCTTGACCGCGTCCTCGTCCTCTGCTACCACTGGGCTGTGGTCTCTCAGACCCCTGAAGGTTCTGTCTCGACTGCTGCGTCACCTCATCATCCTTGTAGGGACAACTTGACCTGATATGTCCTGTCTGACCACAGGCATAGCATGTCCTAACATCATCTCGAGGCCTGGATGGCCCTGTCACCGCCATAGAAGCCGAACTTGGTGCCTTAGAAGGTGAAGAAACATAACCTCTTCCTCTACTCATAGACCATTGAGATGGCCTACCAGAACCTCTCATCACTGCCGGTGCTGAAAACCTGGGCTTCTTGAAGCCACCAAACCTATGACTCTAGAACTAAGAAGGTCTTTTCTTAGCCATAGACTCTCTCTTCTCCCTAACAGAACGTTCGATCCTCCGAACAGATTCCACGAACGTAGCGAACCGTTCTCGATTCTCCAACGCAGAGACCGGTGTCGTCAGCTCAGCACTCAGACCCTTCTCGAAACGTATGATCCGTTCCTCGTCTGTCGTCGCCATGTGAGGACAAAACCTCAACAGATCCATAAACTTGGCTTCATACTCGGTGATGTTCATCGTTCCCTGTCGCAAACTCTCGAACTGACGGATCTTCTCATCCAGATACGTCTTGGGAAAGTATCTGGCGATGAACTCGCGTCGAAACACTTCCCAACAGATCACCTCACCAGGACGCTTCTCTTCCTCGATGGTCCACCAGTGACCAGCACTACCTTTCAGAAGGTAGACAGCATGCTTTACTTTGTCTACTTTGGGGATGTCGAGGATCTGGAAAGCCTTCTCAAGACTTGTCAGCCACAGATCTACATCCGTTGGATCAGCCGTTCTAGCATATTCTGAAGCTCCGACTCGGCGAAGCCGCTCAAAGGTCTTCCCAATACCTGATGCATCTCCATGGGGAACCTGTGCTCACGGAGGAGGCACTGGTAATCGCTCAACCATGAGATTCATCGTAGCCATTAACTGCCCCATAAGCTGTTGGTAGGCAGGGTGTTCAAGTATGGCTGGGTTAGGTTGGGGGACCTCAGGCACCCGATCTTCATGCGCCTGTCCTACTGCTCCATCAACAGATGCAGCCTCACTGTACTCAGCAGAGTGTTCTTCATGGTTTCCAGACATCTTGACTTTTCTTCTGCTGAGGGTAGAAGATATTGTAAGAAAACCGGGAAACACATAAGAACAGACTCAACCTAGTCCTAAATCCCTATAGACTCAGCGAACCTAAAGCTCTGATACCAAACTTGTGGCAACACATCCCATTATCACACAGATAACGAGGTGTTACGCGAAAACGTGCGGAAATCACCATAACCACATCTTATCAAAAACACGGGTTAATTAAAATTGATTGCGGAAAACTGATAAACTGAGAAACATATTACATTCCAGTCCATATCCTGCAAGAAAACATGTTATATATTCACACAAGCGTGGATACATGTCCACAGCTTAGAGCAACAGCTGTCCTGTCATAACCATGAGTTCACCACCTGTTCATACATATAAAGGCCCACATCCAGCCAACAACAAGATATACAAACAGCATCGGTCGTACATCGTAAAACAACGTCAAAACACCGCCAAGGACCTGAGAGTACAGGGATGACTCTAGACTCTATACCAAAACATCCAAAACAACATCATCTCCAAAGCTTGCCTTCTACTGATCTTCTTGCTGCTCGGCCGCAACTCCGCAACCACCACCACGACAAGCTCGACCACCTAAAAAGGGTGTAAACCAGCGGAGTGAGACAATTGAACATTGTCCCAGCGGGAGGCATAACTACACGACAAAACTACAAAACCTCAGATAAGATAAAACTTATCTCAACAGATTATTGATAAAGAATATAACAAGAACAGTTATAAGTAACAAGCCATCCTCAGACTTACCAGCTGTATCAAAAGGGCATATAACCACTATTTTTCCCAATGGAACATGATTGACAAGATAGATTATATGAGATTCACCACAAAAGGGTAATGCATAAACAACTAAGATATAATTAAAGTTAACTACACAAACAAGGCCTCAACCAATGTTTCGTATTTGTCTTATCAATACATACTAAACGGTTGTATTACGTTTTATCATGCCCTGAGGAAATGAACCGTACCGTTCAAATCCAACCTTCAGCTGCGAAGCCCATAGCCGGTGCCATACAAGGTCAATGGAAGAGCCGGACTCCACGACCTTCTCCGCCTCATGGTCAGTACATGAGTATAACATAAGCAGAACCGCAGTCTCATGCTGAAGTGGTCATAGCAACAGGGTTAGCTCTTCAGGCTACCCTCTGTCTAGCCCACCTCGGTACAGGTCACGACGCTAGTAAAACTGAGCCACGTGTCTAAACACCGTGCTCTGAGCCATGAACGCATTCATGCTCATTATATCATATACTTGGAGCCATGGGATATGTTCACCTCGCCCTTATCATAACTGGGCTATGTTCACCTCGCCCTTGAGTCTACAACCGCAGTTGCACTCTTACCTCCTCACTTTAGGCTAGGAGCAACCTCACATATTCAACAATATGTGCTCCGGGTTAACCCGCAGGAGAACCCGTTTCATCATCACCCTATCCTGACTGGTGATGAATCTATGGCCAGGGAAAACTACATGATAGATTCCACTGTGATTAATTTAGTATCTTTTAGATGGATTGCAAGATTCAACCAAGTTGTATAACATGCAAGATATAATAGAAAGGTAAACAACATAACTCAACATTATGCATTTCCTACAATTTACATCACACTGATCCATCACAAGGATCTCACACCACATGTTATCACTTGGCCTCTTGCCAACCATCTAGATTCATCTCGAGGATCATCACATATCATGGGATCTCAATCCCTCATTACATAATGCCATAGCCTCTCAAGGCTTTCATCATCATTATGGAACACCTTTCATAATACACCTGTCATCACAATATTCACATATAATCATTTCTCATAGCCTTTCATTTAGCTAGCATTACCTGCATGGTTAACATCATTCAATATCCATGTGAATAATCAAGAGACTTATATTATCAACATAAGATGACAATTAGGGTTAAGTACATTGCCAGCACATAATGGCAATAATAATCATATCCCTTCATCACATGTAAGCACATTATCAAAGAACCCTAATGCATGCTCAAGATCACATTTGTCATTAAAGAAGTAGAGTAGTTACATTCATATGCATGTGCTCGGCCATAAGAACATAAATGTCATTATTAAGCAATAAGGTATCATAAGAGTATCATGACAGACCGTGCCCTCACAAGAGGTATCAACAACCCTCACTAAAAGTTATCCCGGGCAGGACACACCCTTATCTAGCCCCTATCGGGCGTGCAACCCTAGCAGGCGTGCAGGGTGTCTGGGTGAGCAGGTTAATCGGGCGAGACAAGATGCTAACTGGGTGTGCACGGTGAAGCTGAGCATGCAAGGCAAACGAGCGAGCAAGGTAGAGCATAGGAAAGTAGTCCTGTCGGGCGACACGTGGAGAGGATGTCGGTGATTACTAGTATCGGGCGAGCCAGATAGAACCGGGTGAGCAAGTATCGGGCGACACAAGCTGGGGCCGGGCGAGCAGAGTACAGCCGCATAAGCAAGGCCTGTCGGGCGAGCCAAGGTTGTAAGGTGAGCAAAGGAGTATCGGGCAAGCAGAGCCAGGTGTGTTGAGTGACACGTGTGCAGGGCGAGCCAAAGCTGCTGGGTGAGAAGAGGGGTGTCGAGCGAGCCAAGACATGAGCGAGCAGGGCGCGTCAGGGGGAACCGGGTGAGCAGGCTTGTGGAGTGAGTAGAGCAGGGTGTATCGGGCGAGTGAGCACCGAACTTACTGGGCGAGCAACCCACCGGGCGAGCAGAAGGAAAACTTGACTCACTCAAACCGTGTAAGGTAAAACTAGGGCAAGGGCTGTCGGGCAGCACCTCCCCAAACCAATCTCGACCAAGGTGCATCTACTCAAGATCATCTAAACGAGCTCACCATCTTGCCCAAGGTGAGAGGAGAGTCTTGCTCAAGCCACTAAGTCATGAGCTCACCTCAATCGAGTAGGAAAGAGGGGTGTTGCTCATGGCATTAGGACCCAAGCTCACTCATCTAGACCAAGGGGAGAAAGGAGTGTTGCTCTCCTAAACCTTAACACACATGGATCGGCCAACATGCAAGATAGCTAAAGAACAACTCCAAACGGGCAAGGGCAAGATTAAAGCAGCATATATGAAAAGAGAGTAAAGTAGTTAGGGTTAGAGTCATGCAACCCGCCTTAGGCTCCAAGGAAGAAGATGCACTTGAGCTCCAAGGGTTGTCGACCACCAAAGCTCCTCCAAGAGGGGTGTTTCGACCTCCACTCCTTCAACTCCAAGGGTGTATCGGCCTCCAAGCTGCTCACACAAGGGTGTGTCGGCCACCTTAGCTCCTTCTTCAAGGGCGTGTCAGCCACCAAGCAAGGGGAAGAGAGGGTGTGTCGTGCACAAGGAGAAGAGGAATTAAAGGGACCTCAAGCTAAGGAAGGGACAACCTATATAGATGAGGAAGGAGGAGAAACCAAGGTGAACCCTTTCTAGGTGTCGTCCACCCAAGGGACACATGTCCACCAACTCAAGCCACCTCTCTTGCAAGCCATAAGACACTTGTCCAAAATGAGCACCATGTGCTCTCCAAACATGACCAAGATTGGACCAAGCATCATGGGCAACACAAGCCCACTCTAGGCCAACACAAGGCCCAAGCAAGCCCAAACAAGGGACTCCAAGGCCCAAACAAGCTCAACAAAAGTCCAAAGAACTCAAACAATAAGCTCAAGCCTTCCTCTCAACCCTAGAGGAAGCAAAGAGAGAGAAGAACACCTCTCAAGGTGACAAACTTGCTCACAAAACCCTAGTCTTGGTTTATTTGCAAGTAGCACCTCCATCTTTCAACAAAGCACAACCAAACCCTAATCACCACTAAAGGTGATTAGCAAGCATCAAACCATCAAGGTTAAGCAAAGCAAATAGGGTAAACCCTAAATGTAGATCAGGGTCCTTACACCCATGGGGTGAGACCCATATCTCAATGGGAGACAAAACTGACTGCCAACAATATTATTATCACAAATAAATCTTCATAAAAGAGAGAAAAAGAAACCTTTATTGAATTAAACATGTATAACTACTTTTTATATACATATTAGAGCAATCTCATCATTTAAGTAGTTTAGATATCTATGACTGAGAAATACATCATCTAATCACTTTTAGAAGAATATGAAGAACATGTATAACATTTATCAACTATGACATTCAGAAGCAATTGCAGCCTCGTTCAATGTTTCCATATTCGATCCTTAAACATATACGCTACATGACTGATTACATCTTTCAACAATCAATCATATTCCCTAAGGATATGAAGTAGACCGCTCATGCTCAAACCAACCCAAATTAGGTAGCATCAATGCCATACAAGGTCCATGGAAGAGCTAGATTTCGTGACCTCACCCCCTCGGTCAGTATGAGTGAACTAACGGTGACATAATGAGTCAAACTACAATTTAGCTCACCTAGTTATATAGGATTAACACTAGAGAGATACAACCCATACTTATTCCCTTATCAAGATATGACCCACAATCTATCATGATACCCTTACCAGGGTATGGTCCACAACCAAACTTGATTGTATATTGAGTCACGGCCTACAACCACACTCTCTTCAGGGTATGGCCCACAACCTATCATGTGAGTTAAGGATACAAGGAGATACCTCAACTTGCACCCCGCATATTCAACAATATGCGCTCCAAGTTTTCCACAAGAATTGCTTTTTTCACCATTCAACAAGTTCTGACACTGAATGGATCTATGGCCAGGGAAACTACATTTTTAGTTTCACTTGATAAGTTAAGTGCATTACAACATATTTTAGCATCAATCAAGTTACAAGCATGAATTATAGATAAATGCTAAAAAGAAAGGTGTAATACATTTTTCAAGGATTCTTTTATCAATTGGAACAAATCTTGTTACACCCATCCTGGGATATCAATACCTTAAACAAATTACTGAGAATCTCATCCCTTCAACATTTTCATTATCATGATCACATGTTTTGGGTATCAAACCCTCAGTTCATCATTGAAAAGTGTCACCTCTTACCAGCCAACAATCATCTCAAGCTCATCAGGGCCATATATATCATATTTATTTTACAAGTATTTTACATGGATCACACGGCCTATTTAATTTGTATCATGCTAAATCATCATAGCTCATACCTGGCTTTGCTCATCATCTCATAATACCTGCATGGTTAGGATTTCATGGAAAAGAAATATCAAGTAAATATCATCACCATGCTATAAAGAGAATCACTCAAATTGCAACCTTGTCATAATTAGGGTTAGGGTTTCCCCTTGTAGCTGATTAGGGTTTTCATGTTCATATTTAACAACCAAACCCTAAATTATATCATAAGAGCTTATATTATTGCAACAAGTATTCAAGCATACTTAATTACTCTCATCAATTGTCATCTATTGATTATCAACATGAAGTATTACCTTTCCCATATGAGTAGTATAAGTTTCTCTCTCATCCTTACTAGGATATTGATTTCAACATACTTATTACATTGGCTTGACCCTCTTTAGGGTTTATCAGCTTACACTTATCAAAGTGTATCCATCTCAATACTTCGTAGTGTATCAATTGATTATATTTATCATATGAGGACCTACACTCATCAAGGTGTATCAACCTACATACTAACCCTTGTTTCAACCTAGACACATTCACTTGTGTCAGCCTAGACACTATTACTTGTGTCGGCCTGGACAACCTCACTTGTGTCAGCCTAGACACTCTCACTTGTGTTGTCCTAGACACTCTCACTTGTGTGAGCCTAGAAATATCGCTTCTTTTGGCCTAGACACTCTCACTTGTGTCAACCTAGATACCATTATCACTTGGTGTCGCTCATGACACTATCACTTGTGTCGTCCATGGCATATCAAAGTGATATCGGTTTAGCGGTGCTTAGGGTAATATTGGTTTAGAGGTGCTTAAAGTGATATCAGTTTTGAGGTTCTTAAGGTGATATCGTCCTTGAGGTTCATCAAGTGATATCGGCCATGAATCATATCTTGGTGTATCACCTTCACCATACCTTGGTGCATCACCTTCTTCACTGTTTAGCATAATATTTTCACCTCACTTAAGCATAACATCTTGACCTCAATTTAGGGTATCGACCACCCTATCACTTTGTGTGTTGGACATAGTATACTCTGGGGTCTTTTCCACACTGTCATCTAGTGTATCGGCCATAGCACCATCTATTGTGTCGCCCTAGCTATCACCAAGTGATATCGGCCTCTACAGTTTTGATACATATCGGGTTAGCCATCATCAACACCCTTATATACTTTCACCTATCAAGGTATCAACCTCACCACTACTTGGTGTGTCGGCCATGATTTCAAGGATTGTGTCTCCCACATCTTCACATGGTGTGTCAGTCGTAGACTCAAAGAAGTGTGTCACCCTTCACATTGGTATTGGGTTAGAGGGGTCTCGGGTTGCTAGGGTTAGGGCATAATGGGTTAGCCCTTTTTACTTCATATCTTCACGCAACTTTCAAGATATTAGCCTACCCCCATACTTAGCATTAGGTAACATGCTATACAAGTATAAGGATGATATTCCTTCACATGTAGCAATTCGGTAACGGGTTAGGACCTCATGTATATCGGTTTCCCCTCACATAACCCAATATTGGGTTAGGGTTTCTTAAACCAATATCATTTTGTGCATGGGAGATTACATCATCTTCAAGCTTCAACCCTTCATGAACTGATACTCTAGTTAATGGAAAACCACCTCATATATCCATTAGATCTCATAGAATCATCATTCAATCAAGGAAAGTCAAAATTGAAAAGGAATCATCAAGAATTGCATGATTGAAGGTGAATAATAATAGAGTTGAGTTCAAGTTATATAACCCACCTCAAGATCACCAATAGAGCTTCAAGCTTCAAAGATCCACGTTCACAAGGTTGCAGATGACTTATCAAAAGTCCAAGTATTGATCACAACACTTCTATATGAAAGAAGATACCATAGTTAGGAACTTGGTGAAGGAGAAAAGAAAGAAAGGAACCATGACCCAAGAAGCATAGTCCACCCAAGGTTGAAGATGACCATGGCTTCACCTTAGGCTTGATGCTCGAACTCCTTCCTATTGCTCAAGATTCAATGGTTGTCCACTAAGAGAGGGATGATATGAGAGTCAAAAGGTTTCACTAGTAGGTGAAAAGAGAGGCTTATATAGTAGAGGTTCAAGAGAGAGGCTATATGTGAGGTGTCCTCACCATATGTAACTAGGTGGCATGTGTCCATGCATGGTGGAACCATGCAACCATAATTACATAGACATGTAAAAATCTTGTGGATAATTCAAGGATGAGATATCGGCCATGGGGTAGCTTGCTTGACAAGATATCACAACCCAATATCACTTTACATGTAAACTGATACATTTTTTGCAAAAACATCTAAACTGATAGGCTTCACCTACTCGAGGTACTTAGCCCAATATAAATACTTACAAGAGGTTGCTAAACTGATATGGGACCTCCTCTATGGCTTCCAGGATGATAGGCAGTTCCATATACTCTTTATAACTCGATAAGACCCCATCTAGGGTTCAAGACACTCAATCACTCTTCGACTTTTTCACCACCAAGAGTGCTATTATTTAAGCAAGACTCAAACAAGGAACCCCCTCCTTTATCTCTACTCTAGATGTTTCTAAGAGAGATAAGGGACACTTTAGAGGTGATACTTTGCATGTGAACCTCTTACTTTGTGTAAATTGCACTTTACATCAAAACTTAGCACATAAAGCACAAACATCATCCATATAGGCTTAAATTGAAACTTAAGCTCTCCACAAGGTTCCCCATAGCATCATCCTCTCCTTAAGATGATAAAGCACTAAGGGCACACTCAACATGTGACATATTGCAAGATAACCCCTTATCTTGGGTAAATTGCACTCTGGTCCAAAATAAGTAAACATTGCTCAAACATTATTCAAACGGGGCCAAAGTTGAAACATAGGCATTTCACATGTTAGTAAAAAACCTAAAAGGATTATATTGAAGTTAAAAACAACTTACTTTAGAAAACAAATAGGGTTATCCCAAACCCCAGGTCAGGGGTGTTATAGGGATGGTAAGGTGTACCTACACAAGGCGAGGCCCCTTACTTTTTCAACAGAGCACCAAATTAGTGGTTTGCGAAGTGTGAACCCCCATCACCATTATCATCCTTGGCACTCCAAGTCTGTAAAATGTGATATCCTTCGCAATCCTACATACAACACATGCATCATTGGTCTGGGTGGGTATTGCCTCAACCCATTTGAACACATAGTACATAGATATAAAATATGAAGATTGAAATTTGAAGACCCAAATGTCTACATGAATTCAATTCCCCACGACTGAAAAAATTTGACTTTCTAAACAACAATTAAGGGTATTTCATGTCTTTTAGATATATTTCCAATTCATTGGCATGCATCATACATCTTCACGTAGTTGTAAGCATCCTTGAATAAGGATGGCCACTAGAACGTATTGGTATGTATGACCAGAGAGCCAATTACATGATGATTGAATGAGGCATTAGATACTCAATTTGATAAATCATAAAGGTGATCCCATCTATAATGTTTGTCTCAGTCTTGAGATGATGACACAAACATAAGTAGATGTCTAGAAAATGATGACACTCGATGTCATATGTCATCAAGTATGTGACTTAGAGGATGAGATTATACGAATGATAAGAGATCATACATTCTTGTTATGTGCCTAGTCGGTTATTACTGTGGAAGAAAAATAGGCAAAAATAATACATAAGACTAGAGTGTGTGTTGACTGATGATAGAGTCTCATGAGTCAGATTTCAAGCTTGCCTAGTGGGGTGCCATCTACTGAGACGGTCCATAGTTTAGACATCTCTTTTTATGCATAGTCTTGTTACCAGTGTATATTAGATGAGTTGTAGTTTTCCTTTTTCAAGGACTATGTATGAATCAATTTTACTCAATGCAAAGTGTTTCATTTGATTTAATTGCCATGATTATCATGCTTGTGACACTCCTAAATGAAAGAAAAAAATCTTCCGCTCATGTATTATAAAACTCTGGGTGTTACAAATTGGGTAGAAATTAATCAACCAAACGTAGGTTACACTAAAGAGTGGTGCGCCGTCTATCTCTTGGAAGTGTGATGGTAGACATATAGGTTCTGCTAAATCGGGATGCACATTTTATTGTGTTGGCTTTTGGGTCAGGCTTGAATGGTGATTCTTAGAGAGTCTAGGCCCAGAGGCATGCAGATGATCATGACAAGGAGTTGCACATGATGTAATTGACATGATTGGCTACCTTGATAATTGGTTGTGGACGCTGGTGTAAGCCAGGAAACAGTTGAATTGTTTTGAATCTTGTCTCACTAGAATATTGTACGCTGAAATATTCTAAATTGATATTAAGGGATATTAATTTGAACAAAATATTTGGAGCGGTAATTAATTTAAAACCTCACAGCCGCGTTGCAATTAAATTTTAGTTGTCCACCGTCTGGCGCCTCCCAGACGCTCGCACTCTCCCCAATAGGTTCGATTCTCTCCATGCTATAAGCCTCCTATTGCGCTTGAACCTATCTTCTGATGAGCCTCACGAGTTGAGTGGGCCGGGTGATCTCTCCCTTGAAAACTTGCTTGTTCCTACTTAGCCAAATCTTCCATGCAGTCATACAGAAGAAAACTGACTCTTCATTGTTGCTTTTCATCTGGCCAGTAACCCAATTCTTCACACTAGCACTGTTGTTGAAAGGCATATTGCTTTGGCTCCCCATTCGTAGTGATAGCCAAACCTCTTTGGCATACTTGCAGTCCCGAACGGCGTGTAAAATTGTTTCATCTTCTTCATCGCACCTAGGACAATTCCCATCCCCCTTTGAGTCCTCCTAATATTCATGAGCAATGCTTCGTGAACCAACAGCCAGGTGAACACCTGAATTTGGGCAGCCATCCTTGTTTCCCAAATCTTTCACCAGTCACCTGGTGAAGGTATGCCCCTGCCTTGTCTGAGGATATGGTATGCAGATTTGGTTGAATATCAACCATCTTGTGTGTGCGTCCATACCCTTATGTCCTCTCCATCTTCCATGTAAGGGGTGTGTAGCTTAAGGATGTCTTCTGTTGTGCTTTGGGGCAACCATTCCTGAAGAAAATCCTCATCCCAGTCTCCCTACAGGTTAACAAGGGACTCCACTTTTAGGTCGAGAAGCTCAGGTGGGATCAGTTTTCGTGCTACGTCTTTTAGAATATGACCATCTCTCCACCATCTATCAGTCCAATAATTGACATTCCTACCATCCATGGGGATTAGGTAAGTGTTGGCCTCAATGAAATCTCTCCCAGCGATGGCAGCAGAACCTGCCCTTGACAAATTATGTTTCCATCCACTATTGTCATTGTTGAGCCTTTCTCTAATAAAAGAGCACCAGGGGTTATCACGGTTTGTGGTAACCTCCCAAGTATACTCGTAAATCAAGGCACAATTCCATTCTCACATTCTCTTCAACCCCAGACCTCCCTCCTTCTTAGAACAACAGACTTTATCCCATGCCACAAGAGTCATTGGGTGAGTCTTGTAAACTCCCCCCAGATGAACTGTCTAATGACACTGTCGATCCTATCACATAGCTAGACAGGAAGCAGTGCCGATTGCATCACGTATGTGAGTAGAGCATATAGGAATGCCTTGGTGAGACATATTCTTCCTGCTAGTGATAATCTCCTCACAGCCCAAGTGTTCACTCTACCATTGATTTTCTCCAGTATGTTGATGTACGTCGTCTTACTGACTCTATTGTGAAGAATGGGCACCCCCAAGTACCTACCAAGATCCTCGGTCATCTGGTACCTGTTGGCTTGTTTGATAATCCTTCTTAGGTTCCTCTCCATGCTTTTAGAGAAAAAGAGTCTTGTTTTACTCATGGACACCGCCTGGCCCGATGCTCTTTTGAATCATTTGAAGGTATTCATAATAACCCTCATTTGATTACAGCTTGCTTGGGTGAAGATGATTATGTCATCGGTGAAGCACACGTGTGAAATTCTGGGTCCTTTCCTGCCCACTTTCACAGGCTTCTAGTTGCCTATGTTTACCTCATCCTCGATGAGCTGACTTAATCTCTCTAAGCAAACCACAAATAAGTATGGTGATAGTGGGTCGCCTTGTCGGAGGCCCCTACTCGCTTTGATCAGTCTTGACATCATCCCGTTCCAACATATTGCAGTGTCTCCTCCAGTAATGGAGGCCATACTGTATTTTTGAATATTTTTCGGTAGCCCAACATGGTTTAAGGTGTCTTCAATGAAATCCCATGACATTTGGTCATAGGCCTTTGTTAGACCCACCTTGATCTCCATCGTCTTGGCTCCTTTTCTACGTTTCACAGTATGGAATACTTCTTGGACCAGTACAATGTTATCAGTTATGCGACATCCTGGCACAAAGTTGCTCTAATTCATGGATATCCACTTGGGCATCATCAGTTTTAATATTTCAACCACTAGCTTGGATGCAATTTTGAGTACCACATTGTTCAGGGATATAGGTCTGAGGTTTTCACATTTCTCCAACTGGGCAATTTTAGGTATAAGAACTATCGTGGAGTCACAAACGTCGTTTAGAAGAGTGCCTATATTGAGCCCATTCTTCACTGTCTTGCTCACGCTCGAGCCCACTACTACCTAGTTCTTTTGGATAAAGTGTGCACTAACGTCGTCTGGTCCTGGCGCTTTCACCAGGTCCAGCGACATTACTACATCAAGTATTTCTTCCTCCTTTAGAATGGTTGTGATAGCTGTCATCTGGGCATTGCTCATCGTCGCATACCAGCCTGGTATATCAGAATTGGCTGCTAACATGCATCCTTCAGGTGCTGTGAGAATTCCTTCAAAATGACTTGTAACTAGTTCCATTAGTGCCCCATCCTCTTCTACCCATGCACCATTCTGGTCCTTTAGCTTAGTAATCATATTTCTTTGTCTCCTTTGGTTTAAAAAGTTATGATTGAATCTGGAGTTGTTTTCCCCATTCCTTATCCAATTGATGTGACTCATGTGAACTAAGTCAATCTCCTCGACTCTAAGTACATCATCCAATTCTATCATGAAGTCTGAGCAAAGAACGTCTAAGATATTGTTATGTTGGATGGCCAATTCTGCCTGTAAAGTCCTGATATTGTTTATCAGTCTATCTTTGTGTTTCCTCCTGTCTTTAGCATGCTCCTTAGCCCACTTTGAGATATGGCCACACGCACTTCTCAACACATCCATGAACTCTATGTCCCTACCCCACACACTATTCAACATAGGGTGGAACTGAGGACACTTCTGCCACCATGCTTTGGTGAGGAACATGCTGGGTGTATTAGTCCTTCATTGAAATCTTATCATAATGGGGCTATGATCAGATCCTGGCCTAGGTAAATGCTAGACTACCGCAGTCGGGTAGTTGTTGATGAAATTCGAGTTTGTGACCGCTCTGTCTAGTTGTTCATGTAGGAGGCCATGATGATACATGAACTTAGAGCCAGAGAAACCCAAATCACTCAAATCGACCTCCATCAGCGTATTGTAGAAGATGTTTGCTTCTGCTTGGTTGAAACTCATATTGCCTCTCTTCTCACTGGGGTTGGCAATGGTATTAAAGTCTCCTACCATGATCCAAGGAGATTTGAAGTGTTCCCCCATTTGCACTATGTGCTTCCACAGAAGCCTTCATGTGCATATCTGAGGACTTGCATATATAAAAGTGATGTAGCATTCATTATTTACCTTGCAAGAAATGAACTGTCTATGGCTTCTAATGATTTCTACTTTGCACTGAGCTGCATCCCAGAAGACCCAAATTCCTCCTGCAAAACCCCTTGCTTCCACCCAGTAAGATTTGGGGAAACCTAGCTTTCATATTGTGCTGCTTGCCTTGTCCGTGCTGATTCTAGGCTCCAACACAGTTACAATTTTTGGATTTATTTATGCCACACCTAGAAATGGAAATTTTATAATTTTATGATTTCATCTAGTTGATTTTCATGTCTGCAATGTATATTCAACTTTTACCGTGCTATCATGTCTCATATTATGGTAATTACCTAATATAAGGGTATATCAATAATTGTCAGTGAAATTTTGTTAATAAATCGGTAAACAGTATGATCTTAGACAGTTCATAATAATTATTCCACAAATAAGAAGATGAAATAGAATATATGTTTTTGAATTTTGAGATTTTTTCCACCTAATGGTATTGGTTTTTTTGCATAATTCTGATATAATATGTATGTGATTTAATGAATTTTCCCAATCCGCCATCTCCATCCCTTGTTTCCCTTTACCGAAGTCACAAAGGACCACTCTAGTACACCATCTGCTGACTGGCTATCCGCTAGTTGTCTTGGTAGTGTCTATGAACACATGGTTGCACTAGACTTTCTCGAACTGGAGCTAAAGATGAATGTGCATCTATCCCAAGACAAGGTGAATGCATGGATTGGATCTCTTTTCTATCGATTCAATTCACAGGTCGGAAGCCATATCACGGTAAGCTTCAAGGGTGGATCAGAAGGAAGTGGCAACCTAGTGGCACCTTTGAGGTGGAAGAATAAGAGAAGGAAGGATATATTGTATCACTCCCATATTCCAAAGAATGGAATTGAGTTCTAAACGAGGCTCCTTCATCCATTGATGGAAAATTGGTGGTCGTCCAATCTTAGGAGCTAGGTTTGAAGCTTGCTCCCTTATCGTTTCTCTCTACTCTAACTTGGGTGAAGGTAGAGAATCCAGTGACTCCATGGAATGTTGATAGATTACCTCAGATAGCAAGCGTCTTAGGTAGACCCCTTGATTTTGAGGAGGAATCCCTTAGGGTGGTTGCTTGAAGGATGTTAAAGTCTGTGTGGAGATATTGTCTACCGCAAGATTCCCCAAAGATACTATGGTGGAAGTTCATGGGGTTTCTAAACACTTGAAGGTTGACTTCATCGCTAAGCCATTTCTATGTTTAGGATGCAAGCATTTTAGGTACATATTGGGTTCATGTCCTTTAGATATTAGGAAGGGGTCCTCTCTAAAATGATCTTCAAATCCGTTGCGGTAAGCCAACTTCTCGACGCTTTTCCAAGGATAAGCTTGGGTTGGTATATTCTGGTGATCAAAGTGGTGAGGAGACTGATGTAGGTGACAAGGTCGTGGAGGTGCATGGCTCTTATTCATCTATGATTACCAATGGGAAAAATTGAAGGAGGAGAGACAAATTCACACCCTTAAGGTGGTGTCGTGATTCATAGTTTTGTAGGATGTGAGATATCTCAGATGGAAGCAACCTCCATGATGGAACCAGACATGGGTAACAACCTTCTTTCAATGGACTTAGGGTGTGGCGACACATCCCGCTATCACACAGACAATGAGGTGCCACGTGAAAACGTGCGGAAAACACCATAAACCACTTATTACCAAAAACCTTGGTTAATTAAAACCGATTACGGAAAGCAGATAAACCAAGAAACTATTACATTCAGATCCTCAGCCTGTAAGAAAATAGGTTATGTAAACATTTACAAGTCTTGATACGTGTCCACAGCTTAACGGATCAGCTGTCTTGTCATCACATGAGTTCATCACATGTTTATTTACATAACGGGCCACATCCGTCCAACGGCGGGATATACAAAGCTTTATCATAAAATAACGTCAAAATACCTCCAAGTACCTGAGAGTACAGGGATGACTCTAAGACTCTACTACAAAACAACCAAAATAGCAGCATATCCATCTCTTGCCTTCTACTGCTCCTCTTCTTGCTGCTCGGCCGCAACCCCGTGACCACCACCACGTCTAGTGCGAACACCTAAAAAGGTTGCAAACCAACGGGGTGAGACACACAGTCCAGCGAGAAACATAACTCCCCGCCAGAACCATAAAACCTCAGAAAGGTTAGAGCAGCAACAACAGACAACTGATAAAACGTACAGCAAGAGCAGTCTATAAAGCAAGACTGCTATTACCATTGAGCTTAACATGGTGTATGGAAGACATATAACCATGTATTTTGTGATAAAGTGAGTTTTCTAATTCTTTTATACTTTGTTCCTTTAATCTTCAGTATATCTCAAAACCCTAATTCTCCTAAAAATTAGTTGGTCATTCAAAGATTGGAATTTCAAGCCCAAACTTTACCAACATGTGGGGTATGCTATGGTGAAGATATGGTCCAAATTTCATGTCATTTGGACATTCCTAGCTCCCTCTACGATTCTTACAAGTTCTATTAATGTTTGATCAAATTTTTGTCACGATTCAAATCATTTAACCTATGATTTCATTTTGTTTTCTTTGTCACGTGGTGCTGACGTCATCAATCCGTGGACCTTCACCCGCGAGCTATCCACGACCGTAGGATGGGGCGCCCAAGGATCGGACGGCCGTGGGATCATCCCCAACCTCCGGTCAACCCGCGAGAACGTGGCTGCAGCCACCTCGCGCAAGGGGCAACCCACTCCCCGCCACTCCGCGCTACCTCGCGCCAAACCAACCGTGGCATTGCCTCCACCTCACCTCCACGAACCCAGTGACCTCTCGCACGACCCCCAAAAGCGAGCACAACCCCGCACACGACCTCACCGGTGAGACCCCTTCTCCAACCACCGCGGAGCCCATTTGGGCGTTTACGATTCACGCACCCCCACCTCTATTTAAGCACTCCATATCCTTCCCCGACCTCTCTTTGACGTCCCTCGAAGCCCAATTCGCCTGGAGCGAGTGCTCCTTGCCCCGAGCTCTGTACTCCTTCTTCTAGCTCTGTCCGCCGTCGTCGAGCAGCTGGGCGGGCTGCTCCTGACCTCCTCTCTCACCGCCAACTAATCCTCAAGCTCCGCAAAGCTCCGCTCCATCCAACCGGCACCTCGCAGCCGAGTTTCCTCACCTACTGCTCCCCCTTCGATCCTCTTCCGCCGCAAGCTATGAAGCTCGCTGGTCTCCTAGCCGACCCGGTGATCCCAGGGGAGCCACGACCCGAGGACCGGCCGTCCAGCTGCGGGGAGCTCCCACGAAGCTAGTCCAATCTTCACCCGTACGCGAGGAAGTCCAAGGCTCCTGAGAGAGCTCGCCGGAGATCTCACCGTCAACCTGTAAGCAGTCTGAACCTTGCTGTTTGCGCGTGAGATCTTGGCCGTTGGATCTGATCATCCAACGGTCCACGCCCTCCCTAATTTTTCTTTTATAAAAACTGAATTTCAGTTTATGAGTTAATATTGGGAAATTCATAAAAATTAGTAGGAGTGTCAGAAAAATATGAATAAGTACTCTATTTTGATCAGAAAAATACGAGGATCACGATTTTGACATTTGTTGACCCTAAATATGACTCGAGTAAATTCTCATGTTTAAATATGTTCATATATTGATTAATTAATTAGAAAATACTCAAATCTGTTTAAATCACCAAAAACCTGTGATAATCATCTTTTTGCATCCTTATCATCATGGATTGATCAGATCATTTTATTATGGCGCAATTATCAATAAAACCTATTTATTCCCCTTTTCCCTATTTTGACCTACCAATATGTGCATAATTAATTAATATGATCTCTAGACCATGATTCTGACTTTGTGATCCTACTCTGATGTGACAATAATAATCTTGGACTCAACTCCATACTCTAAGACCCATACTCTAATCTCATGACTCCAAATCTTTAAAAGGCCTTTTTATATACTCTTTAGAATATGTGTAATTCAAACAATATATCTAATAAGTACCAAATCTCCAATAATTTCAGGAAATCGAAGGTACCAGTGAGGAGCATCTCTGGACTCCCCACTTCTGAGTAGAAGGTACGCCATTACCTCTTGTTGGCCTACTATACTTAATGCTAGAGATATATGAATATGTAGTACACTTGGCATAAGATATTGAATGAAACGAATGTCTAGTATGATGCTTGAATGAATTGTTAACTGTATGATTTTAATGTTTCATTGTCCCTTTTTCTATATGTATACCTTGAACACCTGCAAACATAATATAGATGTTCCGTCATAAGATAGCTCATAAACCACTAGGTGGTAGAGCGCATGCATAATGATCACAAACCACTTGGTGGTAGATCCTATGATGTTGTATAATGATCACAAACTCCTAGGGAGTAGATCATGAGGCCTGAAGACGTCAAAGCCACTAGGTGGCAGACGCACGAGATGTATGATGGAAAAATATGCTTAAAAGATACATGTTCACTTTTGTTAATAATTTCTTGCTTAATATGGATATATTGTTGTAATTGCTTATTACTGCCAAGTTTACTTTTATCCTTATTGCCAAGTATGAAAGAGGTAAATCAAATGACGCGTAGGCGTACTCAGTACAATATATTTATATATTGTGCTGACGCGTACCAATTGTATATGTTTTATAGGTACCTTCTGCTTATGATGCTTATGATGAAAGGAAGATGATGTTGCTACTCTATATGCCGGCTCACAAAAATCAGATCTATCATGGGGATGCTAAAGCTAAATGGGACTCTTAGATTATGTTTCTTTTTCTTCTGTATTAGTTTCTCATGTTTTAAGTTTCTCCGGTAGAACTCCTATGCCTTCGGGCCCCTATGTAATGAACATTTTGGTTTATGTATGGAAGCTTTTTATTCGGTGCATTTATATATTCGTGTGTTTGATCCACTTAGGGACGGGCAACTTTAACTCTATTGTACCCCTTATGTTGGCGCCTGAGGTGTACAGTGGAGTTAGGTTGTTAACCCGTGACAGATGGTATCAGAGCGGTCACATGAATCAATATAGATGTATCAAATGATTAGTAACCTTACCTAGACCTAGGGTAACCCACATTTAGCAGTAAATTGCCGAGGTGTCTAGAAGGGTACCTTGCGGAAGGTTCTGACATAATACTCTCCCCATCCGTTTTCACGGTGCGAGGGTTCCCGTCGCAAGCTATCTGCCTGGCTAACGCAATTATTGTTAAAGTGGGCACCCTTACCTTAGAAAAAATCCTTCCTCTCATCTTTTCTCAATTAAGGACTACTCCCAACCAACCTATTTAGTGAATAATATACACTAGATTTCTCATCTACTTCCTCTCTCATGACCATGATCGATGATATACTCTCTCTATCATGTGGGTAGATTAGGAAAATGGGAACAACTAAAAGACATGAAAAATTGGAAAAATACATGCCATGATTGCTAAATCTTTAACACTTGTTTTATGATCTATCTCAAATAAATCTCTAAACTGCCTTTCATACAAACTTGCAGATGCCTCCAAAAACTAGGTCCAAGAGAACAAGGTCTAGTGATGACTCTGGTGATGAATCTCAATCACGCCCTAATAAGACCAAGGCTGTAGGCAATTGGGAAGAACAAAAGAAGGTGATGTTGGAATGCATGCATGCCCTAGCCCTAAAAGAAACCAGCAATAGTGCCTCATCCTCTAGGACCAACCATGAAACCACCATTAGTGACTTCCTTAAACTCAAACCCGAATCCTTTCATGGAGAAGACTTAGGTGAAGTTCTAGATAAAGCTGATGCATGGATCATATCTGTTGAAAATGCCTTTAGAGCCCTTAAGTGTCCTGAGGAAGATAAGGTCACCTTTGCTACCTACCAACTTAGGGGGTCCGTGAAGTTGTGGTGGGAAAATTATTACCATACACGAGAACTTCCAGATGCCCCCATAGGTTGGGAGGAGTTTAAGGGGATCTTTACCAACCGTTTCATGCCCAAATCAGCTAGGAAGGAGAAGAAGAAACAGTTCAATAACCTCACCCAAGGAAACCTATCTGTTGCTGACTATGTTAGGGCCTTTAGACTCCTAGAGCGTCATGCTCGCAACCTTCATGAAGATGAAAAGATTGAACACTTCATAGATGGCCTTAACCAAGAAATCAAAGTTCACCTTTGCACCTCCACCCATCCTACCTTTGAAGCTGCCATCAACAATGCCCTTACCCAAGAGAGAACCTTAGGAAAAAGCAAAGCACCAAGCTTGAGATACCTGGGTCTAACCGATGCATGCATCACCAAGGGTAAGGAGAAGGAGCATGATAAGAAGAAGCCTAACAGCCATGGCATGGGCAGAGGAGGAGGAAATCACCATAGAGGTCAATCATACCGAGGAGGACTAAACCGAGGAGGCCGAGGCCGAGATGGACCACACCGAGGACAGTCATCAGGTCCTAACATGTGCAAAAACTGTGGAAGCAGACATTCAGGGAGGTGCAAGTTTGAGAAACCTGTATGTTACTACTGCAAGAATGAAGGGCATATGAGGTACAATTGCCCAAGTCTGGTCCAGGGGGCACCTCAGAATCGTCCTGCCCCATTACCTCAGCCTGGAGCTCCACCTTCTCAACCAGCTGTCCCGATAGCTCAGGCTCAGCCAGAACATCGTCAGGGCCGAGTCTTTGCAATTGATGCAGAGGAAGCTAAAGCCAATGATAACAGTCTGATTGAAGGTAACAATGTTAATAATTCTTTTGTGATAAATCCTTGGAAACCATAATCTCATATAAAATCATAATGTAGGTATGATATGTCTCCAAGATCATCTTGTTGTGGCCCTATTCGATTCAGGATCAACACATACTTTCACATCTAGAAATCTTGCTTCCATGCTCAAGTTCGAGATTAATGATCTAGGTTATATCTTGGATGTGACAACTCCCAGTGGCAAAATTTATACTTCTCTTCAGAAAACCAAAACCTTGCCTTTTTCTTTTGGTGGTCATAAATTTCAATCTGCTTTTATCCTTCTTGATATGGAAGATTTTGATCTAATTTTGGGGATGGATTGGCTCTTTTCCAACTTTGTTATGCTTGATTGCCGAGGCAAGAAAGTAATCTTTTGTGCACCCAATTCTAAACCTTTGACTATTTCCGGGAGAAAAGAAAGACACCGAAATATGATTATTTCTTCTCTTAAAGCCGAAACTTTGATAGCCAAGGGATGTAGAGCCTATCTTGCTGTTGTATCCATGCCTGATCCTAAGGTGAGACCTATAGAGAGCTTGGATGTGGTGAGAGACTACCCGGACGTTTTTCCTGAGGAGCTTCCAGGGCTGCCTCCAGATCGTGAGATTGAGTTCTCAATTGAGTTAGCACCGGGCACCGCACCAGTCTCTAAGGCACCTTATAGGATGGCACCTGCCGAGCTTGCAGAGCTCAAGAAACAACTAGAGGAACTTCTTGATAAAGGCTTCATCCGTCCTAGTACTTCTCCTTGGGGTGCTCCTGTTCTTTTTGTCAAAAAGAAAGATGGGTCAATGCGAATGTGTATTGATTATCGCATGATCAACCAAGCCACCATTAAAAATAAATATCCTCTTCCAAGAATTGATGACTTGTTTGACCAGCTTCGTACTGCCACTGTGTTCTCCAAGATTGACCTTAGATCAGGTTATCATCAATTACGAGTAAAAGATTGTGATATTCCAAAGACAGCTTTCAGAACTAGATATGGACATTATGAATTCATGGTGATGCCATTTGGCTTGACTAATGCTCCTGGAGTGTTTATGAATCTGATGAACACTGTCTTCCAGCCATTCCTTGACAGCTTTGTGGTGGTTTTCATTGATGACATTCTTATATATTCAATTTTTGTTGATCAACATCGTGAACATCTCCAGAAAGTCATTGATGTTTTGAGAGCCCAGAAATTGTATGCTAAATTATCTAAATGTGAGTTTTGGATTGACCAAGTCATGTTTCTTGGCCATGTCATTTCGGGTGGGAAAATTTCTTTTGACCCTGCCAAAGTTCTAGCTGTCCTTGATTGGAAAGCCCCTACCAATGCTTCTGAAATTCGTAGCTTTCTTGGCCTAGCTGGCTATTACCTTCGCTTCATCCTTAATTTCAGTAAAATAGCCCTACCCATGACTAAGCTTACCAGAAAAGATGCAAAATTCGTTTGGACTTCTGAGTGTGAAGCTAGTTTCCAAGAATTGAAATCTCTCGACTTCTGCTCCTGTTTTGACCCTACCTTCTGGGAATGATGGCTTTGTAATTTATTCTGATGCTTCTAAAATGGGTCTGGGTTGTGTCCTCATGCAAGACGGTAAAGTTGTTGCCTATGCCTCTAGACAGTTGAAACCTAATGAGGTCAATTATCCAACTCACGATTTGGAATTAGCTGCCATTGTCTATGCCCTCAAAATCTGGAGACATTATCTGTATGGTGCTACTTTTGATATATTCACAGACCACAAAAGTCTCAAATACCTCTTGACTCAGAAAGATCTCAATCTTCGACAGAGGAGATGGTTGGAGTATCTTAAAGATTATGATTTCACTATTGCATATCATCCAGGCAAAGCCAATGTAGTAGCTGATGCCCTTAGTCGTAAGAAGTCGTTTTGTGCATCAATGCATCTGGAACCTTCATCTTCTGGGTCATCTCAAGCAGAATCTAGCTCTATTATTTTGGCGAATATCAATATTATTCCTAGTCTTCTTTCTGAACTCCTGATATCTCAAAAGAACAGCCCTAGTTTGGAGGAGATGACAGCTCTTGTGGCAAAGCCCCAGACACATCTATCTGTTGGTATGGACGGTGGACTAAGGTACAAGCATAGGATGTGGGTACCTGAAGAGTCAGAGATTAGGAAGCGTATCCTGCAAGAGGCACATGGGTCTAAGTATTCCATACATCCTGGATCTACTAAGATGTATAAGGACCTGCAGAGACACTTTTGGTGGAGGGGTATGAAGAATGATATTGCTGAGTTTATCTCTAAGTGTCTCACTTGCCAGCAGATTAAGGCCGAGCACCAACATCCCGGTGGTCTATTGCAACCCTTACCAATTCCTGAATGGAAATGGGAAAATATCACCATGGATTTCGTGGTGGGACTACCCAGGACCAGGAAGGGTCATGATGCGGTTTGGGTCATAGTAGACCGGTTGACCAAGTCTGCACATTTCTTACCTATGCGGACTACGAACAAGGTTCCTGAGCTTGCCGAGTTGTATATAAAGGAGATTGTACGGTTGCATGGAGTGCCAGTTTCTATCATTTCAGATCGAGATCCAAAGTTCACATCACACTTATGGAAGCAGGTGCAGAATGAGTTGGGTACACAGTTGAACTTCAGCACAGCATATCATCCCCAAACTGATGGCCAGTCAGAACGTACTATCCAAATCTTAGAAGATCTTCTCAGAGCATGTGTCTTAGATTGGGGAGGATCTTGGGATTACTACCTTCCATTAGCAGAATTCGCTTACAATAATAGCTATCAATCTAGTATTGACATGCCACCCTATGAAGCTCTCTATGGTAGGCCATGTAGATCCCCTCTCCATTGGGATGAAGTTGGGGAAAGGAAGATGCTAAAGTCCGAGGAGTTACAATTATATGCTGATAAGGTGTCTTTGATCAAGCAGAGGTTGAAACGGGCCCAGGATCGTCAGAAGTCGTATGCAGATGCGCACAGGTCAGACAGACAGTTTAAGGATGGCGACTATGTATTCTTGAAGATCAGACCTATCCGTGCCATAGCCAAGAACAAGGGGAAACTTAGTCCGAGATATGTGGGTCCTTTTGAAGTTCTGGAGCGCATTGGCGAATGTGCTTATCGACTTGCTCTTCCTCCGCAGTACAGCATGATGCATAATGTCTTTCATGTATCCAACTTGAAACAGTATGTGAAGGATGATAGTCATGTGCTGAATCATGAGCCTCTTGAGTTACGGGAGAATCTCTCTTATCCAGAACAACCTACAAAGATTCTCGACTCCAGGGTAAGGGAGCTCAGGAACAAGCAGATCCCGATGGTGAAGGTACAGTGGAACCATCACGGTGCAGAAGATGCCACCTGGGAGCTACGAGCAGACATGGAGCGACGTTTTCCTCACCTCTTTCATCCAGTTTAAATTTGAGGACAAAATTTCTTCTAAGGTGAGTAGGATGTGATAAAGTGAGTTTTCTAATTCTTTTATACTTTGTTCCTTTAATCTTCAGTATATCTCAAAACCCTAATTCTCCTAAAAATTAGTTGGTCATTCAAAGATTGGAATTTCAAGCCCAAACTTTACCAACATGTGGGGTATGCTATGGTGAAGATATGGTCCAAATTTCATGTCATTTGGACATTCCTAGCTCCCTCTACGATTTTTACAAGTTCTATTAATGTTTGATCAAATTTTTGTCACGATTCAAATCATTTAACCTATGATTTCATTTTGTTTTCTTTGTCACGCGGTGCTGACGTCAGCAATCCGCGGACCTTCACCCGTGAGCTATCCACGACCGTAGGATGGGGCGCCCAAGGATCGGACGGCCGTGGGATCATCCCCAACCTCCGGTCAACCCGCGAGAACGTGGCTGCAGCCACCTCGCGCAAGGGGCAACCCACTCCCCGCCACTCCGCGCTACCTCGCGCCAAACCAACCGTGGCATTGCCTCCACCTCACCTCCACGAACCCAGTGACCTCTCGCACGACCCCCAAAAGCGAGCACAACCCCGCACACGACCTCGCCGGTGAGACCCCTTCTCCAACCACCGCGGAGCCCATTTGGGCGTTTACGATTCACGCACCCCCACCTCTATTTAAGCACTCCATATCCTTCCCCGACCTCTCTTTGACGTCCCTCGAAGCCCAATTCGCCTGGAGCGAGTGCTCCTTGCCCCGAGCTCTGTACTCCTTCTTCTAGCTCTGTCCGCCGTCGTCGAGCAGCTGGGCGGGCTGCTCCTGACCTCCTCTCTCACCGCCAACTAATCCTCAAGCTCCGCAAAGCTCCGCTCCATCCAACCGGCACCTCGCAGCCGAGTTTCCTCACCTACTGCTCCCCCTTCGATCCTCTTCCGCCGCAAGTTGTGAAGCTCGCCGGTCTCCTAGCCGACCCGGCGATCCCAGGGGAGCCACGACCCGAGGACCGGCCGTCCAGCTGCGGGGAGCTCCCACGAAGCTAGTCCAATCTTCACCCGTACGCGAGGAAGTCCAAGGCTCCTGAGAGAGCTCGCCGGAGATCTCGCCGTCAACCTGTAAGCAGTCTGAACCTTGCTGTTTGCGCGTGAGATCTTGGCCGTTGGATCTGATCATCCAACGGTCCACGCCCTCCCTAATTTTTCTTTTATAAAAACCGAATTTCAGTTTATGAGTTAATATTGGGAAATTCATAAAAATTAGTAGGAGTGTCAGAAAAATATGAATAAGTACTCTATTTTGATCAGAAAAATACGAGGATCACGATTTTGACATCTGTTGACCCTAAATATGACTCGAGTAAATTCTCATGTTTAAATATGTTCATATATTGATTAATTAATTAGAAAATACTCAAATCTGTTTAAATCACCAAAAACCTGTGATAATCATCTTTTTGCATCCTTATCATCATGGATTGATCAGATCCTTTTATTATGGCGCAATTATCAATAAAACCTATTTATTCCCCTTTTCCCTATTTTGACCTACCAATATGTGCATAATTAATTAATATGATCTCTAGACCATGATTCTGACTTTGTGATCCTACTCTGATGTGACAATAATAATCTTGGACTCAACTCCATACTCTAAGACCCATACTCTAATCTCATGACTCCAAATCTTTAAAGGGCCTTTTTATATACTCTTTAGAATATGTGTAATTCAAACAATATATCTAATAAGTACCAAATCTCCAATAATTTCAGGAAATCGAAGGTACCAGTGAGGAGCATCTCTGGACTCCCCACTTCTGAGTAGAAGGTACGCCATTACCTCTTGTTGGCCTACTATACTTAATGCTAGAGATATATGAATATGTAGTACACTTGGCATAAGATATTGAATGAAACGAATGTCTAGTATGATGCTTGAATGAATTGTTAACTGTATGATTTTAATGTTTCATTGTCCCTTTTTCTATATGTATACCTTGAACACCTGCAAACATAATATAGATGTTCCATCATAAGATAGCTCATAAACCACTAGGTGGTAGAGCACATGCATAATGATCACAAACCACTTGGTGGTAGATCCTATGATGTTGTATAATGATCACAAACTCCTAGGGAGTAGATCATGAGGCCTGAAGACGTCAAAGCCACTAGGTGGCAGACGCACGAGATGTATGATGGAAAAATATGCTTAAAAGATACATGTTCACTTTTGTTAATAATTTCTTGCTTAATATGGATATATTGTTGTAATTGCTTATTACTGCCAAGTTTACTTTTATCCTTATTGCCAAGTATGAAAGAGGTAAATCAAATGACGCGTAGGCGTACTCAGTACAATATATTTATATATTGTGCTGACGCGTACCAATTGTATATGTTTTATAGGTACCTTCTGCTTATGATGCTTATGATGAAAGGAAGATGATGTTGCTACTCTATATGCCGGCTCACAAAAATCAGATCTATCATGGGGATGCTAAAGCTAAATGGGACTCTTAGATTATGTTTCTTTTTCTTCTGTATTAGTTTCTCATGTTTTAAGTTTCTCCGGTAGAACTCCTATGCCTTCGGGCCCCTATGTAATGAACATTTTGGTTTATGTATGGAAGCTTTTTATTCGGTGCATTTATATATTCGTGTGTTTGATCCACTCAGGGACGGGCAACTTTAACTCTATTGTACCCCTTATGTTGGCGCCTGAGGTGTACAGTGGAGTTAGGTTGTTAACCCGTGACATATTTCTTTATGGAACATGATTGACAACATAAGATTTGTAATATCTTGATGCGCGTCGTTGTACACGCAACAATCACTAGGAAAAGTCCTAGAGTTTAACCTTCTAACCCGGTTGTCAACTTGTTGTGAACAACAAGTCAACTTAGTATAGATAGGTATCGATCCAAGATACGGTGGAAAAGAAAAGTTGAAATCCAAATCCGATTGCAAAAATAAGAAAATAAATTCCGATGAGAAGGTTGTTTAAAACTAAGAACAAAAAACAAAAGTGCTGAGATAAAATTTAACTATCAAGAAATAAAGATCTGGGGTCCGGAAGATCACCACCAAAACCATGTTCATATTCAATTAATCAAATTCTAAACTCCAAGGATCAAATCAGGACCTTGTGTTTACATGTCCTTACGGACAAACTCACAAGGGTCAGAGTTCTCGTGAACCCGTTGGTCCCGGCATTCACAGATCATTAACCAACCGTCCAACATGCCATTATCCACGGTCATATCAAAAAGTATGTGAATTCAAACCGGCGTTCAAACCCAAGGCTCAGGTGGTCGCGTCACTAAAGATTATAACAAGAATAAGATTAAATAGACGAAAAGATGATAATCACAATTAAGGGACTATTGTTTCATTCTTACAGAGATCCACGGTCATATCACTCCATAAGAATATATCAGATCATCCAAATAACCACAAAGAAATAGAGAGAAGACATTTATTCAATGGAGGAATATAATTGATTATATTGAATAGAACCGGGCTAAGGGGCTACTTCCATTCCCCAGAGAGATTTACTCAGACATAACAAGACCAAAAGAAATGCAAACTAAAATTAGATCCAACATTATACAAGATGTGGTCTACAACTAAAAATTAAATGAAATAGAATGAAGAATGGAATGCTTTTACAAGTGAAGAGTCCCTCCTTTTATAGTGGGGGGAGGGGGTAGGACGCCCTCAAAAGAGGGGGGAAAAAGAGAGGGAGACCAATTTTTGAATTTTCTAGATCTGGTCAAATCGAAAGTTGATTGTCTTTAATTATCTTGACCATGTAACTCCCTTTAATGAAGATTCTCATAGCAGCGATTTCGAACGTATTTCTATCCCATTAAAAGCACAAACTCCGTCCAAATAATAGGATTTTATTTTAGGAAATTAAATTCCCTTTTCAATGAATACTTGTGCACTCAATTTGGAGTTCGAATGCAAGAGTTATGTCACTTTTGGTGGAGGGTATATATGAATTTCAGGACTGCTGCAAATTGTATAATTTTCCTACAAAACCCAAGAAAATAGAATTAAAACTCCAATTAAAGATAAAAATTTAAAATAAAACAATTAATCATGAAACTAAGAGAATAAATAACAAAATAAACCTAAACAAATATCAAAAATATATAAATAAAAGGGATAAATATACATTTATCAGATCTTATCACATAACATAAGGAACGTATAAGTAATTGTAATGTATAACGAGATCAACTACATAAGCAAGGCCTCAACCAATGTTCCGTGTTTTTCCTTAAGCAATAAATACTATTTGGCTGGATTATGTGTTATTATGCCCTGAGGAAATGAGTCGCACCACTCAAATCCAACTGACGGTTGTGAAACCCAGAGCTGATGTCATACAAGGTCAATGGAAGAGTTGGACTCCATGACCTCCCACCTCGTGGTCAGTGCACGAGAACCAAAGTAGGACCACGGTCTCATGCTTAAGTGGCCTCAGCCACAGGGTCAGCTCCCACAGACTACCCTTTCACTAGCCTGCCTTGGTACAGGTCTCGACACTAGTATATCTGAGCCACAGGCCAGTTCATCGTGCTCCCTGAGCCATGAATGCATTCATGCTCTATCACACTGAGCCATGGGCCTGTTCACCATGCTCTTATCTACCCCGAGTCTGCAACCGTAGCTGCACTCGAATCCTCTCTATTTTAGGCTAGGAGAAACCTCACATATTCAACAATATGTGCTCCGGGTTAACTCGTAGGAGAACCCATTTCACCATCACCAGCTACTGACGATGAAGGATCTATGGCCAGGACAAACTACATGATATGTTCCACTGTGATTAGTTAGTATATTTTAAGTGGATTGTTGGGGCAAACAAGTTGTAACACATGCATAACATAAAGATACATTATTGTTACCACCATCATGTTATTTCGAGATCTCAATCCCTCATCACAAGAAACTACTACCTCATAAGGCATTCTCATCACTTGGGATAACAATCCCTGATCTCATCATCAGAGGATAACACCTCAACTAGGCACTTTAACCAAACTTAGGTCCTCATACCAAAACACATCATACAGGTGATGCATGTTATCTCATCATCAAGAGTGACCATCAAAGTAGTGTTATTCAAACACATATACCTCATAGCATTTTTCCTAGCTATGCATTCGCATGAAACACCTGCATGGTTAGTATACACAATCATAGAGATAACCGAAACCATCATAGATTAACAGAATGATCGTATTGTCAATACTGGGCAACATTGATGATTGCATGCTTTATCATTCATGCCTCAACTTGTGACCATAGACATGGGTCACATCATCATGTGAAGCAACTCATATACTTCCAAACTTATCATTCTATATATATAATTTCAAGATATCATGGCATTAGAGTTCAGATATGTCATGCTTACATATGTGCATTCTACTATATCAAACATGTCAAAGGTGCACGAACCATAAATCCTAACTCTTAATCAACAAAGAAGTGATCGCATGATAAGGAACAAATAGATGAGTTTCTGGGTGGAACATGACCCTCACTAGAAGTATCCACTACCCTCACAAGAAGTGTGACGGGCAGGGCACCCTCACTGGATATAGTATCGGGTACAGTAGACTCCATCATATCGCCCAAGCATCTAGCCATGTATCGGTCAAGGATAACATCTACCACCTCAAGGAGTGTCGTGCAACCAACTGTATCGTGCAACCAGGGTATAACGGCCACAAAGCCTAACGTGCAGCTAAGTCTATGGGGAATGTCGTGCAACATGTGTATCATGCACTAGGGGTATCGTGCACTAGGTGTTAGGGGTTGCAATGGGCGACAACTATTTTGACGGCTAGAGCCATGGCACCCAGGCCAACCCTATAACACCCACAAAGCCACACATCATCCATCGAGACAAGGGCACCAAGGGAAGGCCTATCATCCAACCAAACTAGCCTCAACTATCAGTGAACAGACAAGGCAAGAACCAAGGTGTGACGCCCAACACATCCTCCTCATAACGACCCAGAACTCAAGCTCAACAGAGGTATCGGGCAGCACCATCCCAAGGTCGTATTGTGCAAGCTACAACCCAACAAGATCGTCTTCAACCTCAAGTGCAAGGGCACCAAACCCTAATTGATCAAGAAGATGGCTCACCTCTCAACAATCAAGAGAGAGGGGTCTTGCACAACTTCTTATCACCAATCGGGCAACCACAAGGATCAACCCTAACAAAGGTCTTAAACCTAACAAAAGCTCACCTTTCAAGTCCATGGTGAGGGGAGGGTGTTGCTCAAGCAACTAGAACAAAAGCTCACCTCTGAACTTAAAAGAGAGAGGGGTATTTCCCATATTACTAGAACTCAAGCTCACTCTTCTAGACCAAGGAGAGAAAGGAGTGTTGCTCAATAAGGAAACCTAAAACATGGTTCGGCCAACTAGGTGTAACTAAGTAAGAAACATATCTAGCAACATACAAATTCAATTATGATCATAAGAAGACATACAACGATATAGAGGAAAGTAATATGATTAGGGTTAGGAGTTATATAACCCGCCTTAAGCAAGCTCCAAGCTCCTAGCACCAAGCACACCTCAAGAGGAAGAAGAAGAAGACTTCAAGATAAGGATCGGCCACCAAGCTTGCAAAGGAAGAGGTGTCGTGCAACCAAGGGAGAAGGGAAACTAAGGAACTAAAGGGATCCTTAGCAAGAGAAAGAAGGTACATATATAGGAGAGGGTGGAGGAGAAACCCAGCTAAGACAAGGCAAGGTGTCGCCCACCTAGGGATACTTGTCCATGGGTAATGCCACCTCTCAAACTTGCCTTAAACACATGTCCAAGGCCATTACCACATGCAAGCATCAAGCACCAAGTGTCCACTAGTGGTGACACAAACGAGGTCAAAGGGGGTCCATGGGTGACACACCTCAACTCCAAGCCCGACACACACCCTGGGCGACACACCCAGGCCGATACAAGGCACTCCTGCCCGACACAAGGTCAACAAGGCAAGGGCAAGGTTCAAGCAAGGCATCTCAAGGCCCAACAAGCTCATCCAAGCCCAAAGCAACTCAAGCAACAAGCCCAACCCTTCCTCTCAACACTAGAGGAAGTAAGGAGAGAGAGAGAGGAACACACCTCAAGGTGACAAACTTTCCCAACAACCCTAAACTTGGGTTAATTGCAAGTAGCACCTCCAGCTCTCAACAAAGCACAAACAAACCCTAATCACCACTAAAGGTGATTAGCAAGCAACTAAACACCAGGGTTAAGCAAAGCAAACATGATAAGCCCTAAACGGAGGTCAGGATCCTTACAAGATATAACCCTCTACAAAGGGATTTCATCCCCAAAATCTGAAGAGAAAAGCGAGGGATACTTCCTTCTCATCTCTTCCTCGAGCTCCCATGTGGCTTCCTCAATGCCACGGTGATGCCAAAGAACCTTTACCAGAACTAGGTCCTTCCTTTTCAACTTATTTACTCTTCTATCAAAGATCATCACAGGACCTTCCTCGTAGGTCACATCTTCATCAAGCTCAACCTCGACTGGCTGTATTACTGTCCCTATTTCTGGATGACTTTTCTTCAGCATGCTGACGTGGAACACTAGATGTAACCTATGCAACTCTGGCGGCAGCTCTAACTTGTAAGTTACCTTGCCAACACGTGCTATGACTGGGTATGGTCCCATATACCTGGGTGCTAGCTTACCTTTCCGGACAAACCTTAGCACACCCTTCCAAGGTGAGGCCTTGAGGTACACTTTGTCTCCCACTTGGAATTCTAAAGGTCATCGGCGATTGTCTGCATACAACTTCTGCCTGTCTTGTACTGCTTTCAGCTGTTGATGTATCACTTTGATCTTTTATGTTGTCTATTATACTAACTCAGGTCCCAAAAGCTGATACTCACCATACCCATACCAACATAAAGGAGATCTGCACTTCCTGCCATATAAGGCTTCATAAGGAGCCATGTCAATGCTCTGTTGGTAACTATTATTGTAGGCAAACTCTATCAAACTGAGATGTACATCCCAACTTCCTAGGAACTGCAAAACACAAGCCCGAAGAAGATCCTCCAAAGTCTGAATAGTCCTTTCAGACTGTCCATCTATTTGTGGGTGGAAAGCGGTGCTGAACCTCAACTGTGTTCCCAACGCTTTGTGCAAATGTTCCCAGAAATGACTCATGAACTGAGGACCTATGTCGGAAACTATCATTGCTGGTACACCGTGCAAGCGTACTATCTCATCTACATATACACGAGCGAGCTTCTCGGCTGTATGTGTTGTCTTCATAGGTATGAAATGGGAAGACTTCATCAATCTGTCCACTATCACCCAGATGGAATCATGATTCTTAGTTGTCCTGGGCAGACCAGCTACGAAATCCATGGTTACGTGATCCCATTTCCACTACGGTATTGGTAGGGGTTGCAATGTACCTTCTGGCTTCTGATGCTCAGCCTTGACTTGCTGGCATACTGCACACCTAGCCACAAACTCGGCTACATCTTTCTTCAAGCCAGGCCACCAATACTGGTCCTTTAGATTGTGATACATCTTGGTGACTCTTGGATGCATAGAATACATCGATGTGTGTGCTTCCTCGAGCACTAGCTTCCTCAGATCATCAGCATCGGGGACCACAATCATATCATGATAGCAAACTAGTCCATCCTCAGAATCATGGAACCCCGAGCTCTGACTTGATCAATCGCACGGTATCATCTGTTTCCTGTGCATCTTTGATTTGTTGTCTCAGTGTAGGCTTGACTTGCATATGTGCCAAAATTCCTGCTAACAGAGAAACTTCCATCTGCACATTCATCTGCCGTAAGGAGATAAACATATCCCGTCTATGGCATACTAAGGAACTCAACTGTGCTCCTTTTGTAGGAAGAGAAGAAGACTTTCGGCTAAGTGCGTCAGCTACCACATTCGCCTTACCAGGGTGATACTCGATGGTGCAGTTAGAATCATTTATTAGCTCCATCCAACGACATTGTCGCATGTTTAGCTCATTCTACAAGAAGATATACTTCAAGTTCTTATGATCTCTAAAGATCTGACACACTTCCCCATAGAGATAGTGTCTCCAAATCTTTAGCGCATGAACCACCACTGCCAACTCCAAATCATGAGTCAGATAGTTCTCCTCATGTTTCTTAAGTTGTCACGAAGCAAAAGAAACTACATGATCTTCCTGCATCAGCACACATCCTAAGCCCTTCTTGGAAGCATCACAGAAAACAACATAGCCTTTCCCAGGCTCTGGCAGCACTAGCACTGGAGCAATAGTCAACTTCTCCTTCAAACTTTGGAAAGCTTGTTAGCAACGATCATTCCAGATAAAAGGTGCATCCTTTCTAGTCAACTTTGTCATCGGCAACGCTATCACACTGAAGTCCTTTATAAACCTCTGGTAGTATCCTACTAAACCCAGGAAACTACGAACTTCAGTCGGTGTCATTGGCTGTTCCCATTATGCAACCGACTCCACCTTCTTCGGGTCCACTTTAACTCCTTCTGCAGATATCACATGACCTAAGAAAGTAACTTCTTTCAACCAGAACTCGCACTTACTAAACTTGGCATACAACTGATGCTGGCGAAGGAGAGTCAACGCTTGTCGAAGATGTTGTTCATGCTTCTGACTGTCCTAATTGTAGATCAAGATGTAATCTATAAAGACTACAACAAACTGATCTAGAAATGAACGAAACATCATGTTCATCAAATCCATGAAAGCAGCAGGTGCATTGGTTAGCTCGAACGGCATAACCACAAACTCAAAGTGACCATACCTCGTCCTAAAATCTGACTTTGGAATGTCATCCGCCTTAATCCTCAACTGATGATATCCGGACCGTAGGTCGATCTTTGAAAACATTGTAGCCCCATGCAACTGATCAAACATATCATCTATCCTTGGCAATGGGTACTTGTTCTTGATCGTGACCTTGTTCAACTGTCGGTAGTCTATGCATAAACGCATCGATCTGTCCTTCTTCTTAACGAACAACACTGGAGCACCCCAAGGCGATGTACTTGGTCGGATGAAACTTTTCTCCAACAACTCTTGTAACTACTTCTTTAGCTCTGCCATCTCAACTGGAGCCATCCTGTTTGGTGTCTGTGCAACTGGCTGTGTTCCTGGAACCAGATTGATCTCGAAATCAATCTCTCGAGGTGGAGGAATACCGGGGAACTCATTAGGAAACATATCTGCAAACTCTTGGACAATCGTCACCTCCTCAAGGCTAGGACCTTTTGCCTTGGTATCGACAATGTGAGCTAAGAACGCCTTACAACCTTGTCATAGCAGCTTTTCTGCCGCCATCGTGGATACTAAATATGTCAGAAGAATCTTCCTATCTCCTTAGAAGATCCACTTCTCTCCACAAACCTCAAACACTACCTACTTGAAAACACAGTCCAACACAACCTTATACTTTTGTAAGGTATCCATCCCAAGGATCACATCGAACCCACGCATATCAAGTGGTATAAGATCCACTTGTATACTGTGTCCACAAAAAGATAAGACACAAGATGGGCACTCCTCTCAAAGCATCGAGGAACCATTAAGAGGGGTTTCTAACAACAAGCTATCTTTCTTACAGCTAACAGGTAACAGACAGTCATCAAGCATAGGACATGTGATAAAAGAGTGTGTAGCACCCGGGTCAACCAAAACAGATATAAAACAAGAAGAAGACAAATCAGAATGAGATAACTCCATCTGACCTACCACCACTTACGAGTTGACTATCGCCTCCGGCTGACTCATAGCATAGAATTGAGTCGTTGCTTGCTGTCCACATCCTCTGCTTCCTTGAGCAGACGATCCCGCTTGTGACGCTTGGCCGCGTCCTCTCCCTCTGCTAATATTGTGTTGCTATCGGTCTAACCCTTGTTGATTCTGCCTCAGCTGCTAGGTCACTTCAACATCTTTACTTGGGCAATTCGACTTGAAATGCCCTGTCTGTCCGCAGATATAGCTTGCCCTTTCCTCAAACTGTGGCCTAGATGGCCCTGTCATTACAACTGAAGTTGTACTATGTGCTTTTGACGGTGAAGAAACATATCCTCTTCTCTTACTCAAAGACCACTGTGACGGTGCACTGGAACCTATTAACCCAGAAGGTGTTGAAAACCTCGGCTTCTTGAAGCCACCAAACCTCTATCCCTGGAACTGAGTAGGCCTCTTCTTAGACATGGATTCTATTTTCTCCCTAACTGATCGTTCGGTCCTCTGGACAGATTCCACAAATGTGGCAAACCGCTCTCGGTTCTCCAACACAGAAGCAGGTGTTGTCAGCTCAGCACTCAGGCCTTTCTCAAAATGTCTGATTCGCTCATCATCTGTCGCTGCCATGTGAGGACAAAACCTCAACATGTCCATGAACTTGGCTTCATACTTAGTGATGTTCATCGCTCCAAGGCGCAGGCACTCAAACTGGTTGATCTTCTCATCCAGATACGTCTTCGGAAAGTATCTGCTGACGAACTCGTGCCGGAAAACCTCCCAACCGATCACCTCACCGGGTCGCTTCTCCTTCTCGATGGTCCTCCAGTGACCAGCACTACTCTTCAGAAGGTAGACAATGTGCTTGACTTTGTCTGCTTCGGGAATGTCGAGGATCCAGAAGGCCTTCTCAAGACCTATCAGCCACAGATCTGCATCTGCTAGATCGGCCGTCCCAACATAGTCCGAAGCTCTGACTCGGCGAAGCCGCTCAAAGGTCTTCCCAATACCTAATGTTTCACTATGGGGAGCCTGTGCTCTCAGCGGAGGCACTGGAAATCTTTTTACCATGAGATTCATTGTAGCCATCATCTGCCCCATAAGCTATTGGTAGGCAGGATTTTCGAGAATGGCTGGGTCAAGTTGGGGGGCCTCAGGCACCTGATCTTCATGTGCCTGCCTTTCAGCTCCATCAACTGATGCAGCATCGCTACTCTCGGCAGCATGTTCTTCATGGTTTCTAGACATCTTGTCTTTTTCTTCTGCTGAGGGCAGAAGATGATTGTAAGAAAATCTGGAGGACTCACAAGAACATACGTAACCTAGTCCTAGATCCCTGTAAACTCAATGAACCTAGAGCTCTAATATCAAGCTTGTGGCGACACGTCCTGCTATCACACAGACAACGAGGTGCCACACGAAAACATGTGGAAAACACCATAAACCACTTATTACCAAAAACATGGGTTAATTAAAACTGATTACAGAAAGTAGATAAACCAAGAAACTATTACATTCAGATCCTCAGCCTACAAGAAGATAGGTTATGTAAACATTTACAAGTCTTGATATGTGTCGACAACTTAACGAATCAGCTGTCTTGTCATCACATGAGTTCATCACATGTTTATTTACATAACGGGCCACATCCGGCCAACGGTGGGATATACAAAGCTTTATCATAAAACAATGTCAAAACACCTCCAAGGACCTGAGAGTATAGGGATGACTCTAAGACTCTACTACAAAACAACCAAAACAGCAGCATATCCATCTCTTGCCTTCTACTCATCCTCTTCTTACTGCTCAGCCGCAACCTCGCGACCACCACCACATCTAGCACAAACACCTAAAAAGGTTGCAAACCAACGGGGTGAGACACACAGTCCCAGTGAGAAACATAACTCCCCGCCAGAACCATAAAACCTCAGAATGGTTAGAGCAGCAACAGCAGACAACTGATAAAACGTACAACAAGAGCAATCTATAGAGCAAGATTGTTATTACCATTGAGCTTACCATGGTGTACGGAAGACATATAACTAAGTATTTCTTTATGGAACATGATTGACAAGATAAGATTTATAAGATCTTATCATATAACATAAGGAACGTATAAGTAATTGTAATGTATAATGAGATCAACTACACAAGCAAGGCCTCAACCAATGTTCTATGTTTTGCCTTAAGCAATAAATACTATTCGTCTGGATTACGTGTTATTATGCCCTGAGGAAGTGAGTCGCACCACTCAAATCCAACTAACGACTGTGAAACCCGGAGTCGGTGCCATACAAGGTCAATGGAAGAGCCGGACTCCATGACCTCCCACCTCGTGGTCAGTGTACGAGAACCAAAGTAGGACCACAGTCTCATGCTTAAGTGGCCTCAGCCACAGGGTCAGCTCCCGCAGGATACCCTTTCTCTAGCCTGCCTTGGTACAGGTCTCGGCGCTAGTATATCTGAGCCACAGGCCAGTTCATCGTGCTCCCTGAGCCATGAACGCATTCATGCTCTATCACACTGAGCCATGGGCCTATTCACCATGTTCTTATCTACCCCGAGTCTGCAACCGCAACTGCACTCGAATCCTCTCTATTTTAGGCTAGGAGAAACCTCGCATATTCAACAATATGCGCTCTGGGTTAACTCGTAGGAGAACCCATTTCACCATCACCAGCTACTGACGATGATGGATCTATCGCCAGGGCAAACTACATGATATGTTCCACTATGATTAGTTAGTATATTTTAAGTAGATTGTTGGGGAAAAGAAGTTGTAACACATGCATAACATAAAGCTACATTATTATTACCACCATCATGTTATTTTGGGATCTCAATCCCTCATCGCAAGAAACTACTACCTCATAAGGCATTCTCATTACTTGGGATAACAATCCCTGATATCATCATCAAAGGATAACACCTCAACTAGGCACTTAACCAAACTCAGGTCCTCAGACCAAAACACATCATACAGGTGATGCATGTTATCTCATCATCAAGAGTGACCATCAAAGCAGTGTTATTCAAACATATATACCTCATAGCCTTTTTCCTAGCTATGCATCCGCATGAAACACCTGCATGGTTAGTATACACAATCATAGAGATAACTGAAACCATCACAGATTAACAGAATGATCGTATTGTCAATATAGGGCAACATTAATGATTGCATGCTTTATCATTCATGCCTCAACATGTGACCATAGACATGGGTCACGTCATCATGTGAAGTAACTCATATACTTCCAAACTTATCATTATATATATATATATAATTTCAAGATATCATGGCATTAGAGTTCAGATATGTCATGCTTACATATGTGTGTTCTACTATATCAAACATGTCAAAGGTTCACGAACCATAAACCCTAACTCTTAATCAACAAAGATGTCATCGCATGATAAGGAACTAAAAGATGAGTTTTTGGGTGGAACAAGACCCTCACTAGAAGTACCCACTACCCTCACAAGAAGTGTGACGGGCAGGGCACCCTCCCTGGAAGTAGTATTGGGTAGGGTAGACTCCCTCATATTTCCCAAGCATCTAGCCATGTATCGGTCAAGGATAACGGCTACCACCTCAAGGAGTGTCGTGCAACCAATTGTATCGTGCAACCAGGGCATAACAGCCACAAAGCCTAACGTGCAGCTAAGTCTATGGGGCATGTCGTGCAACAAGTGTATCGTGCACTAGGGGTATCGTGCACTAGGTGTTAGGGGTTGCAACGGGCGACAACTATTTTGACGGCTAGAGCCATGGCGCCCAGGCCAACCCTATAACGCCCACAAAGCCACACATCATCCATCAAGACAAGGGCACCAAGGGAAGGCCTATCATCCAACCAAACTAGCCTCAACTATCAGTGAACACACAAGGCAAGAACCAAGGTGTGACGCCCAACACATCCTCCTCATAACGACCCATAACTCAAGCTCAAGAGAGGTATCGGGCAGCACCATCCTAAGGTCGTATCGTGCAAGCTACAACCCAACAAGATCGTCTTCAACCTCAAGCGCAAGGGCACCAAACCCTAATTGATCAAGAAGATGGCTCACCTCTCAACAATCAAGAGAGAGGGGTCTTGCACAACTTCTTATCACCAATCGGGGAACCACAAGGATCAACCCTAACAAAGGTCTTAAACCACACAAAAGCTCACCTTTCAAGTCCATGGTGAGAGGAGGGTGTTTCTCAAGCAACTAGAACACAAGCTCACCTCTCAACTTAAACGAGAGAGGGGTATTGCCCATATTACTAGAACTCAAGCTCACTCCTCTAGACCAAGGAGAGAAAGGAGTGTTGCTCAACAAGGTGTAACTAAGAAAGAAACATATCTAGAAGCATACAAAGCCGATTACGATCATAAGAAGACATACAAGGATATAGAAGAAAGTAATATGATTAGGGTTAGGAGTTATGTAACCTGCCTTAAGCAAGCTCCAAGCTCCTAGCACCAGGCACACCTCAAGAGGAAGAAGAAGAAGACTTCAAGATAAGGATCGACCACCAAGCTTGCAAAGGAAGAGGTGTCATGCAACCAAGGGAGAAGGGAAACTAAGGAACTAAAGGGATCCTTAGCAAGAGAAAGAAGGTACATATATAGGAGAGGGTAGAGGAGAAACCAATCTATGACAAGGCAAGGTGTCGCCCACCTAGGGACACTTGTCCATGGGCAATGCCACCTCTCAAACTTGCCTTAAACACATGTCCAAGGCCATTGCCACATGCAAGCATCAAGCACCAAGTGTCCACTAGTGGTGACACAAACAAGGTCAAAGAGGTCAAAGGGGGTCCATGGGCAACACACCTCAACTCCAAGCTCGACACACACCCTGGGCGACACACCCAGGCCGATACAAGGCACTCCTGCCTGACACAAGGTCAACAAGGCAATGGCAAGGTTCAAGCAAGGCATCTCAAGTCCCAACAAGCTCATCCAAGCCCAAAGCAACTCAAGCAATGAGCCCAACCCTTCCTCTCAACACTAGAGGAAGCTAGGAGAGAGATAGGAACACTCCTCAAGGTGACAAACTTTCCCAACAACCCTAAACTTGGGTTAATTGCAAGTAGCACCTCCAGCTCTCAACAAAGCACAAACAAACCCTAATCACCACTAAAGGTGATTAGCAAGCAACTAAACACCAGGGTTAAGCAAAGCAAACAGGATAAGCCCTAAATGGAGGTCAGGGTCCTTACATAGGGAGCAGTCTTAATCTAGATTGGGAGCTTGAGATTCATACCGGCCTCAGATTGATTATGGCAATAGCAACTAGGTGTATGTTGAATCAATACAGTTCATCCAACTTTGTGGGATTAATTTTCTTGATAGGTTTGTCTTTCCTATGGGCTACGGTGACACTCACATTAATTTCATATATATATACACTTTGTGGTTAATTGTAGATATGGCCTCTAGTTAGTTGTTCTAGCACAATTTTTAGGTGTTTTAATGCTAGTGTTTTAGCTTCTATTCTAGAGAACTATGTCAACTTAATGTCTTAGTTGTGAACTTCATCTATTCTCTTTTGTGTCATTGAGTTGTTTTTTGTAGTTTGAAAATATGTTCTTCTCTCGTGCTCCTTTTTGTTTCTCTTGTGTTGTTGATTCCTTGTCTGGAATCCTTATTATCTCCTTTTGTTTTCTTCTAGGTTTTGGGGGACTAATATTGTATATACCCAAAGTTTTGGATCAATGATAACATGTGCTATTTCAGACAAAAAAAATAAATTTTCCTAATTGGATAGACTTTCTAAATTCATATCAAATGATTCATTGGTCAGAAAAATAGAGTAAAATATGTTATGGAATCAATAAAATATAATAAAAAATGGTGTGAATTTATAGCATAATTCAGTAATAATAATATTATTAATAATAATAATACTTTTAAGTTTATAGAATTAATTTGAAGTTAGCCCTAATCTCATCAATACTTTTAATGGGTGGCATGTGACCCTGACATGGATTTAGGATTTATCTTGGATCTTGGTTGAATGGACATGAGGTACGGTTCATTCCCCTATAAGTTATATTGATAAATTATTATTTTATTTCTCTCTCTTGAACCTCTATGAGGTATTAGTAAATTGAGATCCCTCTATCATGTGTTGATTGGCCTATTTGGATCTAGTATACTAAAATTGATCTTGTAATATTCTTATTTTATTAGATATGCTTGTTGGTCCTAAGTTGTATTATGTTCATACCATTCCATGTGGAAATCCTAATTTGAGAGATTGAACTAAATGAAAGCCTGAAAATTTATGTGATGGACATTTATGGTCTTATTATGTATCTTTTGTGGAAATTGTTGAATACTTGTTTGTGGGTCTTCTCACCCCACTTGATATCAATTAGATGTTATCATCCCTTATTTGAGCATGATTATGTTTTATCTTTCCTATCCTTTTTTCATGTGTGATTAACTAGTCATAACTATAAGTAGTGACACCATATGGGCATTGGGTTTTATTACCTACATTTATGATTATTTAAGAACTGGGTTTTATTACCCTACCAAGTACTAGGTTTTATTCCCCTACCACATATGATATTAGGCACCGTGTTTGTTCCCCTACCATGCATTGAGGTTTAGTCTGCCTGCAAAATCTATACTTATTTGGCACTAATTAGTGCTCCTATCCCTAGGTTTGTAATATATTGGTTCCTACCCTTTTGTTTAGTATATGTTAGTTTGTTTATTACTCATCATGCAACTGTCTATGATTATGATCTTTTGTTGTATTATTTAATTAGGTACTAAATTTCTTATTTGATTTTCTTATTTAAATAACGTTCATTCCATTTGTATGTTCTTGTTCCCTCTTGGTTTGGAAAGTCTTGTAAATTTTATTGATGTCCTTTTTCCCACAATATTACTGTTATGACCCACCTCCCGGTAACCCCCAATTAAGGGGGCCCGAGAGGTCGAAGCCGCACCCATAATTTTTGGATCAAAGGTTTGGCATTTAACCAAGAACAATTATTAAATTTTAACAGACTATACTGGAAAGTTGTAAGAAAATAAACTTTTGCATACCTTTTGAAAACTTGGATCTCTACACTTCTACAAACAAAACGTCGCTCATCTGAAGCTGGTATGTGGGTGAAACATTAATCGTGCAATTATTCATAACAAGGTATTGTAGCCAATTACCATTTAACAAACAATTTTACATTTTAAATATAACTGTGCGATCCATGCATTCCCCATTAAACCCCTCATGGTCCCACCTATAGGTGAACCAGTTTCTAGGGTTGAGTCACATGACACTACCCGTAAGTAGCCCACTCCTTAACTCATGGCATGCTAAAGGGTCTCATGGGACTACACTTGGTAGCCCAATTTCTAACCCACGATAACCTAGACCGTACTCTAGGTTACCTCTTTTTAGCCTTTACAAGCCACAGAGGTGGATTCGGATCTAAGCCAGTTATATATATATATATGTCACTTTATAGTTGCATGAAATAAATAGACATCCAATAGTTATTTTTCAAGCAACCGATAAAACGTTCGGGAATGTCGTGAAACTAGAGCAGTTATTCATAAGCGTAATCACATACCTGTTCAGTAGATTTGAGACAGAATTAACCAGAATAGAGAAATTCCAATCAAGCAACCAATTATGCATAGAATCCTGAAATAAATATACCAATTTCCTTTTATTAATATTTATCCAATATCATCATATTCCTTAGGATTTCTATTCCAATTTTAGGGTTTCCTTGGAAATTAGGGTTTCACTTGATCTTTTATTATTCTAAACCCTAATTTCATACCATTACTCATAAACCCTAATTATCTCATCTATTCTTCAATATTTAAGGTTATCTTAACAACATATAACCCTATCTTTGGATTAAAGGCACCATTAACCATTAATTAAGTTCATTAAGCCTCTTTTACATTAAAGCTACTATTTTATCCTTTTAATCCATGACAAGATCATTATACGCATTATCATCAATTCGAAGCTCATTATGGTCTAATTAACATATAAACTCGATTTGCCATTAATTCTGCCTTTTATTCATGAGAAAACCCTAATTGCTACATTGAGGGTATTTATCCCAAATTAAGGACTTTTGTATTCAAATATCTTAGAACCATCATTTAACCACGTATTTTCACATCTTTCTAATTATATATGATATTATCCTCTTTTACCCTAAATTAGGGTTTATAAATACTTAATCATTCTCATATGGGGTAAAAACCCTAAATCATGCAATTTTACATCTAGATCAGGTTCGAATCTAACATTATCATTCAACAAGTTATTAATACTTCAATTAACCCATTAAGCATACTAGATTAAACCTTTAATCACAAATAGGGCTTTTAACTTAACTTTAATGCACTTTTCATCAACTTATTGTACTTTTTCAATTAGTAACGGAATCAATCTTTCATATCATTTTTATTGGATTCCTCTCATTCTCCTGATCAAAATACATATATTATTCATATCTATCCGAGCTACGGTTTATTAAATATGATTTTTGCAAGGATTCACTTACTTGGCCAATCGGATGATGCCACGTCATCTCCATCCATGCAACGTTGAATTGGAAACATAATTAAATGACGCATCTGCCCCCGCATAAGTAATTGGCACTTCATCCTACGGAGGGGCATTTCTGTCCAATGCGCCTCCTCCCTTCTTCTTCCTCCTGCAGCCCGATGTTGTCGCCCTAGCCGCCGAGCACAGACCCAGGGGTGGCTCTTGCTCCCAGTTCCAGATCCGAAACTCGCTGGAGACCGTTGCCCTGCCTCCTCCGCCCTTGGCCGCACTTGAGGCGCCACCTATCTCACGACCAGCACAGTTGGTTTGGGCTGCACAGATCCGTAACCTGCAGCTGGTTTTGCAGTCGTGCGGCCACTGTTGTTCCTGGTTTAGTGCACAGTCACGATGGCAAAGTCTCTTCCTGATACCACGGATCATCAAGCTACCAACACAACTCTCTCTTTCCGCCTTGTGGGTTCATGATCATGCAGCCCCTCTTAGTTAGGGTTTATGGATGAAAACATGGAAGAAGAGTAGAGAAGGATGTGTGGGATCCTTTGGACTCTGCCCAGGGCTCTTCCCCTTAAATAGGGGAGGGTAAAGAAGCCCTAGGTCGGCTATCCATGAATCAAAAAGCCCCTTTCCAAGTAGGAAATCAATTCCTTCAATAAGAAGTAATATTCTCTCTCTTCTTTATCCTTTGGATTTTCTCTATTATTTGGATATTAGGAATTCAAATTTTCTCTTTCATTTTCTTTGCACTTGTCCCTTTTTTATTCATTGGCCACAGATTTTATATTTCCTTAGGTAGAAAATATCACTTCTTTAACAAAACCATGAAAATCATTAATCATGCATCATATTATCCTCTTATGTTCTATTATTGGTATTTTATCTTTCCTCTTTCTTCATTGGGACTCCTTGGATCCCAAGAAACTCTATTATTTCGAAATCCTTTTTATTGGATACTCATTATCCTTCTAGATGCATCTAAATGCATTATCTCACATTATCTTGTTTATTTCTCATTAAAATATCTCTTTTTGAGGATTTCTCTTTATTTCTCTTTTATTTTCCTCATTGGTATTCCTTTTAACATTAGGATTCCTTGGGATACGAAATTCCACCAAGGATAACTCAATTATACCTCTTTTCACTTATTTCCAATATTTTATCATTATTTTCAATTTCTTCCTTAATAAAGAAATATTTAATAGATCTTTTCTTTTCTTATTGCCTTTTCTTTGCAACTTTGGACTCCTTGGAACCCAAGGAACCCAAGAGGAACAAAATCCCTCTTTGGATTTCATTCTTTTGCCTTCCAGAGGTTTCCACCTCTTTCTTTTCTCGAAAACTCAATTATTCATTTACTAATTTAATAATTGAATTTCCTTTCTTTATTTCCTTGTTAATGGGACCAATAGCCAATAAAGCCCTCAACATAATCATCAAGGCTATTGTAAATGAAATCCATTTATTCAAAACAAATTATCTCATTAGTTGTTCAAATATCTTTAATGTGAGAAATCACATTTCTCACCAAACGAACCCAAAAGTTGGGGTTGTAACATCCTTCCCCTCTTATAGGAATTTTGTCCTCAAAATTCTATCAAGCAAACAAACAATTCAGGATAAGATTTTTCCATGTCCATCATTGGCCCCTATGTGGCTTTACCTTACCCATGGCGCTTCCAAAGAACCTTTATCATTACATATTCTTTTCTCTGAGTTCTTTCATCCTGGCGTCTATGAACTGCACAGGTGACTCAGACCATTTTAGCCTCCCTTGGAGCTCACTAGGTTCATTGCTCAGCACATGGTCGGGGTGCCTCACATAGTGCTCTAAACGGGACACATGGAACTCATCACACAACACTTTATCCTGAGGGGTAAAGTCAACCATAACCTTCTCCACCAATCCATCTCAAATGGACCCATGTATCGGGGACCCAGCTTCCTTAGTTGTAGCTCAGAGGGATCATATTTTTATGTCACATATTTCCCACAGTGAACTGCATGTCAGTGTACTTTGCATCTGCCCACGACTCTCGTCGTGTCTAGGCTCCTTTCAGCCATTGCACAATCAAATCGACTTCATCTACACACACTGTGGTCCTTTTCTAACCATCACGTGGTCCTTTCACCAACATCACCTTACTGAAGTGGTGACCGACACAACCTCCCTTACAGAGCTTCTTTAAATCCATATACTGGCTATGTTGGTTATCATCACATCTTTCATAGGACAAGAATTGTCTCTAGCTATCACCCTGAATGAGCACATCTGCTCTCATCAGACCCTTTAGTCTGGATCATACTAACCATTAGTTAGGGGTGATAAACTGTACTAACGTAGGGTTCTTCATGTTTCTACTTCGACCTCACGGAAGTGAACCTTTAGGTTATACTCAATAACTTTTATACTCACCTCATGGTGTAGTTGAACCATCTCTCTCATATGTAGTTCAACCCGATCTGTCCCTTGACCGTACTCTTTCTTTCTCATGTCATCTAGGTAAGGCGATCTACCATAACCCATATTGCATCTCGACCTTCCTTAGTCCAGGGGAGACTTACAACATCCATAGTGATGAACTCCCTTTCTCTTTCGGGGACTCTTTATCCTTTATATCCATGCACTGTGTTACTGGTGTTCGTCCTTCACCCTCAGCTTGCATGGCCATATACCAGATGCAACTTTATCTTAGGTATCTAAAGTACTACTGTCACTTATTATCTTCATAGTACGGTGTATGGTGATCTTAAAATCATGATCTCCTGTTTGTCATTATTCCTCAAGATCAACACCTCAAAAACCCTAAACCATTCTAGTCGGGGTTTCATCACCTTCTTTTCCAAAGAAGTGCATCTGAGGTTCTACCACCATTCTTTCATTGCATCAAGGACTAGACTGGCTAACCAAACAACCATTAACTGATCTCGTTACATTAGTGTTAGCCAAACATGTCTTCTTTTCCAAACTTAGGGTTAGTCTAACAACCTCTTCTAGCCAAACTAGGTAGATATATCTCAACCAGAGCATCCATTACCACTTCACATCCTTAGGTATTAGGTAACATTGAAGACATACACTTCCATGTATTTCATTTATCATCTCAAACTCGAACGCTAAGTCTATCTTCATTAAGAACACTCTCTGATTTCATCATCATGGTGATCAAAACTCAACCTGGTATAACTTGTAAGTTCCACATAGCTCATGATAAAATATTCCCAAAAGATGACTACTTCATTTCTCTTAGTGTTGGAAAACCGTCCATGTATCATTCACTACACCATGGTATGTTATCTTCTCTGTACCCATATCTCGTGGCAACGTTCCAACCCCCATCATCTTTATCCTTGGTGTATGGCATGCGTACTGTCCTATCTCTCTCTCCATAACAAGAGGAAATAAGCATTTGGATGTAGTCCAAATACAAAGTTCTTCCTGTTCCAAGAGTAGAGATGGTACATCCCACCTTGCCAGTACACCTTTAAATCTAAGTTGAAACATGCCGCATATGTCACTTCATCACAATCATCTTGATATCAAAGTTACTTCCATGGAAGACTGGTCTCAAGCCTACTTGGGTCACCACACAATCCTTGGTCATCTCCTCTGGGTCTATAGGGTGCCGACACTTTAGGGGTCATTCCTCTTCCCTTATGCATCCAGAGAGTGCCCTACTCATCTTCCCTTTGGGTCCCATGAGTTCATGAAGGTGATCAATCTCCTAACCCATGGCCCTCAGACAATGATAGTTGTTACCTCCCAACCCTATGGTCATGTGTAACTAGGGAGTTAGGCAACTCCTACTTCTATCGGTCTTATCCCTACCTGACCCTAGGATAGACTTAGGATTCTCTTATAGTACATGTTCAACTTAGAACCTTGCCCAAGATTTTATCGTCTCCCTCTATATACATGGGCTGACTTTCATCCTTTCATAGGGGTCATGGAGACCTACCTACCTTGGCCAGGCCCCATATTGGTTACCTCCATGGTAACACGTCCACATGCACCTAGGGATGGTTATCTATGGGTCTATAGGTACATTCTCATACCATGTACTTTTCACTTAGCTTCTCAAGATCCTATGAGACCTCTTTAGGTTACCACAAAACCAACAACACTGGTATACACCCTACCAAAGGGTCCCTCTCCCAGGATGGGAGGAAAACTTCACCTTGATAATAAAGGCCACAAACGTCCTTGGGTCTAGCATGCTTAACCCTAGCAAGTTATGCAAGGCACAGGTAGACCACCTACTAAACTATCATAGGTCATACTTGTTCTCATCCTCCACATTGGATCAAGACCATACCTCCCCATTCCATCAACTTAGCTATGAGGGGTTCATCAAACATACCTTTAAACTTAAGGGGTTTCCCTTTTCCTCTATACATGAGGAGTTCCATGTCCACATCTATAGAAACTTAACTCTCATCATGAGCATTAGGTACACCACTTCCCCTCTTAGGCCTAGGAACCCTAGGTTCACTTTTGATGACCACTGCCTGCTCAACTTTCAAACCACGAGTCCAACATATACAGGGTATGACATGCACTTCCTGTCATCCTTCTCCTCGATCAACACTTTAAAGTTGAGTCCTCCTCAAGGACAAACAACAAGGTGCAAGGCCTCATAACCTGTTACTATACCTCTCCAGGACTAAGGAACTCTTCTTCTCATCTATACCATAGGTACAGAGGTACCAGCAGACTCATCCTCTCTCTAGGGTTTGGTTCCTCTCATGGAAACCAAGACATCATCCACCTCTAGGGATCAAGCACGTGACGACCACTATCATCCACTTAGGTCGCATCATCCTCAACTCCCTACTTTTCCTCCTATCTTGGAATCTAGGATTCCAACCTTCTTGCTTGGTTTCCTGCTCTCTCTCTCTAGAGCTAACCCTACAACCAAACTCACCATTAAAGGTCCTCTCTTCATGAAGGATCAACCTCAAAAGCATGTCCCTACCTGGATGAAGCCTATGTTCAACTCATGTTTGCTCAAGGTTATCCATAACCCCTTATGCTTATCACATACGCTATCCATCAAACTCTCCTGGCCAGGGTTTCAACTTATTGCTCTCATTACTGAGACATTTTGGGTGCATATTATGCCCATATAAGCTCATGGGGTTTCCATAGGTTCTTCTCTAACCTCATCAATGAAGGGTCTATCCTTCACTCAAACATGCACGACCCGTCCTAGGGTTGGGTTGCTATAGGTGATAGGTCATCCAACCTCTCATGGCACGTATGGCAATCCAAAGGCATGTCCATCCAAACACCCAATCAACCATAACATCTAACTCATCCTATCATCTCTCTCTAACCTCCACTTAGGGTTAGGGTTAACATCATCCTCAGAGGATGTGCCAGGTCTCTACTTTTAATGGAGGTCTCTACCTCTAGGACTAACTCTCTTTACTTATCCTCTTAATAAGAAAGTCTAGCCCCAGGTCTCTTCTGAGGGCATGACAACTTGTGTCATACGACCTAAGCATGTATCTATTCTTTAGTTTGCGCTTACCCTATTAAGCTTATGTCCATGACATCTTATTTACATGCTTTTCATTAATTTGGTGGAGGATTACTTAAACCTTATCAACCTTACTCATACCTCAAGAGGGTGAGGAGAAGAGAGAAAACCCTAATCCTTAAGGTCCTTAACAGAATTTGTGATGAGAAGGGATGAATAAGATGAGAGAGTCCTAAAGGTATCTTATTTCGAATCATACCCTAAGACTTTGGCCAGGCAGTCACACGGATCTGGGAGTCCTCGTATTCCGACTAGCGGTGTGGAGGAAAATATTGCCAGCCCCCGGTCGTGATCCTTTCCTAAACACCTCTGTCTTTCAGATAATCCTCTAATAACTCCCTGGGGTTCTATGGAGTTTGTAAAATTTAATAATTATTAATGATTAAGTGAGAAACCTATGCTCTGATACTAAATGTTACGACCCCACCTTTCGGTAACCCCTAATTAAGGGAGACTGAGAGGTCGAAGCCGCACCCATAATTTCCAGATCAAAGGTTCGGAATTCAACCAAGAATAATTATTAAATTTTAACAGGCTATACTGGAAAGCTGTAAGAAAATAAACTTTTGCAAATTTTTTGAAAGCTTGGATCTCTACACTTCTATCCACTTATGGATTCTACTCTAACTTATCCTCCTGGTATTTTACTTCATGTATCTCATGATATGATGATTTACTATTTGTCATTTTGGCTTGTACCTAAAACGCCGATAAACAAAACATTGATCAGTCGAAGACGGTATGTGGGGGAAACATTAATCGTGCAATTATTCATAACAAGGTATTGCAGCCAATTACCATTTAACAAACAATTTTACGTTTTAAATATAACTGTGTGATCCATGAATTCCCCATTAAACCCCTCATGGTCCCACCTATAGGTGAACCAGTTTCTAGGGTTGAGTCACATGGCACTACCCGTAAGTAGCCCACTCCTTAACTCATGGCATGCTAAAGGGTCTCATGGGACTACACTTGGTAGCCCAATTTCTAACCCATGATAACCTAGACCTTACTCTAGGTTACCCCTTTTTAGCTTTTACAAGCCACAGAGGTGGATTCGGATCTAAGCCAGTTATATATATATATATATATATATATATATATATATATATATATATATATATATATATATATATATATATTCATGGTGATAATCATAGTCACTTTATAGTTGCATGAAATAAATAGACATCCAACAGTTATTTTTCAAGCAACCAATAAAACGTTCGGGAATCGCCGTGAAACTAGAGTGGTTATTCATAAGCATAACCCCATACATGTTCAGTAGATTTGAGACAGAATTAACTAGAATAGAGAAATCCCAATCAAACAACCAATTATGCACAGAATCCTGAAATAAATATACCCATTTCCTTTTATTAATATTTATCCAATGTCATCATATTCCTTAGCATTTCTATTCCAATTTTAGGGTTTCCTTGGAAATTAGGGTTTCACTTCATCTTTTATTATTCTAAACCCTAATTTCATACCATTACTCATAAACCCTAATTATCTCATCTATTCTTCAATATTAAGGTTATCTTTACAACATATAACCCTATCTTTGGATTAAAGGCACCATTAACCATTAATTAAGTTCATTAAGCCTCTTTTACATTAAAGCTACTATTTTTATCCTTTTAATCCATGACAAGATCATTATACGCATTATCATCAATTCAAAGTTCATTATGGTCTAATTAACATATAAACTCGATTTGCCATTAATTCTACCTTTTATTCATGAGAAAACCCTAATTGCTACATTGAGGGTATTTATCCTGAATTAAGGACTTTTGTATTCAAATATCTTAGAACCATCATTTAATAGTGTATTTTCACATCTTTCCAATTATATATGATCTTATCCTCTTTTACCCTAAATTAGGGTTTATAAATACTTAATCATTCTCATATGGGGTAAAAACCCTAAATCATGCAATTTTACATCTGGATCAGGTTCAAATCTAACATTATCATTCAATAGGTTATTAATACTTCAATTAACCCATTAAGCATACTAGATTCAACCTTTAATCACAAATAGGGTTTTTAACTTAACTTTAATGCACTTTTCATCAACTTAGTGTACTTTTGCAATTAGGAACTGAATCAATCTTTAATATCATTTTTATTGGATTCCTCTCGTTCTCCTGATCAAAATACATATATTATTTGTATTTATCCGAGCTATAGTTTATTATATATGATTTTGCAAGGATTCACTTACTTGGCCAATCGGATGATGCCACATCATCTCCATCCATGTAACGTTGAATTGGAAACATAATTAAATGACGTGTCTGCCCCACGTAAGTATTTGGCACTTCAGCCCATGGAGGGGCATTTCTGTCCAACGCCTCCTCCCTTCTTCTTCCTCCTGCAGCCCGATGCTGCCACCCTAGCCGCCGAGCGCAGACCCAGGGGTGACTCTTGCTCCCAGTTCCAGACCCAAAATTTGTCGGAGACTGTTGCCCTGCCTCCGCCGCCCTTGGCCGCACTTGAGGCGCCACCTATCTCACAACCAGCACAGTTGGTTTGGGCTGCACAGATCCGCAACCCGCGGCTGGTTTTGCAGTTGTGCGGCCGCTGCTGTTCCTGGGTTAGTGCACGGTCACGATGGCAAAGTCTCTTCCTGATACCACGGATCATCAAGCTACTAACGCAACTCTCTCTTGTCGCCTTGTGGGTTCATGATCATGCAGCCCCTCTTAGTTAGGGTTTATGGATGAAAACATGGAAGAAGAGTAGAGAAGGATGTGTGGGATCCTTTGGACTCAGCCCAAGGCTCTTTCCCTTAAATAGGGGAGGGTAAAGAAGCCCTAGGTCAGCTATCCACGAATCAAAGAGCCCCTTTCCAAGTAGGAAATCAATTCCTTCAATAAGAAGTAATATTCTCTCTCTTCTTTATCCTTTGGATTTGCTCTATTATTTGGATATTAGGAATTCAAAATTCCTCTTTGAGTTTCTTTGCACTTGCCCCTTTTTAATTCATTGGCCACAGATTTATATTTCCTTAGGTAGAAAATACCACTTCTTTAACAAAACCATGAAATTCATTAATCATGCATCATATTATCCTCTTATGTTCTATTATTGGTATTTTCTCTTTCCTCTTTCTTCATTGGGACTCCTTGGATCCCAAGAAACTCTATTATTTCAAAATCCTTTTTATTGGATACTGATTATCCTTCTAGATGCATCTAAATGCATTATCTCACATTATCTTGTTTATTTCTCATTAAAATATCTCTTTTTGAGGATTTCTCTTTATTTCTCTTTATTTTCCTCATTAATATTCCTTTTAATATTATGAATCCTTGGGATACGAAATTCCACCAAGGATAACTTCATTATACCTCTTTTCACTTATTTCCAATATTTTATCATTATTTTCAATTTCTTCCTTAATAAAGAAATATTTAATTGATCTTTTCTTTTCTTATTACCTTTTCTTTGCAACTTTGGACTCCTTGGAACCCAAGGAACCCAAGAGGCATGAAATCCCTCTTTGGATTTTATTATTTTTCCTTCCAGAGGTTTCCACCTCTTTCTTTTCTCAAAAACTCAATTATTCATTTACTAATTTAATAATTGAATTTCCTTTCTTCATTTCCTTGTTAATGGGCCCAATAGCCAATAAAGCCCTCAACATAATCATCAAGGCTATTGTAAATGAAATCCATTTATTCAAAACAAATTATATCATTATTTGTTCAAATATCTTTAATGTGAGAAATCACATTTCTCACCAAATGAACCCAAAAGTTGGGGTTGTAACATTTACTCAATCCCTATTTATATGCTCATACCAGTATTTTATACTAACAACATCTACATTGTCTTCTCTTGTAGGGCATGCTGCCAACCCCTTAGGCAAGGGACATAGAAGACTTGGCATGAGGACTGAGATTTGGATTAGTGGAGCTAACTCTTGGGATATAGTCTTGAAATAGTTCGGATATCCCTATGCTTAGTGTAGTTCTTTATTTCATGCACACCCAAGTGGAAGATTGTTATGCAATCTTGCAAAATTGAATGTAGTCATGATATTTTGTTTCCACCATTATTCTTGTATACCATTCATTTTAGAAATAAAAAAGTACACCCATTTCAACATACTTGTTAGTGTGTTTTGATGAGTTTATTCCTCAAATAAGTGAGGAGTGAATCCCCTCTCAGGTCCCACTCCTTACAACAAGTTAGTAGCCTTGTGAAAGCCTTAGAAGAAGTGTATTGCTCATGATATTTCCAGGTTATGACAATTTTAGTCTAGTGTTTTTAGCCTTTAAAAGTTATTTTTTTACTATTTAAAACATTCAATTTTTTCATGAGTCTCTTGATAATTTTATCTAGAAGGATGGCATGGATGATTAAAGTTCTATTCTTCAATAATATCACACATAGGATTCTATTGATCCCCCTTCTGACAACTCTCTAATGGTTGTAGATAGTTGTTTTCTATCAAGTACCATTCTAATGCTACTGTTGAGTGTCATAAGACTCACCTCATGGGAAAAGGATATACTCAATAATATATAATTAAGTACTCTAAAACGTTCACCCATGTGTCTTTCCTTAGCATTGTATGTGTGCTCATTTCAGTTGTTCTTAATCATGGATGGCCTCTTTTTCATCTAGATGTCAAGAACACTCTCTTGAATAATGATCTTCATTAGGAGGTCTACATATAGAAATTCTTAGATATGTTACCTGAGGGTTCAAAGTATGTAAACCGAAACATGTAGTCTAATGTCTAAAACAAAGCCTAAGGGTCTAAATTTGATAGTCTCAATCAAATTCTTATGAAATCTGGGTTCCCCAGATCACATGTTGATCGCTCTGCTTTTGTGAAGAAAAATTATGGGGAAATGTTATTCTTATTGTATATGTTGATGATATACTTCTTTCCGGTGGTGATTTAACTAGAATACAGACAACTAAAGTAAGTATCAATGTCAGTTTATGACTAAAGATATAGGAGACATGCACTACTTTTTGGAAACAAAGTAGCATAGAAGGGATCCTCTATGTTTCTATCAAAAAGGAAATATGTCATGGATCCACTGAAAGAAATAGATATTATTGATAGAGGACTCATTGATACTCCACGAGTACCTAATTTGATACTTAATGAAAAAGGCCCAGTGTTAATTATTACTCAAGATATTGACAATTTGTTAGAAAGTGGATATATCTTACTATTACTCATGTGGATATTACTTTCCCAATTGGGTTTGTTAGTAGATACATAGACAATCCTAGACAATTTCATAGGATGTTGTTTGTCAAATTTGAAGATACTTTTAAGCTAATCCTGATAAGGGTCTACTATACTACAAGAAGGGTCACACTAATATTATGGGGTATTTTGATGTTGATTATGCAGGTAGTCAAAATCACCATAAATTCACTTCCATCTATTGCTCTTAGGTCGATGGAAATCTTATTTCTCAACATAGTAAAAAGAAAAATATTGTGTCTAGATCTAGTATTTAAGTGGAGTATAGAGCTATGGTTCACACAACATGTAGACTTCTTTGGGTCAGATCTCTCATCGACGAATTTGAATTGCATGCTAATACTCCAATTCAGATGCTTTGTGACAACAAAGTTATGACTTATATTGTCAGCAACTCAACTTTCCACAAATGATCCAATCATATTGAAATAGACTATTAGGGAAGCAGTGATGAATAATGATATATTTACTCCGTACATACACTCATAAGACCAAATTGTTGATCTATTCACTAGATCACTTCCAAAGAGATTTGCAAAGTTGATTGTGAAGCTGTCAATGAATACATATGTGTTCTAGTCTGAGGGGGATTATTGATATATTCACGTATTCCTTATAGAGTTGTCATGTGTTTATAGTTTATTTATTTCTATCTTTATTCTGACATTAATGGCTCTTTATTATCTCATACTTCTCCATCCTATATAAGGATGTGTATGGTGTACCTTTGATTTCATCTCAATATATCCTATTGTTTACAATTACAAACTATTCCAAGCTCATGCTACTTATCTTTCTTAATCTATCATTAAAATTCTCATTTTGTTTGATATGTTTCTTTTGACTTTCTCATCTTCTCCATACTTCGGATTTTCACTTACAACTAATTATTCAATCTTTTGGTGGATTTCAAATTTGTCTACACTTGATACTACCACTCTTGTTTAACTTTCGAATCATATACCTATGAAACTTAGGTTTTCTGTCGTAATTTCATTCATATCATCTTTTCTTAAATTCTCATAATTTTCTTTACCTCTATAGCTTTTATCTCTTGAACATATACAAAAAACTCTAGACTTAAAACACCTACTGCACCTCATGGTCTCAAGACATTGAAAGAAGAGAAAAGAGTAAATAAATCACAATGAACCCATTGAATTCTAACCATGATAGGGTCATTGTAACCTTACACCAACTTTACAAAAAGAAAAGAAAAAGATGGGATACTAAAGTCTAACCTATCAAGTTAGATTAAATTTTGAAAGAACAAAATTTGGGTACACTTTCTCTAGCCTGGGTTTCCTTAAAACCCAATAAATTACCCTCTCTTTCATCATATCGGTTTCTAGGAGTAATGGAATTTCTAAGGTTTAAAGTCGCAAGTGACTATAAAGGTAATTTGAATTTCTTAGATGTTAGCCACTTAATCTCCTTTTCAATTGTTATCTGCCTTGTGTTAACATGTGAGCCAATCTTTAGTGTGTTGGTCCAACCATTGGACCAAGGATTGATGGAATTGACTGACAAAACTAGTGACACGAGTCGGTCCCAACCACCCTCAAAGATGGGTTGGCCATTAGGCAATTAATTCATCTTTTTGTCTGACTACCTACAGGCTAGTCGTCCACATCAACCAGCTTGGGTCCTTGCTGACTTACTAGTATTTCCACTTCCTATAAGTTATCTGACATTTTGGTCATCCGAGACAAAATGTTTACCATGTTGACTTTATTTGTTGGCGAATTCAAACCTAGTCAATACCAAACATATTTACTATCATTTCAAATGTAATGATCATTCTAAATGCTTTAAATGGTATATGGAACAATATCTCTCATTTCTTACTAGATTTGTTTCATTAAAGTTTAAATTGATGATCATGATATATTACGAGTTTCAACACTTTAACTCCTTTAAAAACAAAATTGGCAATTTAGTCATCCCATTTCTTGGGCTTGAACCTTCGACCTTTTGGTCATACAATATCAACTTTACCAACTCGGATGCCACATCTTTGGTACACTTTAACTCCTTCAATTAAAGCATGGTGTGTTTTTCACATTTTGTAGTTTGTGCACAATTCTTCTGACATTTTGACCCCTCATGTAACACCCTGATTTTCTTTACCACATGAGCGGAAGCTAAACACTTTTTTCTTCTTGGGAGTGTTAAAAACATGATACTCATCACAATAATAATAGAAAGAAACCAAAAAGACTAAAGTATAAAATATATTCTCATAATTTGTTAGGAAAAAAACTTGGTTACATCAAACTCTATAAGAAAGTCTAAATACATGATGCAAGATCTTGTACATTGTCTCAATATCTTATATTGTGTAGATGGCTCCCCACCAAGAAAAATCTCTTAAAATAGTTGATGCATCCTTTCTCTTGACTGATCTTCCCAAAGATTACTTCAGGCAGACATCTCATCCCCAGCCATGCACAAAGGGAAACCTATGTTAGAGTAAGTGGCATTGAGTTTCTAATAAGATAAACACAAAAATATAATAACTGAAAGTTGACTTAATGTCTAAAAGCTTCAAACTTATGCTGAATCGACAAGTTTTGATTATGTATTTTATCTAATTTGTGGCCATTAATTATATGATAAGTCCTCCTGAATTGGAATATCTACACCCTGAATTGATACTGAAGTAGATCTGAATTGGCACTACATGCCTCTTAATGACACCAAGGTGTCTCTGAATTGGCATGACTACACCCTAAATTGGTACTGAAGTACATCTAAATTGTAGTAAACACTCCTCTGAATTGGCAACAAATGCCTCTGAGTCATCCTGGGGCTAACTAAGTGAGGACTTATCATATAATGTCTTATCTGAAGGTTTTGACTTAATTATCTTAAATATGAACTTAGGGAATTTTGAATATGAACTTATCTTATACAAGAACTAAATGTTGATAACTAAACATGTACTGAATTTTGAATCTGAATCTGAATCTCTATTCTTACATTTTGAATTAAATCTAAATTTGAACTCTGAATCTAAACATGAATTGTTGCTCTTTTAAATTTTGAACTGAATCTAAAGTTGGATATGAATTCTGACATTCTTATTGTGTTGGGATATAGTGGTGATGAAAGACTCAAACAACAAGGCCCAACGATCGTGTTGCAAATATGTGGAAATGTGAGATTGAGCAATCCAAACCGAAGATTACGATGAAAATCAACAATGAACAAGAAAGCAACCACAAAGACAAGATTTATAGTGGTTCGGAAAATTCCCACTGTGGGAGCCTACATCCACTGTTTCAAATGATATTATTGATAGAGAGATTACAAAGATGATGATCACAAAAGAGAGAATAAGTACCCAATCCCCTTTTACACCTGAAAGCCAACAGTGGAAGACGACAGATTCTTTGAGAGGAGCTATTGGAGGCGTGAAATCCTAAGGAAAGTCCTATGTTTGTCTGTGGCTTTAGGTCTACAAACAATTATGTCTCTTGATGTCTCATCATTTCTCTTCATGTTTGGGATGAGTTGGGGGGGTCTATTTATAAGAATAGAACACATATCCAAAGTCCTAAAGTGATTAGGTTATTTTCCTATCACCTTAACGATCTGACGGGACTGTATACGGTCCCTAACACAAACTTTATTTCCATTTAAAAAACATTTATAGTCTAGTGTTGTACTATATACGGTCCAACTAGACCGTAAATACAAATAAAATCCAGGAAGACCATATATGGTCTAAAGTAATGACTATAAATACACCTATAGGTGCCTAAAATGCATCCTGAAGATGTCAAGGCTTGGTGTAGATGTCCAGTTCATCAAGGAAGCTTTTCTAGAGAATTTAAGGCACTTTCTCAACAAAGTCCACCTGGTCTTCAACTAAAAATGATGGAAGTAGAAAAGCACTTGCAATCTTCTCTAATATCAGAAACTGATTAAGAATACCATCTCCTCCACATGCCCTGCATGGGCAAAGCTCAGGCAGAAAGAAGACCAACTTACTTTAAGCAAAGCTCAAACTTAGCTAGTGGCAGAGTCTACACCATCATGTTGGTTGGATTCTCATACGTACAATCTTATTTATTTGAATCTTTCCTTCAGTTGTGACTTCTCTAATAAAGCGGTACTTGACATCAATGTGCTTCGTTCTCTCATGGAACACTTGATCTTTGCTAATATGTATAGCAATTTGATTATCACAACGAACAATAACTTGTTCTTGAACCATGCCCAACTGATTCATCAAGCCCTTGATCCATAAAGCCTCCTTCACAGCTTCTGTTGCCTCTATGTACTCTACTTCAGTAGTAGATAAGCAATAGTACTTTGTAGGGTGGACTTCCAACTAACAGTTGTAGATCCCACCATGAACATGTAACATGTGAGAAATTTCCTCTTGTGGAGGTCTCCTGCATAATCTGAGTTCCTTTTGAATCTCCATGCCAAGAATCTTTATAGCTTCACCTAGGTCTTTTTTATCAAATTCTCCACCTAGAAGTGATTTTACCTTGGCAGTCTTAGATGTGTGTCTAGAAGCGATCAACACGTCATCAACATATAGCAGTAGGTAAATAAAGGAATTGTCATCCAGTCCTTTGTAGTAGACACAAGCGTCATATATACTCTTGGAAAATCCACTGTGCATCACGAAAGAGTCAAATGTCATGTACCATTGTCTAGGAGATTGCTTCAGCCCATAGAGTGACCTCTTGAGCAAACACAATGTTGGTAAGGTATGCCCATAGAGCCTATCATATGATGATTGACATAGCATAATTACCATAAAGGATTTGATTAATACTTATAAAGGCAAGTTTCCAATTCATTATGCTTTATTTAGTTATGAGATAATGAGGAAACATTGTGAATGTCTAGAGAATAATATTACTCAATTTACGTATGTCTTCAAGTATTAACCTTGTCAAAATGAGATCATACAAATGTTAAGAGTACAGATACATATTCTCAATATGTCCCTAGTCGGTTGTTACTATGGAAGGCAGATAGACATTAGTAACACATAAAACTGGAGTGTGAGTTGGTTGATGATCAAATCTCACTAAGTCATGATATTACAATATCAAACCAATCACACAGATACATGTTAGGAAATAGTGTAGTGGACAAAACGACCTTGAGAGTGACACATGGTTGTGATGGTCATGGTCATCTCTCATAGTGATGGTGGTAATTGTGATTCTTAGACCTAAAATCACTACACTTGTCACATGTCATCGGGTATGCTTTGACATCATCAAACACAGTCCTCAAACATGGGTTGTTATAACAGTGATGATTGGGTGACTTTGACACATGGGGACAGACTGTGAGTGATAGATATGGGATTTTTTCCTCCTACTGGAGAATGATATCTTGGCTACTTGATAAGAGAGACTGAGAAATGCATGTTCATCCACATGTGAATCAATATTAGATATTGAGGTCACATTATCTCAGACAATCTGTTCTTGGTTCAAGGAACATGGATTGAACATTGAGAGGATGACCTTCCATGCCTCGAGTTCATCCTAGATATCAGTAACAACGGAATTATACAATCACTACAACACCTTACACAGATTGTAGGTTGAAGTTGTTCTCCAACTTTCTATTCACTTGGGTAGCACTAATGTGCGACTAGGAACCACTCTTTGTTTATGATGTCATAAGCTAGTTATGGACATTCACTTCCAACGTGACATGGGACCCATAGGGTCACATACATAGGAACTCATCTAGAAGAGGATTTTGATCTTGAATGACAATTGGATTGATTACTAAGGTGTTTAGGTATTCAATTCACACAACAGATCGATCGATTGGTTGATTGGTCTGCCAAACGATCATCTCAGTGATATGGTTGTTTGGGTAGCTAGACGGGCGTTTTAAGTGTTGAGATGGCCGTTTGGGTTGTCATAGTAATCAAAATTCGAATTGGCTAAAGTTCTGCCCTTGAATAGACCAGTTCAATGTGATTGAACCGATCGGCTCATTTCGACTCACCATGCGGGTGTCTGGGTGAGCGAGACAGGAGTCTCTCCTATGTGAGATAGCTTGGTTGGGATAAATGAATATTTTGGATGTTTCCCAAATAATTTTTATTGCATAACTAGGAGTGCAAGTAAATGAATATGTGGTATTAATTGGAATCAGAATTGTGAAATGTGTATCCAATTAGGAAACTGGCAAACTGTCGTATGGCAGTTCTAGACGACTGTTTCGCACACTAGATGATCATCTGGGTTTGGTGTCTCATAGGTTGTGAAAGTTCAAGTTCTTTTGGTCCTTTGCACTCCCACGCAATTCCATACATATTGGGAACCTTGACCCCAAACCCCGCCTATAAAAGAAGGGTATTGGGGGCTTCCCAAGGCACAACTAAGACAATTAAGAATCAGTTCCTCTGATAATTATTGTCCTCTATGGTTGTGGCAACCAAGAGAGCTCAGGAAAGTCATAACCCGATAGGGAGGGATAGCCAACGATAGAGAATAACTGAGAAGTTGTCATTGTGGGAGAGCAGATTGGTGACTAATACACCAACGGGAGGGACAACTCCTTCTTGTCTATTCTTAGTGAATGATAGGAGTTATAGTTGATCTATGTGGACTACTCTAGTGGTAGGAGTCCTTTGGCTACTTCTCAGAGAGAAAAGTCAACCTGCTATTTGTGGCAAGACCACTGGAGTTGCTATAGAGGTTGCATAGATAGTTGTTCATGGTGAAGACCAGGAGTTGCACAACCACCATCCAAGAGCAACTTGTCAGCAGTTGCAAAGAAGTGAGTTTTTTTACCGGACTTTCTCCAGGATAGGTATAACTCGCTAAAACCATACTTCATATTTCATAGTAGTTGATGCGATCTTACTGTTATGGCAATACAGATAGATAAAATTTTGTTTCCGTTTTTATACTCTAAGCCTGTATTTCCCAATAGTGGTATCAAATCCCATCCATTTACTATGTTTTAGGATAATCTATATGATCGTATTTTTGGTTTTATTGTTTATTTATTGCATTAAATGTGAATATTTAAACTTCTCTCATATGTGTATCTGATCAAAGACCACATAGTCCCAAACTTATATATATATGATATGAAATATAAGCAATTTACATACTTCTCCTTAAACGCAGTTTTGATAGCGATTGTGTAGCGTGGTTATGGCCAATACCCTTCATCTGTGTGTGGTTGGATGGTTTGGTTCTGATTTATCTTGGTCTACATCCCGAGCCTCCACCTCCCTCTTCCCAATGTAAAGTTAATACTTCCCTACCTTTGCTCCCCTCGAATGTAACTCGAGGTTTCTGTTTTTTAATGTAATAAAGTTGCAATGGGATAGTTTCTTTTCTTGCAACAACTATGATGATGATCATTTCCAGTTGAGAGGACCAGTTCATGAGATGAGCCGACCGTAAGGAGGACTATGGAGGATAAGACGATGGAAACAGACGACCGCCTGGTGGACCCAACCGATTGTTTGGAAGGAGTAAAAATATCAATTGGATGGGAGTCCAGAAGACCATCCCAAAAGACCCAACCAACCATCTAGAAGGTGTACATACATCATTTGAATAGGAGGACCCTATCGAGCGGCCAAGAGGTGAGATGACCAGTTCAAGGGTTGAACTGATCTACCCAGATTGGCAAGCACAGGTCTACACCAACAACAAGTTCATACATGTGATGTGATGATTGACCTAGGTGGTTGTAATTCCTTGTGGCTCCAAGGAATTACAAGTAGACATGGCCATAACCATCGCCTCTTATTTTGTATTGCATATTTACATTTTGAGATAGCATGTATATTATACATACTATATATGTGGTGATTGGATACAATATATGTATATATACATAATATATATAATCCCTCAAATCAAACATACTAAGTCCTAGATGCTTTCTAATATAAATACATGTGACAAACTTGTTCGACTAAGTGTCGGTTATGCCTCCACGTGGTGTGACGTCTACCTTGTGGAAGTGTGATCGTAATAATGTAGGTTTCATCTCCACGGGGTGCATTATTATCATATTGGCTATTGGGTCAGGTTTAATTGGTGATTCTCATAGCATCTAGGCCTAGAAGCATTAAGATGATTATGGCAAGGATTTGTGTATATCATCTATCCAGAATTCAATATGATGCAATTAGAAAGGGTTGCCTACCTTGAAGATTGATTGTGTTTATGGTGTTGATCAGGCCACAGTTGAATTATCTTGGATCTGGCTCATTAGAAAATTGTTTGTTGCAATTTTCTGAATTGATACTTGAGGGTTATCAATTTGAACAAAATAATGAGAATGATAATTAATTAAAGACCTACCTATTATCGCCAAAATTTAATCAAATCTAAAATGAGTTTTTGAAAAAATTGCAAATGCTTTTGTAGAATCAAATGGCAACAAAAAACAATCACTTTTCTCTACGATCGGTCCTTGAGAAGGACAAACTTATAGGGAACAACTTCCATGACTGATTCAGGATGCTGAGAATTTTTCTCATGCATGAGCGCAAGCTCTATGTCTTGGAAATGCCAAAACCAGAGGAACTAGCTCAAAATGCTCCAAGGGATGACAAGGATGCTTATAAGAAGCATACTAAGGATGTCGTGGATGTCTGCCTAATGTTATGCTCCATGAACCATGAGTTGCAAAGGCAACATGAGAACATGGGGGTGATTGAGATGGTCACACATTTCAAGAACATGTACCAAGATCAGACAAGATAGGAGAGATAGATGTCTCTAAGGCATTGTTCAAGTGCAACATGGTAGAAGGAGATCCAATAGGTCCTCATGTACTCGATCGCATTGGATATGTGAAGAACCTAGCTAGACTGGGATTCCCCTTGGGACAAGAGTTGTCCATCGGCATGATTGTGTAGTCCTTGCTAGAGTCATATAGTTAGTTTGTCATGAACTACAACATGAATGACTTTGATAAGCTGTTGACGGAGTTGTTGGGCGTGTTGAGGATAGCTGAGACACAAATGAAGAAAGACAAGCCCAAGTCTGTGATAATGATCCAAGACAAAGGGAAGTATAAAGGAAAAGGCAAAGCTAAGAAGAGTTCTAAAGCTATCCAAAAGATGAAATCTTCAGATCTCAAGGCAAAAGGTGGAGTAAAGAAACAAAGAGGCAATTTTCACCAGCCTCGACATTGAAAAAGAAATTGCCCACTCTAGTTAGAGGAACTAAAGAAGAAGAAGGATGGCACTGAGGCCTCCACTTCAGGTATAAAGAATATAAGATAAATTTGATTACTTCTTAAGTGGTATATGATACCAGATAAGAGATCTGACATACTGATGTGCAGGATCTGACAAGAAGTAAAAACCCTCATAGAAGGACAAATATGGGCAAGGCAAAGCAAGTGTTGTGAAATCCATAGTCTACATTTAAATTTATCTTAGCCCAATGGGCATGTAATGGAGTTACTAGAACTGCTATTTCATTATGACATTTGAATAGAAACATTTTCTTTATTAATCTTGTGTGGACAAGGATGATTATCAATAAAGATTTGTTAGTGCTTCTATTTTAAAACATATGATCTTGTATGACAATGGCCCAAAAAAATATTGTGATATTTATGCAAAATGATCCAAAGATGAATGTTTATAATCTTTATACAAAAGGATTATAATTGATAACTCCAGACTATCATTAGCATTAGTCATCTTGTGTGAATAGGAGAATTGCATGCCTAGAATACATATTGATGTTGATCAAGATTCCCTTGGTTATTGAACCTAAGGAAACATGCAATCTTATTTAGACACAATATGACATGACGTCCTTCACTAAACATAGTGGGAGGATGAAGATTTCATTATACCTCATGCATATGATGCATAAAGATTTTATGAAAGAATGTTACAGATGATTACTTATACCTCATTTTCATTTTCTGGTAATACGATGATATGTACTCAGAATAGAAATCTCTTGAAATGTTCAAAGAGATTATAAATGAAGTATGAATTTGATGAAAGTATTAAGAAACTTTTAGGAGATCTATTAGTATATACACTTTATGTGTTATCATGTGTTGTATGTTTTGTTATGTGTTATCTTGTATTGTGTGTTGTGGTGTGTGTTATAGACTTGTCTTTAGCCTTTTCTTTATCCCATATTGCTAGGTTCTATATCTCCCTTTCTCTCTTGTCCTATAAAAGAGAGTACACTGTAAACATTTGAGAATAACAATAAAGGCTTTTCCCATTCTATATGGTATCAGACATTTCTGATCCTTTCTAAACCATCCCCACTGTCAACCCCACCACATCCACCATTACCTCCATCACCTTCACCACCACCACCCTCCTCCCGTCAACCACCACCCTCCACCTATCGACCCCACCCTATTGACCCCCCCATCGACCCCACCCCATTGACCCCTATCTATCAACTCCTCCTTATTGACTCCACCCTATCAACCCCAACCTATCGACTCCACCCTATCGACCCCTCCCTATCGACTCAACCCTATCGACCCCACCTATCGACTCCACCCTATTGACCACCCTCCTATCGACCACCCTCCTATAAACCACCCCCATTTGGAACACCAACCTTTTGATCACCTCCTATTGACCATCATCCATCGACCAATAATTGTCAACCCCACCCATCAACCTTACTCATCGACCACCACCTTTCAACCCCACCCCCCGACCTCACCCATCAACCCCTCTTCCAGAGATTCATAAAGAGCACGTTGAAACCCTAAAGGTCTCACCTCATCTCCTTCCTACGCCACATGGTAGAGTGACTCTCTTCCCATGGTGGCGTAGGTCTTTTATTCTCCCTACTTCCCCTATGAGGGTTTCTCTGATATATTAAATCCAATCTGCTACTGCTATTTAATTCCCCTATGCGAGTTCCTTGGATCTCTTTAGATCTGGTTGCTGCTATCTCTGCCCCTATGTGGGTTATCTGAGATCTTATTATATTTCTATTGATCTTTGATATTGTCTATAGTTGCTACTCTACTACAAGTTTTCTTTCAGATCTAGTCATACAGATATGACTTTTGACCTATTATGGCTTCCATGGTGACTACAGATCCTTCACGAACCATGTGTGTTACGACTGTGAAACTTGATGGATCAAACTACCATCTATGGGCGGCTTCTTTTGTACTATATGTCAAAACCCAAGGGCACTATTCTCATATCTCTTCTGTTGCTAAGGATCCTCCTATTCACTTAGGGGATGACAAAGTCAAACAAGCCTATAACCAGTGGGCCAAAGATGATTCCATGTCATGACATGGATGGTGAATAGTATGAATCGAAGATCAATCAGTCTCTTCTTCGCCTACCTAATGCCAAGGCCATGTGGGATCAAGTGTCTCATGTGTATTCACATCGAAAAAACCCAAAGAAAGTCTTTGAAATCTTCAAAAGCTTGGCTAAAAAGGAGCATTCCACTGACGATTCCGTTGAAGAATTTTACAACCAATTCTCTGCACTCTGGGATGAATTTGAAGTATATCGTCCACTCTCTGTTGATATTAAAGAAGTTCAACGGCAACACGATGAACTTTTACTAGTTCAATTTTTGGATGGTTTACCCAATTTCTTTGCAGGTGTGGTAGACCAAATCTTATCCAGTGATCCCTTGCCTATTCTAAGGGATGTTCTCAAGTGTGTTCAATGCCTTCCTTCTATGACTGCTATTACTACTGATCACTCAATACTTGCCGTTCACTCCTTTGACTCTAGTCAAGGATGTAGACGTGGCCATGGTCCCAACCATAGTGGACGTACCCCTAAATGAGGACCTCCTGGTGGATGAATTCAATCTCCACTTACTACTACCAATTGTGTATGCAACTTCTATGGATGCTCAAACCATGTTGAAGATCGTTGTTGGGTAAAACATGGTAAACTTGCCTGGGGGAATCAGGTATCCTTAGATGTCTGTGATGACTCCACTACTACTGACTCAAGTTCTACTTAGCCTACAACTAAGTGGATTCATGCAGAGTTTGACAAACTCCTACAGGATCTCCTATCCTTGCTAGTGTCTACTATTGAAGAGGGTTCCTGTGCTCTTCTTGCATCTCCTACTACTTCTGATAACAATAAATGGGTCATCAACTCTGGTGCAACTGCACATATTTCTGGCTATTCTAAACTTTTCACTATCATGTTTAACACTACTTGTGTCCCTCCTATGACTATTACGGATGGGACTCAGTCAGTTGTCCATGGCATTAGAACTATATCTCTATTCAACAATATTCCCTTCAAATCCGTCTTATATGTTCCACACTTTCCTCTTAATTTGCTATATGTCAGTAAAACTGTTAAGAGTCTTCATTGCTCAATTACTTTTGATCCTAAGGGTTGTGTTTTTCAAGATCTATATGAGGAAGAGGATTGGTTTGTGCCATGAGGGACCAGATGGACTGTACTACCTAGATGCATTTAAATCTACCGTAGCTCTACTATCTTCTTTTTTGATGAGTCTGCAATGGAACTATCGCCTTGGGCATCCTTCTGCTGCAAAATTGCATTGTGTTTTTCCTAATATGTCTGAAAAATAATTTATGTGTGAATCATGCCATTTTGGAAAACAAACATGTGCTATTTTTATAAGAAGAATGAATTTAGTTCTAAACATGTGTTTGATATTGTTCATGCCAATATTTGGGGACCATGTTATGTTCCTAGCTTGTTTGGATATAGTTGTTTTATGACCTTTATTGATGATAATTCCAGGGCTACTTGGTTGGTTCTCCTAAAAGATTACAGTACTATTTTACAAACTATCACCACCTTTTTTACTAAGATCCAAACCCAGTTCCAAACTACTGTTAAAATCTTACAAACTGATAATGCCCTATAATTTATGCAAAAATATGTTGATCTTCTTTGTAGTTCATGGGGTATCATTCATCAGACTTCGTTCTCTTACACATCACAACAAAATGGTGTGGCAGAGAGGAAGAATCGTCATCTTCTTGGCATAGCATGCACTATTCTTCTTCACTATCATGTTCCTAAACACTTCTTGCATGAATTTGTGTCTACCATATGCTACTTAATTAACTGTATGCCTTCTTCTGTGTTGTGTAATGAAATTCTTGTTTCCCTTCGCTATCTTGATACACCCTTGTTTTCAATTCCACCTTCCATCTTTGGCTGCACATGTTTTGTTAAGAATCTCCACCCTAAAATATCTAAACTTGACCCTCGCTCCATTAAATGTGTCTTTTTGGGTTACTCCCAAACTCAAAAAGGTTATCTATGTTATGATCTTGTCAGACGTCAATGGTTTGTAAGTGCGTATGTTGTGTTTTTTGAAAACATATCGTACTACTCTAACAAAGGATTTGCATTATCTAGTGGTCTAGTGGATCCTACTCCTATGCCTGAGGTAGTAGCATATGATCATACTGACAAAACTAGAGAAGTGTCCATGGATACAACCCCCTCTATGGATCCTCAACAACCAATTCCTCCCTCGACGACAGGTCAAAACACCCCATAGGTATTCTCTGACCTACATTTTCCTATTAGCAAAAGGAAAGGTGTTCGTTCCTATACTGAGCATCCGATTAGTAATTTCTTCTCTTCTACTAATCTTGGTGGTAGCATTGCATATTTTACCAGTGATTTGTCAGCTATCGCTGTGCCAAAGAATGATATACAAGCTCTTCAACATCCTTCTTGGAGTGAAGCTATGGAAATTGAAATGACTACCCTTCAAGATCGCAAGACCTGGGAACTTGTTGATCATTCTGAAAACTATCTGACGGTTGGTTGTCATTGGATTTTTACTATTAAATATCAACCAGATGGTTCTATTGAATGAATGAAGGCTTGACTTGTAGCCAAAGGCTACATACAAACCTATGGAGTGGACTACTTTGAAACTTTCTCTCCAATGGCCTACCTCAACTCTGTGAGAGTTCTTATCTCTGTAGTTGTTAATAAAGATTGGCCTCTTTTTCAACTTGATGTCAAAAGTTTCTTCCTATATGGTGACATTCATGAGGAAGTTTATATGGAACAACCACTTGGTTTTTCCAGCCAGGGGGAGTCTTCCAAAGTCTGCAGACTTGGGAAGTCCATGGACATGGTTTGATAAATTAAGCCAAATACTTATCCAGTTTCAATTTCGGCGCTCCCATTCTGATCATTTTGTCTTTATTAGAAAAATCAGCTCTGGACTTGTTATCCTTATTGTTTATGTGGACGATATCATTCTGTCTGGTGATGATTCTAAAGCTATCATAGATACTAAGCGATATCTAGAACAACATTTTATTGCTAAAGACATGGGTAAACTCTATTAATTCTCGGTAATTGGAGTTTCCAGGCCATTTTCTAGTGTCTGCCTCTCATAGTGCAAGTATGTGTTGGACCTTCTGCAAGAAGTAGGTATTCTTGGTTATAAACCTACTAGCAATCCTCTAGATCCCAATACCAATTGGGATGATGAATCTTCACCTCCATACCCTGATAACCATCAATACCAACGCATGGTTGGTAAACTTATCTATCTCAATGTGACAAGAGCTGATATAACCGCTGTTGTTTGACTTGTCAATAGCTATCTCGACAAACCTCAACAATGTCATTGGGATGTTGTATGTCACATTCTTAAGTACTTGAAATCCTCTCCAAGAAAAGGTTTACTATATTGTAGAAATGGGCATTGTAGACTTACTAGATATTCTCACTCTGATTATGTCGGAATTCATTGTGATAAACAATCTACTTTTGGATATTGTTCTTTTGTTGGAGGAAATATGATTACATGGCGCTAAAAATAGACTGTGGTTGCTTCGTCTAGTTTTGAGGCTGAATATAGGGCAATGGCCCATACTACTTGTGAATTAATGTGGGTCTAAGGACTCCTCAAGGAATTTGAGATCTCTGAATTTGATCCTATTCCTATGCATTGTGATAATAAAGTAGACACTTTTATTGCCAGCAATCCCACTTTCATGAGTGCAAAAAGCACATCGACGTGGATTGTCACTTTGTACGTGAAGTTGTACTCTTTGGTCGTATATGCACTCCTTATCTCAAGACAGAGGATCAAATTGCTAATATATTCAACAAGATACTTCCCAAGAAATGCTTTACTACATTGGTGGACAAGCTGGACATGTCTTCAGCTTGAGGGGGAGTATTAGTATATACGCTTTATGTGTTATCATGTGTTGTGTGTTTTCTTATGTGTTATCATGTGTTGTGTGTTGTGTGTTGTGTGCTATAGACTTGTCTTTGTCTTTAGCCTTTTCTTTATCCCATATTGCCTAGTTGTGTATCTCCCTTCCTCTCTTATCCAATAAAAGAGAGTGCATTGTAAACATTTGAGAATAACAAATAAAGGGTTTTCCCATTCTATAAGATCAAATGTTTAAGTACTTTACATCAATTACTTGAGAACCTTCAAGAAAGAACTGTGATAATATCACAAGTCAAATTTATCTGAACATAATGATGTGTCATAATGAAGGAATTATACCATGATGTGTCATGATATGACTATCAATTGTTCTAATCTACTTACCTCCTCATAATTATATACCTAACACTAAATCATGTGCCAAATGAATGATTTATAAAGACATCATATATGATATGATTTGGAAATGTCCCAATATGTTTAAAGGATTTAAACCTACATTGAGAAAGTTGTTTCTTGAAGAAGGTTTATCTATAAACCATGATTGTTGAAGATTACTATTAATCCCAATCCAATAACAAAAGTGTTTTGTTAATAGTATAATTGAGTTCCTAAAGAACCAGTGGGAGTAAAAGTAAAGCTTGAAATGTTTGAGGTCAACAAAAGGGAACAATTAGAACTATGATAATCACAAGTTTTTGTGGAGTGTCAAGTTCATCATGTAACATAGAATAAGATAGTTCTAGTGGAACACATCTGAGATTGGAGGATTGTGAATCCAATGATTCACATGGGTTGGTCATAAAGGATGATCCAACTAGTCAACTAGAAGATATTTCTAAGTAACATGGGATCCATGTAAGCTAACAAGGTAGGACATCGATAAGCGCCACCTAAAGGGATAATACCTACAGGGTGAAATAGGGTCTTATGGCAAAGACCTACATGGATAACATTAAAGGGCATATTGGTTGAATAGGTTTTCAAATCAGTTCAAGTTGTTGAACATGATAGAAATCCCATTACCAATTGTCAAGCTTGTTGTTGTAGTTAAAATAGACCAACAGATTTGACATATGAAGATTAAAACTGGATTCCTTAAGGGAATACATCATAGGATGTGTATGTGATACAACCTAAAGGGTTTTATAACTTCAAGAAAGAAAATGAAGTCTATAAACTACAAATATAAATATGAGATTAAAACAAGAAACTCAGAAATGGGATCTTTTGATTTGATAAGATAGTCAAATATTTTGACTTGAATCAAGATAAAGATGAAATATGTGACTTAAAAAGATTTCGTGGGAGCATATATGAATATTCCATATGTGATGAGGAATGGCATCTCAATATTGTGAATATTGAGAACTGGCATGGAAAAACACCTTCAGCAATGAAGGATAAAGTGAAATGTCTTATGAGATAAGGACCAAGATCTATGAGATAGTTCTTGAATGTTTCACAATGGAAGTTTGAACATTTACAATAGCAATGTGTTGAAAGAGTTCAACATGGAAGGATTCAATGAGAGAGACTTTGGATTAGTCTCTCACGAACCCTATATTCTAATTCATCATGAATAAGATTCCATGGGCCAACCCAACGATGGATATATCATGTAAGCTATTAACACACCTATCCCATATAATCTTGTATCTATTAGACATGACAAGATGATATAAACTCCAATAAGAGTTATTGGAAAGACATTGAAGATGTCCATTAGTACTTGAGAAGTGACTAATGATAGGTTGATAATAAATAAGGAAACAATAAAAGGAAGAGTTTGATGTAAAGAGTTGCATCGATGCAAGCTTCCATAATGACCAAGTGATCGCAATAAAATATGTTTGATTTTTTTAAAAATAGAAGAATGTCATTAGTTGGAAGGGTTCCAAACTAATAGCCATTAATTCTATTCTATAGTAGAGGTAGGGTACACTTGTGTTGAGAACTCAGAGTGATACTATATGGATCTAAAGGTTCATGTGATGAACTTATAGATGTTTCAGCCATTGAAGACTAAGTATCGATACTATAACAACAATGGAGCTAAGTTTTAGGCAAGGAATGTCAAATACCATATTACAGAAGTTCTGTCTCATATGAGAAATCGTACCGTGAAGCGAGAAGGAAACATGTAATATACCGACTATAAGCAAAGTATTGATAACCCTCTAAATCAGCACTAGTGCAGTAGAAGCATGTTGGACATGTTTAAGTCACTAAGGATGAGATCCCCTGGTGATTGACTCTAAGTGCAAGTGGGAGTCTCTTGGTAAGGTATGCCCATAGATCCAATCATATGATGATTGGCATAGCATAATTACCCTTAAGGATTTGATTAATACTTATAAAGGCTTCATTATGTTTCATTCAATTATGAGATAATGAGGAAACACTATGAATATCTAGATAATAATATTACTCAATGATGTATGTATTCAAGTATTAGCCTTGTTGAAATGAGATAATACATATGTTAAGAGTACATACACATATTCTCAATATATCCCTAGTTGGTTGTTAGTGTGGAAGGTAGATAGACACCAGTAACACATAAGACTGGAGTGGAGAAGGTAGATGATTGAATCTCACTAAGTCATGACATGGCAATATCAAACCAAGAACATAGATACATGTTAGGGAATAGTGTATCAGACAGACCCACCTTGAGAGTGACCCATGATTGTGATGGTCACATTCATCTCTTATAGTGAAGGTGGTTGTAACATCCCTGACCTGGGTTTAGGGCTAACTCTATTTTTTAGCCTAAATAAGTTGCTTAGAACTTTAATATAATCCTCTAAAGTGTTTTGTTATCAAGTGAAAAATTTATGTTTCAAGTTTGGTCATATTTGATCAATGTTCTCTTGTTTAGGACCAAAATGCAATTTACCCAAGATGAGGGGTTATATTACAATATGTTACATGTTAAACATACCTCATGTATTTTATCATCATAAGAGATATAATGATGCAAGTTGGATGCTTGTGGAAAGCCTAAATTCCAAAATTGAACTTGTTTCAATAATGCTAGTACCTTGTGTATCAATTTTGGTACAAATTGTAATTTACCCAAAATGGAGGGTTGATATGCAAATTATCACCTCTAGAGTGTCCCTACTCCCTCATAGTATCTTTTAGAGGAGAAAAAAATTAGTAGACACCATGTTTGAATCATGTATAAGTGATAGTATTCGTGGTGATAGAAAGACCAAGAAATGGGTTGAATATGAAAACTTAACTTGAGTTGTATCGAGTTGTAGAGTCCATATGAGAGTTCCTATCAGCCAAGAATCCATAGAGGTGGCCCCATATAATTTTGTTAACTTCTTGAAAGTATTCATATCATATTAGCACCTCAAGGAGGTGATCCATGACGAGTTAGATGCTCCTTGCAAAAAGTTGTATCGGTTTGCATAATTTGTGAGATAAAGATGAGATGTCTTGTCCAACAAGATAAGTGATGGCCGAAATATCATCTCTAGATTATCCTCAAGTGTTTTTCATGTCAATATAAATGTTAGTAAATGCATGTACACGTGTTAACCATGCATGGACACGTGGCACCTAGTAGCTTTAAAATGGTGACACCTCATATACACATGTTTTCATGAACCTTAAGTATATATACCCTTCCTTTCACCTATTAGTGGAATTTTTTGAATCTTACCACCCCCTTGACGTTATATATCATGCATAGAGTCTAATTATAGTGCATAGGAAGAGGTGATATTGGCCATAGCAAAGTGATATCGGCCAAGTAAGTGATATCGACCAAGTGAGGGATATCGGCCACAAGTGGTGAAATATCGTGCATGGTGCTGAGGAATTTAAGTCTTGGACCTTTGAGAAGCTCATATTCAACATTGGGAACATGAATCTTTGGAGCTTGGATCTTTTAAGTTGCTCTTGATACGGGTTATATAACTTAAACCCAACAATGTTATGATTCACCTTCAATATTGTTGAACTTGTTGAACTACTTTCAATTTTGAATTTCCTTTGACTAATTGATATACCTATAAGTTCCAATAAGTTGTTAGGATTGTTGTCCATGAACTAAAATATCAATACAAAGTTCTTGAGGTTGATTATGGTGACATCATCATGGTACAATTTGTCATAGGGTTGAAGTACTTTAAACCCGATATGAGAAACCCAAGATGAAGGGTAACACGATATGGTGATGATGGATACCTCATGAACAATATGAGGGATATCTCATGAACAATATGGGTGATACCTACTTACACCTTATACCAAATATGAGGTCAAGTCCATACCTCATGCACAATATGGTGTCAATTGTATACTTTAATTGTTGAAACCCTAGATGATGGAATGGAACCCGATACACCCTATCGTTTTGTATACAAAATTGTTGTGAATGAGTTCAACCTGTTATCTAGCTTGTCATTCAATTATATGATAAGAACTAATTCCTTGATAGTATAAAAGGTTGTGAGCATAAGTGGTCTACCCAATATGCTAACCTGATATCTCAACCAACATGGTAACCCGATATGATAATCCAACATAGGAACCTGATATGGTATTATGTATATACCATTAAAATGATACCATAATGAGGCATATACCCCATGCACGACATGGTACACACCTTGTACATGATATGGCATCATTTATACCCCTTATAACTGATATGGGTCAAGTACCCACCTTATGCACGATATGGTATCAAGAAGATACCCTATTCTAATATGGTGTTGAAACACAACATGGGAAAGTGAAACCCAATATGCATTGTGACCCCACATCCCTATTGGTTTTTACACTTGAGCTAGTTGTGACTAATCAGTTTTCTAGCCTATTACTTGTCACATGATGAAGGGTAGGATGATACTATGAAGGTTTTGAAGGGATAAGAGTATAAGGGTCAAAACCGATATGCAAACCTTAAAGGTTGAGTAACCCGATATGAATGCACGATATGGAGATAACGAGATATCTCATGCACAATATGGTGATGAGGATACACCTCTATACCTGACATGGAGGAAGCATCTCAATCTAATACACTTGAATGAGTGACACATGTAGTGAGTTATGTCCAATGATACATTAAGACATAAAGAGTTAATGCATTTTGATAGGTATGGGCCAATGTACCTTGAGAGAAGGATTGAGACAACCTAATGGAGTATGATGTAATCAACATCCTAGTGAGGATGAAAGAGAAACTTATAGTTGTATATTACTCGTGTAATGAGTATACATTGATACTCCTAATATGTGTGGAGTAATTAGGGTTTTGTTTCTTGATGAACATATTGGAAACCCTAATCGGTTAATAAAGGGAAACCCTAACCCTAATTATAGGAAGGTTGTATATCTCTTATATTGAATGGTGATGGTAGATATGTGATATTGGAACCATGTTGATATCATGAGATAATGAGCATAGCTAAGTATGAGCTATGATGTTGCATATAATATCAATTATATGAGTATTGTAAGTCATGTGAAATACTTGTACAACAAGTATGATGTTTATACAAGTCTTATGACCTAGAGATGGATGTTTCCTAGTGAGAGGTGACAAGATGTTTATAAAAGTCTCACGATCTAGAGATTGATGTAAGAGATGGTAATGTTTAAAATAAACTAGGAAAATGAAAACCCCATAACATAATAATAATAATAAATGATTATAAAGATAATAATGAAATTTTGGTCATACATGCAATATGATTATAACCAAATAAGGGATATACTGTTTCAAATATGCTAAGATGAGATGTGAGGAAAACTTGTATCATGTAAAGTAAGAGAATGGGTATGATGGCTTGACCGAGGTATAACGCCTAGTAAAGGTGATGTGGTAATCAATGATTAGTAAGGGATTGATATCCCATAATGAAAGAGAAAGGGAAACATAAAGGTATTCCACTATTATGGAATCCTTAGCTATATGGCCATGATATTACATGATTGGGATAACCCAATACCTGGATACAACCCTATAGGATTGGCATAACCCAATACCTGGATACAACCCTACAGGATTGGCATAATCCAATACCTAGATATAACCCTACAGGATTGGGATAACCCAATACCTGGATACAACCCTACATGATTGGCATAATCCAATACTTGGATATAACCCTATAGGATTGGGATAACCCAATACCTGGATACAACCCTATAGGATTGGCATAATCCAATACTTGGATATAACCCTACATGATTGGGATAACCCAATACCTGGATACAACCCTACAAGATTGGCATAATCCAATACTTGAATATAACCCTACATGATTTGGATAACCCAATACTTGGATACAACCCTATAGGATTGTCATAATCCAATACCTTAATATAACCCTACAGGATTGGGATAACCCAATACCTAGATACAACCCTACAGGATTGGCATAATCTAATACCTGGATATAACCCTACATGATTGGGATAACCCAATACCTGGATACAATCTTATAGGATTGGGATAACCCAATACCTGGGCATAACATAATGATGTATATTCAGATCATTGGTACAATCCAATACCTATTTAACAGATTGGTTGAGGTCAATAAATAGAAATGAGAATGATTCATAGATGGCATACCATGATAATAGTATCACAAGATAAGCTTGAGATGTTGGTATAGTATGATGGGTAAATAATACACATGTTCTTCATATTTCTTATAAAAGTGAATAGATGATTTACTGCCCTATCATAGACAGTTACAATGCTTTAAAAGATGATAAATGTTCTAATATGCTTATCCACAGTGATTAACCTTGCTTATTGATATAAAATAACCTCTGCTCAGTCTTATACTACTTACCTGTGATAATAACATTATTTGCAGAGAGTTATATCTCTCGTTGTGACAATTGACTCACCCTGTGGTATCCACAATTTTTAGGTGGATGCGTACGAGGTGGTAGAGACCGTTCTGCAGAGGAAGGACAACAACAATAGGGATAAAAGTAACAAATCAGGTTGAGTGTACTGTCTGTCGTGTCTTGTAGATAGAAGTCATATGTGTCGTCTCTGTACTCTCAGGTCCTCGGATTTAGTGTGTGATGGTTTTATGAACAATCTAAGATTTTGGCTTGTATGCCTCGAGGTTTTATGTTGCTTCAGTATATGTTTTGACAAAGCAACTGCTATATGTTAACCTCGAGATGAGATGGTACAGTGTATGTACAATGTGAACCCTGATGAATATAAAGTTTCGGTTCATTCATTAAGAGTTTTCCAAGAAATGGATCTCTTTGCAAAATGGTTTTGAAATTTTAGTGATTTTTTTAATCTGCTTCTTATGATTATTCCGCATAATTAGTGATGATTTGGCTGTCGGTTTGGTGGCGGTTGTTTCAGTGGTAATTGTGATTCTTAGACCTGAAATCACTGTACCCATCATATGTCATTGGGTATGCTTTGACATCATCAAACACAATCCTAAAACATGGGTTGTTATAACAGTGATGATTGGGTGACTTTGACTCATGGGGATAGACTGTGAGTGATAGATATTGGATTTGTCCCTCCTACTGGAGTATGATATCATGTCCACTTGATAAGTGAGACTGAGAAACATATGTGCATGCACATGTGAATCAATATATGATATTGAGGTCACATTATCTCAGACAATCTACTCTTGGTTCAAGTAACATGGATTAAACATTGAGAGGATGACCTTACATGCCTCGAGTTCATCCTGGATATCAGTAATAAAGGAATTATACAATCACTACAACACGTTACACATATTGCAGGTTGAAGTTGTTCTCCAACTTTCCATTCACTTGGGTAGCACTAATGTGCGACTAGGCACCACTCTTTTCTTGTGATGTCATAAGCTAGTTATGGACATTCACTACCAACGTGACATGGGAACTATAGGGTCACACACATAGGAACTCATCTAGAATAGGAGTTCGGTCTTGAATGAAAATTGGATTCATTACTAAAGCATTTAGGTATCCAATTCATGCAACAGATTGACTAATTGGAAACTGGTCTACCAAATGACCATCTCAGTAAGTGAGATGACCGTTTGGGCAGCCATACGGGTGTATCAAGTATTGAGATGTCCATTTGGGTTTTCAGACTAATCATAATTCGAATTGGCTAAAGTTATTCCCTTGAACCGACTGGTTCAATGTGATTGAACTAACTGTCTCATCTCGACTCACTAGATAGGCGTCTGGGTGAGTGAGATGGATTATTTCCTAGGTGAGACGTCTTGGTTGGGCCTAAAAAATATTTTGGATGTTTCTCAAATAGTTATGATTGCACAAACTTGGAGTGCAAGTAAATTAATATATGATATTTATTGAAATTGAAATTGCCAAATTTGTATCCAATTGGGAAACTACCAAATGGTCGTTTGGCGGTGTGATACGACCATTTCGCACATCAGATGACCATTTGGGTGTGCCATAAGACCGTTTGGAATCTCGTAGGTTGTGAAATTTTAGGTTCTTCCGGTCCTTTCTACTTCCACACAAACTCGTACATATTGAAAACCCTGACCCAAACCCCACCTATAAAAGGAGGGGTATTGGGGGCTTCCCAAGACACAACATAGACAACTGAGAATTAGTTCCTCTAACAACTATTTTCCTCTCTAGTTTTGGTAACCAAAAGAGCCCAGGCAAGTCCTACCATACATGACAGGATAGCCAACATGAGAGAACAACTGAGAACTTATCATTGTGGGAGAGTAGGTTGGTGACTAGTACACCAACATGAGGGACAACTCCTTCTTGTCCATTCTTGGTAAAGGATAGGAATTTTTGTTGGTCTGTGTGGACTACTCTAGAGGTAGGAGTCCTTTGGCTGCTTCTCGGAGAGCAAAGTCAACCTACAGTCTGTGGCAAGACCAGGAGCTGCACTGTCACTGTCTAAGAGAAACTTATTAGTAGTTACAAAGAAGCGATTCTTGTCACTGGACTTGCTCTAGGACCAGGTATAACTAGTTAAAACCATCCTTTCTATTTCACAGTAGTTGACTCGATCTTGCTATTATGGGAATACAAATAGATAAAAATGTATTTTCGCTGCTATACTATGTGCCTATATTTCCTAACACACACATAGTTCTCTTTGTCTTCAAAACCCTCTAACTATTTCATGTAGATCTTTTCTTCTAGTTCATTGTGCAGAAAAGCTATCTTTACATCTATCTACTACAACTCTATGTCTTTAATGGCTACCAAAGAAAGAAGCACTCGTATGGAACTATGCTTGATGATAGGTGAGACTTCATTATAATCAATGCCTTCAATTTGACTGTATCCTTTTGCAACAAGGCTTACCTTATATCTATCACCTTCTTTCTTTTGATAGACCCACTTGCAACCCACTACTTTCTTGCCTTTGGGAGGTACCACCAACTCCCGAGTTTGATTCTTATGAAGAGGTTTCATCTATTCCTTCATTAAAGGCAATCCACTATGGAGCATCATGACCTATGATTGCATCACATAACTTGTTGGGCTCATCACCAACATCCACATCAACGACATTGGAAAGAGCATAGGATACCATGGAGTCACCAAAGCCATACTGTTGGAGTGGTTTGTCGTTCCATTTTCCTTTGCCTTTGGCTACACTGTAAGAACTCTTTGTGTCAGGACCCACTCTTTTGATAAGCATAAATATCAACCATTAGAGATAATCTCAAAACCTAAACTCATATTATGAAATAAAATAATGAATTCTCAACAAAGGTGATTAAACAATATATGAAAAACACAAATAATTTTTTCCTTTTTCTTTCTTCACAAATTCATAAATCAATGTCGCATCAAGGACATCACTTTTATATATCACAAATCTTATTCAACTCCATTAAAACTAGAATCAAATCTTGTTCTCATATTCGGTTCAGTTGACATCAAATACATGTACATTGATGAACAAACTTAGTCTACAACTCATCTCAGGAAAGAGAGAGTATAGGGACATTCTAATATATCTAGATTATGCTATTTACATCTTCTTTGTCACGACCTCTCCACTGGATAGCATTATACCTAAAAACATTTGAAACAACCTCATGAGACTCATATAGAGCCCCAATGAGTGTATACCTCCCACTCAAGCTAGGTACATGCATCAGCATCAGATTAAGTATAATAAACTTAACAGAAACATGCATATATTAAAAAGTCTAGCAGATTGTTCTTAAACCAATTATAACTTTGAAACATCTTTTAAATCATGCCTATGAACAAATCAATAGATACTTCTTATTTCAGATTAAGAATCCTACCAAATGAGCAATAAGTCAAGTTCTAAGCATTTTGAATCAATACATAACAATAACATTATCTTTGTGACACTCCACCAGCCGGATCAAGAACACATCCTATAGTATTGAAGTTGAAGTACACATAATACATATCTACCAAACAATACTATCAAATAGCAAGCAATCCAACTCATATTCAGAATGGATATAAATCCCATCATTTATAACTTATCAACATGACATATCATAATATGGAATAGAAAATTTCAATAGAAACATGATTAATTTCCACAACAAGAAGCATAATCAATAATGACAAATCATCAAGTAGTAATATAAGGAATGTAACAACTATTGAAATCATGTTCTACACTGCTTATCATCTTTTATTCATTTCTCCTGAAACTACTTGGCTTGTACCTCAACAAGTAGAAGTCCCCACACTTGATTCTCATGTCAACGACTCACTATCACTATCTTAGAGTTTAGCTGGCCACCCTAAGATATCAATAATAGACCCTGGCCACCTTAGGGTTTCCTAAAAAGGCTCACATCCTCATCTCAGGTACACGAGATAGGAACCAACAAAACAGTATATCACATATCACAATATTTCACATATTTTATTTCATTAGAGTCTATTCCATCTGGACATAGACTTTCACAGCAAGGATTTTGGGCCAGAGCCACTCCAGATGACTCACTCCTAAATCTTGGTGGTCTAACCTTTAAGGTCTCGATCCACACTTTGAAAATCCTTCTCATAATTCATCGATTACTAAAAAGAGATTTGTTTTATTTCCCCAATGTGGTCCTCGGGGGAACTCATGGTGTTCAGGGCACCTAACTAGATATTCCATCATTTCACTTGTTATTAATCTCTTTTACTCATCTTAATAGAATTCAAAACATCATAAATCATACCTGTGTATTCTCGCGTAACTAGAATAACATGAAACAGATTAATAAGAACAATGATCAAAGCAAGAAGCACAATAAATCTATAGATTGCAACACATATGATTATTTATATATTCTACATCATCTCATAGAAATCATAAATAGTGGGCCTTCATCCTGAGACATAATCTTATTGTCCATCATTTACCCCATCAGGGTTTTATCATCATTAGTGGGCTTTCAGCCCTAGACATAATCTCATTATGCAACATTTACCCTTATCAGGGTTTCTCAATGTAAGGAGTGCATACTAAAGTCAATTTCAACATAATCTTATCAGTTCATTGTATATCACGGTTCTGAACAAATATTAGCAGAGGCACTAGAACTAGCAACAGTAAAAGCATATAGATATCATGCATCATTTCTCATACTCATAATAGAGTTATCATAAACATATGCTTGTCCCATCCAATCTGAATAGATGCCAATAAATTTTATGCATATACATGCATAACATACTTAGTTCTCTTCTTCTTTTATTTCATATTCTTCATATGGGTTACTAATCAACACATGTTGATTATCATTTGAATTCCATCAAAATAGTTCATTCTCATAGTACATGTTTTCTATCAAACAACCACAATACAAGAACACATTCTTGTAAATCAATTCAACTGCTTGAACCTCATCTTTTAATTGAATTAAACTACAATTATGTACATTTCTTAATCCCTCATTTGAGATTATTATTCATTAGCACCATCTAACTCAACATTTTAGGGTTAGAGTTTGTTTATTAAATTCATCTACTAATTCTCATCTTTTTCCTTCAATTCATATTCATTAATCTCAACTTCTCTCATGTCATGTTCATTAAATTACTGGAACCAATCATTTTTAACTCACTTGACATACAATACTTCTATTTTCATTGATATCCATCAAAGTCTAGTTTTAGTATGTTTCATTCAATTTGTCTTAAGCCACATGTAATTAAAATAAAGGATTAAAGATTTAATCATAATAACTTCATTCGTTTCATCTTTAACTTGCCATCACCATCAATACATTTTTCTTCATATCATTTCTTATATTTAGATAAGTGTACCATGTCATTGACTTCTAATGTCATTCCCATAATAAACAATGATCATTCTTTATTATACTAAAACAAATGCATTAGACTTAGATGATATTAGTAAGACTCATCATATTCAATTGAAGTATTAATACTTTCAACTTCAACATTTGATCACATTTACAACAACAAATACAAGTTCTAGCTTTATCACTCATAATCGTATTAATAATAAAATTTAGGATTTTCAAGAATTCATTCCTTAGTTCAACATATCATATCATTCAGTAATCCAATCATGATTCAAGGGTTCATTAGGGTTATTCACAAACAGGGAAACCCTAGTTTCTATTTTCACACATTTCATTCATCAATCATAAGTATACATTGATTAATTTACTCATTTGATTCACTTCCTCAACACAAATCATAATCAGGATATGTGGTCATTCAATTCCATTAACATTCCACAATACACTTGTATAATACAATATAGTACAATTTAAATATGATTTTATGCATGTCAATTCAATTCCAAGCATATCGGCCATTGGGCTGATTTTTAGGAAAAATTCACATGAAATAGCATAGTCATCTACCCATAAGATTACCCATGGATCCTCAATCAATATATCAGGAACTAATCAAGTTCCAATCAATGAGAAATAATCAAAATTGATAGAATTGGATTCCCAAATATATTTTCCAAATCAAATCCAATCACATACATATACAAACAAGGTTTCTGATTATTTTAGCCAGATAGAATTAGGCTTTCAACATGAATACAAATCTTAGGAGGGAGAAAAACACTCACCTCAGTTGCCAAACACCTTAAAAACGTAGGTCAACCTCTGAAGTTTATAGAAACCAAATCAAACTCTAGCAAATGAATTCAATTCTTTCTCCTCTCAACTCGAAAACCCTAGAAATGGGGATTAGAAGAGAAAGAGTGAGAAAAGGGGGAGATTTGATGTGATTTCGAATAAAATCAGTTAAGGGAAATAATCTTGACATGTGAGAGAAGATTCACCATAAAAACTATGCAAAGAAGTTAAACTTACTTGATTTCATCATATCTTGGATAGAGAAACCATAGGTCAACATCTCCACCACTTTCTCTTCTCAAAACCCTAGCTCTCCTCTCTCACAAGAACTTTGTTTCTTTGATAGGAATCACGAGTTATGAGAGCTCCTTGTGTGTTAGGTTCATCATATAGATGAATTGAGGTGCTTAGAACAATTGCAAATAAGTCATTCATTGTATTTTTATTTTGCTCAGACTGGTTGGTCGGCTGAGTTATAAACTCGACCGACACCACACTTTTTAGAACTCCAAAATTGTCCCAAAATTATGAAACTTTAACCCAATGTCTGAAATTGAGTTTATAAGAAACAGTAAAAAAATTAGATCATTTAGAGTTATCTATTAATAACTAAAAATTAAATACTACACTACTATATTGCAGTCTACAGCATGGTCGATCGAGTTTGTCCTTCACAGAACTTGACCGAAACCCATCTCTATAGAGATCAAACATTATCCAAAAATTATGCCAATTTAATTTTATGTCAATAATGGAGTTTAACATTTACAGTTAAAATTTGAGATCAATTTAATATACCAATAAAAATTACAAATTCAATTACCACACTGCTATATCAATCTGAAAATATGGTCAGTCGAGTTTGAAACTCGACCAAAACACAGATCATAACATTCTTCAAATGTTCTGATATTTTTCAGCAGTTCTCACATTGGAGATATCCAAATCATATCCAAATTTTATTTAAATCAGAGTTACACATAAAATACTAAAAAGCTTTTAGTGAGACAATATAGTTATCAAATTTTGTATTCATATGTCATCAAAACCCTAATTTGGGCTGATTAGTGTAACATCCCTGACCTGGGTTATGAACTAAACCTAGGTGTTTTGCCTAAATATGTAATTAAATCCTTGTAATTAACTTTGGGCATATAATTAAGTTCCTCAGAAACATATATTTCAATTTTGCTCCTTTATATATAAAGTTGTAGCATTCTTTTATAATACAGGGATCTATGTGCAAATTACCCAGTTAAGGGATTAACTTGCAAATTGCACATGTTGAGATGTTCCTCTGATGTTGAGACATCATGAGGATGTTTATGATGAAGTTTGAGGGATTTTCCAAGCTTGAGCACCAAGGTGAAGCTGTGGAAGCAACCCTTGTACTTGAAAACCCTAAATTGGTGTAAAGTGCAATTTACCCAATTTGAGGGGTGCAACTTGTAAAATATATCATCTAAAATATCTTTTATGACTCTTGGCATCATTTATAAGAGAAATTATGAAAAGGTCACTTCATTTGAATAATCATATAATAAAGAACACCTTTGTGATTGAATAATCAAGGTGTATGTATAATAGCCCTTTTATGTGTATGCTTTAGTGATGGGTTGATCCTCTTTGCCCTCAATTCTTGACCTTAGAAGGAGTTTGTCCTTAGAAATAATATGTGGGGACGTGCAAAGAAGAAAGGAAGGACTTAGATGAGAAATGAGGAAAGCATATGTTCTTATGTTGAAATTTCACCTAAGTATATATACTACCTTCCCCACTTAGCAAGGGAACGATCCTCTTCTTTTCATTTCTTTTCCCCTTGCTCAAAACCGACTAAGGCTAAGATCTGGAGCAGAGAAGGACGAACAAGGTTCCTAGGTAAGTTTGGATCATCCCTTTTGCTTGAATTCATGGAGGAAACTCGTTTTCAAGGTTGAATTCATGGCTAGCTCACCTAGCTTTATCTTTCTAGCCATTCCTTTTCAACTTTCCTTGGAGAATACACCTTGGCCGACCTGTGGAGCTCAAATACGACATTAAAGGCTTGGAGCTTGAAAGTTTGGAGCTCAAGTAACAATCTTTAGGCGGGTTTTATAACTCTAAACCTTATGCTTTGATTTTACATCTTTTTCTATGCATATAGTTGCTAGTTCTTCTTCTTCCCTATCTTCCCTTGCATCCTTGCAAGCCAAATCGTGAAGAACTGCTACTGTTCTTGAGGTAGAAGATAAGGGCGTTAATTCCTATGCTTATCCACGGATTTCCACTTTAGCAAACGACCTCCACCAATTGCCCATACGGTTTACACAACCGTTTGGTGGGCAAACGGTTTCAGGGTCGTATGAAGGAAAACGGCCTTCAAGACCGTTTGATCGCATTGACCAAATGACAATCGTATGGGAATCTTTTTTATAATTATGTAGGTTAATCACCCACAAACTTTGAGGGGTTAACTCCAAAGGAATCGTGAGATATAAGCAAATCAATTAGCAAATCCAATTGAATTAAGTTCTGATTTTCAATATGTTTAATTTGCCCTTTTTGGGAAAACGGTCTCAAGACCATTTAAGATGGTTGACCAAGCATTGACCGTTTGGTATTACTGTTCATAATGATGTTGATTAATGACTCAAGAAATTTGATGGATTAATTCCAAGCGAGTTATGAGTTGAAGGTTGATTAATAGGGCAAATCCTAATTGAAATCAGTGCTGAAATTCCAATGAGTTAATTAGTGATTTTGGGTTGATTAGCCCAAACGGTCTCAAGACCATTTGGGGAATCATCCAAACGGTATCAAGACCGTTTGGGGATCACCCAAGACCGTTTAGAGGTCTGGGGTCAAGTATAGTTGACCAATTGAAGGTCCAAAGGTACCAAATCATATTGCAATTAAATATTGATGTGATGATCAACTGAATAGATCAAACCTTGATGAATGTTCTCTAGAGTCCAAAGGATGGATGGGCAAACGGTCTCAAGACCGTTTGGTGTCAACCCAAGACCGTTTGGAGGTCTAGGGTTAAGGTAATTTGATCAATTGAGGGCCCAATTACAGTGGGTTATTGAAATAATCAAATTGCTGATTTGTGACTTAATTAAGGTTCAACCCCTATCAAATCAACTTAGATTTTGATGAATTCTTGGGCAAACGGTCTCAAGACCGTTTAGAGGTTATCCAAACGATCCCAAGACCGTTTGGGCCAAGTTTGAGCCCGATTGGAGGTCAATTGATGGGATTAACTTCGATTTGATTCATATTGTTGAGTGTTGATGGTTGAATGTTTATAGACCTTAATTGTACCAACTCCAACCCTATTTGGATATCAATTGAGGATCAATTGAGTGACCAATTGGTTAAGGCTAACCCTAATTGTCTCAATTGATAATTGGTTAGCATGCTTGAGACCAATTGAAGGCTTCAACATAGGAAACCCTAATCGAGTTTACCCTTTGAATCACCTTGGAGGTCCATGCGATCTTGAGCTTTTAGGACCATACGACTTCAGGACTGAATGAGTTCATACGACTTCAGGACCAAATGAGTTCATACGACTTCAGGACCGAATGAGTTCATACGACTTCAGGACCGAATGAGTTCATACGACTTCGGGACCGAATGAGTTCATACGACTTCAGGTCCGAATGAGCTCAAACGACTTCAGAAGTCAAACTATGACTAAACGGTCTTCACCCTATCTTGGGCAAACGACCTCAAGATCGTTTAAGGGTAAACGGTCTTGAGTGTCATGCGGTCTTGAATTCAACCAAAGCTAAACGGTCTACAACCTTAAACGATCTCAGGATCGTTTGAAGGTTGAAGGTGTGAAACCTATTGGGGACTTTTAAGGATAAGTCTGCCTAATGCCTTGAAGGCTTAGATGGTTTGATGGTTATTCAACCTCAACCCTAATGATACCTAGGGACATTAAGGGTCAAGTGGTTAGTATATTAACCCATGTTATGATCAATGGTGAACTTTACCAAAATACCCTTTATGGATTCAAGTAGGTAACCCCTTTTTATCATGCAAACCCCAATGGTTACAATGGTGATGACTTGGCTAGGCTTATCAATGTTGATTAGACCTAACCCAATCTATAGGGATGTAATCATCACCTATGAGCAAGAGGAGAGAGAAAATCCCAATTATGGTTGAAATCCAAGTAAAATACCTTCAATATATATGAATGTACATGATTAGGGTATGATTCACCTATGTGAGATCATGAAAACCCTATTTATGATAATTGATGAATCTTAATCTTATCTGAGAGCATCATTAATGATATTCCTCATACATGATGATGTTATGAGTTCATTTTTATCGTAATGTGAATAATAAAACCTAATTCTAGGGTGATGGCATGTAATGTGAATAGTAAACCCTAATTGATGAGAATCAGGGAACTTAGCTCTTATGGCAAGAGTGGAAAGTATAATTCTTGATTTGAATTGCTTTTATCAGTTGAATTAACCTTGCAGGTTCTGATATGAAGATGATCATATCCAGGTATGGATGATGATGCTATATTCATTGAAAGCATGTTGTTAGCTTTATGAATAGTAAAATATCTTGATGCCTTGTCAATGGCAACCTATGAATTAAATGGGCTGTGAGAGCCATGAATACCATCAAGGTCATGCTTTAGAGATGACTTGTGATGAATGTATTGAGAAATGATGATTGATGAGAGTTAGGCTTGTTACATTTAGTATTCTCATTTCATAGCTGTTATGCTAATGTTATTGTTTGAAGAACAATGTATTATGTTAAAAGAATACTGAATGTACCTAACTAATCAAGTGTAATGTAGAGCCCTAATCATAGATCCATCATTGTCAGAGATCAAATGATGGTGAAACAGGTTTTCCTAAGGGAACTCCTGGATCACATACTTTTGAGTATGTGGGGTATATGGATGTGTAGAACCTTACATCCTAGTGTAGGTGTTTGATGTAGATGTGTAATCCGTCAATCCTTCACTACAATCCCATACCGTATCAGTGGATGGTAAACATGAAACCTCCTGATGACGAAGAAAGAACAGATATCCGTATCAGTGGAAGATAAACATGAAATCTCCTAATGACGAAGAGAGTAGAGAACGCCACTGTAACTCTAAAATAGTGAAGGACTAGATTACCCTGGTAAGCTATTATAGTAGAGGCACGAGATATCCTACAAGTAATCCTCTTACTGACTGAGGAAGGTGAAGGTCATGAGAATCCAGCTCTTTCGATGACCTAGTATGATACCGAGGCACTTAGCAGTGATTGGTTGGAGTATGAGTGGCAAACCTCATCTCCACAGGGCATAAAAGTAATGTTTGAAAAACATAATCCACAGCGTAGCATACCTGTTAGAGATAACTACGAGTTGATTGATTGATGTTACACTGTACTAGTGCAAATGTCTTCATGTTTCATAACTGTTGAACTTATGCTTACTATTAAATCTGATGTTGAATACTTTGAAGCTTTTACCGCTTAAGTTATTCTTTGAGGTGCTATAATAAAGCTTCTGGCGGAGAGTTATAACTCTCGCTAGGACAATTATGTAAAATTGTCTCACCCCGTAGACTTCAACTTTTTAGGTGGACGTCGAGGATGGAGGAACAGGTCTATAGGTGACCAGTCCCAGCAGCAGCAGCACCAGGGGCAGTAGTAAAATCTCAGGTGGAGATTTAGCCTGCCATGTGGTGTAGTTAGAGTCAGTCCTATGTGTCCTCTGTACTCTCAGGTCTTGGAGTCTTTTGGTCTGAGATTTTGGTTATGAGTTCTTGAGATTTTGTATCATGTTGTATATAATTACTCAAGAAGTAATTATCTGAGATGTAAACAGTTTATCTCCTTTTATGAAGGAAGTTTTATGGTTTCAATGCTTTATCTCAAAAAGTTTTAATTTCTGCTGATTTTTGGTATTCCGCTGCTAATCGAATCGCTTCCGCTAAGTTTAAATCGTGTTTATATCGTGGTTTGGAGATCAGAGCCCACAATTAAGTGGTATCAGAGCTCTAGGTTCGCTGAGTCTACAGAGGCATAGGACTTAGGATGTCGAGTCTATCCTTAGTATCTCTTCCTTATCTAATAGAATCTTCTGCTCCTCAGGAGAAGAAGATACATAAGGATGGAAGAGCCACATGATGAGTATGTGGCAGAGAGTAGTGCTAGTGTACCTCGAGGTGGTGCAAGGGTTCCAGAAATAGAACATCCTGCACCTGAACCACCCCAGTTTGACCCAGCTGATATGGGTAACCCAACAGTTCAGACGATGTTTGGGTAGTTTATGACTGCCATGACACACATAACTGACAAGATGCCCATGCCTGCACCTAGGGCACCTGCCCAGCCTGAAGGACAAGGTATCGGTAAGACGTTCGAGCGACTTCGTCGTGTCGGAGCTATCGAGTACTTTGGGACTGTCGACCCCGCAGATGCTGATCTGTGGTTAACAGAGTTGGAGAAGGCTTTCAGGATTCTTAATATCCCAGAGGCTGAGAAGGTTAGACATGCTGTCTATCTTCTCAAAGGCAGTGCTGGTCACTGGTGGAACATGGAAGAGCAGAAGAGACCTGGGATAGAGTTCTCGTGGGAAGAGTTTCGTCGGGAATTTATCAATAGATATTTTCCAAAGACCTTCCTAGATGAGAATATCTCTCAGTTTGAGAGATTTAGGCAGGGCATGATGAACATTAGCGAGTATGAAGCTAAGTTCATGGAGTTGATGCGGTTCTGTCCGCACATGGCTTCCACAGAAGAGGAAAGAATCAGGAGATTCGAGAAGGGTTTGAATGCTGATATATCAACCCCTGTGTCTGCCTTAGAAAATCGAGAGAGATTCTCTACCTTCGTTGAGTCAGTCCGAAGGATAGAGAGATCTGTGGTTGAGAAGAGGCAAACCCATAAAAGATATCCACAGTTCCAGGGTTCTTCATCTAGGGATTCCAAGAAATTGAGATTCTCTGCACCTAACCCTCCACCACCCAGATCAAGTTCCCAAACTCAGTGGTCACCAAGTAGAGGCAGGGGACGAAGCCTACCTCAACAAGAGACTCACAGTTCTGCATCAATGTCAGTTACTGGACCACCAAGACCACAACAACTGGAAAGAAGTTGCTACAACTGTGGGAAGGTGGGACACTTGATGAAGGACTGCCGATCTAGACCTGTCAGTACGACACAACCTCAGAGACAGAGTCAACAGGGATCACAGAGAAGACAACCTCAAGGAGCAGCTCGAGGACGCGGGCAAGCGTCTCAAGCTGGATCATCAGCACCACCTCAACCCCAGGCGACAGAGAGGTTTTATGCTATGAACCCACCTGAAGCAGTGGTCAATCCACGGGTAGTGGCAGGTCAAATGGAACTTTTATATTCTGATATGTCTACATCATGTATTGTATATGTTCTGATTGACCCGGGTGCTACGCACTCTTTTATCACTCGGAGAGTGATTCGTAACTGCAATATGACGGTTAGTCATAGGGCAGATAGTTTGTTGTTGGAGACTCCGTTGAGTGGGTCTGCCGTTTTGCAGGAGGTATGTTCTCCCTGCATCCTCTTCTTTTCTGATCATCGCATTCAAGTGGACCTTATACCACTTGATATGCAAGGATTTGATATAATCCTTGGGATGGATACCTTAGAAAGGTATAGAGTTGTCTTGGATTGTGAATCCAAGTTGGCTGTGTTTGCTGATGAAGGCAACACATGGATCTTTCAAGGTGAAAGAAAGATTCTGCCCACCTGTCTTGTATCAGCTATGGTTGCTGATAAGCTGATGAGGCAAGGATGTTATGCATTCTTGGCCCATGTGGTAGATGTTACCAAGGAAAGTTCCAATCCTGCTGAAGTTCCCATAGTCAGGGAATTCGAGGATGTGTTTCCTGAAGAACTTCCTGGTATACCACCACCTCGGGAGATTGATTTTGATATCAATTTGGTCCCAGATACGAAACCCATAGCCCAGACACCGTATAGGATGGCGCCTGCCGAGATGGCAGAACTCAAGAAACAGATTCAAGAGTTACTTGAGAAGGGTTTTATCCGACCGAGCACTTCACCTTGGGGTGCTCTGGTCTTGTTTGTTAAAAAGAAAGATGGGTCAATGCGGTTGTGCATTGACTACAGACAACTTAATAAAGTAACAATAAAGAACAAGTACCCTTTGCCGAGGATTGATGATCTTTTTGACCAGTTGCGTGGTGCAACAGTCTTCTCAAAGATAGATTTGAGATCTGGATATCATCAACTCCGCATTAAGGATAGTGACATATCCAAGTCAGCTTTTAGGACAAGATATGGTCACTATGAGTTCACGATTATGTCGTTTGGACTAACCAATGCACCAGCTGCATTTATAGAACTCACGAATAGAGTTTTTTGACCCTTCCTTGATCAGTGTGTTGTCGTCTTCATAGATGACATTCTGATCTATAGTAAGGATGCTCAGTAGCATGAGCAGCATCTTCGCCAAGCTTTGACCTTGCTAAGAGAACATAAGTTGTATGCTAAGTTTATCAAGTGTGAGTTATGGCTGCCGGAGGTATCTTTTCTTGGACATGTGATATCTGCCTCGGGAATTCGTGTTGACCCTGCAAAGGTAGAATCTGTTCTACAATGGGAACAACCGAAGACACCGACAGAGATTCGAAGCTTCTTGGGGTTAGCTGGTTACTATCGAAGGTTTATTAAAAACTTTAGCTCTATAGCCTTACCTTTGACCAAGTTAACCCGGAAAGATGCTCCTTTTTCTTAGAGTGATAAGTGTCAACAGTCCTTTCAGTTGTTGAAGGAGAGGTTGACAAGTGCACCTGTGCTTGTGCTACCTGAGCAAGGAAAATGATATGTAGTCTTCTGTGATGCCTCCAAGAATGGACTTGGATGTGTGTTGATGCAGGATAAACAAGTGATTTCTTTTGCTTCCCGACAGCTTAAGAAGCACGAGGAGAATTATCCAACACACGATCTAGAGTTAGCTGTCGTGGTTCATGCATTGAAAATCTGGAGGCATTATCTCTACGAAGAGACATTCCAGATTTTCACAGATCACAAGAACCTTAAGTATATCTTCTCTCAGCATGAGCTTAACATGAGGCAACGTCGCTGGATGGAGTTAATCAAGGACTACGATTGTACAATTGATTACCATCCAGGGAAGGCCAATGTTGTTGCAGATGCCTTGAGTAGGAAATCAGCAACATCAACCATGGATAGAGCACAACTAAACTCTTTAGTATGCTCTAAGAGAGATATGCTTATCTATTTAAGGCAAGACAATGTACAGTTGAAGGTGTCATTGTTAGCCGGGTTGATGGTTGAGATGCATATTAAACCTACCCTAAGAGAGAAGATTAAGGAGGCACAACATGTTGATGCTGTAGTTCAGCAGATTAGATCAGAGTATGGAAATGAGAAGCGAGATAGTTTCCATGATTCAGATGATCATGTAGCATGTTATCATGGGAGGATGATAGTGCCGGATGTGGATAACTTGAGGAAGTTAGTCCTGGAAGAAGCTCATTCTTCAATGTACACTATGCATCTAGGGAGCACCAAGATGTATTGTAATTTAAAAGATCTATATTGGTGGTCTGGAATGAAGAAGGATGTTGCAGAATTTGTTCTGAGGTGTCCTGTGTGTCACCAAGTTAAAGCTGAACACCAGAAGCCTGCAGGAACAATGCAACCTTTACCCATACCACAGTGGAAGTGGGACCATGTGACCATGGACTTTTTTGTTGGCCTACCCAGGACAAGCAAAGGACATGATTCCATTTGGGTAGTTGTAGATAGGTTGACTAAGACAGCACATTTCTTACCTATCAAAACAACCTATTCTGCTGAAAGGTTATCACAGTTGTATGTTCAAGAGATAGTGTGTTTGCACGGAGTTCCTGTCACTATAGTTTCTGACAGAGGTCCCCAGTTTATAAGTCATTTTTTGGGAACGACTTCATAATGCTTTAGGCACCCAATTAAGGTTTAGTACGGCCTTTCATCCACATACTGATGGATAGTCGGAAAGGACCATACAGACCTTGGAAGACCTGTTGAGAACATGTGTTCTCCAGTTTACCGGAAGTTGGGATATACACCTAAGCTTGATAGAGTTTGCCTATAACAATAGCTATCAGCATAGTATTGATATGGCACCTTATGAAGCTTGTATGGTAGACGTTGTAGATCACCCTTGTGTTGGTATGAGACTGGTGAGCATCAGTTGTTAGGACCTGATCTTGTGCAGCAAACTACAGAAAAGATTAAGGTAATACAGCAACAGATTAAGACTGCACAAGATAGGCAGAAATCTTATGCTGACAAGCGTCGTAGACCCTTAGAGTTCGAGGTTGGAGACAAAGTGTATCTCAAGGTCTCGCCTTGGAAAGGAGTCCTTCATTTTGGAAAGAAAGGGAAGTTAGCTCCTAGATTTATGGGGCCTTATCCAATCATTGAACGGATTGGAAAAGTAGCCTATAAACTAGAGCTGCCACCAGAGTTACAGAGGTTACATCCTGTGTTTCACATTTCTATGCTAAAGAAATGTCACCCAGACACTGAGTCAGTTCTACAACCTATGGAGGTAGAATTGAATGATGATATATCTTATGAGGAAGGACCAGTGTCAATCCTTGATAGTAGAATTAAAAAGTTAAAGAAGAAAGATTTAAGCCTTGTGAAAGTCCTCTGGAACCACTGTGTTGTTGAAGAAGCCACTTGGGAACTAGAGGATGAGATGAGAAGGAAATACCCTGCCCTTTTCTCTTAATATGTTTTATCGATTTTGGGGACGAAATCCTTGTAAGGGGTGGATAATTTGTAACATCCCTGACCTGGGTTATGAACTAACCCTAGGTGTTTTGCCTAAATATGTAATTAAATCCTTGTAATTAACTTTGGGCATGTAATTAAGTTCCTTAGAAACATATATTTCAATTTTGCTCCTTTATATATAAAGTTGTAGCATTCTTTTGTAATACAGGGATCTATGTGCAAATTACCCAGTTAAGGGATTAACTTGCAAATTGCACATGTTGAGATGTTCCTCTGATGTTGAGACATCATGAGGATGTTTATGATGAAGTTTGAGGGATTTCCCAAGCTTGAGCACCAAGGTGCAGCTGTGGAAGCAACCCCTGTACTTGAAAACCCTAAATTGGTGTAAAGTGCAATTTACCCAATTTGAGGGGTGCAACTTGTAAAATATATCATCTAAAATATCTTTTATGACTCTTGGCATCATTTAGAAGAGAAATGATGAAAAGGTCACTTCATTTGAATAATCATATAATAAAGAACACCTTTGTGATTGAATAATCAAGGTGTATGTATAATAGCCCTTTTATGTGTATGCTTTAGTGATGGGTTGATCCTCTTTGCCCTCAATTCTTGACCTTAAAAGGATTTTGTCCTTAGAAATAAGATGTGGGGACGTGCAAAGAAGAAAGGAAGGACTTAGATGAGAAATGAGGAAAGCATATGTTCTTATGTTGAAATTTCACCTAAGTATATATACTACCTTCCCCACTTAGCAAGGGAACGATCCTCTTCTTTTCATTTCTTTTCCCCTTGCTCAAAACTGACTAAGGCTAAGCTCTGGAGCAGAGAAGGACGACCAAGGGTCCTACGTAAGTTTGGATCATCCCTTTTTCTTGAATTCATGGAGGAAACTCGTTTTCAAGGTTGAATTCATGGCTAGCTCACCTAGCTTTATCTTTCTAGCCATTCCTTTTCAACTTTCCTTGGAGAATACACCTTGGCCGACCTGTGGAGCTCAAAGACGCCATTAAAGGCTTGGAGCTTGAAAGTTTGGAGCTCAAGGAATAATCTTTAGGCGGGTTTTATAACTCTAAACCTTATGCTTTGATTATACATCTTTTTCTATGCATATAGTTGCTAGTTCTTCTTCTTCCCTATCTTCCCTTGCATCCTTGCAAGCAAAATCGTGAAGAACTGCTACTGTTCTTGAGGTAGAAGATAAGGGCGTTAATTCCTATGCTTATCCACGGATTTCCACTTTACCAAACGACCTCCACCAATTGCCCATACGGTTTACACAACCGTTTGGTGGGCAAACGGTTTCAGGGTCGTATGAAGGAAAACGGCCTTCAAGACCGTTTGATCGCGTTGACCAAACTACGACCGTATGGGAATCTTGTTTATAATTATGTAGGTTAATCACCCACAAAATTTGAGGGGTTAACTCCAAAGGAATCGTCAGATATAAGAAAATCAATTAGCAAATCCAATTGAATTAAGTTCTGATTTTCAATCTGTTTAATTTGCCCTTTTTGGGCAAACGGTCTCAAGACTGTTTAAGATGGTTGACCAAGCATTGACCGTTTGGGATTACTGTTCATAATGATGTTTATTAATGACTCACCAAATTTGATGGATTAATTCCAAGCGAGTTATGAGTTGAAGGTTGATTAATAGGGCAAATCCTAATTGAAATCAGTGCTGAAATTCCAATGAGTTAATTAGTGATTTTGGGTTGATTAGCCCAAACGGTCTCAAGACCGTTTGGGGAATCATCCAAACGGTCTCAAGACCGTTTGGGGATCACCCAAGACCGTTTAGAGGTCTGGGGTCAAGTATAGTTGACCAATTGAAGGTCCAAAGGTACCAAATCATATTGCAATTAAGTATTGATGTGATGATCAACTCAATAGATCAAACCTTGATGAATTTTCTCTAGAGTCCAAAGGATGGATGGGAAAACGGTCTCAAGACCGTTTGGAACTCATCCAAATGGTCTCAAGACCGTTTGGTGTCAACCCAAGACCGTTTGGAGGTCTAGGGTTAAGGTAATTTGATCAATTGAGGGCCCAATTACAGTGGGTTATTGAAATAATCAAATTGCTGATTTGTGACTTAATTATAGTTCAACCCCTATCAAATCAACTTAGATTTTGATGAATTCTTGGGCAAACGGTCTCAAGACCGTTTGGAGGTTATCCAAATGATCCCAAGACCGTTTGGGCCAAGTTTGAGCCCGATTGGAGGTCAATTGATGGGATTAACTTCGATTTGATTCATATTGTTGAGTGTTGATGGTTGAATGTTTATAGACCTTAAATGAACCAACTCCAACCCTATTTGGATATCAATTGAGTGACCAATTGGTTAAGTCTAACCCTAATTGTCTCAATTGATAAGTGGTTAGCAAGCTTGAGACCAATTGAAGGCTTCAACATAGGAAACCCTAATCGAGTTTACCCTTTGAATCACCTTGGAGGTCCATGCGATCTTGAGCTTTTAGGACCATACGACTTCAGGACAGAATGAGTTCATACGACTTCAGGACCGAATGAGTTCATACGACTTCAGGACCGAATGAGTTCATACGACTTTAGGACCGAATGAGTTCATACGACTTCAGGACCGAATGAGTTCATACGACTTCAGGTCCGAATGAGCTCAAACGACTTCAGAAGTCAAACTATGACTAAACGGTCTTCACCCTATCTTGGGCAAACGACCTCAAGATCGTTTAAGGGTAAACGGTCTTGAGTGTCATGCGGTCTTGAAGTCAACCAAAGCTAAATGGTCTACAACCTTAAACGATCTCAGGATCGTTTGAAGGTTGAAGGTGTGAAACCTATTGGGGACTTTTAAGGATAAGTCTGCCTAATGCCTTGAAGGCTTAGATGGTTTGATGGTTGTTCAACCTAAACCCTAATGATACCTAGGGACATTAAGGGTCAAGTGGTTAGTATATTAACCCATGTTATGATCAATGGTGAACTTTACCAAAATACCCTTTATGGATTCAAGTAGGTAACCCCTTTTTATCATGCAAACCCCAATGGTTACAATGGGGATGACTTGGCTAGGCTTATCAATGTTGATTAGACCTAACCCAATCTAGAGGGATGTAATCATCACCTATGAGCAAGAGGAGAGAGAAAATCCCAATTATGGTTGAAATCCAAGTAAAATACCTTCAATATATATGAATGTACATGATTAGGGTATGATCCACCTATGTGAGATCATGAAAACCCTATTTATGATAACTGATGAATCTTAATCTTATCTGAGAGCATCATTAATGATATTCCTCATACATGATGATGTTATGAGTTCATTTTTATCGTAATGTGAATAATAAACCCTAATTCTAGGGTGATGGCATGTAATGTGAATAGTAAGCCCTAATTGATGAGAATCAGGGAACTTAGCTCTTATGGCAAGAGTGGAAAGTATAATTCTTGATTTGAATTGCTTTTATCAGTTGAATTAACCTTGCAGGTTCTGATATGAAGATGATCATATCCAGGTATTGATGATGATGCTATATTCATTGAAAGCATGTTGTTAGCTTTATGAATAGTAAAATATCTTGATGCCTTGTCAATGGCAACCTATGAATTAAATGGGCTGTGAGAGCCATGAGTACCATCAAGGTCATGCTTTAGAGATGACTTGTGATGAATGTATTGAGAAATGATGATTGATGAGAGTTAGGCTTGTTACATTTAGTATTCTCATTTCATAGTTGTTATGCTAATGTTTTTGTTTGAAGAACAATGTATGATGTTAAAAGAATACTGAATGTACCTAAATAATCAAGTGTAATGTAGAGCCCTGATCATAGATCCATCATTGTCAGAGATCAAATGATGGTGAAACAGGTTTTCCTAAGGGAACTCCTGGATCACATACTTTTGAGTATGTGGGGTATATGGATGTGTAGAACCTTACATCCTAGTGTAGGTGTTTGATGTAGATGTGTAATCCGTCAATCCTTCACTACAATCCCATACCGTATCAGTGGATGGTAAACATGAAACCTCCTGATGACGAAGAAAGCACAGATATCCGTATCAGTGGAAGATAAACATGAAATCTCTTGATGACGAAGAGAGTACAGAATGCCACTGTAACTCTAAAATAGCGAAGGACCAGATTACCCTGGTAAGCTATTATAGTAGAGGCACGAGATGTCCTACAAGTAATCCTCTTACTGACTGAGGAAGGTGAAGGTCATGAGAATCCGGCTCTTTCGATGACCTAGTATGATACTGAGGCACTTAGCAGTGATTGGTTGGAGTATGAGTGGTAAACCTCATCTCCACAGGGCATAAAAGTAATGTTTGAAAAACATAATCCACAGTGTAGCATACCTGTTAGAGATAACTATGAGTTGATTGATTGATGTTACACTGTAATAGTGCAAATGTCTTCATGTTTCATAACTGTTGAACTCATGCTTACTATTAAATCTGATCTTGAATACTTTGAAGCTTTTACCGCTTAAGTTATTCTTTGAGGTTCTATAATAAAGCTTCTGGCTGAAAGTTATAACTCTCGCTGGGACAATTATGTAAAATTGTCTCACCCCGTAGACTTCAACTTTTTAGGTGGACGTCGAGGATGGAGGAACAGGTCTACAGGTGACCAGTCCCAGCAGCAGCAGCACCAGGGGCAGCAGTAAAATCTCAGGTGGAGATTTAGCCTGCCATGTGGTGTAGTTAGAGTCAGTCCTATGTGTCCTCTGTACTCTCAGGTCTTGGAGTCTTTTGGTCTGAGATTTTGGTTATGAGTTCTTGAGATTTTGTATCATGTTGTATATAATTACTCAAGAAGTAATTATCTGAGATGTAAACAGTTTATCTCCTTTTATGTAGGAAGGTTTATGGTTTCAATGCTTTATCTCAAAAAGTTTTAATTTCCGCTGATTTTTGGTATTCCGCTGCTAATCGAATCGCTTCCGCTAAGTTTAAATCGTGTTTATATCGTGGTTTGGAGATCAGAGCCCACAATTAGGGTTTCCAATTCTTAACCCTATTTATGTAAATCAAAGTATGATTAAATTTTCTCATCATATTCAAAACATTAAATTAAACTACCATCATTAATCAAGCTTTAAACAATGATCAACTTAGTTAAGCATACATTCATCCGAGTAAACCCTAATTAGATGACTAATTTGGAAACGGGTCATTACACTATGGATCTCCTCATCTTTAGTAGACATTGAATCATCCAGCATAAAAGAGGGATCTTTTTCATCAACATGTGAGCTGACATCTCTTTGGTCTCCACCTATTGTCAAACATCCTATAGGGAACCTATAGAAGAGCTATCTGTGTCTTGCATAGTAGACACCATGGCATATTTGTTCAAGTAACATTGCACTCTACCAAGAAACGTGGTGAATAAGGATCCTTGCACCAAAGATGGTATCCTTTCATACCATATGCATAACCAAGGAATATGCATTTGATAACTCTAGGTTCTTATATGCCAGTATCAGAATGTGCATAAGAAGGACAACTGAATATTCACATATTCAAATAATGCACAGGTTTACAAGAGAAGCTTCTTCAGGAGTCTTACAATTAATACAAGACAATGGAGAAAAGTTCACCAAATAACAAGAGGTTGATATAGCTTCATCCCAGAAAAACTATCCAAGCCCACATTGAGAAGCATGCATCATGCCTTTTCCAACAATGTTATATTCATTCTTTCTGCTACACCATTCTTCTGAGGAGTGTGATGCACTATACGATGTCTTTTAATCCCATTATCACTGTAGAAATTATTGAACTCCTTAGAATAGAATTCTAAGTCGTTATCAATCTGAAAATGTTTTATTCTCTTATTGGTTTGATTCTCAACAAGAGCCTTCCATTGCTTGAAAGTTGAGAACGCCTCGTCCTTGATCTCTAGAAAGTAAACCCAAACCTTCCTTGTGAAATCATCAATGAAGGTCATCATACATTTAGCACCACATGTGGAAGGAACATGAGAAGGGCCCCGTAGATCAAAGTGAACATAATCTAGAGAATCCTAGGAAGAATGAATTGTAGTGTCGAGGCTATTGTGTTTGGCCTTCCCCATAACAAAATTATCACAAAAATCTAACTTTCCAATGTTTGCCACACAACAACCCTCTCTTGCTCAGAAGCATCATATCTTCCTCAGACATGTGTCCCAAACACATATGCCAGAGCCTTGTGGTGTCTTTAGATGAAGTTGTAACTGTTGTGGAGCTTGAGACAGTGGAACCTTGCAAGATGTATAGTTTGTGTGAATTTCTCACTATGTTCATGAGGACCCAATTAGCTTTAAGAATATCCATAACTCCATTTTTACCAGAGAACATGCAACCCTTATCTTCAAGTGTGCCAATGAGATGAGGTTATTCTTCAACCCGACAACATGTCAGACGTCCATCAATGTTATAACTTCACCATCGAACATCTTGATCTTCACCGTTCCAACGCCAATCATCTTGCAAGGAAGATTGTCACCCATAAGGATATCTCCACCTTGATGTGACTCATAGGTATGAAAATAAACCTTATGCTCAGTCATGTGGTACGTGCATGATGAATCAAGAACCCAATCCTTCTTGTAGTTGAAGGACGTTGATGAAGCAAGAACTTAGCCATCATCTATGAGAAACCTTTGCATGAGCTGCAATATCATTTTATTTCTCATGCTTTTCTTATTTTGCAACTTGTAGCATTCATCCTGGGTATGACCTATCTTCTTGCAATAGTTGCACCTCTTTGATTGACATGACTTTGACTTGTTTTTCTTTTTCTTTGAACTTTAAGGATCCTTATTATGTGGACATTCCCTTCCGCTAGCGGTCAAAGCTTCACCTGCTACTTTTTATGAAGTAAGATCCTTCTCTAATTTCTCTTGAGACGTCAAGGTCATTTTGACTTTATGGAGTGGGATAGTCTTTGACTCACATAATATTATCATATCCCAAAGATTCTTATGGGAAGGTGGAAGGGTACAAAGCAACAAAATTTCTTGATCCGCGTCCTCTATTTCTACATCAATCTGCTCAAGGTCATGGATGATTTCATTAAACTCATCGAGAAGAGTCGTTAGGGAACCACCTTCTTCCATGTGAAGCATGAAAAGGCACTTATTTAACACAAGATCATTGGTGATGGACTTCTTCATGTAGAGTGCTTCAAGTTCATCCGAAGCTCCTTTGGTAGTCTTCAGAAGGACGACCTCATGGAGGACTTCATCATCCAAATAGAGAAAGATACATGTACATGCTTTTTGATCAATCTCCTCCCACCGGTCATCTATCATGGATTTCGATTTCTTCTCCTTTCGAAGAAGAGCTTTGTGGACTCCTGGTGTGAGACAAGATTCACACTTGATTTTCTAGAGAGAGAAGTTCTTCAAGTGATCAAACTTCTCGATGTTGTACTTTGATGTCATGGTAGAGATTCGGTGGTAGAACTTGCTCTGGATACCTCTTGTTGAGATATAGTGGTGATGAAAGACCCAAACAACAAGGCCCAATGATTTTGTTGTGGAGATACATAGGCGTGAGATCGAGCAATCCAAGCCGAATACGTATGACAAAAATCAACAACGAACAAGTAAGCAACCACAAAGATGAGATTTATAGTGGTTTGGAAAATTCCCAATGTGGGAGCCTACATCCACTGGCGGAGATGATATTATTGATAAAGAGATTAAAAAGATGATGATCACATAAAAGAGAAGAAGTACCCAGTCCCCTTTAAAACCTAAAAGCCAATCGTGGAAGAAGATGGTTGCTTGGAGAGGAGGTCTTGGAGGCGTGAAACCCTAAGGAAAGCCCTAGGTTCGTATGTCTAGGTTTTCAAAAAATGACGTCTCTTGATGTCTCTTCATTTCTCTTCATGTTTAGGATGAGTTGGAGGTCTATTTATAAGAATATAACCCATATTCAAAGTTCTGAAGTGATTAGGTTATTTTCCGGCCACGTTTTACGGTCCGACAGGATTGTATATGGTCCATAACAAGGATTGTATTTCCATTTCAGCAACATTTACAGTTCAACGCTAGACTGTATATGGTCTGGTTGGACCATGAACACAAATACAGTCCATACAGACGATATATGGTCTGAAGTAATGACCGTAAATACACATGTAGGTGCCAAAACACATTCTGAAGATGATGAGGCCTGGTGTAGATGTCTGGTTCATCAAGCAAGCTTTTCTAGAGAGTTTAAGACACTCTCTGAACATATTGTCTAGATTAATCATAATCTAAATCTCTTTAATATTGTGACTTAATTAAATTATGATATCAGATATGTGACGTCTGAGTCTAAAGGGATAAACAAATAAACTAAACTGGATATGGAAGTACTTAGTATTTAAAACTAATACATTCCTCAAGTATTTGAAATTTGAAAACTGGATTATATAGCTCAATCTAAATGAAATCTGATTTATCAAAACCTGATTGGATATGAAATAAACATGAAGTACTAAACTCTAGAAATAACTTAATCTCAAAGTTACTTTACAGGAAGGTGTAGGTTGAATCAAAATGATAATATAATTCAATGGTCATGACCCACTTACTGTGACACCCCGCCATCACACAGACAGTGACATGACACGCGAAAACGTGCGGAACCACATATTACCAAAAACACGGGTTAATTAAAACTAATTTTGGAAAGCATACATAAGAAAACTTTTGCATCTAGATCCTATAGAGAAACATGTTATAAAAATATTACAAGCTTTGATATATGATCACAGCTTATCGGAACCAGCTGTATTGTCAGCGCCAGAGTTCATAACCTGTTTATACATACATAACGGGCCACGTACGGCCAACAGTAGGATATACCAAAATTGCAACTGCTAGTCATCGTGAAACGTCATCAAACACCTCCGAGGACCTGAGAGTACAGGGATGACTCTAGGACTCTACTACAAAACAACCAAAACAGCAACATGTCCATCTCTTGCCTTCTACTGCTCTTCTTGCTACTCGGACGCAACCTCACGACCTCCACCACCACGTCTAGAGCGATCACCTAAAAAAGTTGCAAACCAGCGGGGTGAGACACACAGTCCCAGCGAGAAACATAACTCCCCGCCGAAACTATAAAACCTCATAAGATTAAAGCAATAAAAGCAGATAATTGATAAAGTGTATAACAAGAGCAGTATACTGAGCAAGACCATTATTCCCATCATTCTTACCAAGATATTCATGAGACCTATATCTAGATTTCCTTTATGGATCATGATTGACATGATAAGCTTTATGAGCACTTATCACAAGATATCAAGATCGTACAAGTAACAAAAGAGATACCTGGATCATTTATATAAGCAAGGCTTCAACAAATGTTCCGTGTTTTGCTCTAAGCAGTATATGCTATTCGGCTGGGTTACGTCTTATTATGCCCTGAGGAAGTGAGCTATCCCTGCTCAAATCCAACCTTTGGCTGCGAAGCCCAAGTCTGATGCCATACAAGGTCAATGGGAGAGCCGGACTCCATGACCTCTCCTCCTCGTGGTCAGTACATGAGAATCAAAGCAAGACTGCAGTCTTATGCTTATATGGCCTCAGCCTCAGGGTCAGCTCTGCAAGCTACCCATACCTCTAGCTCACCTTGACACAGGTGCTAGAATATACCTTTGAACCACGGGCCTGATCACCGTGCTCTTGAGCCATGAACACATTCATGCTCTATCTCGATGAGTCATGGGCATGTTCACCATGCTCTATATATCCTGAGTTTGCAACCATAGTTGCACTCAAATCCTCCTATTTTAGGCTAGGGGAAACCTCACATATTCAAAAATATGCTCTCCAAGTAATCCCATAGGATAAATATGTTTCACCATCACCAAATTCTGACGATGATGGATCTATGGCCAGGGCAACTACATGATATGTTCCACTATAATTAATTAGTATATTTTAAGTGGATTGTAGATACAACCAAGTTATAAAGCATAACAACATTGAATTACATTGTCACTGTCATCATCACATTGTCCTGGGATCTCAGTCCCCCATCACAGAAAGCCATTGCTTCTCAAGGCATCATCATCATCTTACATCATCACCTAGGATAACAATCCCTGATCTCATCATCAGAGGATAACACCTCAACTAGGCACTCAGCCTTTATTAGGTCCTCAGACCTATCGCATCATACTAGTGATACATGTTATCTCATCAACAAGGATTAGTATCATTTAAGGATAGTCAAAGCACATATACCTCATAGATCTTACCTGGATATGAATCCAACTAGTATACCTGCATGGTTAGAATACATATCAAGAGAGATAACATAAGCCACCAGAAAATAGATCTTTATGATTATCATGTTAACATGTATGAAACAACATCCATGGTTATATGAAGTATAAGTTGTATCAAACACATTATTGTTATCAAACCATGAGCATACCTTATGCCTTATTCTTGTGATCATAACTATGTATCTCATCATCTTAAGTATCTTTCTTAGAAACCACGGTTCACAACCTATCATCATATCCCGTCATTAACATAGATGGGGGTTCAAGGTAATTAATCCATTGATTAGGATTTTCCCCGGGTTAACCATAACCCTCACCAAAGGTTCCAACTTCCCTTACTATAAGTGGGGCGGGTAGCGCCAACCCTCACCCAAAGAGTATCAGGCAGGATCATATCCTCACTATCGATTATCGGCTTGGGTTCCAAACCCTAAAGCACTTGTGCCATTATAGCAGCCAACAACACTTCATCCTATCATGCATCAGAGATCAACCGGCCCTGAGGGGTGTCGTGCATCTTGACCTAGAGGTGTGTCATGCACAAGAGACACCCATATCGACCAAGAGTCCTATCGGCCAAGGACCCTATCATGCACTAGGGTTAGGGTTCTATCAACCAACCTTCTCAACAGGAAGCATGTTGACCAGAAGCATGGCGCCCAAGATGCCCTATCGTCCAACTAGCATACTATATCGCCCAAGACATCATGTCATCCAAGGCACCCTATCTTTCATGGGCAAAGTGGCCACTAAGGCACCATGTCGGTCAACACATCCTTGGGGTTTCGTGCAAGTCCAGACTTCTTGCCCATCACAGGGTCTACCCATCATTCTCTTATCGGCCATAAGCAACCACCATCTATGGCAAGGTCCGTATGGGTTAAGACATATCGCCCAACAAACCTACTATGATGATAAAGGGTCATGTCGGCAACAAGGTTAACAGAACCTAACTCAGCATATCGACCAGATCAAGACCCAAGACAAAGAGGTGTCAGGCAACATCTCATCAAGGGTGTAACGAGCAAGTCACAAAACCTCACCAAAAGGTCATCTTCAAGCTCAAGCTCTTAAGCAACAAACCCTAATTGATCAAGATAGTTGGCTCACCTCTCAACAACCAAGAGAGAGGGGTTTTGCACAACCTCCATCACAAATCAGGCAACATGAAGTAACGTCTCCAACTTAGGTCATCACTCATCCAAAGGCTCACCTCTCAAATCCATGGTGAGAGGAGGGTATTGCCCAAGCAACTATTATAGAGGCTCACCTCTCAACAACCAAGAGAGAGGGGTATTGCCTATATCACTAGGGCTCAAACTCACTTCTCAAAACCAAGGAGAGAAAGGGGTATTTCCCCAAAGGAAACCCTAACCTCTAGGTTCAACCAACTAGGTCCAAAGGTACACAACATCAACCAAAACAATAAGATCACTATATCCACAAGATTAAAGGTACATGCTAGAGCAAGAGACATATCTAACAACATGCATGGCCGATCATGATCATATATGAACATGCAACATAAAAGAAGGTAGTATAGTTAGGGTTAGAAATTATGTAACCCGCCTTAAGCAAGCTCCTCAAGCTCCAAGGCTCCAAGATTTAAGCTTCTAGATCCAAAGCACACCACCAAGGGAGCAAGGCTCACCTATAGATCGACCACCAAGCTAGAGGAAGAAGAAGAGAACTCCTTCAAAGGGATCGACCACCAAGCACCAAGGGAAGGTGTATCGTGCACCAAGGGAGAGAGGAGGCAACAAAGAACTAAAGGGGTCCTAAGCAAGTGAAAGGGGATGTATATATAGAAAAGGATGAAGGGGGAAACAAGGCAAGGTGTCGTCCCTTTTAGGGATACATGTCCAACGTCTTGCCACCTTGCAAACCACATGCACATGCCATGCCACCCATCTACAAAGGATAGCCACTTGTCGAAGGTATGGTGACACAACCAAAGCTAGGTCACATGGGTGATACACCCTCTTGGACGACACACTCCTGGGCGACACAGCCCTGGGTGACACAGCTATGGGTGACACAGAGCTTCAAGCTCTCCAAGGCACGATACAAACCCTAAACAAAGCAAGGCAAGTCAAGGCAAAGCAAGGCCCATCAAGGCCCAAAACATCTCAAGAAACAAGCCCACCCCATCCTCTCAACTCTAGAGGATGCAAGGAGAGAGAGAAACATCTCTCAAGGTGACAAACTTGCTCATCAACCCTAAAACCTGGGTTATTTGCAAGCAGCACCTCCGACCCTCAACAAGGCACAAACAAACCCTAATCACCACTTGAGGTGATTAGTAAGCAACTAAACACCAGGGTTAGGCAAAGCAAACATGGGAAACCCAAAATGGAGGTCAGGAACCTTACATCCATAAACCTCTACAAAGGGATTTCATCCCCGAAATCCGGAGAGAAAAACGAGGGATATTTCCGTCTCATCTCTTCCTCAAGCTCCAACGTGGCTTCCTCAATGCCACGGTGATGCCAAAGAACCTTCACAAGAATTAGATCCTTCCTCTTCAACCTCTTTACCCTCCTGTCAAGGATCGTCATTGGACCTTCCTCATAGGTCACATCTTCATCAAGCTCAACCTCAACTGGCTGTATCATTGTCCCTGTGTCTGGATGACTTTTCTTCAACATGCTGACATGGAACACCGGATGTAACCTGTGCAACTCTGGCGGCAGCTCTCACTTGTAAGCTACCTTTCCAACACGTGCTATTATCGGGTATGGCCCCATATACCTGGGTGCCAGTTTGCCTTTCTGGCCAAACCTCAGCACGCCTTTCCAAGGTGAGACCTTGAGATACATTTTGTCTCCCACGTGGAACTCTAAAGGTCGTCGTCGATTGTCTGTATAAGACTTCTATCTGTCTTGTGCCACTTTCAACTGTTGTTGTATCACTTTGATCTTTTCTGTTGTCTGCTGCACTAACTCAGGACCCAAAAACTGATACTCACCAGACTCATACCAACATAAAGGGGATCTGCACTTCCTTCCATACAGAGCCTCATAAGGAGCCATGTCAATGCTCCACTGGTAACTATTATTGTAAGCAAACTCTATCAGACTGAGATGCACGTCCCAACTTCCTAGGAACTACAAAACACAAGCTCATAGAAGATCCTCCAAAGTCTGAATAGTCCTTTTAGACTGTCCATCCGTCTGCGGGTGGAAGGCAGTACTGAACCTCAACTGCGTTCCCAACACTTTATGCAACTATTTCCATAAATGACTCATGAACTGAGGACCTCTGTCGGAGACTATTGTTGCTGGTACACCATGCAAATGCACTATCTCATCTACATACACCTGAGCAAGCTTCTCTGTTGTATATGTCGTCTTTACCAGTATGACATGAACATATTTTGTCAACCTATCCACTATTACCCAAATGGAATCATGATTCGTAGCTGTCTTTGGTAGACCAACTACGAAATCCATGGTTATATGATCCCATTTCCATTGTGGTATTGACATGGGTTGCAACGTACCTGTCGGCTTCTGATGCTCAGCTTTAACTTGCTGACATAATGCGCACTTAGCCACAAACTCGGCTACATCTTTCTTCAAGCCAAACCACCAGTACAGGTCCTTCAGATTATGATACATCTTGGTGACTCTCGGATGCATAGCATACATCGATGTGTGTGCTTCCTCAAGCACTAGCTTTCTTAGATTATCAAATCGGGGACCACCATCCTACCATGACAGCAAACTAGTCCATCCTCGGACTCATGGAACCCATCATGCTTTTCGTTTCCGAGCTCTAACCTGATCAACTGCATTGTATCATCTGCATGTTGTGCTTCTTTGATCTGCTGTCTCAGCATAGGCTTGACTTGCATTTGTGCCAACAGTCCTGCCAATAAGAAAACTTCCAACTGCACATTCATCTACCGCATAGAGACAAACATATCCCGCCTATGACATACCAAGGAACTCAACTGTGCCTTTTTCGTGGGGAGAGAAGAAGACTTTCTGCTAAGCGCATCAGCTACCACATTTGCCTTACCGTGATGATACTCAATGGTGCAATCATAATCATTGATTAGATCCATCCAACGACGCTGTCACATGTTCATCTCACTCTGTGAAAAGATATAATTCAAGTTCTTATGATCTTTAAAGATGTGACACACTTCCCCATAAAGATAGTGCCTCCAAATCTTTAACACATGGACCACCGCTGCCAATTCCAAATCATGTGTCGGATAGTTCTCCTCATGTCTCTTAAGTTGTCGCGAAGAAAAAGAAACCACATGATCCTCCTGCATCAGCACCCATCCTAGGCCCTTCTTGGAAGCATCACAGAAAACAACATAGTTTAGCCTTTCCCAGGCTCTGGAAGCACTAGCACTGGAGCACTAGTCAGCTTCTCCTTCAAACTTTGGAAAGCTTGCTAACAATGATCATCCCAGATAAAAGGTACATATTTCCTGGTCAACTTTGCCATCGGCAATGTGATCACACTAAAGTCCTTGATAAACCTCCAGTAGTATCCTGCCAAACCCAGAAAACTACGAACTTCTATCGATGTCTTTGGTTGCTCCCAATCTGCAACTGACTCCACCTTCTTAGGGTCCACTCTGAATCCTTTTGCAGATATCACATGACCCAAGAAAGTCACTTCTTTCAACCAGAACTCACATTTACTAAACTTGACATATAACTGATGTTGGCGAAGAAGAGTCAAAGCTTGTCGAAGATGTTGTTCATGCTCTTGACTATCCCGACTGTAGATCAAGATGTCATCTATGAAAACTACAATAAACTAATCTAGAAACAGACGGAACACCTTGTTCATCAGATCCATGAAAGAAGTAGGTGCATTGGTTAGCCCAAACGGCATAATCACAAACTCAAAGTGACCATACCTCGTCCTAAAAGCTGACTTTGGTATGTCATCTGTCTTAATCCTCGACTGATGATATCCAGACCGTAGATCGATCTTTGAGAATACTACAACGCCACGCAACTGATCAAACAGATCGTATATCCTCGGCAATGGGTACTCGTTCTTGATCGTGACTTTGTTCAACTGTCGGACATCTATACACAACCGCATCGACCTGTCCTTCTTCTTAACGAACAAGACTGGAGCACCCCAAGGTGATGTGCTCGGTCTGATGAAACCTTTATCCAACAACTCCTGTAACTGCTTCTTGAGTTCTGCCATCACGGATGGAGCTATTCAGTATGGTGTCTGAGCAACTGTTTGTGTTCCTGGCACCATATTGATATCAAAATTAATCTCTCAAGGTGGGGGAACACTAGGAAACTCATCAGGAAACACATCTGCAAACTCTCAGACAACCTTCACCTCCTCAAGGCTAGGACCTTTCGCCTTGGTATCCACAACGTGAGCTAAGAATGCCTTACAACCTTTCCGCAGCAACTTCTCTGCCACCATCGCTGACACTAAATACGTCAGAAGAATCTTCTTATCTCCTTGGAAGATCTACTTTTCTCCACCGTCATCAAACATTGCTTGCTTGGAACCACAGTCCAACACAACCTTATACTTTTCTAAGGTATCCATCCAAAGGATCACATCGAAACCATGCATATCAAGTGGTATAAGATCCACTTGTATACTGTGTCCTGAGAAAGATAGGACACAAGACAGTCACTCTTCTCGAAGCATCGAGGAACCATCGAGAGGGGTTTCTAATAATAGGCTATCTTTCTTATAACTAACAGGTAAAGGGCAGTTATCAAGCAGACTATGTGCGATAAAAGAGTGTGTAGCACCAGGGTCAACCAGAACATATATAAAGCAAGAAGAAGACAAATCAGAATGAAATAACTCCATCTGACCTGACACCACTCGCAGGTTGACTATCACCTCCAGCTGACTCATATCATAGAATCGAGCCGTTGCTTGTTGTCGTCCTCGCCCTCTGCTTCCTTGAGCAGACGATCCTGCTTACGACGCTTGACCGCATCCTCACCCACTAAACTACTGTCTGTCTGACACTTGTTGACTCTGTCTTGGTTGCTGCGTTACTTCAATGTCTCTCCTTGGGCAATTTGACCTCAAATGCCCAGTCTGTCTACATTGATAGAATGACCTGCCTTCCAACTGTGGTCTAGATGGCCTTGTCAGTGTCACTGAAGCGGTACTGTGTGTTTTGGATGGCGAAAATCCACGCCCTCTTCCCTTACTTGGAGACCACTAAGATGGTGTACGAGAACTCTGCATTACGGAAGGTACTGAAAACCTTAGCTTCTTGAAGCCACCAGATCTCTATCCCTAGAACTGAGTAGGTCTTTTCCTGGTCATGGACTCCCTTTTCTCCCTAACAGACCATTCAATCCTGTAGACGGACTCCACGAACGTGGCAAACCGCTCTCGATTTTCCAAAGCAGCAGTAGGTGTCGACAGCTCAGCACTCAAACCTTTCTCAAACCGCCTGATCCGCTCATCATCTGTCTTCGCCATGTGAGAACAAAACCTCAGAAAGTCCATGAACTTGGCTTCATACTCGGTGATGCTCATCGACCCTTGGCGTAGATGCTCAAACTGGTTGATCTTCTCATCCAGATACGTCTTTGGAAAGTATCTACTGACGAACTCTCACCAGAAAACCTCCCAACTGATCTCCTCACTGGGTCTCTTCTCCTCCTCGATGGCCCACTAGTGGCCAACACTACCCTTCAGAAGGTAGACGACGTGCTTTACTCTGTCTGTTTCGGGGATGTCGAGGATCCAGAAGGCCTTCTCGAGACCTGTTATCCACAGATCTGCATCCGCCAGATCAGCCGTTCCAGAGTAATCTGAAGCTCTGACTTGGTGAAGCCACTCAAAGGTCTTCCCCATGCCTGATGATTCACTATGGGGAGTCTATGCTCTTGGTGGAGGCACTGACACTCTTTCCACCATGTGATTCATCGTAGCCATCAACTGCCCCATAAGCTGTTGGTAGGCAGGGTTTTCAAGAATGGTTGGGTCAAGTTGGGGGACCTCAGACACCCGATCTTCATGTGCCCGCACTCTAGCTCCATCAACTGATACAGCTTTGCTGCTCTCTGCAGCATGTTCTTCATGGTTTTCAGACATCTTTAAGCTTTATCTTCCGCTGAGGGCAGAAGATTATTGTAAGAAAATCTAGAAAACTCACAAGAACAGACACAACCTAGTCCTAGATCCCTGTAGACTCAGCAAACCTAGGGCTCTAATACCAAATAAGTTACTTACCTTGTTTGAGGAGATCCTTAATATAGTCTGAATTCCTTGGTTCACAACATATTTTCCTAGACATCAACAAAATCCTATAAGTCCATGTGTATGTTCCTATTTCTATTTCTAAATCTCAAACCCCCATCATTAGAACTTCTAAACTAAATTAGAGTTCTTGTTTAGAATAGACACAACTCTAATCTAAACCCATAAAAAAATCTTGGTGTTGAATGTATATCTAAAATTGCCTTATGTAATCACTATATACCATCATAACCAAATAAGCCACATTAAATACATATGTGCTATATGCAAACATATTAATCCATGATCAAGATAAAACTTTCAAATATAATAATATGTCTCTAGTTATTGTGACTTTGTTGAAATCAGAAATAAATATCCCGAAAAGTATATTTCATAGCTATTATACATATATGTAATAAAATATCTCATCAATATCCATAAAACATACCATATAATATCCTGTCAGGACTAAAAATCAAGTAATGATATATGAAGGTATGAAACCCCACCAAAACTATAAAAAATAGTAAGAACACTATACATTAGTTCATAAGTAAAAAAATCTCATATCATTTCATGATAAAACAATGGGTGAAATACCCAAAAAACCATTATTAGGGTTTACATAGGAAACTCAAGTAGAGAATCAAATCTGAAAGATTGGGTTTTATAATAGTCTGTAAAACATAAAAATACCCCTCATGTAAAATATTCATAAATTTCCAACATTGTTTGTTATTTTTCAAGCCCAAAACACTAAAATTATATAGTTATTGGTACATAAAATATATATGTGCTTACACATTGAAATAATCTATTTGGGTTACTTTAAATTATTATGCATGAAAAATACTTGAAATTTATGCCTTATATGTCTCTGTTGAATCTCTAGATTATAAGCAATGAATTTGAGAACTTAGCCTATCATAGGCCAATCCTGGACGTCAGGTTCTGATCCAACGGTTATGGGGATGCTGCTTAGCGCTCTTGGTCCCAACAAAAATCATGCGCACATGGATCCACTCCAGGATCCATGTTTGTTTGATCCGGATGACTGGCACTCTCTCCTTTCTTATTCTCGCACGACGAGAGAACTCTGGGTCGCGTGTGGTTGCACCCATTGTGCCCGACGGTCTTGAGAACTAGAGCTCGCCCCAGGAAGTATCCATTACCCTCCCTAGAGAAACTAGGAGGCTCGATCCAAACTGTGACATCGGTATCGAGTACCCTTCTCTGGAAGTTGTACTCGCGAGCCATTGAGCCCCCGACAGCTCGATTATAGGCCGATCGATGATGTTTTGCTCCGGCGAGCTCATTGGCCCCAACGCATCGCTCCCTTTGTCACTCTTCCGATGTCCTCTTCTTCCTCCCGAAATGAGATGCAATCCTAACTTCGAGTTCCTAGCCACCCCATCCTTTTAGAATTCAAGTTTGTATTTTCTTAGATAATGGGAGAGATCCCCTCCGCTGTCACTTTACGATGGACTCTGTTGGGTTCCCTATTCCAAAAAAATAGGGATTCAACAGACTATTTTTCAAAAGTTATCTCATTATCATCCTATAACTAATTAATTCGACCTATAGAAATTAATCTAAAAACATTATGAATCTTTTTCTCTTAGTTTATATTTCCATAAACTTCATCCATTCTCTATAATCAAACCTAAATTCATAACCAGTAATTAATGATAATAATCTAAATTTATCAACAATTATCACCTTTATTTTCATTAAAACCATCATTGAATATGCTCATAAAGTTCTGATGAAATCCTCAAAATTTTGCCTTATCGTCATATGTAAACCTTCCAAATTTGATATCAAACGAACGTCTAGACATCAAGATATCAACAACACTAGTCTTCATTTATTATCCTCAATATTTCAAATTTGTTTCCCTTATATTTGTTTTTATGTCTTTTCTATTGTAATGTCCAAACAACCCTAAATATCTTAAAAGTCGAGTCACTACCTCATCATGTCATAAGGAACATAAAATCATTCATAATTTCAGCAATTTATTCATTCAAAGACCTAACTTAGCTAAATGTCAAAATACCCTTGGGTATCATATCTTGTCTTCTGAATATATAAGATTGTCATCAAACTTGGGAACAACCTTACTCGCAGTGTATTAACCAACATTAGTTCTTCTTGTGACTAGTATAGAATCATGTGGTGTACGATTTATCGAAATTCCCTTGGGCTCTATGTATTCATAAAAGGACTCTAATATGGGCCCAATTTCAGGTGAAATGCTTCGTACTTGGGCCCATGTCACATACTCAACCCTTCAAAATTTCATCAATACCTTTATCATATACTTTAGTTAGATTCTGAGATCAGGAGGTTACACCTCGCCCCTCCTTGTCCCTCAACAAGAACGAAGGACTGGCTGAGTCAGTTTGTCTCTCTCTATATCAATATGTAGAAGGTGGCCAACTCCAAACATGCCTTTTTGGGCTACTCACAGTTCTATACTATATCCAGAAGCAAATTGTTCTCACGGTGTAGTCAATGCCAAATCAATAGTGAAGGGAAAACCAGCGAACGCCTAAGTTAAGGGGCAAATTATATTATAAGCATATATTTGCAGGAAAAACCCATTGGTTTCTGCAGGGGGTGATGATGTTAATCATACAAGGCAAAAAGGAAAGAACATTCTGTTTTCTCACCAAATAAGAATAAGGTGGTGCCCGATGCTCAAAATTGGCAGAGCAGGAAAACGAAAAGAAGGTACTTTTCCACTTATTTCCTGTAGCATAGATTGTATATATTCATCTCATGTCGCTGTACCGCCGCATCACTGTCCCGGTTTTTTTTGGGGGCCTCAATCAGGAATTAGCAGAGGGCAACGCCTTCATCTCAAAGGTTGGAAGGTTTTTGATGCATTTCCATGAGGTCGGAAAATGCGTGAGGCTGGATACGTCGAAGAGCTCTATGAATCGCTGGTCGGAAATCCTGGCCTTGGCCCCAGCATATCGCTGGTATTCGTCGAAGATGGAGGACAGGCACCACCTCTGTAGCCTCCTCAGGCACCCCACAACGCATCCAGTCCGATGCTGAAGGAAATAACAAGAAGTATAAGTGTTGATGCACTCATTTTGTGTGAAAAGCTGAAGGTACATCTCTTTTTATTTCATTTTTTTTTCTCTGAAATTTGAGAATTCTGGGAAATCAGACGAGAAAAGCGTAGTAGTGAGGACTCACCTTTCCCCTCTTGCAATGGATGAGAACGGGATGATTCCTAACATCTGGAAGAAGAGAAAAAATAGTGTATTAGCACTGTTGTTTTTTTATCAAAGAAAAAACAGAGTAGCATGATCACGGTTCGACGATTGTAATTATAACGCCTAAAACCATCAAATTCTTACCAAGGACAACTCTAAGCGCTTCCCGGATGGTTTCCTCAGGAATGCTGACAAATGGCTCCTGCCCAGACAAAACAGAAGATAGAGATCGTTACTTTTTCTGGGTTATGAAATCTCTAAACAACAGTTCTAAATCCAATCAATAAAACGACACGAAGAAGACTGGATTTCAGGAAGCTCCGAATTACAACAAGATATTATGCTATCAACAGAGTTCCATGGTGATATTATCTTGGTATAAAAAGCTATACAAGATATTAGCTTTTAATAATGGTTTGGAGTACCAAAAGACAGGCGTCCTTGCCCAAATGCATTGCTAAATCGTTTTGACAATGGCAGAAATAAAGATTGGCACATCCGTTGATTTTGTTCTTTATAGAAATGGAGAAATGTAACCGCCACAAAACATCGCTATTCAGTTATTGTTTGGCTGGGGTCCTCATGCCAAACCTGAAACCTGTCAGTAAATATTAATTTAAAAAATGGTTCCTGAATTGTTCCGGCAGATCCGGAACCCAGCCACTAGTTCCGTGGTATTTATTGTTAGTGACGAAGCTGTGTGGCCGAGCACCATATCTGCCTGGAAGACGTGGACATCACACCATATCGAGGTTCTATTACCATTAATGGGAGGAGGGGAGAGAGAATTTCGTAGAGTTTCCCCAACGCCTGAAGAATTTCCCCTTGATTGTTTATTAGACGAAATCAATTTTCTTGTGAAAGAAAAGAGGTTGCCATCAGCAGTCCCCACAAATAGCAGTGAGCGGTGCACACAAGGAACAGCGACGGCGTTTTGGCTCTAATGTGGAAGGTGGCGAAGAAGAAAGACCCGGAAGAAGAGTAGATGAGGCCGAAAAGTAATCAATGCTTCGTGATGCCAACTGTTTTGTACCGGGTAGTAAGTAAAAACACAGAAGGTGGTGGTGGTAACTGACTGCGCTGGGACCATGCGCATGCTGAACATACCTAATAAAAGTAAAGGAAGATGGATTGGATGATGACTGGTCGCTGCGGTGTTTTGTTCCAATTAGATGCGTGTTGGTTCATAAAGTTGGGTTGTGTTCCATGTATTACAAGTTACTCTTTAACAGGACAAGTTGGGTTAGGTTAAACTTTAAAAGACAAACTTGGTCGGCTCTAAGTACAATTAGATGAATGTCGATCGAGATGCGTGAATCAATCGAATAGGTGCGCGCACAAGAAGCAGCAGATAAAGAGCTGTTACTGTGAACTCAGGGGCGCTGTTAGTCAAGCCGTAGTGTGGTTGACGGCTATGGAAGGAAAGGTCGTTTTACTTGTAGAACGGAGACGAAGCAAGCGGGAGGAGAAGCCGGAATTACCTTGGTTCCGTCGATTCCGAACTGGACGAGCTGGATTCCGTTGGAGCGGAGGAACTCCATGTTTGCCTCGGGATAGGGTTCCGGGCAGAGGTAGCTGCGAAGCAAGAGAAGAGCAGAAGATGAGATACAAAGCAATACCATCATGAGAAACAGAGCGAAAGGGAAAGGGAGAAACCACTAACAATTCAACAGCTCCTACCCGTACAAAACAAAGAAAGAAAGGGAAGAGAGGGGGGCGGAATGGAGCTTGCCCCACAATACTCACAGGATGGAGCGGAGGCGCAGGGTGCGCAAGAACCCGAAGTTAGCGACCTCAGGGAAACCGGACCGGTAGACGCCGGACTCGACCATGGCGAAATTGAGCGGCGGAACGAACAACCCGGACTCCGGCTCCGGCGCCGGGCCGTGCAGGACGCCGGCTACTTCCTGGTGATCGACGGCTTCAAGGTCAGACTCGAATCCGGCATCCGCGTCATCATCGTCGTCCTCGTCGAGAGGTGGAGGAGGCTGGGGATTCTCTTCCTCTTCGGCAGCTTGCTGAAACTGCTGCTGCTGTTGTTGCCGGGATTCCGAATCCAGCCTCATCGTATTCTTCGACGGTACGGCGGGGCCGAGGCCAGTCAGCGGATCCCGAGGAGGAATAGGAATATGCTGTCTGGGTTACGGGCGCGGATGCTGTGGCGGGCTGGAATCAACAGGGATCGGAGCGGGGCGAGGACGAGGGGAAGGGTCGGGGATCCGGATCCTCATATAGGCGACATTGAAGGTCCATTTCTTTTTTCATATTATTGTTTCAATTTAGGGCGTAGTTTACTTTTCTCGTCGATTTCTATATGCATTGTAACCGGGGGAAATAATTACAATGAAATAGTAGACATGCACATTAAAACAATTTCTTTATTAAATAAAAATAAAAAAAGGAAATCAAAATACATAAAATTAATAAACATTCATGATGTGTACACTTCTCTAATGATAAAAAAGATTAAGAAAAACAAACATGCTCATATTCTCTTAAATTGTATATCTTTTACCGCTCCCAAATTTAATTGTATTAAATCTTATATTAAAGAGAATTAAAGCACAACTGCCATTAAAGTTCGGTTGATGTATCATTCAGTTGCAATAAGCATACGTGAGAGAGGAGGAGGAGGAGGGTCGGCGTACACCGAAAGATACGCCAATCCATATAACACTCAGCGCCGGCGGGTCCCAGATTCATCCAGAACATACGGAAACTACTAACGACGGCCTCTCACACACCACCACCACCACCACCCCCCCCCCCCTCTGGCAGCGCCGGCGGGTCCTAGATTCATCCAGAACACACGGAAACTACTAACCCGCGTGATTCCATCTGCGGAAAACTGGTCGTACTAAAAATCCAGATCCTGGTTGACGAGCCGGATGGTTTTCTTTTTCCTTTTCCTTTTGCGGTCCTCTAAACCTGTGGTTTTTCTCTTCGTTCAGCTCCCGCCGTCTTTGACCCGGATAATTGACCCTTTCCCCTGGCTACCTATTGAAAATCGAGGCTAGTCGGCTGGGCGAAGGTTTGCACTTATCTTCATCTTTCTGTTTATCTAGGCGTGCACTGGTTGGTCCATGGACGGGGCCCAAAAGGGTGGATTGGAGAACAAGTAGTACCAGCATTGCGGTTTGTTTCATTACTTGACAACTGGCTGCTACTTCTCCTTGTGGCTCACGCTTACGTTCGGTGACTGCACAACATACTACCATGTCTATACACATATGATACGGTTTGTTTTCTTGGATGTAGCTGGATTATAATGAGTACAAGGAGTTAGCAAATACATAATTTACTAACTCTGGGATTTTGGAGACCGGACAGATTAAGTTTTTTACGTTTGGTGAGCTGGATGACTCCAGGCGGTTCGAGTCGTCGGGAGGTTTAGCAGCAACGTACGGAGGCTAGCAACAACGTGTGAAGGCAGCAAAAAGATCTAGTGCAAACAGGGGTTTTTGCCAGTACGTGTTGAAAGCAATCACAGCCATAAAAAGGACAAGTTTCGGGCATCTTTGGTGCAAATTACAATGAGTGCTCCAGATTTACGCAGAGGCATTTTTAGAAATTAAAAAAATGTGTTCCAGCTTGAACACACTACAAGATAGTGTGTTCCAGCTTGACGCATCAAAAAATGTGTTCCAAATTTACGCAGAGGCACCTTGTTTGGACCTTGGTTGGTGATGTGGCATCTTGATGGTGATAATAGGGTTTCTAGGGTTTTGGCCTTAGAGATGTGTATCGACCTTGATCTTGAGTTGGGAGTGTTACGACTGCAACACTTTCCTTGGATGAAGTTTGTTTCGACCTTGGTGATCTAAGAGGTGGTTTGGTCAATATGGTTTTTCACCCTCTTTATTGATCTATCCTTTGACCATGGTGTTATTATTTTTGGAGGTGATCTTCTAGACGATGTGGTGATCTTTGTTGGAGGTTATTCTTCTCTTTTGGAGCCTTTAATTTTGGGAGCTTGATCACTACATAAGGCGGGTTATATAACTCTCTTCCTTCTTCTATTACTTGCACCTTAATCATGCTTGCATTCTAATGTTTTAATATTTAAGATGTGATCCCTATATGTTAGATGATGTTACCATAACCTAGAACTTAAGTCTTGGTGATAATCACATGTGATTCACTTGAACTCCTAAACCCTAATTCTTGGTAACCGGTTTTGTGGTGACTGTGAGAAAGAAGGTTTTCTCTTGCTCTTGTTTATGGTTTTCTATCAACATGCACATGATTTGAGTACCTTGGTGTAGCATGGATTTTTGTTTCTATTTTGCATGGGTTGAACGTGAGTTTTACCTCTCTTATCAAGGTCCTTTCATGGTGATTTCTCTAACACATGTTTTAGAGTTTTTGTGTTTATCTTGGTGTGGAATTTTCCTGTAAGGAGTGGGACCCAGAGGAGATCCACTCCCTACTAAAATTTGAAGAATAAAACATCCATTCCAAACACATCTTACTTGAGTTCATCAACTTATATTGTATTAGGGTATTTCCCATCCTAATACTTTATACACCGGTTCATCATATTATCATGTAATGTATTGGGCATAAGTCGCTTATTTGGAATATGCAACCATTACCAATGATATGGACTCATCTTTGAGTTAAGGCATTATTGATATAAGGTTATCCATTACCAATCCCTTTAGATGTTTCACTTATTAGTAAATTAGTCACTATTCCATTATTAGGAATAGGGTTTCCCATCTTTATCAATTAGGGTTTACATATGACATTACCCTTGATTAGGGTTTATTATGGATTTTCCCCAAATTAGAGTTTCCTTGTTACCCTAGATTAGGGTTTCACCTATCATTGTCCTCACTTAGGGTTAGGGCTCATCAACCTTCTTAATTAGGGTTTCATGATCTCTTTATCAAGGATCATTGTAACACCCCTGACCTGGGTTATGAACTAACCCTAGGTGTTTTGCCTAATTATGAAATTAGATGGTTGTCATTATCCTTTAGTATATAATTAAAGCTTCTATGAAACATATGTTTCCATTTTTGTCCCTTATGAACCAATGTTGAAGTATTGTTTGCAATACAGGGACCTATGTGCAATTTGCCCAATTAGAGGGGTTAACTTGCAAATTTCACATGTTTATATGTTCCTTTAATGTTGAGACAACATAAGTATGAATATGATGAAGTATAATGGATTTTCCAAGCTTGGGCATCAAGATGTAGCTTGTGGAATGATCCTTATGCTTAAAAACCCTAATTTGGAGTAAAATGCAATTTACCCAAATTATGGGGTGTAACATGTAAAATACACCTTCTAGAACATCTAGTATGACTCTTGACATCATTTAGAGTAGAAATGATGAAAGGGATGCTTCAATGAAGTAATCAGATGAAAAGAATGATCTTTGAAGTAGTTTCACCTAGTATGAGCATGAAGACCCTTCATATATGTATCCTAGTTGAAAGATGGCTTTCTTTACCCTTAGATCTTGAGTTTAGATGGGCTCTGCATAAGCTTTGATGTCTTGGACGTGACTTAGAAACAAGGAGGGACTTGGATGAGAATTCCATGTACTAGAGGTCCTTAAGGTGGAAAACTACCTAAGGTATATAAGCTTAGTTCCTTTGCAAACCACGAAACGGATCACTTCTCCTCTTCATTTCTCTTCTTTCTCAAAACGGACAAGGCAGAGCTCTGGACCTCTGGGAGACGACCAACTAGTGCTAAGGTGAAGGAGAAACCATCTTCAAGCTCGAATTCATGGTGGAATTCTTCTTAAAAGGTTGGTTTTATGGTTAACTGACTTAGGTTCTTTATTTTAGCCGACCATCCCCATCTTTTCCTTGGAGAATCACCTATGGCCGAGTTGAGGAGCTCAAGACACCATTAGAGGCTTGAAGATTGGAATCTTGGAGCTCTAGGAACAACATTCTAAGGTGGGTTTTATAACTCGAAACTCCTAGCTTTATTATGCATATCTTTGTTCTTACTTTTTGTGCTTAGTTCTTCTTCTACCTCCCTTCTTCCTTGCACTTTTGCAAGCAAAACGGTGGTGTAACCGACCTGAACAGAGGTTGAGGATGATGGGCGTGGATTCCTAGGTAACTTTATCAAACGACCTTGGACCCTTTTGGTCCAAACGGTTGCAACCCGTTTAAGGTCAAATGGTTTCAACCCGTTTGATCTCAAACGATCTTGCAAGATCGTTTGGATCAAAACGGTCTCAAGACCGTTTGATAGGGTTGACCAAGGGACGACCGTTTGAGGGTATGTTCATAATATATTGAGTTTCATTTCTACAAAGAATTATAATCTAATTCCTAACCAATTGAGAGTTGAAGGCACTTCAACACCCTAACCCTAATCGGGTTGAAATTGCTGATTTCAAGTATACATCTTGTTGAGCTTTGGGTTGAAGGACCCAAACAGGTTCAAAACCATTTGGGGGTTTATCCAAATGGTCTCACACTCGTTTAGTGACACCCCAAGACCGTTTGGAGGTCTAGGGTTAAGGAAATTGGATGGTTTGAGGGTCAATTTCAATAGGTTGATGAATTGATAAAAATGCTGATTTTAGATCTATTTAGGGTTTAACCCTTATCCAACCGACTTGGTTTTTGGTCAAACCTTGGGCAAACGGTCTCAAGACCGTTTGGAGGTCACCCAAATGATCTCAAGACAGTTTGGGCCAAGTTTGGGCCCAATTGGAGGTCAATTGATAGGTTCAACCTTGATTTGATTTCACATTGTGGAACATTGATGATTATCCGATTGAAACCCTAATTGAGATAGACTTAACCCTAATTGGCTTTCAATTGAAGGTCAATTTGGTGTCCAATTGGTTAAGGTTAATCCTAATTGACTCAATTTGTAAGTGGGTTCACACTCGTTTGAGCTCAAGTGGGTTCACACTCGTTTAAGCTCAAGTGGGTTCACACTCGTTTGAGCTCAAGTGGGTTCACACTCGTTTAAGCTCAAGTGGGTTCACACTCGTTTAAGCTCAAGTGGGTTCACACTCGTTTGAGCTCAAGTGGGTTCACACTCGTTTAAGCTCAAGTGGGTTCACACTCGTTTGAGCTCAACTGGGTTCACACTCGTTTAAGCTCAAGTGGGTTCACACTTGTTTAAGTTCAAGTGGGTTCACACTCATTTAAAGTCAAATGGGTTCACACCCGTTTAAGGTCAAATGGGTTCACACCCGTTTAAGGTCAAATGGGTTCACACCCATTTAAGGTCAAATGGGTTCACACTCGTTTAAGGTCAAGTGGGTCCACACTCGTTTAAGGCTCAAATGGGTTCAAGGTCGTTTGAGATTAAACGAGTTCAAGGTCGTTTAAAACCTAAATGGGTTGAAGGTTGAAGGTTAAACCCTAAACCAATTGGAGATTTTCAAGATTGTTTATACTTAATCACTTGAAGGTGTAAATGGTTCAATGATGATCTAATCTAAACTCTAATGGTAACTTAAGACATTAAGGGACTAAATGACTAATGAATTGACCCATGATGATCAATGGGTAAATTACCAAAATGCCCTTGAGGGGTTAATTTGAGTGATACCTTGTTCTAATCAAACCCTAATCACTTGATAGTGATGATTTGGTTTATGTTAATCAATGAGGACTTAAACCAACCCTATCTAGAGTGATATAATCACCATCTATTAGTAAGGAGAGAGAGAAAGTACCATTTATGGTTAAAACTCAAATAAAGTACCTTCAATGTATATGAATATGCAGGATTAGGGCATGATCCACTTATGAGAGATCATGAAAACCCTAATTAAGATGATTGATGAGTCTTAACCTAATTTGAAAGAATCAATGATGATGTTTCTCATTCATGATGATACTATGAGTTCATTTTGCTATGATGTGAATAGTAAACCCTAATTTTAGGGTAATCATGAGTAATTACCGTTTAAGGATGAGCAACAACAACAACAACAGTACCGAAGGCAGCAGTGAATCTCAGGTGGAGATACTGATTGCTGAGTTATATAGTTAGATAGTCATATGCTGTCTCTGTACTCTCAGGTCCTAGGAATCAGTGGTTTGAGTTTTCGGTGTTGGCTCCTGAGATTTTTGAATCATGTTGTATATAACTACTTGAGAAGTGGTTTAACAGAGATGTAAACTGTTTACTTGGTTTATTATAAAAAGGATTTTTATAATTTCCAGATCTTGTCTCAAAAGTTTTAATTCCCAGTAATTTTTCATATTCCACAACTAATCGAATGCTTCCGCTAAGTTTAAATCGTGTTTATATCATGGTTTTGGAGATCGGAGCCCACAATTAAGTGGTATCAGAGCTCTAGGTTTGCCGAGTCTACAGAGACATAGGACTTAGGATGTCGAGTCTATCTTTAGTGTTTCTTCCTCATCTAATAGAATCTTCTGCTCCTCAGGAGAAGAAGATATATAAGGACAAGGAGTTTGTTGCAGAAAGCAACAATGCTACACCTAGAAGAAGTGCAGAGGAGCAAGCAGTAGAGGAACACTTACCTGAGGTTCCCCTAGTTAATCCAACCATGATAAGGAATCCTTCCTTAGGAATCACTGTTGGAGAATTTAGGGCAACCATGATGTATCTAGTGGAACAAACACTAGCAGTACAACCCAGATTGCCAGCTCCTAATGATGATGTTTTGGATATCCATAGGATATGTAACCCTCAGCAGCAGGTTGAAGTAGAAGTAAATGATGAAGATTTGAACTCAGAGCAAGCCTATGCTCAGCCTTAGCCTGATGAATCAGCCCATAGTAATGTAGGGATCAGAATACAACCAGAGACCAGGACCTGTCATAATTGTAGGAGGCCTGGACATATCATATCTAATTGTCCAGAAAGGATATATAGAGGAAGAATTGAGAAAAGGCCTATCCAAACCCATAAGCAAAGGCCTGGAAATTCTAGAAGAAAGAAGTTTCTGATGTCACCAACACAACCAGGACCTAGTACCTCAAGGCAATGGTTATCCAGAAAGGATAAGGAACCCTTTAGACCACAACAACTGGAGAGACGTTGCTACAACTGTGGTAAGATGGGGCATTTGATGAAGGACTGTCGATCTAAGCTTGTTTATGTGACACAACCTCTGAGACAAGGGCAACAAGAATCACAGAGAAGGCAATCTCAAGGAGCAGCTCAAGGACGTGGACAAGCGTCCAAAGCTAGATCATCTGCACCAAATCAACCACAGGCGATAGTGAGGTTCTATGCTATGAACCCACCTGATGCAGTGGTCGATCCACGGATTGTGGCAGGTCAGATGAAACTTTTATATTCTGATATGTCTAAATCCTGTGTAGTATTTGTTTTGATTGACCCGGGTGCTACGCACACTTTTATCACTCGAAGAGTGATCCGTAACTGCAATATGACAATCAGTCATAAAGCAGATAGTTTGTTGTTGAAGACTCTGTTGAGTAAGTCTACTGTTATGCAGGAGGTATGATCTCCCTGCATCCTCTTCTTTTCTAATCGTCGCATTCAAGTGGATCTTATACCCTAATATGCAAGGATTTGATAAAATCCTCGATCCATGACTGGTTAGACAAGATAAATGGTATTTCTTATAAATCTCTTTATGATCTTTTGGATAAAATTGAAATAGTAATTGATTGAACTATTCCTTGATTGGTCTCATAAAAGCTTTCAATGATGCATCAGATATACGTTTCATATTACATGCTTACTTCTATAAGAAGAAAAGGTATTAAAGATTTGATCTGGATATAGGATTCAGTAAACTTAATAATTATGTTTGTAAGGATGAGAAAAGAGAAGGAATATGATAGTACTCAAGTACATATTTTCTTACCTCAGTAATCATATACCCTGGCCAGTTATACAATTACTGATGATAAAGTAAATATGGAAACTCTTAAATTGTTATCTTTTGATTACTCTGATCAAGCACTCAATCTGAAACAACCTAAAGAGTATCATAAGATAAGAAAAATGAGAATAAAGAAGGTCAACCATGATTAGTGATGGTTGAAAGAATATATGTAATGAGCCATGTCCCATAATAAAAGGAAGAAAGAGATATAAAGTGTTGATAACACAAGTAATTAATACCAAAGCAAGAAGGTTAAGAACATCCCTTGTTAGGGGTTTATGTTCTTAAATAAACATAGAATTTTAAGAACATCCCTTGTTAGGGGCTTATGTTCTTAAAATAAACATATCCTTCTCCAGAATGACTGTTAAGTAAATCCTTGTTTGACAAGAAAACTTTTCTTTATGATAAGAATGTGTAACTGATAAGATGGTTAATGCATATAATAAAGAGAGTTAGTATGCTAATTATCAGAAGTGATGATACACTCAGGGTGCAAAGGCCCTTATATGGTCTCAAATAAATATCAAGGCTTGATTTTGATCCTAAGAAATGTTGATCAAAATTCTATAATATCTCCCAAAAAAAATAGAATGTCACCTAAGGATGTAATAATGTAATGTTGAAACAATATCTGCCTTCCCCTTTTCTTCCTGAGATTTCGGGGACGAAATCCTTGTTAGGGGTTTATGATTTGTAACACCCCTGACCTGGGTTATGAACTAACCCTAGGTGTTTTGCCTAATTATGAAATTAGATGGTTGTCATTATCCTTTAGTATATAATTAAAGCTTCTATGGAACATATGTTTCCATTTTTGTCCCTTATGAACCAATGTTGAAGTATTGTTTGCAATACAGGGACCTATGTGCAATTTGCCCAATCAGAGGGGTTAACTTGCAAATTTCACATGTTTATATGTTCCTTTAATGTTGAGACAACATAAGTATGAATATGATGAAGTATAATGGATTTTCCAAGCTTGGGCATCAAGATGCAGCTTGTGGAATGATCCTTATGCTTAAAAACCCTAATTTGGAGTAAAATGCAATTTACCCAAATTATGGGGTGTAACCTATAAAATACACCTTCTAGAACATCTAGTATGACTCTTGACATCATTTAGAGTAGAAATGATGAAAGGGATGCTTCAATGAAGTAATCAGATGAAAAGAATGATCTTTGAAGTAGTTTCACCTAGTATGAGCATGAAGACCCTTCATATATGTATCCTAGTTGAAAGATGGCTTTCTTTACCCTTAGATCTTGATTTTATATGGGCTTTGCATAATATTTGATGTCTTGGACGTGCCTTAGAAACAAGGAGGGACTTGGATGAGAATTCCATGTACTAGATGATGTTACCATAACCTAGAACTTAAGTCTTGGTGATAATCACATGTGATTCACTTGAACTCCTAAACCCTAATTCTTGGTAACCGGTTTTGTGGTGTCAGTGAGAAAGAAGGTTTTCTCTTGCTCTTGTTTGTGGTTTTCTATCAACATGCACATGATTTGAGTACCTTGGTGTAGCATGGATTTTTGTTTCTATTTTGCATGGGTTGAACGTGAGTTTTACCTCTCTTATCAAGGTCCTTTCATGGTGATTTCTCTAACACATGTTTTAGAGTTTTTGTGTTTATCTTGGTGTGGAATTTTCCTGTAAGGAGTGGGACCCAGAGGTGATCCACTCCCTACTAAAATTTGAAGAATAAAACATCCATTTCAAAGACATCTTACTTGAGTTCATCAACTTATATTGTATTAGGGTATTTCCCATCCTAATACTTTATACACCGGATCATCATATTATCATGTAATGTATTGGGCATAAGTCGCTTATTTGGAATATGCAACCATTACCAATGATATGGACTCATCTTTGAGTTAAGGCATTATTGATATAAGGTTATCCATTACCAATCCCTTTAGATGTTTCACTTATTAGTAAATTAGTCACTATTCCATTATTAGGAATAGGGTTTCCCATCTTTATCAATTAGGGTTTACATATGACATTACCCTTGATTAGGGTTTATTATGGCTTTTCCCCAAATTAGAGTTTCCTTGTTACCCTAGATTAGGGTTTCACCTATCATTGTCCTCACTTAGGGTTAGGGCTCATCAACCTTCTTAATTAGGGTTTCATGATCTCTTTATCAAGGATCATTGTAACACCCCTGACCTGGGTTATGAACTAACCCTAGGTGTTTTGCCTAATTATGAAATTAGATGGTTGTCATTATCCTTTAGTATATAATTAAAGCTTCTATGGAACATATGTTTCCATTTTTGTCCCTTATGAACCAATGTTGAAGTATTGTTTGCAATACAGGGACCTATGTGCAATTTGCCCAATTAGAGGGGTTAACTTGCAAATTTCACATGTTTATATGTTCCTTTAATGTTGAGACAACATAAGTATGAATATCATGAAGTATAATGTATTTTCCAAGCTTGGGCATCAAGATGTAGCTTGTGGAATGATCCTTATGCTTAAAAACCCTAATTTGGAGTAAAATGCAATTTACCCAAATTATGGGGTGTAACATGTAAAATACACCTTCTAGAACATCTAGTATGACTCTTGACATCATTTAGAGTAGAAATGATGAAAGGGATGCTTCAATGAAGTAATCATATGAAAAGAATGATCTTTGAAGTAGTTTCACCTAGTATGAGCATGAAGACCCTTCATATATGTATCCTAGTTGAAAGATGGCTTTCTTTACCCTTAGATCTTGAGTTTAGATGGGCTTTGCATAAGCTTTGATGTCTTGTACGTGACTTAGAAACAAGGAGGGACTTGGATGAGAATTCCATGTACTAGAGGTCCTTAAGGTGGAAAACTACCTAAGGTATATAAGCTTAGTTCCTTTGCAAACCACGAAACGGATCACTTCTCCTCTTCATTTCTCTTCTTTCTCAAAACGGACAAGGCAGAGCTCTGGACCTCTGGGAGATGACCAACTAGTGCTAAGGTGAAGGAGAAACCATCTTCAATCTCGAATTCATGGTGGAATTCTTCTTAAAAGGTTGGTTTTATGGTTAACTAACTTAGGTTCTTTATTTTAGCCGACCATCCCCATCTTTTCCTTGGAGAATCACCTATGGCCGAGTTGAGGAGCTCAAGACACCATTAGAGGCTTGAAGATTGGAATCTTGGAGCTCTAGGAACAACATTCTAAGGTGGGTTTTATAACTCGAAACTCCTAGCTTTATTATGCATATCTTTGTTCTTACTTTTTGTGCTTAGTTCTTCTTCTACCTCCCTTCTTCCTTGCACTTTTGCAAGCAAAATGGTGGTGTAACCGACCTGAACAGAGGTTGAGGATGATGGGCGTGGATTCCTAGGTAACTTTATCAAACGACCTTGGACCCTTTTGGTCCAAACGGTTGCAACCCGTTTAAGGTCAAATGGTTTCAACCCGTTTGATCTCAAACGATCTTGCAAGATCGTTTGGATCAAAACGGTCTCAAGACCGTTTGATAGGGTTGACCAAGGGATGACCGTTTGAGGGTCTGTTCATAATATATTGAGTTTCATTTTTACAAAGAATTATAATCTAATTCCTAACCAATTGAGAGTTGAAGGCACTTCAACACCCTAACCCTAATCGGGTTAAAATTGCTGATTTCAAGTATACATCTTGTTGAGCTTTGGGTTGAAGGACCCAAACAGGTTCAAAACCGTTTGGGGGTTTATCCAAACGGTCTCACACTCGTTTAGTGACACCCCAAGACCGTTTGGAGGTCTAGGGTTAAGGAAATTTGATTGTTTGAGGGTCAATTTCAATAGGTTGATGAATTGATAAAAATGCTGATTTTAGATCTATTTAGGGTTTAACCCTTATCCAACCGACTTGGTTTTTGGTCAAACCTTGGACAAACGGTCTCAAGACCGTTTGGAGGTCACCCAAACGATCTCAATACCGTTTGGGCCAAGTTTGGGCCCAATTGGAGGTCAATTGATAGGTTCAACCTTGATTTCATTTCACATTGTGGAACATTGATGATTATCCGATTGAAACCCTAATTGAGATAGACTTTACCCTAATTGGCTTTCAATTGAAGGTCAATTTGGTGTCCAATTGGTTAAGGTTAATCCTAATTGACTCAATTTGTAAGTGGGTTCACACTCGTTTGAGCTCAAGTGGGTTCACACTCGTTTAAGCTCAAGTGGGTTCACACTCGTTTGAGCTCAAGTGGGTTCACACTCGTTTAAGCTCAAGTGGGTTCACACTCGTTTAAGCTCAAGTGGGTTCACACTCGTTTGAGCTCAAGTGGGTTCACACTCGTTTAAGAAATAATCAGCCAGTGTGAACATGCATCCAGTCAAAAAATAAATTTCTCTAAGACAGAGGTTGTCTTCAGCAAAGGGATCGAGGCCGCAAAATGTGTACGGCTGGGAAGTCTCTTGGGCGTAAAAGCACACCTTCCATACATAACAACCAATTTTTATATAGCCATACAAAATTATGAGTTGTCTCTTCACATAAAACTCTAATGGTAACTTAAGACATTAAGGGACTAAATGACTAATGAATTGACCCATGATGATCAATGGGTAAATTACCAAAATGCCCTTGAGGGGTTAATTTGAGTGATACCTTGTTCTAATCAAACCCTAATCACTTGATAGTGATGATTTGGTTTATGTTAATCAATGAGGACTTAAACCAACCCTATCTAGAGTGATATAATCACCATCTATTAGTAAGGAGAGAGAGAAAGTACCATTTATTGTTAAAACTCAAATAAAGTACCTTCAATGTATATGAATATGCAGGATTAGGGCATGATCCACTTATGAGAGATCATGAAAACCCTAATTAAGATGATTGATGAGTCTTAACCTAATTTGAAAGAATCAATGATGATGTTTCTCATTCATGATGATACTATGAGTTCATTTCGCTATGATGTGAATAGTAAACCCTAATTTTAGGGTAATCATGAGTAATGTGAATAGTAAACCCTAGTTCATAGTAATATGTTGAAATGAACAATAAACTCTAAACTCATGTTATTCCTTTAATCATGAATTGTATGATCAAGATATGAGATGAGGAACCATTATTCCTAATCATAATGAAAGGGTTGAATAACCCTAAATGATATAAAAAAGGGAATCTTACCCTTTGTAAGGACATAAAAGTATAACCTTGAATTGAAAGGTTAATTCTGTCTTATTGACTACTTACCTGACTATGAATTGTTGGTTATTATCAATTGATTTAATCATGCAGATTCTTATAAGAGAATAATCATATCCAGGTAAGGATCATGACATCATATCCATTGAAAGTATGTCAATAGCTTATGAACCGAAATAACTATGTTGCCTAGATGCAAGTGGCATCATATGAAACTGATATGCCTTGAGGGCCATGAATGACATCAAGGTCATGCTAATAGATGACTTGATGCTGACATGTCACTTGATAGCAAGTGTTATGATGATATAAGGGTGTAAGTAACCATGTTCCTGAATCATAATGATAAGATGATTAAGATTTGATATCCATCTGATAATTGATATGAGTAATACCTGTTACATTTAGTATTCTTCTGTTATAGCCATGTTTAGTACTTGAATGTTTGAGAACATGTATGATGTTAAAAGAATAATGAAATGTACCTAATAACCAAGTATAATCATATCATGTAGAGCCCTAATCATAGATCCATCATTGTCAGAGACCAAATGATGGTGAAACAGGTTTTCCTAAGGGGACTCATGGATCACATACTCTTGAGTATGTGGGGGAAATCGATGCGTAAATCCTTACATCCTAGTATAGGAATTGATGTAGATTTATCATAATCCATCAACCCTTCACTACAAATCCAAATGGTGAGATGTACCACAAATCTCCCAAAGAAGACACAAACACCGCATCGGTGAGAGATAAACAAGAAATCTTCCGATGATGAAGAGAGTACAAAATGCCACTGTAACTCTAAAATAGCGAAGGACCAGATTACCCTGGTAAGCTATAACAGTAGAGACACAAAGTGTCCTGCAAGCAATCCTCTAACTGACTGAGGAAGATGAGGTCTTAAGAATCCGACTCTTTTAATGACCTATGTATGATACTGATGCAACTTACTAGTGATCTGTTAGAGTATGAGTGGTATACCTCATCTCCACATGGCATAATAATGTTTGTAAAACATAATCAACCGCGTAGCATATCTGCTTAGGTTGAACCACGAGAAACAATGTTTGGTGTTACATTGCTTACATTAATGATCTGTTCAAATATTTTGTACACATGTTCTTTATATGCTTTAAAGGAATGACTGCTTAAGTAGAAGTTGCTTCACTTGTTATTAAATCTGTTGTTGCATGATTTAAGTTACCTTGCCTATGTTGTTTTCTTGATTTGCTATATAAAGCTTCTAGATGAGAGTTATAACTCTCGCTGGGACAATTTGTACATTGTCTCACCCCGTAGATTTCAACTTTTTAGGTGGTTGTCGAAGACGAAGGATCCCGTTTAAGGATGAGCAACAACAACAACAACAGTACCGAAGGCAGCAGTGAATCTCAGGTGGAGATACTGATTGCTGAGTTATATAGTTAGATAGTCTTATGCCGTCTCTGTACTCTCAGGTCCTAGGAATCAGTGGTTTGAGTTTTCGGTGTTGGCTCCTGAGATTTTTGAATCATGTTGTATATAACTACTCGAGAAGTGGTTTAACAGAGATGTAAACTGTTTACTTGGTTTATTATAAAAAGGAGTTTTATAATTTCCAGATCTTGTCTCAAAAGTTTTAATTCCCAGTAATTTTTCATATTCCACAACTAATCGAATGCTTCCGCTAAGTTTAAATCGTGTTTATATCATGGTTTTGGAGATCGGAGCCCACAATTAAGTGGTATCAGAGCTCTAGGTTTGCCGAGTCTACAGAGACATAGGACTTAGGATGTCGAGTCTATCTTTAGTGTTTCTTCCTCATCTAATAGAATCTTCTGCTCCTCAGGAGAAGAAGATATATAAGGACAAGGAGTTTGTTGCAGAAAGCAAAAATGCTACACCTAGAAGAAGTGCAGAGGAGCAAGCAGTAGAGGAACACTTACCTGAGGTTCCCCTAGTTAATCCAACCATGATAAGTAATCCTTCCTTAGGAATCACTGTTGGAGAATTTAAGGCAACCATGATGTATCTAGTGGAACAAACACTAGCAGTACAACCCAGATTGCCAGATCCTAATGATGATGTTTTGGATATCCATAGGATATGTAACCCTCAGCAGCAGGTTGAAGCAGAAGTAAATGATGAAGCTTTGAACTCAGAGCAAGCCTATGCTCAACCTTAGCCTGATGAATCAGCCCATAGTAATGTAGGGATTAGAATACAACCAGAGACCAGGACCTGTCATAATTGTAGGAGGCCTGGACATATCATATCTAATTGTCCAGAAAGGATATATAGAGGAAGAATTGAGAAAAGGCCTATCCAAACCCATAAGCAAAGGCCTGGAAATTCTAGAAGAAAGATGTTTCTTATGTCACCAACACAACCAGGACCTAGTACCTCGAGGCAATGGTTATCCAGAAAGGATAAGGAACCCTTTAGACCACAACAACTGGAGAGACGCTGCTACAACTGTGGTAAGATGGGGCATTTGATGAAGGACTGTCGATCTAAGCTTGTTTATGTGACACAACCTCCGAGACAAGGGAAACAAGAATCACAGAGAAGGCAATCTCAAGGAGCAGCTCAAGGACGTGGACAAGCGTCCAAAGCTGGATCATCTGCACCAAATCAACCACAGGCGATAGTGAGGTTCTATGCTATGAACCCACCTGATGCAGTGGTCGATCCACGGATTGTGGCAGGTCAGATGAAACTTTTATATTCTGATATGTCTAAATCCTGTGTAGTATTTGTTTTGATTGACCCGGGTGCTACACACACTTTTATCACTCGAAGAGTGATCCGTAACTGCAATATGACAATCAATCATAAAGCAGATAGTTTGTTGTTGAAGACTCCGTTGAGTAAGTCTACTGTTATGCAGGAGGTATGATCTCCCTGCATCCTCTTCTTTTCTAATCGTCGCATTCAAGTGGATCTTATACCCTAATATGCAAGGATTTGATAAAATCCTCGAGCCATGACTGGTTAGACAATATAAATGGTATTTCTTATAAATCTCTTTATGATCTTTTGGATAAAATTGAAATAGTAATTGATTGAACTATTCCTTGATTGGTCTCATAAAAGCTTTCAATGATGCATCAGATATACGTTTCATATTACATGCTTACTTCTATCAGAAGAAAAGGTATTAAAGATTTGATCTGGATATAGGATTCAGTAAACTTAATAATTATGTTTGTAAGGATGAGAAAAGAGAAGGAATATGATAGTACTCAAGTACATATTTTCTTACCTCAGTAATCATATACCCTGGCCAGGTATACAATTACTGATGATAAAGTAAATATGGAAACTCTTAAATTGTTATCTTTTGATTACTCTGATCAAGCAGTCAATCTGAAACAACCTAAAGAGTATCATAAGATAAGAAAAATGAGAATAAAGAAGGTCAACCATGATTAGTGATGGTTGAAAGAATATATGTAATGAGCCATGTCCCATAATAAAAGGAAGAAAGAGATATAAAGTGTTGATAACACAAGTAATTAATACCAAAGCAAGAAGGTTAAGAACATCCCTTGTTAGGGGTTTATGTTCTTAAATAAACATAGAATTTTAAGAACATCCCTTGTTAGGGGCTTATGTTCTTAAAATAAACATATCCTTCTCCACAATGACGGTTAAGTAAATCCTTGTTTGACAAGAAAACTTTTCTTTATGATAAGAATGTGTAACTGATAAGATGGTTAATGCATATAATAAAGAGAGTTAGTATGCTAATTATCAGAAGTGATGATACACTCAGGGTGCAAAGGCCCTTATATGGTCTCAAATAAATATCAGGGCTTGATTTTGATCCTAAGAAATGTTGATCAAAATTCTATAATATCTCCCAAAAAAAATAGAATGTCACCTAAGGATGTAATAATGTAATGCTGAAACAATATCTGCCTTCCCCTTTTCTTCCTGAGATTTCGGGGACGAAATCCTTATTAGGGGTTTATGATTTGTAACACCCCTGACCTGGGTTATGAACTAACCCTATATGTTTTGCCTAATTATGAAATTAGATGGTTGTCATTATCCTTTAGTATATAATTAAAGCTTCTATGGAACATATGTTTCCATTTTTGTCCCTTATGAACCAATGTTGAAGTATTGTTTGCAATACAGGGACCTATGTGCAATTTGCCCAATCAGAGGGGTTAACTTGCAAATTTCACATGTTTATATGTTCTTTTAATGTTGAGACAACATAAGTATGAATATGATGAAGTATAATGGATTTTCCAAGCTTGGGCATCAAGATGCAGCTTGTGGAATGATCCTTATGCTTAAAAACCCTAATTTGGAGTAAAATGCAATTTACCCAAATTATGGGGTGTAACCTGTAAAATACACCTTCTAGAACATCTAGTATGACTCTTGACATCATTTAGAGCAGAAATGATGAAAGGGATGCTTCAATGAAGTAATCAGATGAAAAGAATGATCTTTGAAGTAGTTTCACCTAGTATGAGCATGAAGACCCTTCATATATGTATCCTAGTTGAAAGATGGATTTCTTTACCCTTAGATATTGATTTTATATGGGCTTTGCATAAGATTTGATGTCTTGTACGTGCCTTAGAAACAAGGAGGGACTTGGATGAGAATTCCATGTACTAGAGGTCCTTAAGGTGGAAAACTACCTAAGGTATATAAGCTTAGTTCCTTTGCAAACCAAGAAACGAATCACTTCTCCTCTTCATTTCTCTTCTTTCTCAAAACGGCCAAGGCAGAGCTATGGACCTCTGGGAGACGACCAACTAGTGCTAAGGTGAAGGAGAAACCATCTTCAAGCTCGAATTCATGGTGGAATTCTTCTTAAAAGGTTGGTTTTATGGTTAACTGACTTAGGTTCTTTATTTTAGCCGACCATCCCCATATTTTCCTTGGAGAATCACCTCTGGCCGAGTTGAGGAGCTCAAGACACCATTAGAGGCTTGAATCTTGGAATCTTGGAACTCTAGGAACAACGTTCTAAGGTGGGTTTTATAACTCTAAACTCCTAGCTTTATTATGCATATCTTTGTTCTTACTTTTTGTGCTTAGTCCTTCTTCTACCTCCCTTCTTCCTTGCACTTTTGCAAGCAAAATGGTGGTGTAACCGACCTGAACAGAGGTTGAGGATGATAAGCGTGGATTCCTAGGTAACTTTATCAAACAACCTTGGACCCTTTTGGTCCAAACGGTTGCAACCCGTTTAAGGTCAAACGATTTCAACCCGTTTGATCTCAAACGATCTTGTAAGATCGTTTGGATCAAAACGGTCTCAAGACCATTTGATAGGGTTGATCAAGGGACGACCGTTTGAGGGTCTGTTCATAATATATTGAATTTCATTTCTACAAAGAATTATAATCTAATTTCTAACCAATTGAGAGTTGAAGGCACTTCAACACCCTAACCCTAATCGGGTTGAAATTGCTGATTTCAAGTATATATTTTGTTGAGTTTTGGGTTGCAGGACCCAAACGGGTTAAAAACCATTTGGGGTTTCATCCAAACGGTCTCACACTCGTTTAGTGACACCCCAAGACCGTTTGGAGGTCTAGGATTAAGGAAATTTGATGGTTTGAGGGTCCAATTTCAATAGGTTGATGAATTGATAAAAATGCTGATTTTAGATCTATTTAGGGTTTAACCCTTATCCAACCGACTTGGTTTTTGGTCAAACCTTGGGCAAACGGTCTCAAGACCGTTTGGAGGTCACCCAAACGATCTCAAGACCGTTTGGGCCAAGTTTGGGCCCAATTGGAGGTCAATTGATAGGTTCAACCTTGATTTGATTTCACATTGTGGAACATTGATGATTATCCGATTGAAACCCTAATTGAGATAGACTTAACCCTAATTGGCTTTCAATTGAAGGTCAATTTGGTGTCCAATTGGTTAAGGTTAATCCTAATTGACTCAATTTGTAAGTGGGTTCACACTCGTTTGAGCTCAAGTGGGTTCACACTCGTTTAAGCTCAAGTGGGTTCACACTCGTTTGAGCTCAAGTGGGTTCACACTCGTTTAAGCTCAAGTGGGTTCACACTCGTTTAAGCTCAAGTGGGTTCACACTCGTTTGAGCTCAAGTGGGTTCACACTCATTTAAGCTCAAGTGGGTTCACACTCATTTGAGCTCAACTGGGTTCACACTCATTTAAGCTCAAGTGGGTTCACACTCGTTTAAGTTCAAGTGGGTTCACACTCGTTTAAAGTCAAATGGGTTCACACCCGTTTAAGGTCAAATGGGTTCACACCCGTTTAAGGTCAAATGGGTTCACACCCATTTAAGGTCAAATGGGTTCACACTCGTTTAAGGTCAAGTGGGTCCACACTTGTTTAAGGCTCAAATGGGTTCAAGGTCGTTTGAGATTAAATGAGTTCAAGGTCGTTTAAAACCTAAATGGGTTGAAGGTTGAAGGTTAAACCCTAAACCAATTGGAGATTTTCAAGGTTGTTTATACTCAATCACTTGAAGGTGTAAATGGTTCAATGATGATCTAATCTAAACTCTAATGGTAACTTAAGACATTAAGGGACTAAATGACTAATGAATTGACCCATGATGATCAATGGGTAAATTACCAAAATGCCCTTGAGGGGTTAATTTGAGTGATACCTTGTTCTAATCAAACCCTAATCACTTGATAGTGATGATTTGGTTTATGTTAATCAATGAGGACTTAAACCAACCCTGTCTAGAGTGATATAATCACCATCTATTAGTAAGGAGAGAGAGAAAGTACCATTTATGGTTAAAACTCAAATAAAGTACCTTCAATGTATATGAATATGCAGGATTAGGGCATGATCCACTTATGAGAGATCATGAAAACCCTAATTAAGATGATTGATGAGTCTTAACCTAATTTGAAAGCATCAATGATGATGTTTCTCATTCATGATGATACTATGAGTTCATTTCGCTATGATGTGAATAGTAAACCCTAATTTTAGGGTAATCATGAGTAATGTGAATAGTAAACCCTAGTTCATAGTAATATGTTGAAATGAACAATAAACTCTAAACTCATGTTATTCCTTTAAGCATGAATTGTATGATCAAGATATGAGATGAGGAACCATTATTCCTAATCATAATGAAAGGGTTGAATAACCCTAAATGATATAAATAAGGGAATCTTACCCTTTGTAAGGACATAAAAGTATAACCTTGAATTGAAAGGTTAATTCTGTCTTATTGACTACTAATCTGACTATGAATTGTTGGTTATTATCAATTGATTTAATCATGCAGATTCTTATAAGATAATAATCATATCCAGGTAAGGATCATGACATCATATCCATTGAAAGTATGTCAATAGCTTATGAACCGAAATAACTATGTTGCCTAGATGCAAGTGGCATCATATGAAACTGATATGCCTTGAGGGCCATGAATGACATCAAGGTCATGCTAATAGATGACTTGATGCTGACATGTCACTTGATAGCAAGTGTTATGATGATATAAGGGTGTAAGTAACCATGTTCCTGAATCATCCAAGATGATTAAGAATTGATATCCATCTGATAACTGATATGAGTAATACCTGTTACATTTAGTATTCTTCTATTATAGCCATGTTTAGTACTTGAATGTTTGAGAACATGTATGATGTTAAAAGAATAATTAAATGTACCTAATAACCAAGTATAATCATATCATGTAGAGCCCTGATCATAGATCCATCATTGTCAGAGACCAAATGATGGTGAAATAGGTTTTCCTAAGGGGACTCCTGGATCACATACTCTTGAGTATGTGGGGGAAATGGATGCGTAAATCCTTACATCCTAGTGTAGGAATTGATGTAGATTTATCATAATCCATCAACCCTTCACTACAAATCCAAATGGTGAGATGTACCACAAATCTCCCAAAGAAGACACAAACACCGCATCGGTGAGAGATAAACAAGAAATCTTCCAATGACGAAGATAGTACAGAACGCCACTATAACTCTAAAATAGCAAAGGACCAGATTACCCTGGTAAGCTATAACAGCAGAGACACAAAGTGTCTTGCAAGCAATCCTCTAACTGACTGAGGAAGATGAGGTCTTAAGAATCCGACTCTTTTAATGACCTATGTATGATACTGATGAAACTTGCTAGTGATCGGTTGGAGTATGAGCGGTATACCTCATCTCCACAGGGCATAATAATGTTTGTAAAACATAATCAACCGTGTAGCATATCTGCTTAGGTTGAACCACGAGAAACAATGTTTGGTGTTACATTGCTTACATTAATGATCTGTTCAAATATTTTGTACACATGTTCTTTATATGCTTTAAAGGAATGATTGCTTAAGTAGAAGTTGCTTCACTTGTTATTAAATCTGATGTTGCATGATTTAAGTTACCTTACCTATGTTGTTTTCTTGATTTTCTATATAAAGCTTCTAGTTGAGAGTTATAACTCTCGCTGGGACAATTTGTACATTGTCTCACCCCGTAGATTTCAACTTTTTAGGTGGTCGTCGAAGACGAAGGATCCCGTTTAAGGATGAGCAACAACAACAACAACAGTACCGAAGGCAGCAGTGAATCTCAGGTGGAGATACTGATTGCTGAGTTATATAGTTAGATAGCCCTATGCCATCTCTGTACTCTCAGGTCCTAGGAATCATTGGTTTGAGTTTTCGGTGTTGGCTCCTGAGATTTTTGAATCATGTTGTATATAACTACTCGAGAAGTGGTTTAACAGAGATGTAAACTATTTACTTGGTTTATTATAAAAAGGAGTTTTATAATTTCCAGATCTTGTCTCAAAAGTTTTAATTCCCAGTAATTTTTCATATTCCGCAACTAATCAAATGCTTCCGCTAAGTTTAAATCGTGTTTATATCATGGTTTTGGAGATCGGAGCCCACAATCATACCCTAATTACACATTTTATTCATGTTGAAAGTGTTGAGGCTTAACCACTACATGATTATCATTCATGGAGGAATCCTCTCTCTCTCATCGTCTATAGGATGATACTTACTTCAAACTTGATTAGATTAGGTCAACTCAACTTGAATGAAGGGTTGACACAGTGTATTATGTCATTACTTCCATAAGCATTAAAGATTAATCATTCAAAAAGTACTAATCACCCTGTCTTATTAAGGGTACAATTAATGTAATCACCCTTGATCCTCTATAGGATGATACTTACTTCAAACTTGATTAGATTAGGTCAACTCAACTTGAATGAAGGGTTGACACAGTGTATTATGTCATTACTTCCATAAGCATTAAAGATTAATCATTCAAAAAGTACTAATCACCCTGTCTTATTAAGGGTACAATTAATGTAATCACCCTTGATCCTCTATAGGATGATACTTACTTCAAACTTGATTAGATTAGGTCAAATCAACTTGAATGAAGGGTTGACACAGTGTATTATGTCATTACTTCCATAAGCATTAAAGATTAATCATTCAAAAAGTACTAATCACCCTGTCTTATTAAGGGTACAATTAATGTAATCACCCTTGATCCTCTATAGGATGATACTTACTTCAAACTTTATTAGATTAGGTCAACTCAACTTGAATGAAGGGTTGACACAGTGTATTATGTCATTACTTCCATATGCATTAAAGATTAATCATTCAAAAAGTACTAATCACCCTATCTTATTAAGGGTACAATTAATGTAATCACCCTTGATCCTCTATAGGATGATACTTACTTCAAACTTTATTAGATTAGGTCAACTCAACTTGAATGAAGGGTTGACACAATGTATTATGTTATTACTTCCATAAGCATTAAAGATTAATCATTCAAAAAGTACTAATCACCATGTCTTATTAAGGGTACAATTAATGTAATCACCCTTGATCCTCTATAGGATGATACTTACTTCAAACATGATTAGATTAGGTCAACTCAACTTGAATGAAGGGTTGACACAGTGTATTATGTCATTACTTCCATAAGCATTAAAGATTAATCATTCAAAAAGTACTAATCACCTTGTCTTATTAAGGGTACAATTAATGTAATCACCCTTGATCCTCTATAGGATGATACTTAATTCAAACTTGATTAGATTAGGTCAAATCAACTTGAATGAAGGGTTGACACAGTGTATTATGGCATTAATTCCATAAGCATTAAAGATTAATCATTCAAAAAGTACTAATCACCCTGCCTTATTAAGGGTACAATTAATGTAATCACCCTTGATCCTCTATAGGATGATACTTACTTCAAACTTGATTAGATTAGGTCAACTCAACTTGAATGAAGGGTTGACACAGTGTATTATGTCATTACTTCCATAAGCATTAAAGATTAATCATTCAAAAAGTACTAATCACCCTGTCTTATTAAGGGTACAATTAATGTAATCACCCTTGATCCTCTATAGAATGATACTTACTTCAAACTTGATTAGATTAGGTCAACTCAAATTGAATGAAGGGTTGACACAGTGTATTATGTCATTACTTCCATAAGCATTAAAGATTAATCATTCAAAAAGTACTAATCACCCTGTCTTATTAAGGGTACAATTAATGTAATCACCCTTGATCCTCTATAGGATGATACTTACTTCAAACTTGATTAGATTAGGTCAACTCAACTTGAATGAAGGGTTGAAACAGTGTATTATGTCATTACTTCCATAAGCATTAAAGATTAATCATTCAAAAAGTACTAATCACCCTATCTTATTAAGGGTACAATTAATGTAATCACCCTTGATCCTCTATAGGATGATACTTACTTCAAACTTGATTAGATTAGGTCAACTCAACTTGAATGAAGGGTTGACACAGTGTATTATGTCATTACTTCCATAAGCATTAAAGATTAATCATTCAAAAAGTACTAATCACCATGTCTTATTAAGGGTACAATTAATGTAATCACCCTTGATCCTCTATAGGATGATACTTACTTCAAAATTGATTAGATTAGGTCAACTCAACTTGAATGAAGGGTTGACACAATGTATTATGTCATTACTTCCATAAGAATTAAAGATTAATCATTCAAGAAGTACTAATCACCCTGTCTTATTAAGGGTACAATTAATGTAATCACCCTTCATCCTCTATAGGATGATACTTACTTCAAACTTGATTAGATTAGGTCAACTCAACTTGAATGAAGGGTTGACACAGTGTATTATGTCATTACTTCCATAAGCATTAAAGATTAATCATTCAAAAAGTATTAATCACCATGTCTTATTAAGGGTACAATTAATGTAATCACCCTTGATCCTCTATAGGATGATACTTACTTCAAACTTGATTAGATTAGGTCAACTCAACTTGAATGAAGGGTTGACACAGTGTATTATGTCATTACTTCCATAAGAATTAAAGATTAATCATTCAAAAAGTACTAATCACCCTGTCTTATTAAGGGTACAATTAATGTAATCACCCTTGATCCTCTATAGGATGATACTTACTTCAAACTTGATTAGATTAGGTCAACTCAACTTGAATGAAGGGTTGACACAGTGTATTATGTCATTACTTCCATAAGCATTAAAGATTAATCATTCAAAAAGTACTAATCACCCTGTCTTATTAAGGGTACAATTAATGTAATCACCCTTGATCCTCTATAGGATGATACTTACTTCAAACTTGATTAGATTAGGTCAACTCAACTTGAATGAAGGGTTGACACAATATATTATGTCATTACTTCCATAAGCATTAAAGATTAATCATTCCAAAAGTACTAATCACCCTGTCTTATTAAGGGTACAATTAATGTAATCACCCTTGATCCTCTATAGGATGATACTTACTTCAAACTTGATTAGATTAGGTCAACTCAACTTGAATGAAGGGTTGATACATTGTATTATGTCATTACTTCCATATGCATTAAAGATTAATCATTCAAAAAGTACTAATCACCATGTCTTATTAACGGTACAATTAATGTAATCACCCTTGATCCTCTATAGGATGATACTTACTTCAAACTTGATTAGATTAGGTCAACTCACCTTGAATGAAGGGTTGACACAGTGTATTATGTCATTACTTCCATAAGCATTAAAGATTAATCATTCAAAAAGTACAAATCACCATGTCTTATTAAGGGTACAATTAATGTAATCACCCTTGATCCTCTATAGGATGATACTTACTTCAAACTTGATTAGATTAGGTCAACTCAACTTGAATGAAGGGTTGACACAGTGTATTATGTCATTACTTCCATAAGCATTAAAGATTAATCATTCAAAAAGTACTAATCACCCTGTCTTATTAAGGGTACAATTAATGTAATCACCCTTGATCCTCTATAGGATGATACTTACTTCAAACTTGATTAGATTAGGTCAACTCAACTTGAATGAAGGTTTGACACAGTGTATTATGTCATTACTTCCATAAGCATTAAAGATTAATCATTCAAAAAGTACTAATCACCCTGTCTTATTAAGGGTACAATTAATGTAATCACCCTTGATCCTCTATAGGATGATACTTACTTCAAACTTGATTAGATTAGGTCAACTCAACTTGAATGAAGGGTTGACACATTGTATTATGTCATTACTTCCATAAGCATTAAAGATTAATCATTCAAAAAGTACTAATCACCATGTCTTATTAAGGGTACAATTAATGTAATCACCCTTGATCCTGTATAGGATGATACTTACTTCAAACTTGATTAGATTAGGTCAACTCAACTTGAATGAAGGGTTGACACAGTGTATTATGTCATTACTTCCATAAGCATTAAAGATTAATCATTCAAAAAGTACTAATCACCCTATCTTATTAAGGGTACAATTAATGTAATCACCCTTGATCCTCTATAGGATGATACTTACTTCAAACTTGATTAGATTAGGTCAACTCAACTTGAATGAAGGGTTGACACAGTGTATTATGTCATTACTTCCATAAGCATTAAAGATTAATCATTCAAAAAGTACTAATCACCCTGTCTTATTAAGGGTACAATTAATGTAATCACCCTTGATCCTCTATAGGATGATACTTACTTCAAACTATATTAGATTAGGTCAACTCAACTTGAATGAAGGGTTGACACAGTGTATTATGTCATTACTTCCATAAGCATTAAAGATTAATCATTCAAAAAGTACTAATCACCCTTGTCTTATTAAGGGTACAATTAATGTAATCACCCTTGATCCTCAATAGGATGATACTTACTTGAAACATGATTAGATTAGGTCAACTCAACTTGAATGAAGGGTTGACACAGTGTATTATGTCATTACTTCCATAAGCATTAAATATTAATCATTCAAAAAGTACTAATCACTGTGTCTTATTAAGGGTACAATTAATGTAATCACCCTTGATCCTCTATAGGATGATACCTACTTCAAACTTGATTAGATTAGGTCAACTCAACTTGAATGAAGGGTTGACACAGTGTATTATGTCATTACTTCCATAAGCATTAAAGATTAATCATTCAAAAAGTACTAATCACCCTGTCTTATTAAGGGTACAATTAATGTAATCACCCTTGATCCTCTATAGGATGATACTTACTTCAAACTTGATTAGATTAGGTCAACTCAACTTGAATGAAGGGTTGACACAGTGTATTATGTCATTACTTCCATAAGCATTAAAGATTAATCATTCAAAAAGTACTAATCACCATGTCTTATTAAGGGTACAATTAATGTAATCACCCTTGATCCTCTATAGGATGATACTTACTTCAAACTTGATTAGATTAGGTCAACTCAACTTGAATGAAGGGTTGACACAGTGTATTATGTCATTACTTCCATAAGCATTAAAGATTAATCATTCAAAAAGTACCAATCACCCTGTCTTATTAAGGGTACAATTAATGTAATCACCCTTGATCCTCTATAGGATGATACATACTTGAAACTTGATTAGATTAGGTCAACTCAACTTGAATGAAGGGTTGACACAGTGTATTATGTCATTACTTCCATAAGAATTAAAGACTAATCATTCAAAAAGTACTAATCACCCTGTCTTATTAAGGATACAATTAATGTAATCACCCTTGATCCTCTATAGGATGATACCTACTTCAAACTTGATTAGATTAGGTCAACTCAACTTGAATGAAGGGTTGACACAGTGTATTATGTCATTACTTCCATAAGCATTAAAGATTAATCATTCAAAAAGTACTAATCACCCTGTCTTATTAAGGGTACAATTAATGTAATCACCCTTGATTTACATCATTTAATGATCAATTAAACAATTGACCTTTAATCACCTTAAGTGTTCAAACAGTTTTGGTTAATTACTTTCCAAACGGTCTTAGTCACTTATACCCCAAACGGTCTTGACCAACCAGGCCTCAAACGGTCTTGCTTGAATGACCTCCAAACGGTCTAAGACCATTTAGACCTCCAAACGGTCTAGGTATAACGGTTTGAAACCGTTTAGAAATTTTGTGCTTGAAATCGTTTAACCAAAACATTCTTGAGATCGTTTGAATCTCAATTGGTTTGGGATCGTTTGGTCCCAAACGATCTTGAGACCGTTTGGTCCAAACCTCCTCAAAACCGATTGGACCAAAAATGGTCTCAATCTCTCAATTCGATTTAGGGTTTCCAAGATTGATTCCCTCATCAATTGAATCCATGAAACCACTCATCGATTGAACCTATGCACCATACTTCAATTGAGCTAATGAGTCATCCTTCAATTGATTCAACCTTCAATTGATCATCAATTAGGGTTTTGAACCCAATTGGATTAGGGTTTGAAATCGATGAACCTTCAATATTGGTCATCGTGGAAGCAATTGCTTTGAAATCATTGGACCATCATTCAAATTGGGCATGACCTGACCGCAAACGGTCTTGAGGTCATTTGGTCCCAAACGGTCTTGAAACCATTTGGTTTCAAACGGTCTTAAGACCGTTTGACCCAAACCAAACAAGGAAGACTCATGGAATTCAATTAGGGTTTCGATAATGACCCGATCTAGCGTTGATAATTGATGGACCTTCAAATGTTGAACCTTGTTGAAACCAATTTAATTCAATCCAATGGATCATCATCCATCACATCATTAGTTGAGCTCCAAACGGTCTAAGACTGTTTGATCCCAAATGGTCTTGAGACCGCTTGATCCCAAATGGTCTTGAGACCGTTTGGTCTCAAGTTCATGAAACTGTTTGCAATGGATATTTGTAGAGGTGTGTGCTTATGATGATGTCATCATCATCAAGCTCTAAACCCACGAATCTTGCTATTATTTTCATGGTTATTTCATCAATCAATCAAATAAAATTTGGAGAATAGAGAAAACTTCAACAGTAGTTAAAGATATAAAATCAATAACAATATTCAAGGTTTCAAGTTATATAACCCACCTTCAATGAAGCTTCAAAGCTCCAATTTCACGTTCCTAATGATGAAAGAAGCTTTTTCACTCCACAAGGTTCGTTCCTCAAGCTTTTGAGTGAAAAGGATTGGCTAGAAAGGAAGAATGATGGAAGGAAAGAAGAAATCCATCATTGATTTTCGATTTCTACCATGAAATCATGGTTGAAAGTGATCAAGAAGCTTACCTACAGGTTGGAACTCGTCCTACTGTTGCTCCTGAGTCCCCTTGAGCTCGTCCAAGGCAAGCAAGAAAGAAAATCTAAAAAAAGATCTTTGGTTGAGTGGGAAAGGAAGTATATATAAAGGAATTTCTAGGAGAGAGAAAGTATAAGAGAAATCCTTCAATTCTCCAAATCATGCCACATACTACCCTCACTCCCTTGTGTACGAAGGCACCTTCCCTTTCCTTTAATTCCCCTTCATTATCCTCAATTTAAAAGAAAAGCAAATTAAGCACCTTAATCATATTATACTAATATCCCATTTTTAGTGGATATTACTTTTCATTAACTTAGTGTGAGTGGGCTCTCCACTCACTTAAGATATTTTCGTGCCTTTTCAAGGCACATGGTCATCCATTCTTTTGCAAAATCATCCCTCACCTTTTGGTTGAAGGGATCTTCAATTAATATATTTATTTTTGCATTAAATTGAAGTAAAGTTCCAATTATGCTTAAATCTTTATTATTTTAATATCAAGATTCTCTCTCCTCCAAAGTGATTCAAATGAGGTGCCCCTCTAATTTTATTGCCTCTACATGATGCCAAGAATAATTAGGGACCCTCTAAAAGTGATATTTTGCATATTGAACCATAGGTTTTGGGTAAATTGCACATTACACAAAAACTAGGTTTTAATGCACAAACATTGCTCAATAATCTCTTTCTTGTTATTGACCGGCCTAAATCGCGCGTCCTAAAATTTGAGGCGGATTTGAGGTAGTCGAGCTTTTACATTTATAACCTGAATCCTTCTAGGACCCCGCAACTTTGTTTACGGGGTCGAAGTAGATATACGGGGTCGAACACAGGGACAAGGGTGGTAGTGTTGAGAACCCAGAATCGACACTCTACACTCTGGTAGGTGTAAAGAGATAGTAAATTCCCAAAAGGGAAACAACAAGATGTCACAAACAAAACAAAGAAAACTATCTCCAACTGGAGCTACAAGAAAGATTTTAAGGTTTTAGTCATTTAGCAGTTTTTAGGGGTTTTCATGCAACAGAAACATAAAGATAAAACTAGAGCTAGAGTAAGGTATGAAGGGTAAGACTTCAGTAAAACAAGCGGTAGCAGTAGCATCCTGCACCCCTCCTCTCAGAGCGGGTACCTCTAACCAAGCATCAACACCCCTCTCGAGGTTGTTGGACTTAAGTTAGAGTGGAATGTTACTGAAACAACTCCGTTCCAAGCACTCTCGTACTCTAGAATCAGATCAAACACTAGAGCTACAACACAACTCTCGAAGTTGTTGCGACGGGAAAACATGATTCAGTAGCTAAGCGAAACGCGATCCAAACATGCAAGCTAGAGTTCAGATATCAAACATAGCAGTCATCCAACATTTTGCACCAATCGTAGAGCAGCAAGTAATTAAGCTTTTCCATTCCCATAAATATTAAAGGTCTTAATACATTGCATAAGTAAGGTATTAAATAACAAAAATAAAGATAGATGTCACCTTCTTGATGTGGAAAGACGATAGACTACTGTGGCTCTCCAGCCCGATACCGGTCAGGGGCCTAGCCCAATACAGCAGTGTCGGGCGGCACTCCCTCTCGGACAGCCCGCTGTGATGACCGTTTGTATCGCTCAAGGACCCTGGCCGATATGCTCATGTCGGGCGGCACACACTCTCAGGCGGCACACATGACGGGCAAAGCGTATCGGGTTCAATATCGTGTCGGGCATGGAGCGACGCGTTCTACTGTCGGGCACATGTGTCTCTCATCCACGTTGGCCGATATCGGCCTGCAGTGTCGCCCGGGGCAATCCTAAGTGAACTATACCCTCCCTCTCAGGATGGGGAAGAGATCGCCTAGAGTTGCTCGACACGAACAATCAGGCGCGATACTTCTTCTCTCGCAGCTTCCTCTGAAGATTTACTCAGGGTTCTGACTGTGCGAACTGTCTTTTTGACTTCCTATAGCTGCTATTTATAGGCAGCGGTTGGGGGAAGTTATGGTGCTCGAAATGCCATGTGTCCTCTTTATTCGCGGGTTGGTGGGAGGCCGATACTGGTATCACTCGGCACAGGGGTGTCGGCCGTCGGTCACGTGACGGGCGGTGCCTGCCGGTGGGTGGCTGTGTCGCGCGACAAGCTGGGGTTGTCGTGGCGAATTTGGCTCCCTGTCGGGTCGAAGACGTGTCATTGATAACACCAATTTTGGTGACGTTTTTGCCCTTTATTTTGTTATCAAAACTGCCCTTTTCTGTTATTTTCCTCTCTTTTATAAGCACTTTTGTAATAATTGGCCAAATCACACTCTTAATCCAATACTTCCATCTTTTGCAGTGTTTTTCCTCATTTTGGTCCGTTTTATCATTAATAAGGCCGTCCCGACCCACAAATAAGTCCAAACTGCATCGGCCTTCCTGATGCCCGATACAACCTCTTCCCGACAGGGCGGAGCGACACAACGACGCACGATATGGGGACGCCGCGTGAGAAGAAACTGACAGACGACACGTCTTTTACCCGACCGGGAGCCGAGCTCGCCACGACAACACCAGCTTGTCGCGCGACACAGGCCACCCACCGACAGGCGTCGCCCGTCATGTGACCGATAGCTGACACCCCTGTGCCGAGCGATACCTATATCGGCCGTCCACCGACCCACGAATAAGGAGGACGCATGGAGCTTCGAGCACCATACTTCCCCCAACCGCTGCCTATAAATAGCAGCTACAGGAAGCCGAAAAGACAATTCGGACAGTTGGAGACTTTGAGCGATCTTCGGAGGAAAACTATGAGAGTAAGAGTATCGTGCACCAGTGCTCGTACCGGGCAACTCTAGGTGATCTCTTCCTCGTCCCGAGAGGGAGGGGATGGTTCACTTAGGACCGTCCTGGGCGACACAGCAGGCCGATATCGGCCGACGTTGATGAGCGACGCAAGTGCCCGATAGTAGAACGCGTCGCTCCATGCCCGACATGATATCGAACCCGATACGCTTCGTCCGTCATGTGTGCTGCCCGAGAGGGTGCACCACCTGACATGAGCGTATCGGTCAGGGTCCTTGAGCGATACAGTCGGCTGTCACGGTGTGTCACCCGAGAGGGTGTGCCACCTGACACTGCTGTATCGGCCTAGGCTCCTGACCAGTATCGGGCTGGAGAGCCACAGTAGCCTGTCATATTCTGTTATTTAATTCCTTACGTATGCAATGTATTAAGACCTTTATTGTTTATGGAAATGGAAAAGCTTAATTACTTATTGCTCTATGCTTGGTGCAAAATGTTGGATGACTGCTATGTTTGATATCTGAACTCTAGCTTGCATGTTTGGATCGCGTTTCACTTAGCTACCGAATCGTGTTTTTCCCGCCGCAACAACTTCGAGAGTTGTGTTGTGGCTCTAGTGTTTGGACCGATTCTAGAGTACGAGAGTGCCTAGAATGGAGTTGCTTCAGTAACATTCCACTCTAACTTAAGTCCAGCAGCCTCGAGAGGGGTGTTGATGTTTGGTTAGAGGTACCCGCTTTGAGAGGAGGGGTGCAGGATGTTACTGCTGCCGCTTGTTTTACCGAAGTCTTATCCTTCGTACCTTTCTCTAGCTCTAGTTTTACCTTTCTATTTCTGTTACATGAAAACCACTAAAAACTACTAAATAACTAAAACCTTAAAATCTTTCTAGTAGCTCCAGTTGGAGATAGTTTTCTTTGCTTAGTTTGTGACATCTTGCTGTTCCCTTTTGAGAAATTTATCATCTCTTTATACCTACCGGAGTGTAGCGTGTCGATTCTAGGTTCCCAAAACTACCACCCTTGTCCCTGTGTTCGACCCCGTATATCTACTTCGACCCTGTAAACAAAGTTGTGGGGGCCTAGAAGGATTCGGGTTATAAATATGAAAGCTCAACTACCTTCGAATCCGCCTCCAATTGTGGACGCGCGATTTAGGCCGGTCAACTTTCTGGCGCCGTTGCTGGGGACAAGGCAAAACAACACTGTTGACGAATCCGAATCCACTAACTACACTCCCGTGCCTCGAGCTTAGAAATGAGCTTGACAACACTCTCTGCTTTTGTTATTTTACTATTCTTTGCACAAAATAATAATCCTACTTTCTGAACTTGATTTCTCGTGCTATTCTAGGAACTCAGAAGAAAGGCCTACCATCCAACTGAGCACCTACGCTACCTACCTAGCATGCCGCCTCGCATTGAACAACCTCTTTCAGAGGGAGAATGTCAAAGGAGGGCTAGACATAACTCCCCTCCACCTGAAGAAAATGAACGTTATGATGACCGCGATCAACAAGAAGATCAAGAGGAAGAGCAGTCTGAGGACAACCAACATCGAGATAGACGTCGTCACCATCGAAGGCACTGAAGAAATCACGACCAAGAACTTTGCCGAGAAGCCAATAACAGTGAAGATTCAGACGAAGAGGAGAGGACTCTGAGGGAGTTAGCATCTACGAAGGCTGACAATTCCCGGTGTCCCTTCATTGTCCCGCGTTTCAACACCGCAAACTTTGAGCTCAAGCCATATGTGATCTCTATGATCCAGAATAAAAGCTTCAGGGGAAGTTCAAGGAATGACAACCTGTACCACCACCTAGATGCCTTCAAGAACATCTGCGATACCATAAAAATGCGGGGGGGGGGGGGGTCCCCAGGAAGTCATTTACTGTAAGGGCTTCATTTTCTCCCTGGAGGACAAAGCCCTATCCTGGTATCTGGGGTTACCCCACCAATCTCTGAACGGATGGGGAGATTTGGTTGACGTGTTCGTTAACAAGTTCTACCCCACTGAAAGGACTGTCAGAAATAGACAGAAAATAACCTCTTTTATGCAAAAGTAGAATGAAAGCCTCCATGACGCCTGGGAGCGATTCCAGGAATACCAGAGGGATTGCCCACATCATAATTATAAGAAAGGCTTCCTCGTCACCACCTTTTATAATGTCCTGACTCCCGAGGAAATGGTTTCACTAAATGCGGCAGCAAGTAATGACTTCCTTGGGAAGAAACTGAGCAAGTCCGAAAGGATCATCAAGAATATGGCTGAGCTGATGGTCGGTGCTGATTTTGATCGATCCGACAGAGGACAGGTCAATAAGGTCGGTGAAGGGTACGCTCTTGAGTCCAGGGCACTGGAGTCCATCACCTCGCAGATACAGATAATTGCCACTGATGTTAAGCAATTGTGAGAAGTTTGCAGTAAAGGTAAGAAGCCAGTCGAGAAAGTGATGAAATGTGTTACGTGCGGAGAAGGAGGTCACAGGGTGGACAATTGTGTCTACACCCGACCAGAAGCAGAAAGCGAATCCGACTCAGAAGACGAAAGGACAGAGAATGTCTCCTACATAAACTTTAAGAGGCCAGATCACCCTGGCTTTAATTACGGTAACAAGGATGCAGCCGAAAATTCGCATCAGCTGCACACCTCGGCCAAGCCAGCACAAACTTTTGAGAAGAGAGGAGGATGCAGTCAATATACCAAGAACAACCAATTCCAACCAGCAAGAAGCAATTTCCAAGCACCGGGAAAGCACCAAGGCCCAAACCGAGAACAGGACAAAGGAGCAAGCCAATCTGATGTGATTGGCCACTTGTTTGATTTTGTTAAGAATCAGGATACCATTAATAACCAACTAACGCAGAGTGCGCTGTCAAATTCGGGTGCTTTGAACTCGTTGCAGGTACAGTTGGCAGACATGCAGACGCATCAACGCCAAATTGACCAGCAACTAACTCAGCTCGCCGAGATAGTAAAGAACCCGTCAGGGAAGATCCCGTCCAACACCGAACAAGCCAAGAGATTGGGACAGTAACTGCGAAGGAGAAGGATGGAGAAGAAGCCAAAGGCATCCAGCTGAGGACGGGAAATGCAGCGCTTCTCGGGAGGCAACCCGAGCTATCTTTTAAATTCCTAGAATAGGATGATTTTACTTTCCTGCAAGAAAAACATTACGAACATTACAGACGGTAATAAGGCCCGAGTCAGTGCATGTGCTGACTCTTATGTTTTAGGGGTCACCTCTTTAGCTTTATTAACTGTGATGGGTAATACCATCTGAGGCCGGGAGCTTAGTCTTAGGCCAATGATGTTTTACTCATCAGCCACAGTTTAAACCGCTTTGTTTTCAAGACGTATCGGAAAGAAACCCAACCGGTGCTATGAATGTGCCCATATCGGGCAGTGGAATTTTGGGAATCGCAAGGGTCATGCCGTCGGATGGACTTGCCCGACTTATGAGCTGCCCTAACGGCCGACACGCGCTCCAGATTTACTTGATTCACCCCGGTTGAGTTTGCTATATAAAGGGGCGAGTTTTTACCGTGTCGGGCTCCTTGCCTTACTGTTTTCGCGCCCCCGTATCGTGCTAAGACCTTGTGATTTTGCTCCTGTGTCGTGCAAAACTGCCCCACCCTCATATCGTGCGGAAGTACAGATCACAACAAGGTATAGCCCGACAGACCCTATCGCCCGGTAGACCGTGCCGCCTGACACGTACCTTTCCTTTTAGCAAGCAGCTTATTGATCTTATGGTTCCTGCGATGAGAAGCCTTGTATCGCCCGATATGGATGTCACGCAACGTACCTTTTGTTCACGATTGCCCGATACACCATGTTGGGCGGCAGCCGTGTCGCCTATCTTTGCACCACCTGGCTTGTTTTGTTGTCAGGTGACACACCGCTTTCCTATCAAGATGGCCTTATCTGGCATCTTAACCGACACGCGCATATCAAGCGACAGACCTGACGCGTGTTTTTCGCCTTATCGCCTTGTTCTTATCACATGTTTTGATTTTCTGACATGACGGGTGATACCCATCTCTCATATCGAGCACAAGATTTCACCTATGAAACCCTTGTGTCACCCGATACGGGGTGCGGGACAATCTTTGTACAGAGAATTACCTGGTTGCACATTTATTCTTTACTTTTTCAAAGCATCAACATATTTAATCGAAGTATTTTCTTACTATCTTACAGAAATGGTCCGCATCAAGACAACTGCTGTCCCTATTGACGCACAAGGCAGGAGAATCTACTCAGAGACTGCTGTTGAAGGGCAGACTGCCATGCCTAAGTGCCCGAACCCAGGACCAGTCGGGGCGTCGACAGCAGAGAAGAGGGCTAGGGTTGGAGAAGCGGCGACTCCAACTCCAACACCAACACCTCTAGCAGCAACAGAACTCCCAGAATTCTTGTCGGGAAGTTTCGAGCCAAGGGATGACGAGCACGCTCGCTGATATACTGAACTAGTGACCAAGGTCTACCGACCGAGCAGGTTCTGCCATCAGGCCTCGTTTGCTGAACTAGGAATCATGAGTAGGCTGAAGGCTGTCCTCGCTGCAGTAGGGCTAAAGAAGATCTGCTTCAGCCGGTCTTCCTCTTACACCAAACTGACAATGGAGTTTATATCTTCTCTCCACCGGGTGAGGAATTTTGCGGCGGAGAGAGAAGAATTTGGCGGGCCAGACAGACTCCAGGCCCGACTTTATAACTCGGAGCACCCCATCTCTGAGAGGTTGTTGAATAAGATATTCTCCTCCAACGAGGAGGAGAGGAATCTCATGGACAACGGTGAGAGAATCACCGAGGGAGATGGGTTCAATCCCGCGGAGCTCTGGAGCAAGCTAACCGGCGAATCTTCATTCAAGCCGAGAAGAAAGGTGGTGGCAGTGCACTCCTGTTTTTGGAGGATAGTGCAAAAATTGGTGGCATGCTTGTTGTTCAGAAAGAATGAGTCTAGTAACATCTATACATAAGAACTCCACGTCATGTGGCACATAATGGAGGCTCGAGTAATCAACCTCGGGCGGTTCTTGTTGAACAGACTGCATCCGATGAAAGAAGCCACAAAAGAGTACTGCATGGGCGGAATAGTCAACTTTACCGCAGTAGGGCTCATGTACCCAAAAGAGCCGCGTAGCCTTTCGAGGACGCAAGGCGATGAGGTGATCGACACCAAGTACCTGATGAGGACTAGCATCATTAGGAAGGAGGGGAGGAACTTCTTCTACAAGTTTTCAAGGACGGACATACTCCTCCCTCTCCCTCGCTGCGCTGCCTACGACGCAGAGAAAACTGGTCTTCACCGCCGCCGAAATTGAAGCTATAGCAAGCAACACAGCTTACGCCACCGACACCAGGGCCCCGGAGAGGGCAGTTCCTAAGCTACCGATGACAAATACTGATAGAGTTGTCGTTGCTCCGACTACGTTAGCCACCGCCACAAAAAGGACGGTGATAGCTGGGAAAGAATCGGTGATCGTTGAGGTCACCGAAACATAGACTACGGGAGCTGCCGTGGGAGAAACAACCATAGCCCCCATCTTTGCTTCAAAGCCTACAGAGGCAGAAGAGGAATTTCAGCAGGGTGACAGCAATGGGATGTTCGACGAAATCCTGAGGGAGCTCGGAAGAACACCGACACTGCCACTGAAGTCCCCAACTGCAGCAGTTGAGGAGACCACCGACAGTGCAGAGGTGGAGCAGAGTCCGCCCTCAGCTCAGCCATCTCCACCCAGACGAGAAGGCAAGGCAGTGGCACTTGAAAAAGTGTCAACACCTGGCCTGGCGACAGTTGGATCGCGAACGATTCTGATAGATTCTACCTCATCGGGTAGGCCATCGCGCGAGCAAGATGTCGTGAGGACGGAAAGGAGACCGACCAGAACTCCTCCGTCGCTCAGAAAGATGCTCGGGCACGAACTCGATTATTTGTGGGAGGTAACGGATACAACTATGCTACTTGTACTTCCCTAACCCACAAACTTGCATCTTTCCAAGACAGGCTGAATAGCCAAGAAAGAGAGCTGCTGACTCTAGCGAGCCTTCCCAGTGGACTAGAGGTTTTGAATGCAATGATGCAGCAAGTTTTCCAACGACTCAACAAAATCGAGGAGAGGCTGGACAAAAGTGACGACCATTCGCGCCAAAGGCAGCCGAGAAGGTCACCGTCACCCCCCAGTCGTGGCTCTCCACCTTCTTTGTCAGCTTCCCTTTCAGGATCGGCATCTTCCTCCTCCTCCAACGGGCGGTCCTCAACGCCCAAGGAGGGACGTAAAAAAGGTCAGCCGAAGGAGCTCCAGCAATACAGGAGAGCTCCCTAGGCTTGGGAGAAGTAAAACATGTATGTCCCCCTAGATGAAGCCGAAGATGATAGCGTAGATATCAACATCGGAGGAGACTCTTCTTATGAGTCTGAGGGAGAGAAGGGGGATGTCTACACAGTCAATAAGAGACATCTACCCCGAGGAAGGTGCTCGATGACGGACAGATTCCGTGAGCCATCAGAGATATCTTCCTTCGAGATGGCCGACTTCGATAGAAGAGTCATCAGAAACTTGACGATCAGAGACCAGCAGCTGCTGAATAAGGTCTTACGATCGCAGGCGGATGAAGATGACATCGTCTGGACCGACGACTACCTCTCCGTGCAATGGGGAGATCTTTGAAGCATGTTTCACACACCGGTCGTGGTTGGAAAAAGATTGTTCAGGGTCCCGGAGAATGCGATAATAGAAAATATCGACAGCAGGATAGGTCGGAGGACACTATACACAGCCGCCCCTACCTTGGCAACAAGGCTGATGAAGGGAGATCTAAACTCCCGTGCGGTAGCCGACATGTTGCAACACATTAAAGAGCATAGGCCGAACCTGGTGTTGGCCCCGTACAAGCACCGGAACGTGTGGTTTCTCTGCATATAGTAGACCTCAGAAACCGTGACGTCCAGCTGCTGTGTTGCAGCAATAACGAAGTGCCACGCTCCGGGGGTGTTTTTTGCCGCCCAGAGGATAGGAAGCTGAGACTCATGCCGCTGCGTCTGATACGAGCTATAAAGCAGGGAAGTCAACATCACCAAGGTCCTTGGAACTTCTTTACTCTTCGAGACCTCCCCGTCCAAGCATAAGAGGGGAGTGGAAACAACGCTTTGGCCATCCTGAGTGTCATTCAGGTGCTCAATACATTTGGAAACTTGGGAGCCATCAAAGGCTGGTGCTTCTATCAACAAAGGGGCATTTATGCCATGTTGCTGATCAAGGACAAGTGCTATTTCCGAGATGTAGGGGTACCAAAGCAGCTGCTGGACAGTGATCTGGAAGAAGACTCTTCTCAATCCAGCAGCTCCTCAGAAAAAGAAGAGGATATAGCTACTGACACCTATGGGGCAGGCAAGAAGTTGGAAGTCCTGAAGAAAATGCACGGGATGGAAGACACTGCTTCGCCTAAAGCTTCAGAAAGGCTGATCACAAATTTCGACCGCTTTTCATGTGCAACTCTCACACAGGAGCAGGTCAACGTAATCCAGCTGAAGTTAGCTGATTCTACCCCATCGGTTGTCGCCTTTCAGGCAGGCAATGTCATAGTCCCGATCGATGATCTAAGGGACATGGTGAAGGAAAGAGGGTGCTTGGCTGTAACAGTTGCAGCCGCTTACATCCGGTATATACAGCCAAAGCTAGAACATGCGCACATAGCCCATCCTATGTTGTCCAACAACATTTGCCTCGCCGATGAAATAGGAGCGAAGCAAGCATTTCTGCAGGAATTGGTGAGAGAAGTTCCCCGCAAGATCTTCCTCCCCGTCCTATATTACAACCACTGGACGCTCCTAACAGTGTACACCCAGAAACGAGCAGGAATTTTCTACAATAGCTCGGACAGCAACAAGAACCATCCAGTGCCGTATACATCAGAACCTTTGACATCCTTCAAACGCTTGGTCCGAAAATACTACGACGAGGTGGCAAAATTGATCCAACCAATCATGGATACACAAGCAAGCAAATGGCACGAACTCCAGTTCTGCCACCACAGTCTGCAGCAACTTCCCTTGTCCAACGACTGTGGCATCTACGTCCTGGAATGGATGGCGAACAAAGAAATGCCTGACCAACTCCACCACACCTTCTATCACAGCAAAAGGGGGGAATGTGTGTGGGAGCTTCTGTCTGACGCAAGCGCAACCTCACTGGAATAAACATTACCTCACCTTATCTACTTCACAACTCTGGGATAGAGTATGGAGTAAGTTTGGGGGGTACCATGTACCAGTGAGGGAGGTACAAAATTTTGAAAATTCTAACTCTATTTCTTTATTCTTTTGTCTCATACTCATTATTCTTTTATTCCTTGTGTACATATATATGTTCATACCAAAGCTTTGAAAGTTCTTTTTGTTTATATCATTCCCATGCATATGTACAAAGCCGCTATATTAGTAAAAACCTGATGCGACTTCTTGCCAAGATTGCTTTCTATGTGCTCAACGAAATGCAAGTTTTGTTATATATTTCTGATAATGCTGCTTCAAACGAACAAAAGACTACGCTTTTCCCGTGCCAAAAATTTCGAAAAAAAATAATAATCTCACAAACATCTAAGAGATGAGTATGGAGAAGGAAAAAGCTGCCCAAACAGTAGAAATCCCTTTGTTTTCCCCTACCCAACAAAAATCCCAAAAAGAGAAAGCAGCCTTATGAGGGTGAATAAAAGCATGAGAGTTGTGCCCAATAAAAGAAAAAGAAAACAATATATATATACACACACTTGTCTTCCAAAAGTACCCATCTTTAGGCATGGTAGATCTGGGGCAGTGGTACGTAGGATGTGAAATCACTGCTCTAAAGCCAACTGGCTTGGATTGCAGGGACCACTTGCCCGCTAACGGACCCTTACCTGGATGGACTGATGAGAAACAAGAAAAACCCCAAAAAAGCCTTAGCCTACCCTATACACAACTTTCTGTCCCAAAAATAAAGCTGTTTGGTGTGTAAGCTAACTTCGGAATCATACAACAAAGTCTCGCCGAAGCTGTAGAGAAGAATCCTACTTAAACAATAAGGCAGGAAAAATAAAGTCTTTTGTTCGAAGTGAGACATCATTATCTCTAAAGGCATTACGATACTTGTTTTACCTCTTGGCCTGAAAGCTACTCCGAACAGAAGAAGCATCACTAAATAAAGTTTAAATATTGATTGAGGACAATCAAAACAATAAGTTTGGGGGAGTTGATAACACCAATTTTGGTGACGTTTTTGCCCTTTATTCTGTTATCAAAACTTCCCTTTTCTACTATTTTCCTCTCTTTTATAAGCATGTTCAGTTCAGTTATGAACTGCAGGTTTTATGACATCCATTGATATCAGCCGACAACAGGCCGCAAACCTGCAAAATTAACAATAAAAAAGTAGCACATGCATTTAGCAATGCAACCTGCAGTTCCATTTTATTTTCACACATTTATAAACATTCACACATGCTAGCAATTTGTAGTTCCATTCATTCACATTCACACATGTAGAAACATTCATATAGCAACCAACACTTTCATTCATTTTCACTCAGACACATGTAGAAACATCCAGACATGTAGAAACATTCACACATATATTATAATTCAGAAATTCATTTACAAAGTATCATTGTTTAGTCATTATTCGCTATCAGGATCCCAATTATATTTTAAAGCCCCCACTAATTGTATGGTTGTTGCCCATTCTTCTCTTACTTCATTTAATTCTCCCATTGTATAGGGAGCATTAACATTTGGTAAGTCCTTTCATGTAATGGGGTCAGCTTTAAACACCTATAAAGAGAATGATGTATATATATAATTAATGAGCTATAAATAAGATTGATATATTTCGATCATATTATCTAAAGAGACTATATAATACCTGAGCAATATAATCAATGTCCATTGCGGAATATTTGACAAGCATGTGCATATATCGCATGACATAGTATCCACATGCCCATCTGTTGTCTTGTGTAGCACACTATAAATTCAAACATACAAAATATTAAAAAATACAACTAATTAAGCATTGTTCACATAAATAATATATACATATATTGCAGTTGGGAACTTACTTGCACGTTCTTCCAAATTATTGGCTGGTTCTTTTTCGTGGGGACCTTTCCTCCAGCCTTTTTGTACTCCTCAAAACCCCTACATGTTAATGTAACACAGAACATTGCAATTAAATAGTAATGTAATAACATATGTTAACGGATATGAAAAATGAAATATTTCTCACCGAAATATTGCCATTTTCATTATGTGTCCAAATCTTGTATTCAATTTACCCCCCTTAGGATCTAGATAATACACAGTGAACGTCTCGGGGGCAATAACCAATAACTCCCAATGCCTACCCCTAGAGGAAAAAAAGTTAAAAATTAATAACTCAAAATCCACAATAAAATGTAATTTTCTTAAGTCCAAATTATAATAAGCAAAGTAAACTTACTCTACATTGAATGGAGCCATTATCACCGTCTTCTTTTTTACAGCAAAATTTGAAAAAGACTCACATCAGTATTGTTGAACTGATGTAGGGTCTTTAGCTACTAGACTAATCAAGGATGGAATAAAAAACCCTACATGTTCGAATCCAAAATCTGCACATATGTTGTCTAAGTAGCTGCAAAATATGTATTAATTACGCATGCATTAATAAATAAGAAACCATATCACCAGATCATACACAAGGTATATGGATGTATAAAGAATATCTCACCTTATCCATAGCTCTATCACATATGTATTTAGCCAATCATATCGAAACAACTCCAATATATCTTGTATAAATAGTTTTGTTTCGTATGACTGACCTGTAGAATCTGAATCAGAAGAAACAGTTATAGGGGAGTTTATATCATGTTCCCCTAACCATACTGCCATACACCTACAGTTAGGACTTAACGGGACAGGTAGGTCCTGTGGAACCCAACTAGGTAATGCAGGAGGTGGAAGTGGAGGCCTAGATGTTGTGGGTGTCTTCTTTTTAACCTGTATATATATATAATTTCAGATCAACCGCCATCATATACACACACTAACAATTGAACGTAATGTAAATTTACCATACCTTATCAGTAAAGAAGACATACGCTTTTAGCCACAATATCACTCCGCCTACTGCCTCACCAAGCGTTTAACAATCTGGGTGGGCATATGGCAGTGGAAGTTCCAGAAATTGGGGGAATATATGTATCGGGCTCACCCGAATCCAACCAGCTCGTACTAGAGACCCGTGACACATTTCCCCTGGTAGGGATGGGTAAGCCGACGCCTCTGCCACGACATATTCTTTACTTTTTAGACGACATGGCTTCAACCCCTACAAATTTTTGTGTAAAGAATGTTATATACATATATACATATCATCTTTTTTTGAAACGACTACAATTTCATATATACGTATCATCTTGAATTAAAAAACTAGTTACTATGTCATAAAAATACTTACAGTGGATGTGCTAGGTGGTGGTTCTATAGGATTACTCCCAACCTCTGCAGTAGGAGTAGGAGTAGAGTCTGCAGTAGGTATTGTTTGGTAAGTGGCAGTCTGAGATGCCTGCCACTTTTTCATTGCTTCTTCGAGTTTCCTGTCAAATAGTTTATCCACCTATACATGGATAAAAGAAACGTCAAATTCTAATTTTTGAATTCTCTTTTACAGTAACATTATAAAGAAAGAATATGTTACCTCTTCTTGTGAAAGTCCCGCTTTTGGGACATGTTTGCGCTGGGATGACCCAAAAAAAAATTTGATGCCCACACCAGCGCCTGCAGCCCTAACACGTCCAGGATGCTCTGGATTACCCAGAGCAACTATCAATTCATCCTTTGTTCCCTCAGGGATGAACTTTCCTTGTTTCCTCAGCTCGTGCAGCTCCCGCTAATTGCCAAAACAAAAATTTGTACTTAAGTAAACAACACAAATAATCAATATTCGAATGATTGCTGTAAGAGTTGTTTTTTACCATTTTTGCAGCCGCCTCAGCAGTTGCGGCCTTAGTTATTTCTCCCTTCTTATTTTGCCTCCCAGCTATCCAGACATCATGGTGAGGCAGAGGTGTGCTACCTATGGTAGAGGACTCCTGAGTAGCAGCAGACTGAGCAGCAGTAGCCTCAGCCTGTAGTCTTTGGCGAACGCCTTCATACCCCTTTGGACCCATTCTGTGGTCATGCACATTCAGTGCACGCCTTGATCTTTGTGCCTCACTGAGGGCCTAGTTAGTATGCAAATTAATGATTTGGTTAGTAACACAAAATGTTAATCTTGAATAAGTGAATACAACATATATTAATTAATGAGACTGATGCCTAATACCTTGAATTCATCAGTTTGTCTTGAAGCGACAAACGCATCCCATTCTTCTTTGTCCAGGAAGTTCCACTGTTCAGTGGCTGTCTTCTTCCTCTTGTCGGCTTCTTTTATGTATTCGCTGGTGAGATTTGTCCTATAGTTCCTTAGGACTCTCCCACAGCGTTGCATCACGCATTTACGATGCAGCTTTTCATCCAATTCAAATATAATCTGCAAAATAGAATTGCTATTAACTAGTATCCAAAAATTTAGTAATCTACAAAATAGAATTGCAAATTAATAATAACTCACACATAAATCCCTCCATATTAAAATTTGCTTCTCCTTAGAAACTTTATGCCAAGAATCTAAGAGACAACCGCAATGGCTACGAGTAACAAACCCAAGATATGAAATAAATGAATTGCGATTCACACCACATGCATTTCCTGCATTATCGAAATCCACAACAAGTTTGGGTCCATTGCCCTTTTGCGCAATTAACTTCTTCATCATAGTGATGCCCCTTCTCTTGTCAACTTTTTGGTGTTATTGATCAAGTGCCTCAAGTGCTTCAGATGGTACATGTGCATCATCAACCTAAAATTTGACAAAATAATTCACATTTACATGATATAACTATAAATGGACATATAGATATAAATATATGATATATTTTTAAAACTTACATTGTGAGGCGGCGCATTGATGTCCTCACCCTCACGGTAGTCATCAACACGGTCATCAGGAGAATGGTCAGCCATCTGCAAATTCACATTCAAATTGTAAAGTTCGCATTGTAAAGTAGTAATTCAAAGTGTAAAGCTCACATTGTAAAGTTCACATTATTACAACAAAGTATATATCACAACAAAAATGTAAAGCTCTATGATCAAAGAGAAAACAAGTATATATTACAACAAGATTACGGTCTAGGGTTAACAAATACATGTGATGTCATTCTTATATATAATAAATGTACATGTACCACCTATCCCATCCTTGAACACCTAATCTCACTAGTAAGTGTATAATGTGTATTGGGTTTTGAAGAAAATTTCGGCAGCATTTCCCCGCTGTTCTCCAAGTACATATGTACTTAGAGAACAAACGGGGAAATGCTGCTGAAATTTTCTTGAAAACTCAATACACATTATACACTTACATCCTAAGCGAGATTAGGTGTTCAAGAACAGTCCCAAACCGGGGACTATCCAAGATTTACTCCTAATGAGTAAATCTTGGACGGGTTTCTAGGCCAACAAATACATGTGTTGTCATTCTTATATATAATAAATGTGTACCACCTATCCCATTCTTGACCACCTAATCTCACTAGTAAGTGTATAATGTGTATTGGGTTTTCGAGAAAATTTCGGCAGCATTTCCCTGTTGTTCTCTAAGTACATATGTACTTAGAGAACAAACGGGGAAATGCTACCGAAATTTTCTCAAAAACCCAATTCACATAATACACTTACATCCTAAGTGAGATTAGGTGTTCAAGAACAGTCCCAAACCGGGGACTATCCAAGATTTACTCCTAATGAGTAAATCTTGGATGGGTTTCTAGGCCAACAAATACGTGTGCTATCATTCTTATACCTACAATCCTAGTTTCATCATTCATATCCTAGTTCTTCAAGTTAGGCGATTAACATTGTCAATATACTCAAAAAGGAAACAAGTTACCAATTTCATAGTTAGGATGGTAGAGATACCCTAAGATCTAGAGATACCCTAAGATCTAGGCAATTTAGGGAAAAGTTCATCATTTACATTCCAAGCATGTCACATGTGTGCATTACAGTTCATCATTAAGCAAGAAGGGTGATTAGGATTCTCAATATACTCAACAATGAAACAAGTTAAACATGTGTGCATTACAGTTCATCATTTACATTCCAAGCATGTCACATGTGTGCATTATAGTTCATCATCAAGATATCTATAACTTACTTAAACATTCAATTATGAAGTAAATATACACTTAATTCAGAATAGCATGACGCACAAAGTTGCAGTCAACATCATTATGCTTTGTTCTATCATGGACTATCAGATTGGTATAGCACATATGTATCAGTACATAATTAAATAAACACAATCAGTAAATAACTTTAAAAAAAATCCACTAGCGTGGTGAAATCAATACATAAATAAACACAATCAGAATATTTTTCATGGCTTTTGGGGTGACTTGGTGAAATCAGTGCATGTTTTGGGCATCCAGTAGATGAATCCAAACCCCAACAGCAGCCTAAATGTGCCCTGGCGCCGCCCAAGCATCCGCCCAGAGGCCTAGCTAGGCAGGGCACCTGGGCTTGGGACCCTAGGCGTGCCCTGGCACCTGCTTAGGCGCCGCCTGGGTGAATTCCAGGTCGGCGGCGGCAGAGAAAAGCAAGGCAGAGGAGAAAAGGGGGTGAAGCTTTTGTGGGTTACCTTGAGGGAAGCTGGCGGAGGAGAAAAGTTGCTTCTACCGGCGGGGGCGGCAGTGATGAGGAGAGCACCGTAGCTGCTTCTACCGGCGGCGACGACGAGAGGACAGTCAACGACCAACGGCGGCGACGAGCGGCGATGAGAGGACAGCAACAACGCGGCGGCAGCACCGAGCGGCGACGAGCAATAATCGTCGGACCTAACTAAAATCGGGAATGAAACAGAGAAAGGGGAAGAGTCACTCGTGCTGGTGCTATTAAGTTGACCATAAGCGTCGGTTATTCAACAAAACCGACAACAAAACCAACAGTGTCGGTTCTTTTCCAAAAACCGACACCTATACTAGATTATAGTCGTCGGTTTTTAACTAAAAGACAACCGACACCTATTTCTGTCTCGCGAATAACCTTTAGTCGTCGGTTATTTATTTATGAACCAACGCCATATGTCAAATTTTGGAGGTAATTTTTTCGCTGGAATTTTTGTTTTGGCGGTTGATTTTAGGTGTCGGTTTTTTATTAATTAACCGACACTTAATAAAAGCGGTACCCGTGTCTGGTCGACCTTCATAGATTGGATGTCGGTTTATGTTATAAACCGACACTGTAGAGTTTAGGTGTCGGTTTATGTATACAACCGACACCTTGAAAAGTGACTTTATAAGCCATTTCTGTAGTAGTGGACCCACGAATAAGGAGGACGCGTGGAGCTTCGAGCACCATACTTCCCCCAACCGCTGCCTATAAATAGTAGCTATAGGAAGCCGAAAAGATAGTTCGGACAGTTGGAGACTTTGAGCGATCTTCGGAGGAAAACTGCGAGAGAAAGAGTATCGTGCACCAGTGCTCGTGTCGGGCAACTCTAGGTGAGCTCTTCCTCGTCCCGAGAGGGGGGGGGGATGTTTCACTTAGGACCGTCCCGAGTGACACTGCGGGCCGATATCAGCCGACGTTGATGAGCGACACAAGTGCCCGACAGTAGAACACGTCGCTCCATGCCCGACACGATATCAAACCCGATACGCTTCGTCCGTCATGCGTGCCACCTGAGAGGGTGCACCACCCGACATGAGTGTATCGGCCAGGGTCCTTGAGAGATACAGTTGGCCGTCACGGTGTGTCACCCGAGAGGGTGTGCCGCCCGACACTGTTGTATCGGGCTAGGCTCCTGACCGGTATCGGGCCACAGTAGCTTGTCGCCCTTCTACATCAAGAAGGCGAAATCTATCTTTAATTCTGTTATTTAATTCCTTACGTATGCAATGTATTAAGACCTTTATTGTTTATGGGAATGGAAAAGCTTAATTACTTGCTGCTCTATGCTTAGTGCAAAATGTTGGATGACTGCTATGTTTGATATCTGAACTCTAGCTTGCATGTTTGGATCGCGTTTCGCTTAGCTACTGAATCGTGTTTTTCCCGTCGCAACAACTTTGAGAGTTGTGTTGTGGCTCTAGTGTTTGGACTGATTCTGGAGTACGAGAGTGCCTGGAACGGAGTTGCTTCAGTAACATTCCACTCTAACTTAAGTCCAGCAGCCTCGAGAGGGGTGTTGATGCTTGGTTAGAGGTACCCGCTCTGAGAGGAGGGGTGTAGGATGTTACTGCTGCTGCTTGTTTTACCGAAGTCTTATCCTTCGTACCTTGCTCTAGCTCTAGTTTTACCTTTCTATTTCTGTTACATGAAAACCACTGAAAATTGCTAAATGACTAAAACCTTAAAATCTTTCTAGTAGCTCCAGTTGGAGATAGTTTTCTTTGCTTAGTTTGTGACATCTTGCTATTCCCTTTTAGGAAATTTATCATATCTTTATACCTACCGGAGTGTAGTGTGTCGATTCTAGGTTCCCAACACTACCACCCTTGTCCCTGTGTTTGACCCCGTATATCTACTTCGACCCCGTAAACAAAGTTGCGGGGGCCTAGAAGGATTCAGGTTATAAATATGAAAGCTCAACTACCTTCAAATCCGCCTCCAATTTTGGATGCGCGATTTAGGCTGGTCATTCGTCTGTCAGTTTCTTCTTGCACGGCATCCCCTTGTCGTGCGTCGTTGTGTTGCTCCACCCTATCGGGCAGAGGTCGTATCGAGCGTCAGGAAGGCCGAAAGCAGGTGGAGCTTATTTGTGGGCCGGGACGGCCTTATTGACGATAAACATACCAAAATGAGGAAAAACTCTGCAAAAAATGGAAATATTGGATTAAGAGCGTTGCTTGGCCAATTATTGCAAAATTACTTATAAAAGAGAGGAAAACAGTAGAAAAGGGAAGCTTTGATAACAGAATAAAGGGCAAAAACATCACAAAAATTGGTGTTATCAACTCCCCTAAACTTAGCATTTTGATTGTCCTCAATCAATATTTAAACTTTATTCAGTGATGCTTCTTCTGCTCAGAGTAGCTTTCTGTTCAAAAGGTGAAACAAGAATTGCAATGTCTTAGAGATAATGTTGTCTCACTACAAGCAAAATACTTTGTTTTTCCTACCTTATTGTTTAAGTAAGATTCTTCTCTATAGCTTCGGCGAGACTTTGTTGTATGATTTTGAAGTTAGCTTACACACCAAACAACTTTATTTTTGGGGCAGAAAGTTGTGTATAGGGTAGGCTAAGGCTTTTTGGGGTTTTTCTTGTTTCGTATCAGTCCATCCAGGTAAGGGTCCGTTAGCGGGAAAGTGGTCCCTACAGTCCAAGCCAGTTGGCTTTAGAGTAGTGATTTCACATCCTACGTACCACTGCCCCAGATCTACCATGCCTAAAGATGGGTACTTTTGGAAAACAAGTGTGTATATATATATATATATATATATATATATATATATATATATATATATATATTTCTCTTTCTTTTCTTTTACTGGGCACAACTCTCATGTTTTTATTTACACTCATAAGGCTTCTTTCTCTTTTTGGGATTTTCATTGGGTGAGGGAAAACAAAGAGATTTCTGTTGTATGGGCAGCTTTTTCCTTCTCCATACTCGTCTCTTAGCTGTTTGCGAGATTATTATATTTTTCAAAATTTTTGGCATGGCAAAACATAATCTTTTATTCGTTTGAGGCAGCATTATCAAAAATATATAACAGAACTTGTATCTCGTTAAGCACATAGAAAACAAACTTTGCAAGAAGTCGCAACATGTTTTCACTATTATAGCAACTTTGTACATATGTATGGAGATGATATATAAACAAAAAGAATTTTCAAAACTTTGGTATGAACATATATATGTACACAAAGAACAAAAGAATAATGAATTTAAGACAAAAGCATAAAGAAATTGAGTTAGATTTTTTTTAAAATTTTGTACCTCCCTCACTGGTACATGGTACCCCCCCAAACTTGCTCCACACTCTGTCCCAAAGTTGTGAAGTAGATAAGGTGAGGTAATGTTTATTCCAGTGAGGTTGCGCCTGCGTCAGACAGAAGCTCCCACACATATTCCCCCCTTTTGCTGTGATAGAAGGTGTGGTGGAGCTGGTCTGCGTTTCTTTGTTCGCCATCCATTCCAGGACGTAGATGTCGTAGTCGTTGGATAGAGGAAGTTGTTGCGGACTGCGGTGGCAGAACTGGAGTTTGTGCCACTTGCTTGCTTGCGTATCCAGGAATGGTTGGATCATCTTTGACACCTCGTCGTAGTATTTTCAGACCAAGCGTTCGACGGATGTCAAAGGTTCTGATGTACACGGGACTGGATGGTTCTTGTTGCTGTCCGAGCTATTGTAGAAAATTCCTGCTCGTTGCCGGGTGTACATTGTTAGGAGCATCCAGTGGTTGTAATATAGGACGGGGAGGAAGATCTTGCAGGGAACTTCTCTCGCCAATTCCTGCAGAAATGCTTGCTTCGCTCCTATTTCATCGGCGAGGCAAATGTCGTTGGACAACATAGGATGGGCTATGTGCGCATGTTCTAGCTTTGGCTGTATATACCGGATGTAAGCGGATACAACTGTTACAGCCAAGCACCCTCTTTCCTTCACCATGTCCCTCAGATCATCGATCGGGACTATGACATTGCCTTCCTGAAAGGCGACAACCGATGGGGTAGAATCAGCTAACTTCAGCTGGATTACGTTGACCAGCTCCTGTGTGAGAGTTGCACACGAAAAGCGGTCGAAATTTGTGATCAGCCTTTCTGAAGCTTTACGCGAAGCAATGTCTTCCATCCCGTGCATTTTCTTCAGGACTTCCAACTTCTTGCCTGCCCCATAGGTGTCGGTAGCTATATCCTCTTCTTTTTCTGAGGAGCTGCTGGATTGAGAAGAGTCTTCTTCCAGATCACTGTCCAGCAGCTGCTCTGGTACCCCTACGTCTCGGAAATAGCGCTTGTCCTTGATCAGCAACATGGCATAAATGCCCCTTTGTTGATAGAAGCACCAGCCTTTGATGGCTCCCAAGTTTCCAAATGTATTGAGCACCTGAATGACACTCATGATGACCAAAGCGCTGTTTCCACTCCCCTCTTATGCTTGGACGGGGAGGTCTCGAAGAGTAAAGAAGTTCCAAGGACCTTGGTGATGTTGACTTCCCTGCTTTATAGCTCGTAGCAGACGCAGTGGCATGAGTCTCAGCTTCCTGTCCTCTGGGCGGCAAAAAACACCCCCGGAGCGTGGCACTTCGTTATTGCTGCAACACAGTAGCTGGACGTCACGGTTTCTGAGGTCTACTATATGCAGAGAAACCACACGTTCCGGTGCTTGTACGGGGCCAACACCAGGTTCGACCTATGCACTTCAATGTGCTGCAGCATGTCGGCCACCGCATGGGAGTCTAGATCTCCCTTCATCAGCCTTCTTGCCAAGGTTGGGGTGGCTGTGTATAGTGTCTTCTGACCTGTCCTACTGTCGATATTTTCTATTATCGCATTCTCTAGGACCCTGAACAATCTTTTGCCGACCACGGCCGGCGTGTAGAACATGCTTTGAAGAACTCCCCGTCGCACGGAGAGGTAGCCGTCGGTCCAGACGACGTCATCTTCATCTACCTGTGATCTTAAGACCTTATTCAACAGCTTCTGGTCTCTGATCGTCAGGTGCCCGATGGCTCTTCTGTCGAAGTCGGCCATTATGAAGGAAGGTATCTCTGATGGCTCACAAAATCTGTCCGCCATCGAGCACCTTCCTTGGGGTAGATGTCTCTTATTGACTATGTAGACATCCCCTTCTCTCTCTCAGACTCATCAGAAGAGTCTCCCCCGATGTTGATATCTACGCTATCATCTTCGGCTTCATCTAGGGGACGGAGATGTTTGCTTCTCCCAAGCCTAGGGAGATCTCCTATCTTGCTGGAGCTCCTTCGGCTGACCTTTGTTGCGTCCCCTCTTCGGGCGTTGAGGACCGCCCGCTGGAGGAGGAGGAAGATGCTGATCCCAAAGGGGAAGCTGACGAAGAAGGAGGAGAGCCACGACTGGGGGGTGACGGCGACCTTCTCGACTGCCTTTGGCGCGGATGGTCGTCACTTCTGTCCAGCCTCTCCTCGATCTTGTCGAGTTATTGGAGAACTTGTTGCATCGTCCCATTCAAAGCCTCTAGTCCACCGGGAATGCTTACTAGAGTCGGCAACTCTCTTTCTTGGCTATCCAGCCTGTCATGGAAAGATGCAAGTTTGTGGGTTAGGGAAGTACAAGTAGCTGAGTTGGCATCCGTTACCTCCCACAAATGATCGAGCTCGTACCCGAGCATCTTTCCGAGCAACGGGGGAGCTCCGGTGGTTCTCCCTTCCGCCCTCACGACATCCTGCTCGCGCGATGGTCTACTCGGTGAGGTAGAATCTATCAGAATCGTTCGCGATCCAGCTGTCGCCAGGCCAGGTGTCGGCGCTTTTTCAGGTGCCACTACCTTGCCTTCTCGTCTGGGTGGAGATGGCCGAGGTGAGGGTGGACTCTGCTCCACCTCTGCACTGTCGGTGTTCTCCTCAACTGTTGCAGGTGGGGACTTCAGCGGCGATGTCGGTGTTCTTCCGAGCTCCCTCAGGATTTCGTCGAACATCCCATTGTTGTCGCCCTACTGAAATTCCTCTTATGCCTCTGTAGGCTTTGAAGAAAAGATGGGGGCTGCGGCCATTTCTCCCGCGGCAGCTCCCGTAGTCTCTGTCTCGGTGACCTCAACGATCACCGGTTCTTTCTCAGCTATCACCGTCTTTGTTGTGGTGGTGGCTGATTTAGTCGGAGCGACAACAACTCTATCAGCAGTTGTCGTCGGTAGCTCTGGAACTGCCCTTTCCGGGGCCATGGTGGTTGTGGCGTAAGCTGTGTTGTTCGCTACAGCTTCAATTTCGGCGGCGATGAAGACCAGTTTCTCTGCGTCGTAGGCGGCGCAGTGAGGGAGTGGGAGGAGTATGTCCATCCTTGAAAACTTGTAGAAGAAGTTCCTCCCCTCCTTCCTAATGATGCTGGTCCTCATCAGGTACTTGGTTTCGATCACCTCATCGCCTTACGTCCTCGAAAGGCTGCGCGGCTCTTTTGGGTACCCGAGCCCTACTGCGATTAAGTTGACTATTTCGTCCATGCAGTACTCTTTTGTGGCTTCTTTCATCGGATGCAGTCTGTTCAGCAAGAACTGCCCGAGGTTGATCACTCGGGCCTCCATTATGTGCCACATGACGTGGAGTTCTTCTGTATAGATGTTACTGGAATCATTCTTACTGAACAGCAAGCATGCCACCAATTTGTGCACTATCTTCCAAAAGCAGGAGTGCACTGCCACTATCTTTCTTCCCGGCTTGAACGAAGATTTGCCGGTTAGCTTGCTCCAGAGCTCCACGGGATTGAAACTGTCTCCCTCGGTGATTCTCTCACAGTTGTCCATGAGATTCCTCTCCTCCTCGTTGGAAGAGAAGATCTTATTCAAGAGCTTTTCGGATATGGGGTGCTCCGAGTTGTAAAGTCGAGCCTGGAGTCTGTCTGGCCCGCCAAATTCTTCTCTCTCCACCGCAGAATTCTTTACCCAGCGGAGAGAAGACATAAACTCCATTATCAGTTTGGTGTAACAAGAAGACCGGCTGAAGCAGATCTTCTTCAGCCCTGCCGCAGCGAGGACGCCCTTCAGCCTCCCCATGATCCCTAGTTTAGAAAACGAGGCCTGATGGAAGAACCTGCTCGGTCGGTATACCTTGGTCACTAGTTCAGCATATCGGCGAGCGTGATCGTCGTCCCTTGGCTCGAAACTTTTCGACAAGAATTCTGGGAGTTCGGCTGCTGCTAGAGGTGTTGATGTTGGAGTTGGAGCCGCCACTTCTCCAACCCTAGCCCTCTTTTCTGTTGTCGACGCCCCGGCTGGTCCTTGGTTCGGGCGCTTAGGCCTGGCAGTCTGCCCTTCAGCAGCAGTCTCTGGGTAGATTCTCCTACCTTGTGCATCAACAGGGACAACAATTGTCTTGATGCAGGCCATTTCTGTAAGACAATAAGAAAACACCTCGATTAAATGTGTTAATGCTTTGAAAAAGTAAAGAATAAATGTGTGACCAGGTGATTTTCCGTACAAAGACTGTCCCGCATCCCGTATCGGGCGACACACGGGTTTCAGAGGCGAAACCTTGCGTCCGATACTAGAGATGGGTATTGTCTGTTACGTCAAAAGATTAAACACGCGATATGAACAGGGCGATAAGGTGATAAACGCGCGTTAGGTCTGTCGCTTGATACAGGCGTGTCGGTTAAGATGCCTGATAAGGTCTTTTTGAAAGGAAAACAGTATGTCGCCCGACAACAAAAATAGGCGACGAGGTGCAAAGACGGGCGACACGGCTATCGCCCGACATGGTGTATCGCGCAGTCGTGAATAAAGGGTGTGTCACGTGACATCCATATCAGGTGATACAATGTTGCTCAACGTAGGAACTGTAAGACCGATAAGCTACTTGCTTGAAGAATGTGTTGGGTGGCACGGTCTGTCAGGCGATAGGGTCTGTCGGGATATACCTTGCTGTGATCTGAACTTCTGTACGATATGAGAGCAGGGTAGTCTAGCGTGACACGGGAGCAAAAGCACATGGTCTTAGCACGATACGGGAGCGTAAAAACAATAAGGCAAGGAGCCCGACATGGTAAAAACTCGCCCCTTTATATAGCAAACTCAACCAGGGTGAAACAAGTAAATCTGGGGCGCGTGTCGACCATTAGGGCAAATCGTAAGTCGGGCAAGACCATCCGTCGGCACGACCCTTGCGATCCCCAAAATTCCACTGCCCGATATGGGTGCATACATAGCACCGATTGGGTTGCTGCCTGATACAACATGAAAACAAAGCGGTTTAAACTACGGCTGATGGGTAAAACATCATTGGCCCAGAGCTAAAACTTTGACCTCAGATAGTATTACCCATCCCGATCTATAAAATACTACGGTGGCCCATAAAACAGAGTCAACGCATGTGGCGCACACACTAACTCAGGCCTTATTACATCCCAAAATGTTTGTAGTGTTTTTCAGGTAGAAAAGTAAAAGCATCCTATTCTAGGAATTTAAAAAGGCAACTCGGGTTGCCTCCCGAGAAGCACTGCGTTTTCCATCTTCAGCTGGACGCATTCAGCTTCTTCTTCCTGCATCTTCATCTTTGCCTCTGTGGTCACAGACCTCCCTTCTTGGCAGTCTCGGTATTTGATGGTATCTTCCCTGATGGGTTCTTTATGATCTCGGCGAGCTGAGCTAGCTGCTGGTCGATTTGGCGTTGATGTGTCTGCATGTCTGCCAATTGTACCTACAACGAGTTCAAAACACCAGAATTAGACAGCGCACTTTGCGCTAGTTGGTTATTGATGGTATCCTGTTTCTTAACGAAATCAAACAACTGGCCAATCACATTAGATTGGCTTGCTCCTTTGTCATGTTCTCGGTTTGGGCCTTGGTACTTTCCCGGTGCTTGGAAATTGCCTTTTGCTGGTTGGAATTGGCTGTTCTTGGTATATTGACCGGATCCTCCTATCTTCTCAAAAGTTTGTGCTGGCTTGGTCGAGGTGTGCAACTGATGCGAATTTTCAGCTGCATCCTTGTTACCGTAATTAAAGCCAGGGTGATCTGGCCTCTTGAAATTCATGTAGGAGACATTCTTTGCCCTTTTGTCTTCTGAGTCGGAGTCACTGTCCGCTTCTGGTCAGGTGTAGACACAATTGTCCACCCCGTGACCTCCTTCTCCTCACGTAACACATTTCATCACTTTTTCGACTGGCTTCTTACCTTTACTACCAGCTTCTCCCAATTGTTTAACAACAGTAGCAATTCTCTAAATCTACGAAGTGATTGAATCCAACGCCTTAGACTCAAGGGCAGACCCTTCACCTACCCTCTTTGCTTGTCCTCTATCAGATCGATCAAACTCAGCACCAGCCATTAGCTCATCCATGTTCTTGATAATCATCTCGGACTTCTTTGGCTTCTTCCCTAGGAAGTCACTACCCGCTGCTGCATTCAGTGACACCCTTTCATCGGGAGTCAGGACATTGTAGAAGGTGGTGACGAGGAAGCCCTTCTTATAATTATGATGGGGGCAATCCCTCTGGTATTCCTGGAATCGCTCCCAAGCGTCATGGAGGCTTTCATTCGGATTTTGCATAAAAGAGGTTATTTTCTACCTATTTCTGACAGTTCTTTCAGTGGGGTAGAACTTGTTAATGAACACATCATCCAAAGCTCCCCATCCATTTAGAGATTGGTGGGGTAACCCAAGATACCAAGATAGGGCCTTGTCCTCCAGGGAGAAAATGAAGCCCTTACAGTAAATCACCTCTTGGGGGACCCCCCTCATCTTTATGGTATCACATATATTTTTGAATGCATCCAGATGGTGGTAGGGGTTGTCGTTCTTTGAACTCCCCTAAAGCTCTTGTTCTGGATCATTGAGATAACGGACGGATTGAGCTCAAAATTTGTCACGTTGAAATGTGGGACAATGACTGGGCATCGGGAGTTGTTGGCCTTCGTGGACGCCAACTCCCTCAGCGTTTTCTCTTCTTCCTCTGAGTCGTTGCTGTCGCTGGTGTCATGCCGTCGTTCCTGATTTTTGTGATTCCTTCTTTGTCTCCGGTGGCGATGACGTCTATCGCGGCGATGTCCTTCCTTGTGCTCTCCCGATTCTGGATCTTCCTGTTGAGCGTTACCGTCGTACCAGTCGTCGCCTTCGGGTGGCGGCGAGTCAGGCCTCCTCCCTTGGCATTCTTCAAAATGTTGGGGTTCGACGTGAGGAGGCATACTGGTGTTGGTGTTCGGCGGACTAGATCACCGTACTCCAGAGTTCCTGAAATGGCACGAGAATTCTAGTTTAGAAAATAGAATTATTATTTTGTGCAAAGAGTAATAATAATAATAATAATTACAAAAGAAAGAAAAGAGTGTTGTCAAGCTAATTTCTAAGCTTGAGGCACGAGAGTGTAGTTAGTGGATTTGGATTCATCAACAGTGTCGTATGCCTTGTCCCCGACAACGGAGCCAAAAAGTTGACCGGCCTAAATCGTGCGTCCTAAAATTTGAGGCGGATTTGAGGTAGTCGAGCTTTTACATTTATAACCCGAATCCTTCTAGGCCCCCGCAAATTTGTTTACGGGGTCGAAGTAGATATATATGGTCAAACACAAGGACAAGGGTGGTAGTATTGAGAACCCAAAATCGACACTCTACACTCCGGTAGGTGTAAAGAGATAGTAAATTCCCAAAAAGGGAAACAACAAGATGTCACAAACAAAACAAAGAAAACTATCTCCAACTGGAGCTACAAGAAAGATTTTAAGGTTTTAGTCATTTAGCAGTTTTTAGGGGTTTTCATGCAACAGAAACAGAAAGATAAAACTAGAGCTAGAGCAAGGTACAAAGGGTAAGACTTCAGTAAAACAAGCGGTAGCAGTAGCATCCTGCACCCCTCCTCTCAGAGCGGGTACCTCTAACCAAGCATCAACACCCCTCTCGAGGTTGCTGGACTTAAGTTAGAGTGGAATGTTACTAAAACAACTCCATTCCAGGCACTCTCGTACTCCAGAATCGTACCAAACACTAGAGCCACAACACAACTCTCGAAGTTGTTGTGACGGGAAAACACGATTCGGTAGCTAAGCGAAATGAGATCCAAACATGCAAGTTAGAGTTCAGATATCAAACATAGCAGTCATCCAACATTTTGCACCAAGCATAGAGCAATAAGTAATTAAGCTTTTCCATTCCCATAAACATTACAGGTCTTAATACATTGCATAAGTAAGGTATTAAATAACAGAATTAAAGATAGATGTCGCCTTCTTGATGTGGAAGGACGACAGGCTACTGCGGCTCTCCAGCCCGATACTGGTCAGGGGCCTAGCCCGATACAGCAGTTTCGGGCGGCACACCCTCTCGGGCGGCCCGCTGTGACAACCGTCTGTATCGCTCAAGGACCCTGGCCGATACGCTCATGTCGGGCGGCGCACCCTCTCGGGCGGCACGCATGACGGGCGAAGCGTATCGGGTTCGATATCGTGTCGGGCATAGAGCGATGCGTTCTACTGTCGGGCACTTGTGTCGCTCATCCACGTTGGCCGATATCGGCCTGCGGTCTCGCCCGGATCGGTCCTAAGTGAACTATCCCCTCCCTCTTGGGATGGGGAAGAGCTCACCTTGAGTTGCCCGACACGAACAATCAGGCGTGATACTTCTGCTCGCGCAGCTTCCTCCAAAGATTTGCTCAGGGTTCCGACTGTGCGAACTGTCTTTTTGACTTCCTGTAGCTGCTATTTATAGGCAGCGGTTGGGGGAAGTTATGGTGCTCGAAGCACCACGTGTCCTCCTTATTCGCGGGTCGGTGGGCGACCGATACTGGTATTGCTCGACACAGGGGTGTCGACCGTCGGTCACGTGACGGGCGGTGCCTGCCGGTGGGTGGTTGTGTCGCACGACAAGATGGGGTTGTCGTGGAAAATTTGGCTCCCTGTCGGGTAGAAGACGTTTCGTCCGTCAGTTTCTTCTTGTGCGACATCCCCTTGTCGTGCGTTGTTGTGTCGCTCCACCCTATCGGGCAGAGGTCGTATGGGGCGTCAGGAAGGCCGAAAGTAGGTGGAGCTTATTTGTGGGCCGGGATGGCCTTATTGACGATAAACGTACCAAAATGAGGAAAAACTCTGCAAAAAATGGAAATATTGGATTAAGAGCGTTGCTTGGCCAATTATTGCAAAAGTGCTTATAAAAGAGAGGAAAACATCATAAAAGGACAGTTTTGATAACAGAATAAAGGGCAAAAACATCACAAAAATTGGTATTATCAGTTATTCAGGCTTGTGGAAGCCATACCTCTGCATCATTCTCATTCTTATGATGCTTCAATACTAGAGGAACATTATCAAGTAATATTTGTAAGTTAACCCCTCAACTTGTATAATTTGCACTTTAGTCCAAAACAAGCAAAACATTGTTTCAACATTATTCGAAAAGGACTAAAATTGAAACATAAGTTCCTCTTGAGCCTTAATTATTTTTCAAGAAATAATAGCAACCGTATAATTAACTTTATTAAACAAAACATCTGGGGTTAAGACTTAACCCAGGTCAGGGATGTTACAAAAGGTATGTTGAAACATGTGTAAAATTTTCAAATTTCAAATAATGGTATACAAAAGAACAAAGAGTATATCAGCAGAATATAATTTTCATGACTATAATCAATTTTATAAGAGTACATCATCATTCTACCATATAGGTTTTACATGAAAGATACAACATAAGGATCTAGATAGAGGGAAATCTAAACTACACCAACTTTGTCTCCAGGAAACAACTTCATGAGTTAGGTCCATGCTAAAAGCCATGTATGCCATAACCTAATCCTAGGTTGGTCCTCCATGCTTCTTATATGCACTCAGATCCTAGGCCTTGCTCAGCACCTTGATCAAGCCCTGGGTGGTTGGGAAGACACCCAACAAGAGAAATAAGCAAGGTATGTGTCAAATAACGAACAAGGACAAAAGATAAAGAAATAAATGGAAATAAGGGCTAAGATTTCATCGTAAGATGAAGAGATAAAGAGTATGAGACATAATCAAATAGATGCTTGCCTTAACAAGAAGATAGTAAAAGGTTTGCATTCATGATTAATATTGACTACCTTAACTAAGTAGGGTTGAGGCACCTACCAGACCTCAACCAAATAGGTGAGGGAGAGTAACACATTCCAAACACCTATAAAATATTTTATATTGGGGAGAGTAACACACTCCCATGGGTGAAATCACACATACTTTATCTATGGGCGATTGTACAAAAGTACCAATGCATTAACTAAATAGTCTAATCAAATAAACATGCTAAAGAGAACTATAGAAAGTATAAGCATCATATAATTGAAACACAGTAATGGGATACGAGACCCAAGAAATAGATTAGCAATACTGAATTTGAGGCAAATACAACAAAAGAAACAATAATAGGAGAATTAGGGTTCAATCAATGCCTCATTAAGGAATTTAGGGTTTGGATCACAAATTTCCCAACTTAAGGTGTAAGCACATACCTCTCTTATTTAATTATATTATTCACTTCCACCACTTTAATTGAGTCCAAGGTCTACTTTTCCTTTTTCCAGTGTATAATCATATATTAAGGTATATCATATGCATTAATGTAAAGAAAACCCTAGTTGGACTTTTTTTGCACAAAACTTTGACTTAGACTTCGAAAACATCACCATTGATCTTATTAAGTTCTCGTGATCAATAAAATATATCTATTTTTCCAATTTGGAGTTAATATGTTGAAGTTTTGATTTTTAGGGATTTTAAGCATTAAATTCATTCTCCAAAATCATCCTTCGTAAAATCATGGAAAGCATGCATTGAAACTATTTTTTTAGAAAGAACACATTTTTCTGATTTCAAGACATATTTATTTACAATTTTCGGACAACTAGAAAAAAAGTTATGATCTTTGCAAAATGAGCCATTTACAAAATTACAAAATGCCTAACAAGAAAAAGGAAAAGCTTGCGAGAGAGAGAGAGAGAGGGCGAGTGAGACCGGCCTTGCTGACTTGGCCCAATCAAAATCATCCACCTCACCGGTCAGTGGCCTAGTTGACTCGCATCAAAACAAAAGAAAACAAATCGAGAAGACCATAATGCCCTTGGTCGAGAATAACAAAGAAAGAATTAACGAGAGGGGAAAAAGCACAAAGGAATGTGAGGGATTCTTCCCTCTCAGCCTGTGTGCCATGGATAGCAACTTGAGCTGCTTGCTCCACGCAAGGTTTGGGCGAAACTACTATGGGCGATTAAACAAGAAAGCAAAAATAGAAAAAGAAAGGAGAAGGTGTTGGATCCTAGATGGATGATTGGATGCTCTAGGGGGGTGATAAGAGATGAATGCACTTAAACAAAATTCATTAGACCTTCAAGATATATCAAAAGATAAGGTTGCTAAATAGGAAGTTTGAGTGCAACTAAAACATGCATAGAAAGGGAGAGAGAGATTGAACATACACCAAGTGACAAGCTATGTAGAGTGGTCCCACACTTCAAACTAAAAGTGAGTTAGCCCACTACCTAGAGAGGTCAACCTCTAGGATTTCTTAACCATTGCACTCTTATATTCAATCATAATACTTACAATACATGACCACCAAAGGATTTATCTATCCAATACAAAGAGTATCCACCTTACCAAGGACTTACCCACTTTGTAAGAGTCTTCATCCTCCATTAAGGTCTTACCCACTCAAGAACAAGTCTTCCGCCTTCAAGGACTTTTCTACTCTTCTTGGATCTTCAACCTTTGACTTCAGCTTCACTCAGAGAAGATTCCACCAAGGACTTACCCACTTCAACAAGAAGTCTTCTGCCTTCACCAAGGGCTTACCAAATCTTGCTCCAAGTCTTCAACCTTGATCTTCACCAAGGGACTCCTTCCCTTGTTCTTCTTCACCTCTCTTAGATAAGAGAGAGAACCTTCATCTTCATGGTTGAAATGAGAGATAGGGAGGTGGTGGAAGTGAGAGCCTTACAAGATATATATGTAGGACTAGCTCTCTTACATATTTCCTACTCACTCTAACAAATGTAGCAAGTTATTAAGCTTAGAGAGAGAGAAGGTTGTAGGAAACACTCAACTATATAATAAGAACCTCACATAGAGTTTTGCATTGAATGCTTAACCTTGGAATGAAGCCCAAGGAGTCCTATTTATAGCTGGGGATGCCCCTTTTCCTTTGGGAACACCTAAGAATGAAAACTAGCCATTTTGTGGCTTACAACGGATATATTTTCGATTGTTGCAACTCCACAACGGTTAGAAATACTTTTCTACACTTTTCCATATAGTGCAATCAGTCGAGTTTCTATAAAGGTAATTTGACTGATCCCACTAAAAGACAAGACCAATTTAGGCCATCGGTCGAGTTTGTCTTGGGGTAACTCGACTGATTCACTTAAATCAGTCTTGGTCGGTAGAGGGATCAGTCAAGTTCTGTGAAGTGTAAACTTGACCGATCAAAAGTCATTTTCAAGATCCAATCAGGATCGGTCGAGTTGCAAACTCGACCGATGAACATCCTGATGTGAATTTTGGAAAATGACATTTGAGTGCTTAAATATTCGATCTGATTTTTTCTAAGCTTGATTATGAGTCATACAATCATTACAAGTGATTTACAACATGATTCTAATGGATTTACATCATATTCCAAAAATGTGCACTTGTATTGACTTTGACTTGTCTTTTCTCCAAGTTGAGATGCGCAAGTTAGGAACTTTGGAGTGTGTCTATACCTAATATGAAATCACTCAAGTAGAGACATTAGACACAATTAATTGGAATGGTTTAGTCATCATCAAGACAAGGGTTTAGTTAATTTAGACCTTGAGTCAACAAAAGGATCAACAAAACTTCTGGTGTGAGTAATTGATTCAAGACGAATAGGAGAGAGAGGAATGCTCGTGGCAAGCTCAAGATCCAAATTCGATTGCCGGCAATGAACACTTGAGCAACAAAGAAATTGAGCGAGGAGGATCACGTCGTGGGGGGAAATGAAGGCGCGTGTACCCCTATTTATAGGTGGGGTGGTGTATGACAGGGCATGTGTAGAGAGTCTAAAGGAGTGGAGAAGAAACATGATAATTTTTCAAATAATGGAAAACAAAGCACCAGTTATGTCTCAAAACATGCATAATTCTCTCCCAAATCCCCATCAACAAAAATCTCAAAAAATCATTGAGAAATGAGCATGAAAATCCTAAAATACCAGACCGCCAACAAGGCGCTTATTTCCATCATGGGCGTGAGCTAGAAGACAATATAGCTTCCATCAGATCTCGATCAAATGGCCCACAAAGCATGTGAAATCGGCTAAAATCTGAGTCATTGTGACATTTAATGAATTTTTAATTATATTCAAATAAACTTCAATTTAAATTATTTTCCTTTTCTCTCTCTTCATTTAAGGGTACAAACAAACTCCAAATATTAGTGGCATGTAGTTTATAGTGAAGCGGATGCATGCAACCTATATACGTATGTATATCGTCTAGTACTAGGTTTCAAGTATACTATCAAAAATTGAAGTACAATAATTTCATTTTTGATGCACCTTACAACTCATGTTACAACACCGAATGCATTATATATGTGGTTGAGCATGCAAAAGGTACTAGAAAAATAAAGAGTATAGCTAACAAGACCCATTTGTTCAGTTTTCTGTGGAAAGAGCATTGTTCACTTGGGGAGGGAAAATGTCTTGTATTATCTTGAAATTCCCATTACATGGAGGAGGGAAGTAAAACAAAAGGAAATAATATTGACATTAGAGGATGAAAGTAGAAAGAGAGGAGGAAAATAGAATGAAAGAGGAGGGATGTAAAGAAGATTGTTTGAAAGTAAAAGTTTATTATCTCCTTTTAAGAGGGAATTTAATTTATATAAAATTAATACAATCACAACACATTGCAATCAATATTTGTCCAAAGAGAATAAAATAAGAGGAAAAAAGAAAACACTACATAGAAATTAAATTTAAATTCTAGAAAACCACTAATCTCCATGTTTTACTTAGAATTGTATGTAGTACATTGTTTAAAATATGTTTCCTTACTATACCATTTATTTGCATGTATTGGTCCACTATTTCAAAATCTGCATAATATATGTTTATTATTATTAAATGTATAAAATGATGTATTGGCATATATATTACCTACCGAACTCTAACTACTAAAATCTAAACTTGATTAGATATATATCAACAAAAGAGTCAATAAAGTATATGATATCTACAATAATTTGACAAAATTATAATGCTAGTATATGTAAATTAAGAATTAATTTATTTTGCAAAACCTCAATTAATTCGTATTATCACGTGCAAATCATGTAGAATAAACACTCAACATGTCAAACAAGAATCCAATATTAACTAGATAAAAGTTCATTGTTATTACTCAAATTTACATTCAAATTAATCAAATTAACCCCCCCCCCCAACTATCTTGATTCAACTAAAATGAGGCTTTTGCCTCATTAAACCCTAACAAGCACTCCCACTACATTCAAGCATAATATCTTAATTGTAAAACACATCAAGAAACATAAAAAAGTTAATTAAGCATACATACTCAAGTAATTAGATAATGATGATTATTTAGCTAAGTTTAGTGCTTTATTAATGGTGAACCCCATGGATGGGCTCGTTGGGGTCCTTCCGTTCATTTATGATGGAAATTATTTATTGGCAAAGGTGGAGTGTTTCACCTCGAAAACACTTTGATTATTCATTTAGGCATCTCAAACACATACAACACAATTTGTGCCTCCACTAGCTAGTCTATGACTTTATGAAGCCATCTTACTTGAAATTTGTGTTCATGTGCCATCAAACAATACTTGTCAAGGATTAAGAGCAAAACAAAACTCCAAAGAATGAGTACATGTTGGCACCATCTAGAGAACCAAATGTAAGCACTTTTGTTTAGTTAGTTATATTTCCCTCCGGTATTTGCAGACTAGCATATTTATCACCCCAATTGACAGTATGTATCTTATTATCTATAACATAGGGGAATATTCAGTAAAACATGACAAAAGTTCATAAGGACCATCGATGTTGCACAAAAAATTATACAATTGTTTCATTTTCCAATGCAATGCTAAATAACTTTTCTATAGAAATATTAGTGGCATGTAGTTTATAGTGAAGCGGATGCATGCAACCTATATACATATGTATATCATCTAGTACTAGGTTTCAAGTATACTATCAAAAATTTAAGTACACTAATTTCATTTTTGATGCACCTTACAACTCATGTTACAACACCGGATGCATTATATATGTGGTTGAGCATGCAAAAGGTATTAGAAAAACAAAGAGTATAGCTAACAAGACCCATTTGTTCAATTTTCTATGGAAAGAGCATTGTTCGCTTGGGGAGGCAAAATGTCTTGTATTATCTTGAAATTCCCATTACATGGAGGGGGGAAGTAAAACAAAAGGAAATAATATCGACATTAGAGGATGAAAGTAGAAAGAGAAGAGGAAAATAGAATGAAAGAGGAGGGATGTAAAGAAGATTGTTTAAAAGTAAAAGTTTATTATCCCCTTTTAAGAGGGAATTTAATTCATAGAAAATTAATACAATCACAACACATTGCAATCAATATTTGTCCAAAGAGAAGAAAATAAGAGGAAAAAAGAAAACACTACATAGAAATTAAATTTAAATTCTAGAAAACCACTAATCTCCATGTTTTACTTAGAATTGTATGTAGTACATTGTTTAAAATGTGTTTCCTTACTATACCATTTATTTGCATGTATTGGTCCACTATTTCAAAATCTACATAAAATATGTTTTGGTAGTATTAAATGTATAAAATGATGTATTGGCATATATACACACATACATACATATATATATATATATGTTTATATATAGTATTTATCTGTAATACCCGCACTAGTTACTAAAGTTTCTCTACAGTTTGAAAAGTAACTATTTGATATGAAAAGTAACTATTTAGAAGAAAAAAAACTATATTTTCTAAAGAGTAACTACAAGACTAAAAAGAAAAAACGGGCATAATTCATAGAAAAAAAATTAATTACATATTTATTCCTGAATTTTTATTGTGTTTTCTGTGCATTTTTATTTTTCAATACAATAGTTACTTTTCTGACAACATGATTACTTTTTTATTCAAATAATTATTTTTTGGCAATATAGTTACTGTTCAGACTGTAGGGGTAGCAAAACCTTAATTACTCGCACAGACAACTAACAAACCTTATGTGCAAGTTTTACCCGTCTCTTATAGGAAAGAAGAATTATAAATATACAAATTATCTAGTCTTCTCTCTTCCTCTCTCTTCTACTCTCAGAATATCATTCTTTTAATGTTTACTTTATTTTCTTCTCTCTCTTGAGATATCTTTGTAGCTTTGGAAAGAGTCATATTTCATTAACGAGGAAGGAAAATAGGAGAGGAGGGGGTAAAGAAAAGAAAAACAAAATGAGGGAAATAGTGGTCATTGCCGATGTTCCCGTGAACATAAGTTATGATGGACATCGTAAAAGCAAAATCTCATTTGGAAAAAGCACGATGTACATCTGATGATTTATTCATAGCAAATTATTCGCAACAATCTAGTTTTACCTATGTTGGTATATTTAATTAGTTGGACTTAGATCCATTGTGTATTTCTTTTATTTATGTTTAGTCCATGTACTCCCTGACTCCTATATATAGGAGACCGGTTCTCTTATTTCACTTAATGAAAGCTGTTTTTTTCGACATGCTAAGAAGATCACCATTCCTCACACTAGGATAGGTGATCGAATTGTGGGCATTCTTATCAAACCCCTTCCTCCTTCTTTATTCAGATATATGGGTGTCATGTTAAGACTTTACAATGTTTGTTCTCTAACTTGAGCGGGGTGTGTTGGTATATTTGATTAGTTGGGCTTAGGCCTATTGTGTATTCCCTTTATTTATGTCTAGCCAATGTACTCCTTGGCTCCTATATATGAGACCAAATCTCTCATTTCACTTACTGAAAGTCCTTTCTACAATCTGCTTCCATACTGTTATCCACCATAGTACTCCCACAATTTTAGAACTAATAGGATATCTTCATTTTGAGAAAGCTAAAAGTGGGAAGAAAATGCAGAAAAGAGACATAAATTTATTTTGCTTATATCTTTCAATTCGTAATGAGTATTTGATAAAATAAAAACTGTTAAATTCCTTAGAGAAAATACATTCTAACAAAACTAATGTCAACATATTTTTGAGAAATTAATATAAAATATAAAAGTAAGTATTCTATATTATAGATAATACTTATTTTCTAGGTAAAATATTAAATTGAAAATGAGTATTACATGATGTTCTTTTGGTATAACATTCATTCTCTATGTCATTATATTTTAAAATAAGTATTAAAATGAATATCACATTATATTTTTAGGATAGTACTCATTTCCTAAATAACACACTAAATAGAAAATTGTTATTACATATTTTTTATTTGATATAGTAGAGATTTTCTTTATTTACTCGAACAATTAGTACTATTCCTAAAAGAACGACATGCAATACATATTTTTTTGGTTTATGTGTTACTCAGAAAATGAGTATAATTTTGAAAAATTGTAATACAATACTTATTTTAAAATATAATAACATAAAAATGAGATGTGTGTGTCATTACTCTTTATTCACAACAAATATATACATTCACGACACTAGGGATGGCAATTAAGCACCATCCCAAATTTTAGCACCCCGTTGGTAAATGGACTATAGTGTATGGTTGATCCTTTTACTTGACGTTCCTTGTCCCTGCAGTCCCACTTTCACGGTAGTGTTTGTTAGAAAGTACACAGTGACCCGACGGGAAATTGTCGTGTTCTGAGCGCTAGGTTTTCATTTGCCGTGCGATGTATCCGGTGGTGGCGGTGACCAATGGATATATGGGTTCTCGGAGTCACCCAGCCACGGGTGCAAGAAATACTATAGGGGAATGGAGCGGGCTCCCAAAAACCCGCTCACGACGCGTTAGCTAACTCTACATTGGAAATAACACGTGGGGCTGTTACTTTTTGTAACATAGGAGGAAGCTGACACGGATGAACGTGGCGAGGGGACGGTGAGGCCCAAACAGTAAGTGCGAATAGGACGGATAGGGGCTATGTCATGGATCAAATGTCTGTTGGCAGCAACGAAAAAGCAAAAGCAGCTGGGTAGATCCCAACCCCACATAAGCATATTCCGCAGAATCATGAAACAGATCCTCCCAACCCCACATAAGCATATTCCGCAAAATCATGAAACAGATCCTACTCTCTCTCTACTCTACTTTATTTTTATTCCCCTATGTCAAGACGGTCGTCCTTTTAACTTTTACTAGTGAACGCACACGTACACATGCACATGACATGACATATAAAATTTGTTGAAAATGTGCGGAGAGATGACTCGTCCGTGAAATGGGCCCTACGGTAAAAGATATTTGTGTTGGTTATTTAAAAGGAGAGAATCAAGGAACCCTTTCCTTGAGATGAAGAGAGAAATACAGAATTAAAGATAATAAAAATTATCAGGAGAGTGTGAGAATAAATATTTGTAGGACCAAAATTCTTTGAAAAAAAGGAGAGAAGAGAGTGAATGAAGGAGAGCACAACATCAAACTCGCTCTTTTTATAGTATTAACTTTTATAAAGATAAACAATTGGTTGTTTGTTGTTGTCTAGCATTTGAATTGGAATTTAAAGAAAACGGTTCATACACATATGCTTTTAAAATCGCTTCGATCACAATCTCGCATTTTATCAAATAAATAAAAAGAAAAAGAAGGAAAAGAAAGGGTTTGTCTAACTGCAGGGATGATGGGTTCACAGCAGTTGCAATGCGCGTCGCCTTTGACTATAAGATCATTACGTGGTGGGCAGCTACTAGCTAAGGTGTACTTGTTGAGCTTTTTCGGACACCGACCACGTTCCGGACTCCGTTGTCTTGTTGCCGGCATTTTATAGATTCTGGCCAGGGAGTGGCCGCACGTTCAAAAGTGTTGTATGGTACTTTTAATATTTAGCTAGATGTATGCACCCGACCCATGAAACTATTGTTCTATGCAAAAGAGAATGTCGGTATTTTTTTATATTTGGTTATACTGACGGTTAGAAATGAACGCATTGGGGGAGATGAATTTCCATATAAATCAGACTGATTTGTCAACCGTAGGTCGGCGGTTAAATTTTTTAGTGTCAATCTCCAGAGAATTTTATATAACATCTCAAGGCTCGACTCACATATTGTGATACTGATTGAACTTCTTCTTCATGCCCTTGATAATAATAATTATAAAAAAGTATAAATCCCCTAACAAACTAGGACCCAAGACTATAGTCGATTAAATATATATTGCATATGGTTAAGGTAACAAAATGCTTCGTGCTACATTGGGGCTAATACTCTATTTGTTCATGTATGTATTTCAAAAAGATAACATGCATTACCAATTTATGTAAAATACATACATTTTTTTTGAAGAATAATACAACATCATGGAAAAATGTTATATATGTTTACGATTGGTATTGTTGCTCCTGCTGATGGTACAAAGATAGTGTCTTGATATGTCGAGACGCCACTTTATATGTGGAAGAAGAAAAGGGAAAATGTAGATGATGAGGATGGATAGTTGATTGGTTGATGACTTAGCTATGATAGATTTAGACTAAAAAAGATGCAAAGTGTTGATCACAATCAGGCTATATCGGATAGAATGTATTTGGAGATGACAAATTGTGTATTTATCGTATATTTATAATGTCAATCGCATTTTGCAAGCAATCTGGTAACAAGGACTAATCAATTTAGTCCTTATTATCATCTAACATGCAACGTTTTTGACGAAAAGTAAATGAAGTCTATATATGTATGTGTCATCTTGTACTTTTATCATTTCACGGAATAATGAGGCGTGTGTAATTATCAAGTTGTTTTCGTTATTGATGGTATTATTCCCCGATCGTCTTACATTCCAGGTTTCCTTGATAAAGAAATCCATCTTTGTGACACGAGTGTGTGCGATACTAAGGTCCAGTTTGGCCGCAAACTTTGTGAATTTCGGTAATTTATGTAAAATTTATTAGCCTATTATATGATATGCGGCATTGGTAACTACAGTTCTACCGGCCGCATAATAGAAAATGCGTCCTTTAATAAGCACGCCAAATTTTGAGGTACTTACAACAGCCATCACCTTCCCCGTTTTATCTTTTCTCTGCACACGCCAGCGTTCTCGGACACATAGTTCTGCAAGCAACCTACAGCTCGGCTCTCCCGGCCACTTAAAAAATGCAACAGAATACCTGTATTCACAATGTTGGCGGCCAAACTGGGCCTAAAGAAGGTGTAAGTAGACATAAAGTGTAGTTTTTGTAGTACTAGCAAGCGGCTTAAAGTGCAGACCCGGGCCCATAAAAACAAAAACAAATATTGTTTATGTTATAACTATTATAAGGAAACTGACAAGGATGTACGTGGCGAGCAGGCGCCGGTAGTAGCCAATCAGCGAATATATAATGAGAGAGAGAAAAACCCAGGCGGTTGATCCCAAGTCTCCTCCTCCCATCAGCATATTCCCAGGGATCTTGTTCCGAACCCGGTATTATTTATTGGCCTGTAAACCCCTCAAACAGACATTCCAACAGAAAACCAAAGGGAACCGGCACGGCGGGTGGACAGCACGCCACTGATATCTGTCAATAGAAATTCAGCCACCGCCTGAGTTCTCATGCCATGAACCATCAATGTTAGGAGGATGAGGATATGTTTATTGGCTAATGGATATTCCAAGTTTGTTGTTCTTTATAGAGAAATGTTGTATGGAGTGAAAACTATATTTAAACCCAAACTCGTTTCGTCTTTATGCATGCATAAAGATAAAAAAAAAAGTAACAAATGAATTGTTTTTTTCTTCTTCTTTATGTATGCATAAAGGCAATGGAGTTTGATTTTGAATTTAGTTTTTAGTCTAGATAGTAGATTCATTGTTTTTTTAATAGAAGGAAAAGTGTTTGACGGAACAATACTATGCTTAATTTCCAAATCTGTAATTCTAGATTTGTTGTTCCGGTGTACCTCATGAAATCCTTGTGATATATTTATCCAAAATCTACTCCTAAAAATTAATGAGCTGTGAGTATGATTGAGATAAATAGCGACACGAAGTTTGGGACAACGAATTCGAACTCCATAACCATACTGCCCATCAAGCACAAATTCACGGATTTTTCTCTACATCGTACGCAAATTGCTGATTTCATTGTTTAAAGCATTTTTTTTTATTCATACAAGATACAAAATTGAGATTTTAGAAATTAAAAATTATTGCTAACTTGTTGAGGCTTGCATAATACATTGTTCTTAAAAATCATCCTGTCTTTTTCAACAATGTAGTGCAATAGTAAAGGAAGCAACTTCTTTTCCAGGATACAACAATGATGCACACAACTTACAGTGTCAGGTCTGAGAACAATTAATCATTCTTCCACCAATCAGAGACACAGGCGCTGACATCGACACCGGTAAACAAACAAGAAAAGAACACGAGTGCAGTGCAAGCGGTTGTTTGGCAAAAGGGTGCGGGTGGTTGGAATATTCTAAACAAAATTGTAGTTTCGAAAAGATACAACCTATGCTAAAAATCATCATGTAGACCAAGCGGCACAACCGACAGGATTCGTGCCTACGTACACTGCTCAGAGAGGCCAGATTTATGCCCTCCTATGCGCGGCCTGCGACGGTCGTCCGGCTGCCCGGTTGAGAGTTTTCGGACCGGTTCAAATTGAGTTGGACTGTCTCGCCGTGTCCGTGCAAAAGCTGTGTTCTCTTGTGGTCTTCGAATAGTCTATAGATAAGAATCCACATATGAAAAGCGAAGGAGTTTTAGAGCTCCTTCACGTTGGACTAAAATTGTCCATTGAAATGCTCAGCGAAAACAACATTCATTTCATTAAAATTTGAAATGGTTATCACAATCATGATAACTTCACAGAAAATGTGTATTTGAGGTAACCTCTTATCTACTACAGGAGAAAACGAATGCCTAGAAACGATAATTGTGTCTAGCTGCGGATGAATTTACAGAAGGGGTGAATACACCAAAGCACTCCAACCAACTGAGAGCAGATCGTGATTTTCAATTTGAAAAATATGTGGGTGCACTCCCCTTAAATATCCAACCCGTTTCACGAAAAGAGAAACAAAGAGAGCACGGAGAAAAGATAAAGCATCATCAACATTTTACTTTATTTAGCTGAGAGGTCATCGATCAAGGCAAGCAAAGGCTCGAGCATCATTCTCAGCATCCTTATAACCTTCTCACAGTCCTCTTGAGAGACCTTAGAAAAACGTTACTCTTTGAAGGCAGAAGCAACATCAAAAGTGACATTTGAAAGTCATAAAGAGTGGGCTTGAAGGACAAAGGTGGGCATGAAGTCTAAGTTGTCGTGAAATATTATCATAAAAATGAAGACAACTTTAACACCACATAATCAAAATACTAGCGGCAATAGTAAGCCAATCAAAAAGCCATCCTGGTTTAGTACAATATTTTACACCAAAGATGAAGCGGCAACTCCTGCTGAGTTGAGGGCCAAGAAGGCGATTTGAGTAAAAAAGCTACCTAAAGAGACTTGATGAAAGTAGATGTAATGAATAGATGACAAATAACTTTAGCATCATGGCCACATAGAAGTCAAATGTGAGGACATGCCCAACCTCGTTTATGTCAGTTTGAGAATGTGAGTAACTTATTGTGTTCGTGATGCCAAACAATGTTCAGAAAAGTGCTATTCGGTGTACGGGCGGACGGGGCACTGAATAGAGTATATGCGGTGTAGGCTCCGATCTCCAAACCACGAATTAATCCCGATTTAAACATGTGCGGAAGCAATCGGTAAACAGCGGAAGACAAAAATCACGGGAAATTAAAACTTTTCAAGACAAGAGCCTGAAACCACAAACCTTTTCCGTAGAAAAAGGATTTAACTGTTTACATCACTGACAATTACTTCTTGAGTAATTATATACAACATGATACAAAAATTCTCAAGAATTCATACTCCAAAACACTTCAGGACCTGAGAGTACAGAGGACACATAGGACTTGACTCTAACTACACCATGAAGCAGGCTAGATCTCCACCTGAGATATTTACTGCTCCTGATGCTGCTGTTGCTGGGATTGGTCACCTGTGTTCTTGTTCCTCCGTCTTCGACGACCACCTAAAAAGTAGAAGTCTACGGGGTGAGACAATTATACATAATTGCCCCAGCGAGAGTTATAACTCTCCACTAGGCTTTATAAGCAAAGTAAGGAATAACTAAAGCAATAAGAGCCTTCAAGGTATTCACTAGCAGTTCTGATGATAAGCAAGAGTTCAATCAATATTTAAAATATGAGAACATCTATGCTATTCAAGGTAACATCAATCAAATAACTCGTAGATAACTCTAACAGATATACTACGCTGTTGATTATGTTTTTCAAACATTATTGTTATGCCCTGTGGAGATGAGGCTTACCACTCATACTCCAACTGATCGCTAAGAAGTCACATCAGTATCATACATAGGTCATTAAAAGAGCCGGATTCTTATGACCTCATCTTCCTCAGTCAGTTAGAGGATCGAATGTTAGAAATCTGGCGGGATATCTCTTGTTATAGCTCTCCAGGGTAAACTGGACCTTCACTATTTTAGAGTTACAGTGGCGTTCTGTACTCTCTTCGTCATCGGAAGATTTCTTGTTTATCTTTCACCGATACGGTATTTGTGTCTTTAAGGGAGTGTAGATATACATCTCACCTTTAGGACTTTATGGTGGGGTCTGATGGACTACTAGAATCTACATCATCCTCTCACCTTTTCTTTTATAGTGAAGGTATGACGGACTACAAGAATCTACATCAAATACCTACACTAGGATGTAAGGTTCTACACATCCATGTACCCCACATACTCAAAAGTATGTGATCCAGGAGTTCCCTGAGGAAAACCTGTTTCACCATCATTTAGATACTGACAATGATGGATCTATGATCAGGGCTCTACATTTCACTTGATTAGTTAGGTACATTCAGTATTCATATCATCATACAAAAACATTAGCATCACAGCTATATATGAGAATACTAAAATGTAGCAGGCCTAACTCATTTCAATTACCAGTTCTTAATTATCTCATCACAAGTCATCTGTCAAGCATGACCTCGATGGTGTTTATGGCTCTTACAGCCCATAAATCACAAAAGATGTCACTTAACAGTGCATCAAAATGATTCACTATTCATAAAGCTTAAGACATGCTTTCAATGAATATAACATGGTATTTCATACCTGGGTATGACCATTATCTCATAATAACCTGCATGGTTAGTTCAGCAGATAATAGTAAACAATTCAATAATTAGGGATGCATTCCCAATTAGGGTTTCACTTGGAATCACCCTCAACTAGGGTTTCACATGGAATCACCCTCAACTAGGGTTTCACATGGAATCACCCTCAACTAGGGTTTCACATGAAATCACCCTCAACTAGGGTTTCACATGAAATCACCCTCAACTAGGGTTTAATTCAATAACCCTGTCAATTAGGGTTTACTGTTCATCTTTCATATCTATACCCTAAAATTAGGGTTTACTATTCACTCCATGGTGAATTGTACTCATTACATCATCATGTAAGAGAAACATCATCATTAAGGCTCTTAATTAAGATTAAGATCCATTATATATCATGATTAGGGTTTCCATGACCTCACATAGGTGGGTCATTCCCTAATCATGCACATTCAAATGTAATTGAAGTATCTCACTTGAATTTCCTCTTTAAAAGGGGTACTTTCTCTCTCTAGGATACTTTCTCTCTCTAGAGATACTTTCTCTCTCCTCCCACTAGTGGATGGTGACAACACCATTCTAGATCAGGTTGAGATAAGTCTCCATCGACTAACATAAGCCAAGACATCAACATCATGTGATTAGGGTTTGATTAGAACAAGGTTTTACCCCTTTAGACCCCTCAAGGGTATTTTGGTAATTTGCCACATGATCACCATCATGGGTTAACTCACTAATCACATAGTCCCTTAATGACCTGGGTTACCATTAGGGTTTAGTTTGGATCATTATTGAACTAATTTCATCATCAAATGGTTAAGTACAAACCATCACCAACCTCCAAACGGTTTCAACCTTCAAACGGTTTCAACCACCCAAACGGTCTTGAGACCGTTTGGCCCCAAACAGTCTTGAGACCATTTGGATCCAAACGGTCTTGAGACCGTTTGGAGGTGAAGACCGTTTGGGAGGGTTGACTTCCAAACCGTTTGGAGCTTCAATCGATTTGAGACCGTTTGATCAGAATTGCTTGAGATCGATTGGACCAAACGATCTTGAGGTCGTTTGAGCCCAAACGGTCTTGAGACCGTTTGGCCCCAAACGGTCTTGAGACCGTTTGGCCCCAAACGGTCTTGAGACCGTTTGGCCCCAAACGGTCTTGAGACCGTTTGGCCCCAAACGGTCTTGAGACCGTTTGGTCCAAATGGGCCCAAACCGTTTGGACCTCCAAAGTGGTTCAAAGGTCACCAATGTTCATGGATATGTGTGTTGAAGCCCTTAATCGGTCAAAGCTATGCTAACCACTTATAATTTGAGTCAATTAGGGTTAGCCTTAACCACTTAGACATCCAATTGACCCTCAATTGCAAGCCAATTAGGGTTCAATCGTTCTTAATTAGGGTTTCAAGTTGATTGGTCATCAATGTTCAACAAGGTGAATCAATTCAAGGTTGAACCTATCAATTGACCTCCAATTGGGCTCAAACTTGGCCCAAACGGTCTTGAGGTCGTTTGGACATCATCCAAACGGTCTTGAGACCGTTTGCCCAAGGTTTGACCAAAATCCAAGTCGTTTTGACTAAGGTTGAAGTCCAATTAGGTCAAAATCAGCAATTTTTATCAATTCATCAATTTCCTACAATTGGACCCTCAAACCATTGGATTAACTTAACCCTAGACCTTCAAACGGTCTTGGGTTGTGCCCAAACGGTCTTAGGACCGTTTGGAGGAATCCCCAAACGGTCTTGAGACCGTTTGGGTCCTTCAACCCAAAACTCAACAAGATCTATATGTCAAATCAGCACTCTTTCACCCGATTAGGGTTTCATGTTGAAGTACCTTCAACTCTCAATTGGTTAAGAATTAGACTTTGATTCTTTGCAGAGATGAAATTCAATATGTTAGGAACAGACCCTCAAACGGTCGTCCTTTGGTCAACTCTTTCAAACGGTCTTGAGACCGTTTCAATCCAAACGGTCTTGAGACCGTTTCAATCCAAACGGTCTTGCAAGACCGTTTGAGAGCAAACGGTTTGAAACCGTTTGAACCCAAACGGTTTGCAATCGTTTGGACCAAAAGGGTCCAAGGTCGTTTGGAAAAGCAACATAGGGAATCACGCCCCTCATCTTCAACCTCTAGCAAGGTCGGTTTCTCCACTGATTTGATTGCAAACGTGCAAGGAAGAAGGGTGGTAGAAGGAGAATTTACCAAGTAAATTTGCAAGAATAAAGCATACTTATAAAGCAAGAGTTTAGAATTATAAAACCCGCCTAAAGGTTGATCTTAGAGCTCCAAGCCTTCAAGCTCCAAGCTTTAATGGCGTTCTGGAGCTTCCACAGCTTGGTCAGAGGTGAATTCTCCAAGGAAACGTTGCTTTGGTCGGCTAGAACAAGAAGACTAAGTAAACTAACCACGAAACCAACCTTAGAAAGTGAATTCCTTCATGAATTCGAGCTAGATGGTGGGGTTCTCTTACCTAGAACAGGTTGGTCGTCCCCCCCTGAGCTCCAGAGCTATCCTTGGCCGTTTGAGCAAGAAAAGAAGAGAAGTGAAGGAAAGAAAGTTCGTTCACTTAATTGCAAGGGAAAAGGGCTTATATACTTTAGCCTCTTTTACACCCTAAGGACCTCACAAGATTGGAAATCACATCTAGGTCCCTCCTTGCTCAAGGGCACGACCAAACCTATCTATCCTTATGCAAATCTCATGAAATCTCAAGATCTAAGGGTAAAGGAATCCAACCTTCAACTAGGGTACATACATGAAAGATTTCTATACCCAAATTAGGTGTCTTTTACCACAAAGTTCATCTTTTCTTATCTGATCAATCTTTGATGTGCCCCTTTCATCATTTCCACTCTAAATGATGACAAGAGTCTTAAAAGATGTTTTAGATATTAAGAATTACAACTTGGACCCCTCAATTTGGGTAAATTGCACTTTACCCCAAATTAGGGTTTCTAAGCATGGGAATTGCTTCCACAGCTGCACCTTGGTGCTCAAGCTTGGGAAATCCCTCAAACTTTATCATAGACATCCTCATGATGTCTCAACATCAAAGGAACATCTTATCTTGTGAATTTTGCAAGTTCAACCCTTAAACTGGGTAATTTGTACTTAGGTCCCTGCATACAACATAATGCTACAACTTTATACAAAAAGGAGCAATATTGAAAGTAAATGTTCCTGAGGAACTTAATTACATGCCAGGGAGTGTTCACAAGTATATTAATTACATATTTAGGCAAAACTTCCAGGGTTAGGTCATAACCCAGGTCAGGGGTGTTACATGCGGTATGCGGGAGTATATGCGGTTTTGGATTTTTTTAATAAATTAATATATCTATGTATATTTATATATCAGTCATATAGAATTATATATCACATTGAACAATTACATACAAGGACAACATATAATGATTAATTAGAAGAAAGGGAGCGGCAATATCATATAAATATTTAATTAGAAACAACAAAAATATCATATAAATTTCATTTCTTCAATTCCATGTATGTGTGTTTGGAAAAGTGGTGATTAAGCGGCCACATAAGTGGGTAATCGACCGCATAATCGGGCATGGACCGATTATTGGTCCGCTTTGACATATGCGGTGCAGTCCCCTGTCCGAACCGCTTCAGCAGCCGCATATGCGGCCGCACGGACCGATTTCCTGAACACTGATGCCAAATATGTAATCTAACACAAGGAAGTCAATCAATATGTCAGATCCCCCTACCTTATTTGTGGCAAAACCTAGAAAAATATATATTTATAAGCCTTGGCCACAGAGAACACATAGCCCTAAGACTAAGTAATGTTTTGAGTAACTGAAGGGTTGAAAAGGTTAGTAAATATATGACAACGTCCATTGTGAAGTGGAGTTGTGAGAGAGCTTGTTTGAGATAATTATCCTAAAGGGAAGCTAAAAGATTAAGAGCATTGGTGATGGTCTTCAGCATTCACCTAGCTTATGGTTCTCCACCAGTCGTATGCCTTGTTCACTGAAGTTTTCTCATCGACCATTGAGTTTCCTGAAATTTAGGTCATTTTCTTTTCCATGACCGAGATAAGGTGGACAAGTGGCACATGTGTGCATGACACCTAACATCCCTTTGCTCTCTTTAACCCTTAGATATGCATACCTCCCTCTTTGCATGAAAGTGATCCTTTTAGAACCTTCATACATCTCCTCTTGCTTGGAGATCGACCCTTGTGTTCTTATTGTTGAAGGTGGAGCTCTACTGGTTGATCCATCCTGCTTGTGAGCTAGGGTTTGGAGCAAACCTTCCTTGAAGATCGTTTGGTGACCCTTTGCTCTCTTCTTGACCTTGGTAAGTGATCTACCTATCATCATATTCATTTTCTTACAATCCTACCTTTCTTCCTTCTCTACTTGGTCGAACCATGGTGCTCCATGGTAATGCCTAAGTTAGAATTTAAAGATCTTCTCTCTTCTTGCCCGAATCCATGGCTTTCCATGGCAGTGCTTGAGTTGAGCTGAAAAACTTCCTCATCATATTCATTTTCTTGCAATCCTACCTTTCTTCCTTCTCTACTTGGCTGAACCATGGTGCTTCATGGTAATGCCTAAGTTAGAATTTGAAGATATTCTCTCTTCTTGCCCAAATCCATGGTTTTCCATGGTAGTGCTTGAGTTGAGTAGAACAACTTCCTCATCATATTCATTTTCTTACAATCCTACCTTTCTTCCTTCTCTACTTGGCCGAATCATGGTGCTCCATGGTAATGCCTAAGTTAGAATTTGAAGATCTTCTCTCTTCTTGCCCGAATCCATGGTTTTCCATGGTAGTGCTTGAGTTGAGCTGAACAACTTCCTCATCATATTCATTTTCTTGCAATCCTACCTTTCTTCCTTCTCTACTTGGTCGAACCATGGTGCTCCATGGTAATGCCTAAGTTAGAATTTGAAGATCTTCTCTCTTCTTGCCTAAATCCATGGTTTTCCATGGTAGTGCTTAAGTTGAGTTGAACAACTTCCTTTCTGTCTTTTCCGACTAGGGTTTTGGCTCTTCTCTCTGCCTCTTTAACCTAGGTTTTTGTTCTTTTCTTGGAGGTGATACTAGATTGGTCATGAGGTGGTGATCAAGCTAGGGGTTCTCTCTTATTGGAGCTTCCTTGCTGCTTGGAGTTGCTTCTTCTCCTTTAAGGAAAATTATATAACCCTCTCCTCGATTATTGTTACACTTAATCTTTGCATGCAAATAACCTATTTCTAAAACATAGTTCCAGGTACATTAATGATGATATCTTGAACTAGAGCTTATACCCAATGGTGATATTGAATAGATAAACCCTTATTTAATGAACCCTAATCTAGTGCATGTCTATACTGTTGATGATGAGAGTGTTGGGTCTTTACATGCATGTGCTAAAATGATGGTTTCTCTCTCATGTCATGGTTTTTCCTTGACTTGATGATGATCGGAATTAGGGTTTTGGTTTTGCTTTCCTTCATGTGATAACTGTTGGTTTTCTATCACTAAGTCATGGTCTTGGTCTTCCCCATGTTGATGGTCGGATTTAGGGTTTTGAGGTTGATTCTCCTTCATGTGCTATATTCCTTGTTGGTTTTGGTTTCATGGCGATGACCAACTTGTATGATCATGTGGTGGATGGTTTTATCTCTCCTAATGATCGCCAAGTTTTCCGTAGTGGTTTATGAGTCTTTTACCTTCTTGAGGTCGATGAGTTTGGTTAGTGATGGTTGCTTAAGATGGTGATTTTCTCCTTGGTTGATGATGTTTTTATGTGACTTTGTTCGCCAAAGATGGACCCATGTTGGTCTTTGAACATTTTATTTCTATGCAGTCCTTGAGGTGGCTAAACCTAGTTCATATGGTCACTAAAGATGGACATTCTCAACAGTCATTAAAGGGGGTCAAACCCAGGTTTTCAGCAGTCATGGACCTTGTTTTCAACGGTCATGATATGTGTGTTCAGAGGTCACTTTGTGGTTGACCACCAGTGGTCGTTGAGAATAGTGTGACCTAGTTTTTCAGTGGTCACCATTGTGTTTAATCTTATACGGTCGATGAAGGGTTAGTACACCTTGTATCTTCAATTGCCAAGAAAGTTGTGACCTTGTTTTCTACGATTGATGATGAGTCCTAGTTTTATGCGACATATGGTTTTTTGGTTGACCTTATTGTTGGTATGTATGCCCATAGAGCCAGTCATGTGATGATTTTATTAGCATACTTTGAAAATGATTTGAATAATAATAAAGGCAATTTCTGTCTATATGTTTTAACTATTTTGAGATAATAGTATTACATGATAGATGTCTAGAGAATGACAAAACTCAATGACATATGTCTTCAAGTACGTGAATTGAACAATGAGATCATACAGATGTTAAGAGTGTGTACATTCTTACTAATGTCCCTAGTCGGTTGTTATTGTCGAAATAACCATAGACATCAATAACACGAAAGAATAGAATGTGTGTTGGTTGATGACAGAATCTCATTAGTCATGATATATGATATCAAACCAAGCACACATATACATATTAGAGAACAGTGTATAGGACAGACCCACCATAAGAGTGATGCATGGAAACCACACTTGGTTAGTCAGGATCATCTCTTATAGTATTGGTGGTGACTGTGGTTCTTAGACCTGAAATCACTGCACTCATCACATGTGGTTGGGTACACTTTGACATCATCAAACACGGTCCTGCAACATGGGTTGTTATAACGGTGATGATTGGGTGACTTTGACACATGGGGACTTGATTGTGAGTGATATATATGGAATTCGTCCCTCCTAAGGGAGTGTGTGATATCTTGTCCACTTGAGGAGTGAGACTTAGAAATGCATGGCCATGCACATGTGAGTCAATGTATGACATCGAGCTTACATATATCTCAGACAGTCTACTCTGAATCAAGAAACATGGATTGAACATTTGTAGAGGATGACAAGTCCATGCCTCGAGTTCAATCTGGATATCAGTGACAAAAGGACTATACATTCACTATAACACCAATAACAGATTGTAGGTTGAAAGTTGTTCTCCAACTTTCCTCTTCACTTGGGTAGCACTGATGTGCGACTAGGCACCACTCTTTGCTTGTGATGTCTTAAGTTAGTTATGGACATTCATTGCAAACGTGAAATGGAACATATAGGGTCACATACATAGGATTAACTTGGAAGAAGTGTTTATCCATGAATGATGTTTAGATTGATTACTAAAGTATTTAGGTACTCAATTAAACATTCAATCAATAGACTTGACTCAGAATCATCAAGTTCAAGTGTTGAACTAATTGTTTAGAGTGTCAGATTGATTGAGAACTGCATTGACTGAGTTCTGCACAACCTAGACCACCAACCAACCGGTTCACTAGGTGAACCGATCAGATCATGGTCAGTGAGACAAACAGTTCACTCTAGTGAACCGATCGGTTCACATGGACCAACTGAGTAGGTGTTGGGTTTCCCAGTTTGTGAGAAAATATTTTTGCTTCACTTATTCAATTTGACTGGGACAAGAATTAATCTTTGCATTAATTAGAAATGAATAAGGAAAGTCAATTGTGGGCAAGTCTGGGAAGTGAAATGACTAATTTACTAAGTGAACCGACCAGTTCACACTCCCAACTGACCGGTTCAAAAGTGAACTGATCGGCTCACCTGCCCAATCGACCGGTTGAATTGTGAAATGAATAGTTCTCCTGCCATAGTACAATCTGTTCATGGAAATTTTGGACCCTTCTACTCCCTCACAGACTGGGAACCCTGACCCTGCCTTCTACTATAAATATAGGGGTACATGGAGATTCTTAGAAAACACAAATCATAATATATGTTGCTATGTAAAGTTGTTGTCCTCTCTGGTTGTGGTAACCGAGAGAGCCCAAGCAAGTTCTGCTCATCTAGGGAGGAACAACGAGGGAAAGACAAATGTAGAAAAGCAACTGATTGTGGGAGAGTGTGTCAGTGACTAGTACGCTGATAGAAGGGGATGACTCCTTCTAGTCTATCCATCAGGACGACTACAGTTCCCAGTAGTCCGTGTGGACCATATATAGAGGCAGGAGATTTATGTTGCTCGGGTGGACAACCGTCAACCAAAGTCCTGGTCTACACTAGGAGCTGCACAGACATCATCAAAGACTAGGTGGTTGAAGACCGCACTAGTTGCGAGGTATTGTAGCTCAGCAAGCCTTAGGACCAGGTATATCTCGCTAAACTATCCTTCCTATTGCATAGTTGTTGATGTGATATGCTGGTTATGGGTTTGTGTTAAGACAAATTTTTGTTTCTACTGCTTGTTGTGACCCACAAAACCCAACACTTATGATGTTGATTGTTGATTTTATGTGCTTTCAAGATTGTTAGAGATGCTTGTAATTAGGGTTTAGTGTTAGTTGCTAGTTTGGAAACCCTAATTTGATTACTTGTTGATACAGGATAGTTGTGGTTGTACCTCAAATGATTGGGTTGTATACCTTGTTCACTAGTTTTGTGACCTATATACCAAGGCAGACTAGGCTGTTTTCCAGTTGGACTTTATATGTCACTGTGGCAGACTCATACTGACTAAGGGTGGATGAGATTATAGGAGTCTGACTCTCCTAGATCTTGTATGGAACTATTTTTTACTTTGCAGTGGATATTGGAGTATGAGTGGTATACCTCATTTCCTCATGGCTTAAAAGACTTAATACAACCATGTAGTATATCTACTTAGGGTTGAACACGATTCACATTTGATGTTTACCCTTGCCTTATTTCTTATATTGCTTAGTTGTTATGTAATGTAGTATCAGGAGTTAATGTTATACATGCTCTTCATATTCCTTCTAAACATGTAAAATGCCATATTTATCTATTGAAGAAACTTAACCTGCTTATCCTGTGTAATCAGTTTAAATTTTAGCTGAATCTGCTCATCTTGCTTAATAATTATATATCCTGCTATGTTTCAATAATTGTTGGCAGAGAGTTATATCTCTCTCTGGGACATGGGTCTCAGCCTCGTGGTTTGCCACATATTTTTAGGTGGTTGTCAGTGGCGTGGGCAAGATTGTGTTGTTGAGGAGGAGGAGCTCGAAGATTAGTAGACACAAATGGTTGAATAGATGCTAGTTGTTGTAGTAGAGTCCTAGTCTCATCCATGTACTGTCAGGTTTGGAAAGGGATGTGTTTTGTAGATGATGTGTAATTGGATACATGTTTTAACAGTTTGCATTTGTTGTATATATATGACATGTATACGTAGAACGTGATCTTTTCTATACAGGCTGTGGCCTCAGCTGAACATATGTAAATACCCATCATGGTATGTGATATGATACCAGCTGGTGGACATGCATGCAATGTTTCCACACATGATGGTAACGCAAGATCAGTTTTAATTTACTTGTTTTTCTGGTAATGTGGTTGTTTAGTGGTTAATCACACATTTTGTTTTGAGTTATCTCATTCATGTAACATCAGGTAGTCACATGAAAAGGTTGGTATCAGAGCTCTAGGTTCCCTGGACATAGGACTAGGTTTGTGTCTGTTCTTACATTGTCCAACATATCTAATCATTGATTCCGCTTATGCAGATATGTCTAGATAAGACGAAGAACACGCTGAGAGTAGCTTTGTTGCACTAGGAGGTGGTTCTAGGAGGCAGGCCAGAGTAGATGGAGTGCCTAAAGTGCCTTAGTTCGACCCATCAACTATGTCATGTGACACCCATTGCCACACAAAGTGAGATTACTCAAAACCAAACACAGAAACAACATTAAACAAGTGGATTACTGAAAAATACTAAAAAATTAAACCTAATTGCACAAGGTACCAACATCAGAAAACTTGTGACATAAAGATCCATAACCTTCCATCTTTATCATATATCTCATAAAACGTCATGCTTACAACATGCTCCATAGACATACCTATCACACATGAAATCTGTTTCACTTGCATATATATGTACATATACCAACTATATACAACAAAAGAACACATAAGCCAAAACTCATATCGATAGCTTAACCACAAAACAAATTGAACTTTCCCCAAGACCTGAGTGTACTTGGACAACTCTGGGATTCTAAAACCAAAAGACCAACAAGTAGCACACTCAACCTTGTCAGCTACTAATCTTGATGTTGCTCCACTTCAGTTGCACGATCTCTACCTCCTTGTGCACGACCACCTAAAAGATGTAGAAACCCATAGGGTAAGACCAGATGTCCCAGTGAGAGATATAATTCTCCACCAATGCTATTGAAGCACATGTAAAGTAACTAAATAATAGAAGCAAAAATACATCTACAATAAGCAGATTCACTTACTGATGTAAGCATGGTAGTTATTATCATCTAAGCAAATTAGGTAGCTATAACAGAGCCGTAGAAAATTTTATAACTAAGGAGGAATATGAAGAACATGTATATTTTCCACCAACCAAGCTATGCAAAAGCAAAGCAAGGCCTCATCCAATGTTTTTGTATTTGATCCTAAGTAAGCATTCTACACGACTAATTACATATTTTAATTACTACCCCTAGGATTGAGCCGTACCACCCAAATCCAACTGACCACTATTAAATCAAAATTAGTGTCATACAAGGTCAACGGAAGAGCCAGAATCCACAACCTCTCCAACACCTCCTATTCAACATGAGAGTAACACCTCAGAGACATGTCAGTCAACTACAAAAGTGACTTATAATTAGTAGAAGGATCGGCTCACACATGGCCGTCCACATATAACAACACCTATCCCACCTTGGTATAGGTAACAACGCTAGAAGAACAGGCTCACACATGGCCATTCTAACAAGAAGGAGTGACTCACGCATGGCCATCCATATCACAATGAGACTGGCTCATGCTTGGCTGTCTCACACATCATGTACTTAGGGATACAAGGTGACACCCGACTTGTACCCCCACATATTCAAAAATATGCGCTCATTGTAGAACTTGTTTCACTAATCCAGCAATTAAGGCTAACACTGGAAAGGATCTATGGAACATGGCAAACTACAAGGATAGCATTTCACTTGTTTAGTTATGCCAATTAAGTATCTTCAAGCATCAATCCACTTATAATGTACAAAACCATAACAAGCACTACAAAGGTAAGGGCATGGTACACTTTCAAGGATATAAAACATATAAGTGTGAACGTGTCACACTATCACTACATGACACCTGTACATTGCCATTCACAAGACCATCATCACTATTGCACAACCACTCAAGGCTATCACTAATATCACATCATTGTGGAATATCAATCCCTTAATCATAGCAATAGAGGGTATCACATCACAACATGCACCAAGCCACCACTAGGTCATAGGACCCATTCACATCATTCCTATATTACAAGTATTTTAGCATGCTTCATAAAGGATCATTTCAACCAGTGGTGCATCATACTCATCATAGCATGCACTAGCTATGATTTTCAAGCTCATATCACCTGCATGGTTAGAAATTGATAAATAAAAAATCCTAAATCCATGTGTCACATCATTATCTTCACATGCCTCAATTATTCATAACCATCACCATAGCATACCAAGAAATGGCATGTATCCAACCTGTAAGGTTAGGGGTTCAAAGATAAGAGAGATAATATCATAACATAATAGCCGTTCTAAGAAAGAGAAGCAAACATGTCACATTACTCATCATTAGGATTAGGGTTTTCCCTCCATAGCCGATTAGGGTTTACAAGACTAGGTTCAACCATCAACCCTAGAACCATCACCCTCCATCATCTTGGAGTGTATAAGGATTAGGAAACATCATTAGAGTTGATTAGATACCAGTCTAAACAACATTATATATGACTTATGTATCATTCATATATGAATATCATTAAGTGTTCACATGTGCTTCTCAGTCACCTACCATCACCCTATATTGACCACATAACCACATAGGTCATGACCACCCATCATGGTCCATGTCACAACCTCAAACCAAAGCATGTCGCGACCCAAAACCCAACATGTCATGACCTCCCTATAAGAACATGTCACAACTGAGACAAGGACACGATCTTAACTCAAAAACTAGAGTAACAACTTACCCAAAACATGGGTCAACTTGGCCATCAACACCAAGTTTTGTTACCTTATAAAAACTAGGTCCATCCCAACAAAAGGGAAGCATCCCGACCAAGACCAACCATGGGACACGGCCATCATGGGGATAGATGTATCGGCCACCCCAAAGTGTGATATCATGACCCCAAAATAGAAGACACGGCCAAAGAAAACCATCATGAAAATGGAGGAGAAAACTCAAACAAAACGGTCACCAAGAGCCCTAGTTCATGCATCATGGATACTGACCGACCTAAATTGCACGTCCAAAAGGAGTGGTTTCAGAGTAGTCAGACTTTTAAAGAGATAACCCGACTCTCAGGCCCCTGCAACAATAAATGGGATCCGATGTAGCGATCGGGATCAAACACATGGACAAGGTTGGCAGTGTTAAGCGCACATAATCTAACACTCATATACTCCGACCGAAGAGGGTATATAAAAGGTGTTCCCTAAGGAACGATGGTACACAAACTAAAGTAGGTCAAGAAAAACAAGAATAAGAAGAACAAAAGAAACAAGACGAAACAAGTATATGGGAGGAAAACCAAGTTGGGGTTCACCTACTAAGGCTTTTCACCAACATGCATCATCATCTCTCTCTCATATACTCTTACCAAGATTACAAGCAACCATCAAAAACGTCTATACCACTCTCTCTCAAGATGAGGATAGATCTAAGTCTAAGAGTAGCCTCTCTCTCGAGATGGCCACATGTAAACTTCACAATAGAACGTATGGTTTTAAAGATTTAGCATTCCAACAATCTCGTGCATTCATACTACTCCATAACACATGATAAAAGTGATATTACTCTCTCGAGATATCAAAAATTAAACATCACAAGATGGTAGCTAAGCATATACGTGAAGCATTAAAATAGGTGCATGGAGATAATCTTGATAAGAGTATATATACATATATATTCAAAAAAAAGAGACAATATACATGTTGGGAGAGCCTTAGTGGCTACCCCCAACCCAAGTTAAGGTGTTTAGCTGCTCATGCTCACAGATAGCATAACGACGTTACAAAAAGATAGATACATGAAGTCCCATGAAGAGTGGGGGGGGGAGTACAGCGAGATGGAGTGATAGATCTAGAGAGAAGAGACATGATACAACACAATACTTCTTTAGATCTGGATCTAACACGTCGGTGACATGGACGATCTTCTTCTCTTGAAGGAGTCTTCAGTCTTCTTTCTCCTCAGCTTCCACCTTTGGAGATCCAAGACTGGTGGATGGGATGGTATGGAACGAATATGAAATGTAGCAGCACTTCATGGTCCTCGGGATCCGATCTATGATGGGATGATTTGATAAGACAAGTAGGTGTTCTATTTATAGGCACATTCCACTGACTTAAGCCTAGACAACAGTTGCGGTCTTGGATGGGTGAGTGGTGAGACTGCAGTCGCGGTCCGCCCCTTTATTCCTTTATTCATCGCGGTTGATCTGGGTCATGGTCTGGTGATGACCGCAATCGAGGTCGGCTTGTGCGTTGCGTATGGAGAGGTCAAGGTCAAGGTCTTCTTGTTCGATCACGGTTTGTGTTGATCACAGTCTCTGAATACACCACGACCCCTGGTCTGATTTGGGACCCATGTTCCAATCGCTACCAATGTCGTGGTCGCAGTTAAGTAGTGATCGCGACTTTGTTATGGCCGTGGTCCATCTTTAACGCCTGATGACCTCGATTCTCAAAGGAGTTCCAAAACCACAATTGTGGTTGAGGGATAAGTGGGTCACGTTCAAGTTAAAGATCGCGACCTGGGTTGTGAATGTACCTGAAATGGTGTAAGTGAGGTGTTAGTCAAAAAGGTGGTAAAATTATGGGAAAAGCTAACAAAAGATATACTAAAAGAGGTATAAAATATATACAAAAAGTATATAAAATGGAGTGCTATCAACTCCCCGAAACTTAGAATCAAGCATGTCCTCATGCTAAGTGTAAGTTCGAGAACTCAGAGTGAGAAAAAGCAATCTTAAGTGACAAAATTTATAACATGACTGAAATATCTCATTCTTGCATCAAGACTGTTGTAGCATGTTTCCTAACCCTTAGGTCTCATTCCTCCCTCTCAACTGGAGTTGCATAACTTTGTTTTCTTGCCATTACCTTCAATTGTAAAAGGCTCCTCCTTCTCAACTTATCACCCATTTCCTTAGGTAATGACCATACTAAATACAAGATCTCTTTCGAGGGGTTGTTTTCACACCATTTCTTTATTTTCAATTGTCCATATGCTAATGTGTTTGGGTAGGCTTAAGGCTTCAAGTGTTTTCCTATTCCCTCTGAACTCCTTGCCCACCACTGTCATAAGAACAATGTTGCTCTTTTTAGGCTTCTGACTTTAGGTCAGGTGGTTTTTGTGAGTTTTCATTCAGGATTGGAGGTGTGTAAGTATGGCTTCAAGATTCCACTTATGGGTACGACATATCTTCATTCATGAGTGCAGTAATATACTGGCTGTGTGGAAACTTATGGCACTTTTTTGGGTACAACTCTCATTATTATTATGTTCTTTCTTTTTGGCCTTTTACATCTCTTTTTAGGCTTGGGTGTGAGGGATTTTTACTTGGTCTTCTGGGTGGCCAAGCCTCTTTTTAGATATGCCTTAAAAAGGGCATCTATTTCCTTCTCTACAGAGATAAGGATTTTCTGGTCAAAAGCGTCAGGTAGGGGTGGTTGGTCAGGAGTATGGATCAATGAAGTTCTCTAGTCTCTGAGGGTTTCGTGAGTTAAGGTTGTCACATGTACAACATATTATTACAAGAATGAGATAGAGCAGTATTATTATATTGCTTGTTTTACTCATATATACATATATATGTTTCTCATTATTTCTCTCTAGGAGGGCGAAGGTATTATAGATTTGAGAAAAATAGCAAAACTTTTGAATTTTTTTGAGAATTTTTAAAGAGTTGAAAAGATGGTAAATGTACCTCTGTAGCCCGTTTATGACTCCTCCCCCAAACTTATCCTGCACCACATCTCGAGGTGTCAAAATTTGAGTGTGACGTATAAACAGGCTTTCTTTATTTGCTTTTGTTGTTATTGGTGGAGGCCCACTCGGACTCGAGAAGCATGCTTGCATATACTCCTCATAGGGCGTGGTATTGTTCATATTGCATGCCCTCCACTTTGACGTTAATAGTAGCTAGAGCCACCATCCAGTCTAGATAGAAGAAGCCACAGTCATTTGATAGGGGCACCTATTGGGGGCTCCTGTGGAAGAACTGCATCTTCTTGAAGTCTTTTCCTGCCGTATGCTCGTATCCTATGCCATGACTTTTTATCATGTTAACAATCACCTCGGCGCATGTGTTTTCCTTTTCTTTTGTGGGGGTCTTTTTTGTTGTCATATTAGTCTTCTTGTTCATTTCAAAGGCTACGTTTGAGCTGTTGTAGAGGACTGCCATCCTTTTGATGGTATTGATGGCGAGCAAGGTCCAATGATTGTCGTGAAAGATTGGGAGGAAAATGTGGTCTGGTGGGGATGTCGCCAGGCATTGTTGCAGCTGCTCCTTTTCTCCTGATCTTTTGTCTTTTAGGATGTCATCTACTAATAAGAAGTATGCCATGTAGGCATTTGGCATGTTGTCACCTAGTAGCGCCTGGTAGGCTGACATCAAGCTTACTGAAAGATATCCTCCTGTTTTCAGTGTTTCTCGGAGGTTGTCTTTTAGCACGCAAATGCCATCTCTCTCAAAGATGACATATCTCGGTGAATAATCTTCTTTCAAAGACCTCATGGTTATAGTCAGTTATTCTAAAGATAGACTGAGGCAACTCCATATGTCTAAGTCCTTGAAAGAAGGTGTAATTTCTCCTACCGGTCCATCTAGCCTTACATCGATCAGGTCTTCTTCTTCGACCTCCCCTCCTCAGGTTGTTCCTTTGAAGGCTGCTCTTCAGGAACTTCTGCTACTAGAAGCTTCTTTGGTTCGTCATCTGATGTGTGTTTTGCAACTTCTCCAGAGCTTTCATGCCAGCCATCTTTCCAAGCTGCAGCCCTAGCTGGCTCTATTGGATCCACTAACAAGGTTTTTAGTTTCTCCCTCCAGGTGACCTTTTTGAGTAGAGGGATATCCCTGTGAAGCCTATGGGGTACAACTTCTGAAGGCATCGCCAGGTTGTTGAATAAATGACAATCGTAGATGATCTCCATAGCGTACACACCCTGCAGTCTGTGGAGGTCTTCATTGTCTAGATCTTCTAGGGGGATGCCCTTGTTAATGGCCCCCATCATTCTTAGGACTATGAAGTTGCAATCCCCCGAACCAGCCTCTTCTTGAGGGATCTTCTTATTGATGGAGAAGAACTTCCAGAACCCCTGAAATTTATTCTGCATCTTTGATTGCTCATTGCAGACGTAGCGATGTCTTTAGGGTGTATCTGGTGTCCTTCCTCTTATAGATTAGTGAAGTACTATCCTGTTCGACTGTACATCAATTTAGCACCGTCATTTACTTCTCAAAGAGATCGACGACTATTAGTGCCCAATGCTTTACATTCCTTATGGGAAGCACCACGTATCTCATTTCTTTCCGTGGAACTGCTGCCTTCAGTTTGGCGACATCTGCTGCCTTGTAGTCTTTGTTGTAGAGGAGGCCAAATAGATTTGTCGTCCCATTGAAGATCGTTTGCGGCTGAGGATATATAGTATTAAGACCCCCCATAAGTTATCTCCAATTAGATGTCTACCCTTGTTGTTATATAGTATGTCTGATCTGGGTAGATCGTCGCTGAGGATGTCTGCCAAGATGTGGATGTCTCTACATGTGATCCGTGATACTACAGTCATGTCCATCTCTTTCAACTTGCATGGTAGAGGGGGATCTACTCCAAGCATTTCTATCCTAGCTGGCACACTCCACTCCCTAGAGGGCTCATTAGTAAAGAAGGTTGCCAACCCACCATCCTCATTATCAGATGTTACTTCTTGTACAGAAGGTGCCGGAGTTTCGTTTATGGTCGACATGGTCTTAGCCACTTTTTCAACTTCTTTGTCTGACAGTTGTGTAACGACCACCTATTCTGCTACTTCTAAGGAAGCTTCTCCAACTACATTGTCTTTCACATTGCTCTCCTTAGAAGTTTGGCCCAGCTTGGAAGCCACCATCATTGCTAGAGTTGCCTCCATCTTCCCATCATATTGATAGTCGCTATGATCATGGTGTGATTGGAATAGGAGGAACTCGCTACTCTCTTCGAGGTTGGCTCCCAGCTCAACTAACATTCTATTGAGCTCCGCCGCTCCTACCGCGCTGAGTTCGGTGACAACTTCTTCTCGGTGGGCTATAGAAATATGTTCTTCAAGCATCATAGCATTTGGAGGCAAGGTAGATTGCTGTTCTGCTAGTCTCCCACTACCTTCAGTAGTTTCATCCTACCCTTCTTTAGGATTGCTATTAAGGTCGAGCTCCCTTGACAAAATTATGTTTTTCATTGTGTGTTTGTCGTTAGGGGAGCTTGATTGTTGTGTAGGCTCATTCTTCTTCGGCTCATCTGCCGGTGCAGTCTTTTTGTTGGCACTTTCTTCTTTCAGCGCACCTGTTCCAGTGCTGGTCCCTCCCACATTGTCATCATCATTATCGTTGTGGCTGGAGGGGCTTGATGAGGAGTGTGTTGGGCTTGCTGAGTGCTTTGCCTTCTTTTTCTTCTGCTGGTTCTTGATTTCTTCACGTCCCTTCTCGAGCTTCTGGCGGTCCTCTTCTAGGTACTGGCGTTCTTCCTCGAGGCTATCCATTTTCATGTTGTAGCCATGATGCATATGCTCGTTGTCGGCTCGAATGGCTTGCCTCTCCTTCTGCAAGTCTTCCATTTCATTCTTCATGTCCTTTAACATTCCCATCATTATCCATTGGTTGCTTATAGCTTCTTAGATAAATTCAGGGAGTGCTTTAGTCCTTTCGTCGAGGACCTGTACCTGCCTTGTTAGCACATATAGAGAAGAAGAAATTGTTGTATTTATTATGTTGGTTTGATGCATGTGTTCCCACATGGCATCAAACCCTGTACCTAATACACCTCCGAAGGAAAGTGCATGCTAGTGCTGCTGGTATAGCTAATTCTCCATGCGCATTGCTGACGAGCTCGGCATGGCTGGTTGTGGAGGTGGTGGCGGTGGACCTTATTCTCTTTCCTTGTCCTATGGGTCCATGTCCTCTCCATGAATTTTTGATTTTGGTACGGCCTGGGAGTCTTGTCCTTCTGGCTCGGCCTCCGGTTCTTCGTCGGGCTACATGTTGGCTGTTATGCCTTCCTCTTTCTCTACCTCTGGCTCCACAGTAGCGGCTTCCTTGTGTGTCTCTAGAGGTGTGGGTTCTACATTCCCCACTGGTTATTCTGGAAGGGGAGTCATGGGGGTGGGTTGTTCTACAGCTGTTGTCTTTTCGGTTGGCTGTGTAGTTACATCTAATGTCTTTCTTTTCTTCTGCACCGCTAATTTCTGCCTCAGCTCTGTACTCTTTTTCTCCTTTATTTCAGCTAGGGTACTTCTTTCCTCAACTGTAATTGCTAGTTCTATGTTCATGCCGGCCTGCGGTGCCCCAGAGTATATCTTTTCAATATTGTATTGGGTTGTTTGTAGCTTATGGGCGTCATAGAATGCTATTTCTGGAAGGGGGAGGAGCCTCTTTGTTCTCCTTTTCCTGAAGTACAGTTTCTCCCCCTTTTGTGCTAGGATATCAGAGCTGATAAGGGACTTTATGTCTATCCTTTGTTGTCCCTCCATTTCCGTATACTTCAGGACCTCTTATGTGTCAATTAAGTATTCGGTAATCTTTGTTATCTGGCCACCCATGTAGTACGCAGAGTTCCTTTTTGCTTATCTGCCTACTGCCATTGATAAATGCTCGATTAATATCTTCCTGATATTTACTGGCTTTCTATTTATCAGGGACCAAATTAGGAACATATCTCCTTTGCTAACTGTTCCCATTTCTGACCTCGTGTAAATTGTGTAGGCTGTAATTTTCTAGACTATGCGGATGAAGCATGATTTGATTAGTGATGCCTTCGAGTTCTTTGAGTTGTACTCCTCTTCTCTAGTCATCTCTTCCCACAGTTGATTGCTCTCATAGGTCACTGATTCTTTTTCACTTGGGGCGGTGGAGCAGACTTTTGCTTCCTCCTCTGTCTCTATAAATATCTTGTTCAACATTGCCTGAATGATGATGTAAGACTCACCTCCTAGCCTTACTTGTAGTTGATAATCTCTACCGCCCACTTTTCTTGTTTCACTACTGGTGGTGACCTTTTTAAGTGAAGACAAAAACTCTACAATTATCCTTTTGTAGGATTTTACCTCGGGTGTGCATAAGGTGCGTAAGTTTGCATCTTCCAGGAATTTGTCTTCCCTGTCGTAGATTGCCATCTTCTTGAAATCTTCTACGTCTAGGTACCAAGTCGGGCTGAATTCCTTGTTATGGTACATCCAGTCATAGGTAGACTGGTGTATGAGGTTTCTTGGCATGAACGAGGGTTCTCTGAATTTTGCAGATGTCTCCCCTGTGACATCTTTGACCTTGGTTGCCTCCTTCTCCTTTGGCTTCTCAGCAACTAATGGTTTCACCTTCTTGCTGCCCTTGGTTTCTTTGGGTGCATCTTTTATTTTCTTCCCATGTACTCTACTCTCTGATTCCCCTGGTTGATACTCAGAGGTCTCTGTCAGCTCAGTTTGTTCTGTTTTGTGTGTAGAGTCCTCCGGTGTCAGGTGACCCAATATTCTTTGATACTGTTCTAATCTCAGATGCTGCTCAACCCATTTGGTCTCTGGTAGAGAAGTGTTCTTCTTTAGCACTACTGTTAGGCTCACCACTATCTTCTCTACCTCCTTTAGGGATGTTGCCTTCTTATAGATGGACTGTGACTCGCGGTCTTACTAGTAATTCAAGGGGCACCATGGTCGTTGTCTCTGAAGGAGGTCGCAGTCGTGGTTGACTTAGAACTAGATCGCGGTCATCATTTATTTAACAATCACGGTCTTATTATATTTATCAGGATGGTCACGGTCGAGGGGACCGCAACCTCAAGCAACTTTCTTCCACACCGTGACCCGCGGTGTGAACTTGAAGCTTGCGCAAATGCCGTGACCGGGTTAGGGTTGATGAGTATACCATAGTCATGGTTGTAGTGGAGCAGATCGCGACCTGTGATTCTACCTTGTTCGACCATACCACTTCTCTTCTTCGTCGGTCAGTCGTTGGTTTAGGTTGATCAATCGTAAACCTGCTCATCAGTGGGCGGTTGCCCCTTTATTTGCATTTTAGGGTTTTTAGTTATTGGTTGCAAACACCGCTTTTAGGGTGGTTTGGATATTAGGATCAGTGAGAACATCCGTTGGCAGCGTTATAGATGGCCGTTAATCAAAATGAATCGGAAGAAAGGGAAAGGCGGAGGGCAAAATCGGTGGTGACACGACAGCGGGTAGAAATCAAAGAATCAGCGATAAGAAGGTTGAAAGTAGTGTTGCTTGTTACCTTGGTTGGATGAGATGGTGAAATCGGATAAGGTTGATACAACGGTGAGTCGATTGTGACGACGGATTGTCAATCGCGGTCGAGGGCTTCTTTGGAGAAATAGAGTTTAACTCGGCTCGGGAAAGCAAGAAGTGAAAAGAATTCGAGTGATGGGGGTTTAAGAATATATAGTAGGGTGACCACGACTAGGCGATCAGAGGGAATGACCACGATCGCAGTGTACTCGAATCACGACTGCGGGTCACGGTCTATTCTGTTCCAAGGGCGACTTCGGGTCGCGGTCGAGGTATCTAGTCAAGGGCACCGCGGGTCGCAGTCCTGCGTGATGCAAGGTTATACCGCGACTGCGGTCAGAGAACTTGATCAAAAAAATTGTTGCTTTAATCTATTCATCTATTTGAAAGGAGATAGATATGTTCAACACTTAAAAGAGCAGGAAATTAATCAAACAAAAGGAGAAAAGAAAACAAAGATTAAGGAAATAGTAAAAACTTGGGTTGCCTCCTAAGAAGTGCTTGCTATAAAATCTCTAGCTAGATTTCATAGTCCTTCATTCCTTTGGTCCCACAGCTGGATGAGGCAACTCTTCATTTCTTTTCTCGGGTAGCTGATTTGGTTCTTCCAAATTGATTTCAGATCTTCGTACAAAAGCCTCGTCTTCGTCAAATCTTTTTACCCTATGGCCATTGACCTTGAAAATTCTAGTTTTCTCCCCTTGATTCTCCATCATTCCTGATGGGTAAATCTTCACTACAGAGAAGGGGCCCGACCAATTTGTTCTAAGCTTTCTAGGGAAGAGCGTAATGCTTGAATCGAAGAGAAGCACTTTATCACCTTCATGAACATCCTTGTTCTTTAAGTGGGCGTCATGCCACACCTTAGTCCTTTGTTTGTAAATTTTTGCATTCCCGTAAGCATGCAATCTCAGCTCCTTGAGCTCTTGTAACTGTAGGAATACTTTTTGTCCTGCCTTCTCCAAGTCCATATTCAGAAACTTGATCACCCAAAGGGCTTTATGTTTGAGCTCCAAAGGTAGATGGAAGAACTTACCATAGATTAATTTGTACGCCGTTGTGCCTATTGACATTTTATAAGCTGTCCTATAAGCCCACATGGCATCATCGAGATTCATAGACCAGTCCTTCTGAGTGCGGCTGACTGTTTTCTCCAGAATCTATTTAATCTACCGATTTGATACTTCTACTTGTCCTGAGGTTTGAGGATGGTAGGGTGTAGCAACTTTGTGTTTTACCCCGTATTTCTTTAATAGCCCTCAAATTGCTTTTCTCCAAAATGTGATCCTCCATCGATTATGACAGTGCGAGGCACTCCGAAGTGTGGGAAAATGGTTTTCTCGAATAGCTTGATCATAGATTTAGAATCACAAGTTTGGGTTTCTACTGTCTCTACCCACTTCAACACATAGTCAACAACTACTAGAATGTACTGGTATCCTTTTGATGATGGGAAAGGACCCATGTAGTCTATTCCCCAAACATTAAAGATTTCCACTTCCACCCAGTTGGCCATAGGCATCTCACTTCTCTTACTGATATTTCCAGTAAGTTGGCATTCCTTGCAAGCTTTGATAAAATATGTCGCATCCTTGAATAGGATGGGCTAGTAAAACCCAGACTGGAGCACTTTTGCAGCCGTTCTCTCCCCACTATGATGTCCTCCATACGACGAAGAATGACATTCTTTTAGGATTGATGAGACTTCTTCCTCTGGTATACACCTTTAATACAAACTGTCAAAACACCTCTTAAACAACAGTGGGTCATCCCAGTAATAGTTCTTAACATCAGAGAAAAGCTTCTTCTTTTAGTTGTATGTTATGTCAGGCGGCAGCTGGCTACAGGCCAGATAGTTACAGATATCCACAAACCACTACAAACTCTACTCATTAGACTGAGCAATCAATAGGGCTTCATTAACATGATTGTCATTCATAGGTAACTGATTCTCTTCATCGAAAACTATTCTAGATAGGTGGTCTACGACCACATTTGCTTTTCCTTTCTTATCAACAATTTCATGATCAAATTCTTGCAGCAGCAGGGCCCACCTTAGCAGTCTTGGCTTGGTGTCTTTCTTTTGCATGAGATAGCGTATAGCTCCGTGGTCAGTATAAACCTTAACCTTGGATTCTATAAGGTATGATAGGAATTTATCAAATGTGAAAACAATTGCTAACATCTCCTTCTCGGTGGTTTTGTAGTTCACTTGGGCTTCGTCCAACATACGACTGGCGTAACAGATGACATGGTGCTTTTGGTCTTTCTTCTGCCCTAGGACTGCACCTATGGTATAGTCACTTGCGTCGCACATTATTTCAAAAGGTAGCTCCCAATCTAGAGCTTGCAAGATTGGTGCAAAGGTTAAAGCCTCCTTTAGGGTCTCAAAAGCTTTTGAACATTCGTCATCGAACTTGAACACTGCGTCCTTGATCAGCAAATTTGAAAGGGCCTTCGATATTTTTGAGAAGTCCTTGATGAACCTCTTGTAGTACCCAACATGGCCCATGCAACTTCTTACCCCAGTCATGGACTTTTGTGGTGGGAGTTTGGACATGACTTTGATCTTGCTCAGATCGACCTCAATGCCTTTCTTGAATATTTTGTGTCCTAGGACAATGCTACTCCGAACCGTAAAGATGCATTTTTCCCAGTTCAGGACCAGATGTTTCTCCTCGCATCTTTGTAGAACCAGGGATAGATTTTTTAGGTAAGCATTGAAGTCTATTCCATATACAGAGAAGTCATCCATAAACACTTCAACTATGTCTTCTAAGAAGTTAGAAACCATGGGAATTATGCAACGCTGGAATGTTGCAAGAGCATTGCATAGGCCGAAAGGCATCCTTCTGAAGGCATACATGCCATAGATGCACGTAAACGTCATCTTCTCCTGATAGTCAGGGTGGATCGGAACTTGATAAAATCCAGAATATCCATCTAAGAAGAAGAAGTAATCTTGGTGGGAAAGTCTTGATCGGGACTTGATAAAATCCAAAATATCCATCTAAGAAGAAGAGGTAATCTTGGTGGGCAAGTCTTTCTAAGACTTGGTCAATAAATGGCAAGGGAAAATGGTCTTTCTTGGTGGCTGAGTTTAGCTTTGTATAATCTATGCACATTCTCTAGCCTGTGATAGTTCTCATGGAGACTTCATCACCATTATCTCCTCTCACCACAGTCATCCCACCCTTTTTAGGTACTACATGAATGGGGCTCACCCAGTTGCTATCGCTTATTGGGTATATAATTCCCGCATCACGCAACTTTAATATCTCTTTCTTGACTACTTCCTTCAACATTTGGTTCAATTTCCTTTGAGGTTGTACCAATGACCTTGCTGATTCTTCTAAGTTTATCTTGTGCATACACAGGGCTGGGTTCAGTCCCTTGATGTCCTCAACTGAATATTTGATTGCTCTTTTATGCTCCTTCAACTCTACCAGGAGTCTTTCCCACTGTTCTTCTGTGAGGTTAGCATTGATGATCACGTGATTCCTTCTTTCGTCATCCAAGAACTCGTACTTCAGCCCTTCTGGTAGGGCCTTTAGTTCTGGCTTTGGATTTGGAGCTTCTAACTCTTCATTTGACTATTCTAAAGAAGCGTACTTCACTGTCTCTATCACTTCATCATCACTGAGACTTTCTTCACCTTGGTTAAGATAATCTAGTATCTCGACCACTTCGGGGTCTTCTGTCAAAGGGTTCAGGTTGTTTAGGGCTCTCATAAGTGGGTCCACAATAGATTTTTCTTCTTGAATCTCTTCACAATACTGGTTATAGCTGTCCCTTCATGGAATCCTTCACCTTGAAGTCAATGTGGTCACTTCTAACTCGAAGGGTTATGATGCCTTCGGCGATATCTATCAGAGCTCTTCCAGTTTCTAGAAAAGGTCATCCAAATATTATCGAACACTTTGGGTCCTCCACAATATCTATCACAACGATATCACAAGGTATGAAGAACCATCCCACTCGAATCAGGACGTCTTCCACTATACCCACGAGTCTCTTAAATGTGTGATCCGCCAGTTCAATCCTCATACTTGTCTTGACCATGTCGGTCAATCCCAATCTCTGTGCTAAACTTAGGGGCATCAGGATTATGCTGGCTCCCAAGTCAGCTAGACCCTTCCTTTTGACGTTGTCTCCAATACAAAAGGGGATGTTAAAATCCCCTGGGTCTTTCTTCTTGGTTGGCAGTTCAGCCTGAACAAAAGCACTAGACATGTTTGTCAGGTGTACCATTTCAACATGGTTTCCTCTTCTCCTCTTTGTGATCAGATCCTTGAAAAAATTTGTGTACATTAGCATCTCCTCCAAAGCATCTAGAAATGGGACATCTATATGCAGTTTCTTCCCTGTCTCCATGAATTTTTCATATCTCTTCTTCAAGTGCACCTTGATAAGCTTGTATGGGAATGGAATTCTGGGTGCATACATGCTCTTCTTCGTAAAGATTTCTTCAATGAGATCTGGATCCCTAGCTCCTCCACTTTTCTTACGGTTTTCTTCAGTAGGTTTTGCTTTGTCAGCAGACTTCTAGGAAGAAACATCCTTCTCCTATTGTGGTTCCTCATCTTTTTCTTCCTCATTGTTGTTTCTTGTTCTAGAGTTGATTAGAATCCTCCCAAATCTCAGGGTAGGCATTTTTGCAGTCTCCGTATTTGACGGAATCTTTCCTGAGGGGTTTTTTACTTACTCCACCAGCTGCGCGAGATGTTGGTCTATTTGGCGTTGATGCATCTGCATATCTCCCATCTGGACTTGCGTAGTTCTTAGGATGGTAGAATTGTTTAGGGAACTTTGTGGCAGTTGATCGTTCACATTATCTTGACTCTTTAGTGAAATCGAATAGTTGAGTTACTAAGTCTGGCTGGCTGTTATGTTTTCCTTCTCCCTGTCATTGGCCTTAGCCTTGACTTGGCCCTAGGCTTGGTCCTGCTCCTTGGCGAGTCTGGTTCTTACCTTATGCTGAGTAGTTATTCTTATTGGTCTGATAATTGGTTGTTTGAGTATATGACGCTTGTCAACTCCTCTTTTCGAATCCTGGCGGCGGCTTTTGTGAATTTCCCAGCTGATGCGAATTCTCAGCCACATCCTTATTTCCATAGCTGAAACCAGGGTGGTCTGGCTTCTTGAAGTTAGTATAGGAAACATTCTGCATAGTCTCCTCTTCGCTTTTACTGTCTTCACTCTCTTCAGGTCTTGTGTAGATACAATTATCAATTCCGTGTCCTCCTACACCGTAAGTGACACATTTCATCACTTTCTTGTTGTGCTTCTTTCCTTTGCCTCTAGTATCTTTCAGTTGTTTAACGTCATTTGCTATTTTCTAAATTTGGGCTGTTATAGTTTCTAAATCCTTGGCTTCAATGGATGGTCCTTCAAATCCTACCTTCTTCGATGGGCCCCTATCATTCCTTTTATAGTCTACTCTTTCTTGGAGCGCAACCATGTTTTCTATTGTCTTCATAGTCCTACTTGGCTTTTTCCCCAGGAATTCAGTGCCTGTGGCGGCATTCAATGATGTCCTCTCTGTATGAGTCATCCCATTATATAAGGTGGTCACCAGGAACCCCTTACGATAGTTGTGGTGTAGGCAATCCCTCAAGTACTCTTGGAAATGCTCCCCTGCCTCGTGCAAGTTTTCTCCTAGCTTTTGTGCAAAAGATGTAATCTTCTACATGTTACACATCGTCCTCTCAGTAGGATAAAAATTAGTGACAAAGGAATCCTCCAGGGGTCTCCACCCATCCATAGACTGGTGGGGGAGATTTAGATACCAGTATAGAGCCTATCTTCCAAGGAGAAGTTGAAACCCTTGTAGTAAATCACTTCTTACGGGATACCCCTCATCTTAATGGTATCACAAATGTTCTTGAAAGCATTGAGATAGTGGTATGAGTTCTCTCTTGAGTTCCCACAGAATGGCTTGTTCTAGATAATACATATGACTGCTGGTTTTATCTCGAAGTTTGCTGCATTGAAGTTTGGTGCGATGATCAGACATCTTGACTCATTGGCTATTGTTGTTACCAACTCACAAAGGGTGTTCCCTTCCTCATCATCCTTGCTATCGTTGTCGCTGCATTTGTGATTTCTCTTAGCTTCACACTCATGGTTGTGATGGTTTATTCTATGGCTATGATGATGATGACGTTCTTTGTAGTGACGGTCATCCTCACAATGATAATCTTCATGTCTCTCTTCTTTCTCTTCCTCTCATTCTTCATATTGATGACCGTCATTGTAACGGCCATCTCTATCTTCATCCGTGCCTAGTGGCGGTGGGTGGTGTTGATTCCTCACGTTCTTCTTTTCCCCTGAGAGGGTAACGTCCATGCGGGGTGGCATGGTGAAAAAGGAGTACAGTCAAACAAGTCTGCTTCTTCCTGGGTGCCTGAATAGACCGTATAGTCGAGTTAACAAACTGGACGTGTTAAAATGAACTATTCTACACAAATTTAGGATAGCAGACTTAATGTACTTATGCTGTCAAGCTTATTTCTAAGCTTGAGGCATGGGAGTATAGAAAGTGGACTCGAGTTCTTAAGAGTTCCATTTTTCCTAGTCCCCAGCAATGACATCAAAAAGTTGACCGACCTAAATCGCACGTCCAAAAGGAGTGAATTCAGAGTAGTCAGACTTTTAAATAGATAACCCGACTCTCAGGCCCCCACAACAATAAATGGAGTCTGATGTAGCAATCAGGGTCGAACACAGGGACACCGTTGGCAATGTTAAGCACACAGAATCTAATACTCGTATACTACAGCCAAAGAGGGTATATAAAATGTGTTGCCTAAGGAACGATGGTACACAAACTAAAGCTGGTCAAGAAAAACAAGAATAAGAAGAACAAAAGAAATAAGACGAAACAAGTATGTGGGAGGAAACCCGGGTTGGGGTTCACCTACTAAGGCTTTTCACCAACATGCAACATCATCTCTCTCTCTCTCGTATACTCTTACCAAGATTACAAGCAACCACCAAAAATGTCTATACCACTCTCTCTCAAGATGAGGATAGATCTAAGTCTAAGGGTAGCCTCTCTCTCGAGACGAACACACATAAACTTTGCAACAGAACGTATGGCTTTAAAGCTTTAGCATTCCAACACTATCGTGCATTCATACTACTCCATAACACATGATAAAAGTGATATTACTCTCTTAAGATATCAACAATCAAACATCACAAGATGGTAGCTAAGCATACAAGTGAAGCATTAAAATAGGTTCATGGAGATAATCTTGATAAAAGTATATATATATATATATATATATATATATATTTAAAAGAAAGAGACAATATACATGTTGGGAGAGACTTAGTGGCTACCCCCAACCCAAGTTAAGTTGTTTAGCTGCTCATGCTCCTAGATAACATAAAAACATTACAGAAAAATAGATACATGAAGTCCCACAAAGAGAGGGGGGAGGTACATCGAGATGGAGTGATAGATCTAGAGAGAAGAGACATGATACGACACAATACTTCTTTAGATCTGGATCTAACATTTCGGTGGCATGGACAATCTTCTTCTCTCAAAGGAGTCTTCAGTCTTCTCTTGCCTCAGCTTCTGCCTTTGGAGATCTAAGACTAGTGGATGGGATGGTATGGAATGAATTTGGAATGCAACATCACTTCATGGTCCTCAGGATCTGATCTATGATCTGATGATTTGACAAGATAGGTGGGTGTGCTATTTATAGGAACATTCCACCAACTTAAGCCTAGACCGTGGTCGAAATCTTGGTTGGGTGAGTGGTGAGACCGCGGTCGTAGTCCGCCCCTTTATTCCTTCATTCATTGCGGTTGATCTAGATCACGATCTGGTGATGACTGCGATCGAGGTTGGCTTGTGCGTTGCGTATGGAGAGGTCAAGGTCGAGGTCTTCTTGTTTGGCCGTGGTTTGTGATGATCGCGGTCTCCGAATACACCGTAACCCCTAGTATGATTTGGGACCCATGTTCTTATCACAACCAATATCGTGGTCACAGTTAAGCAATGATCATAGCTTTGTTATGGCCGCGGTCCATCTTTAACGCCTGATGACCTCTATTCTGAAAGGAGTTCTAAAACTGTGATCGCAGTTGAGGGCTGAATGGGTCGCAGTCAAGGTAAAGACCGCGACTTGGGTTGTGAATGTACTTGAAACCATGTAATTGAGGTTTTAGTAAAAAAGGTGGTAAAATTATGTGAAAAGCTAACAAAAGATATACTAAAAGAGGTATAAAATATATACAAAAAGTACATAAAATGGAGTGCTATCAGATACACCATGAAAGGATCTCATAAAAGATAGGTAAAACTATGTTTAAGGCCCCCAAAACAGAACCTAAACTCCTCATAACATCTAGATACTTGAAAATCATGCATGTGAGCAACACCAAAGTATTAAGAATAGAGGAAGATCATCATAACACCACAATCACCAAAATCAGGTATATGTTGGTTTCAGAATTCATCCAAACGAATAAAGATAATCACTACCAAACAAGTTGTAGAGATTATCATCATCTACTAGCATGTTAGGGGAGCGTTTTAGAGAGAGAACACAATAGATTGCATGTATGAAAGAGTGCAAGTAATATAGAGGGCAAAGAGTTATATAGCCCACCTTAAGATGATCAACACCCAGAGTTCCAAACTCCAAGATCAAGAGCTCCAAGCACATGATCTAAGGGTTGATGAAGCTCCACCAAAAGATCAACACTTAGCCACAAGAGAACCTCAAGAAGGAGAAGATGCCAAGGTCAAATCTAGGCCAAGGAAAGAAGAAAATAAGCTCTTGGCTGAAAAAAAGGGAGAAAGAGAGGAGAAATCCTCTTCACACTTGGGTCTACCTTGTCAAAAAGTGGTCTATGACCCTTTTGATGAGGATTTTCTCTCCCAAAACGACCAACATGGAAAAACAATGGTCTAGGTCTGAGGAAAGAGAAGGAGATGAAGGTAGGAGATCAAAAGAAACATCAACTTAGAAGAAAAACACTTCCAAGGATGGAAGATGAGCTCGGATCACCACCATCACCACATGCAAGAGGAGATTGATCCCCATGCTCCAAGGACGAACCTCCTTGCTCCAACAAGCTCCAAGAACAAGCAAAAAAGGAGGAAGAAGATAGATGGCCAAAAAGGATTGTAAGCAAGAAGAGATAAGGGTTCATATAGATGGAAGATGAGAGAGAAGGCAAGAGATGATGTGTCAACACTCCAAGGTACCAAAGGGACACTTGTCCACCTAAGAAACACACATGCAACTACATGCAACCACCTAAGAATGACATGAAAGACATGGTGATACACTCTAGGTAGTGTCTCGACCACCATGTCAACCCACATGGTCGCAGTCGTGACCCATCCATGGGGCATCATCTTTGGTCGCGACACCACCAACCAACATCACCTCTTGGTCGCAACAAAGCACCTCCACAACCCTAGGTCTAAACAACCTATGCTAGGGCAACCATATCGACCCAAGACTACCCTAGACTACCAAGGTAGCAACCCTCAACGCCTAGAGGAGGTGTCTCCACCGTGAAACCCTCCAAAAGCAACCTTGGTCGCGACCCAAGGTCGAGACAACAGACCAACACACATGGTCAAGCCACTCAACACTCACATCAACCCTAATCACCACATGGGGTGATAAACCTCAACCAAGGATCAAACAAGTATCCCTCCTCTTTTTTTTTTCCTCTATATGATGTCAAGAAAGAGAGGGAATACTCTACAGGTGGAAAATTGTACATCAATCCCCTACATATGGTAAAATTGCAATTTGCACCAAAACTAGCACTGAAAGCTCAAACTTCATCCAAACAAGCTCAAACTTGAAACTTAAGCTCTCCACAAGCCCTAATTACATCTCAAAATATTAGAGAAAGATTATAAGAACATGATTAAGCCAAAGCAAACTAGGTTACCCCAAAATAGGATCCGACCTTCCAGCCCATGTTTGGATAGTTGATGGCCACAATTTCACATATGGTGGATAGAGATCCTATACCTCAAGCAAGGGTTGTTGTTCCCAATGCAGAATTTGTGGAATCTAGGAAGATTTTTGAGAGGTTATGACATGTGGGAGCCATCAAGTATATGGGTCAGAAAAACCCGACAGATGCGGACACGTGGCTAATAGAGCTAAAAAAGGCTTTTAAGATCCTCAATATCCCAGAAGGGGACAAGGTGAAGCATGAAGTGTACCTATTGAAGGGTAGTGTTGTCCATTGATGGGCCATTGAGGAGGAAAAGAGACCTGGTGTGGTGATCATTTGGGAGGAGTTTTGGCATGAGTTCATGAGCTAATACTTCCTGGAGACGTATCTGGACGAGATGATCTCATAATTTGAGAAGATACAACAAGGATTGATGACGGTCTACAAGTACGAGATGAAGTTCATGGAGTTGTTGATGTTTTGTCCTCACATGGAAGCAAAACATAGGATAGAATCCAATGGTTTGAGAAGGGGTTGAGCACAAAGTTGACAACGATGGTGTCTGCCTTGCAGAATAGGGAGGTGTTATAAACCCAATTTTTGGGTTCAAATAGTGAGAAATGTAATTTCTCAGATTAAAGCTAATGGAACAAATAATGATATGTTTTGTTTTGATTAAATGGATTCCATTCACAATAGCCTTGATTGGTTGTGTTTCGGGCTTTGTTGGCTATTGGGCCCAAATACTGAGGAAATTCAATTAGTGAATGAATAATTGAATAATTGATAAAGATAGTAGTTTTAGTGTAAAAGAGATATATTGGATTTAATTGACTTTTAATGGTGTCTATAATGTTGAAATTAGGGTTTGTGGACTAAACAAACATTAAAAGTAATAAATGCATAATGAAAGCTAAAACCCTAAAGGATGACCTCGAAATCTTAAAGTGGAATCCAAGTAGATCTTGAGGAGGTTTGGAATAAAATAATGACGCTTGGATGTTATGTATTAATTTTAGGATATTGATGATTACTTGATTATTTGTTCCTGAATATTAAATATTTGGACTTCAAGTTGCTCTGAACAGGTATGTGGTTACTTATGAATAACCGCTTAGTTTTCTGATGGTTTCTCGGACGTTTAATCACATTAAATGCAACTAAACTGCTTGGATGTTCATATTGCAATTATAAAGTGACTACGACTATCACTTAATGTATATGCCTACAAACTCAGATCCTGGTTCTCTCTGTGGCATTATAGCTAACCTAGTACATGGCTGCCTATGGGTAGGTCCATCAGGGTAGAGAAAGGCCTAGTACATGGCTACCTATTGGGTAGGTCCATCAGGTCTATGGATGACCTAGTACATGGCTACCTATTGGGTAGGTCCATCAGGTCTATGGATGACCTAGTACATGGCTACCTATTGGGTAGGTCCATCAGGTCTATGGATGACCTAGTACATGGCTACCTATTGGGTAGGTCCATCAGGTCTATGGTTGACTTAGTACATGGCTACCATGGAGGTAGGACCATCAAGTCATAATGAGTTAGTTATTGGGCTATCTTCGGATAGTGCCATGCGAATCTATTACCTAAAAGAGAGGTGATATTCATGTCCACTGCAGGGACAGCCCAGAGTTCGAGAATATGTATGGATTGAGTTGTATGGCTTAAAATGTAATCTTGATTTGTTAAATGATTAATTGAATGATTATATTGTTAACATAGTTGAACATTATCTGTTTCCTCCACATACCAGCTTCGGCTGACCGACGTTTTGTTTGTCGGCGTTTTAGGTACAATGAAAAGTACAAACAGTAAAGCGACACCTTGTGAATTCAAGAATTAAAGAACAAGGAGGAATTAGATAGAATAGTTCAGCGGAGGTTAGAAGTTAGTTTGTTCCCAACTGTTCAAGGTATGTAAAGAAAATTTTTATTACCATTTACAGTATAGTCTGTTAGAATTTAATAATTGTTTATGGTTATATGTCTAACCTTTGATCCGGGATTAATGGGTGCGGCTTCAACCTCTTGGTCTCCCTTAATTGGGGGTTATCGAGAGGTGAGGTCGTAACAGGAGGTGTTCTCTACCTTTGTGGAGTTGGTGAAGAGGATTGAGCAGTCATCTATTGAGAAGTGTAAAGATAATGCTAAGAAGAGGCCAACTCAGTTTTAGGGGTAGTCTTTTGGAGGCTTCAAGAATCCTAGGTTTTTGTCACCACAGTCGTATAAGAGGTTAGTGGTCGTAATACAGTGGTCCACGAGTAAGGGCAGAAGCTATAGTTTTCCCCCAACTGGTGTCTGTAGTGCAACATTAGTATCTATGATAGAGCCATCTAGGCCAAAGTATGACTCGAGGACATGTCACAAGTGTGGAAAAGTGAGGCATATCAGGTGGTTTGGCACTATGAAGGACGAAGAAGTGACATAGTAGCCAAGGCAGAGTCAACAAGGTTCCTAGCAATAACGGTTCAACAATGGTGGTGGCAGAGGAGGTGGTCAGGCATCATAGGAAGGAACCTCTGGGCAAGATATGAGAGGATAAGGGTGACAACAAGTGACAAATTAATTCTATGCTATGAGTTAGTCGGAGGGAGTTGTCAATCCATGGGCCATGATATGTTAGCTGGAGCTTTTTCATTCTGATTTGTCCGCATCTTCTTTTGTATCTGTTTTGTTTGACTCAAGTGTCACACACTCTTTTAGCACTAGAGAGGTGATATGTAGTTGTTCTTTTCCTATTAGTCATAGATCTAATAGTCTTTTGTTAGAAACCCCCATTGTTGGTTCTACCAAGTTGCGGGAGGTGCATCCATCTTATGTTCTTTCTTTCTCAGGACGCAACATTCAAGTGGACCTTATGCTACTTGACATGCATGGAATTGATGTGATCCTTGGGATAAATACCTTGGAGAAGTACTAGGTGGTTTTGGACTACAGTTCCAAGGTGCATACGTTCCATGACAGTGATGCTCATGGTTCTTCTAAGGAGATAGGAAGATTCTTTCGATGCTTAGTGTCGACAATGACAACGAAGAGGCTGATGTGGCAGGGGTGTGAAGCTTTCTTAAAACATGTGGTGGATACCAAGGTGAGGAGTCCTAGTATCTAGGAGGTGCATGTAGTGTGAGAGTTTGAGTATGTGTACCCTGATGAGTATCCTAGTGTTCCCCCTCTTAAAGAGATTGATTTGGAGTTCAATCTTGTTCTTGGTACACAATCGATATCATAGTCACCCTACATAATGGAACCAGTAGGGATGCAAGAGTTGAAGAAGTAGTTGCAGGAGCTACTAGAGAAAGGATTTATTAGGATGATAAATTTCCCTTGGGGTTCTCCCTTGTTGTTTGTGAATAAGAAGGATAGTTCTATGATGTTGTGCATAGACTACTGACAGTTGAACAAGCCAATGATTAAGAACAAGTACCTTTGCCAAGGATAGATCATTTGTTTGATCAGTTGTGAGATGTTGTAGTGTTCTCAAAGATAGATCTGAGGTAAGGTTATCATCAATTTAGGATCAAGGTGGATGGCATAGCCATGTTAGCTTTTAGGACTAGGTATGGTCACTACGAGTTTGTGGTTATGTCGTTTGGGCTAACCAATGCACCAAAAACGTTCATGGATATGATGAACATGGTGTTTAGACCTTATCTTGACTAGTTCATGGTAGTGTTCATCAACGACATCCTAAAATGCTCCAGAGACAACCAACAACATGAGAAGGATCTATTACAAGCTTTGACGGTGTTGAGGCAACACAAGTTGTACATCAAGTTCAAAAAGTGTGAGTTCCGACTAAAGGAGGGTGTCTTTTCTTGGACACATGATATATTCTAGAGGCATTTGTGTGGACCCGAATAAAGTAGAGTCTATGCTAGAGTGGAAGCAACCTAAGACACCTATAGAGGTTTGCAGTTTCCTAGGTTTGGTAGACAACTACAAGAGGTTTATCAAGAACTCCAATGTTGTGGCGTTACCCCTAACCAAGCTGAAGAGGAAAGGTGTACCTTTTGTCATAGATGACAAGTGTAAACATTTGTTACAGTTGCTAAAGGAGAAGTTGACCCCTGCACCGGTGTAAGTGTTTCCAGAGAAAGGGAAAGGCTACATCATTTTTTGTGACGCATCAAAGAAAGGTTTGGGATGCTTGCTGATGTAGGAAAAGAACATGATTTCTTTTGCTTCACAACAACATAAGAAACATGAGGAAAACTACCCATCACATGATCTGGAGCTTGCACTTGTGGTCCATTATTTGAAGATTTGGAGGCATTACCTTTATGGAAATAAGTGACAAATCTTCACTGACTGCAAGAACCTTTAGGATATTTTCTTAAAGTAGGATCTGAACATGCGACATAGGATATGGATGGAGTTAATCAAGGACTAAAATTTCACAATAGACTACCATCTAGGGAAGGTGAACATGGTGGCTGATGTGTTGAGCAGGAACTCTTCTTTGTCATCATCTGCTCATAAGGCACAATTGTGTTCTTTGGTGTGCCATAAATGTGACATGTTGGTGTAGTTATGCCAAATGACTGTCCAACTAGAAGTCTCCTTGTGGGCAGGCTTGTTAGCGTAGTTGTAGGTGAAACTTGCCTTAGTAAAGCAGATGAGAGATGCACTACAAAATGATACTGAGATATAGCAGATCCAATCTGAATTGGGCAGTGAGAAGCATGATGGTTTCCATGATTCAGAGGATGGTACAATGTCTTTCCATAGCAGGACAATGGTGCCAGATGTTGATGGTTTAAGGAAGCTGATTCTTTAGGAGCCTCATTCCTCAATGTACACTATGCATCTTATCAATACCAAGATGTACCACAACTTGAAGGACTCATAATGGTGTCCTGGATTGAAGCTTGATGTAGTAGAGTTTGTGGCAAGATGTCTAGTGTGTTAGCAAGTCAAAGTTAAGCATCAGAAACCTGCAAGGACACTGCAACCATTGTCTATACTGTAGTGGAAATGGGATCATATCACTATGAACTTTATGGTTTATCTTCCTAGGATAGCCAAAGGTCATGATTCCATTTGGGTGATAGTCGATAGGTTGACCAAGTCAGCACACTTCCTGTGAAGATGACATATACAATTGAGAAGTTGGCACAAGTATATGCGGATGAGATATTCCGTTTGCATGGCATTCTGGTGATGATAGTGTCTTACAGAGGTCCTTATCTTACATTTGTTTTTGGGAATGTTTACATACATCCATGGGGACATAGTTGAGATTTAGTACAACATTTCACCCACAAATAGATGGTCAGTCTGAGAGAACTATTGAGACGTTGGAATATCTATTAAGAGCTTACGTCTTAAATTTTTTGGAAAGTTGGGATGTACACCTAAGTTTGATAGAGTTTTCTTACAACAAAAGTTATCAGGGGAGTATCGACATGGCACCTTACGAGGCTTTGGATGGAAGGCGTAATTGGTCTCTGCTTTGTTGGTACAAAATAGCTGAATATCATCTTTTGGGTCCCAAGCTTGTACAACAGACTACAGAGAAGATCAAAGTGATGCAATAGTAGTTGGAGGTAGCCTAGGACAAACGAAAATCCTACACTGATAATCATCACAGGCCCTTGGAGTCCCAAGTGGAGACAAGCTGTATCTCAAGCTCTCTCCTTGGAAAGGGGTGTTGAGGTTTAGTAAGAAGGGTAAGCTGGCTCCCAAGTTTATGGGACCTTACCTTGTGGTGGCATGTGTTGGGAAGGTAGCTTACAAGTTGGAGCTACTGCCAAAGTCACATAGGTTACATCATGTCTTCCATGTTTCCATGTTGAGGAAGTGCCATCTAGATATAGAGCTAGTGTTGCAGCCAGTGGAGGTTGAGTTGGAGGAGAATGTGTCGTACATTGAAGGTTCCATGTTGATCCTGGATAGGATAGTGAAGAAGTCGAAGAAAAAGGATACATTTCTTGTTAAGGTTGTGTGGCATCACCGTGGTGTGGAGGAAGCCATGTGGGAGTTAGAGGATGGGATGCGTAGGAAGTACCAATATTTGTTTGCATAGGATTTCGGGGTTAAAATCCTTGTTAGGGGTTTATGATTGCAAGACACCTGACCTAGATTTATGGTTGATCTTGCTTGATTAGCATAATAGGATGCTTAAAACCTTAATCAAATCATGTGATGTGCTTTGATAACATGTTACATGCTTATGTTTTCAATTTGGTCCAATTTGAATATTATTTGAGCTAGTTATGCTATATGTGAGCTTGTCTGGACCCTTTGGTTGCTGAAGATTTTTAGTGTTCACCTTGTTTGTGGTTCTCCGTCGGTTGTTTTACTTAATCTCTAAAGTTATCTCATCGACCATTGAGTTTTCCCGAAGTTGAGGTTGTTTTCTTTTCTTGGTGTAACGATCCTTATTGCATGCATGCGTTTAGTGCTTGCATGGCTGAGATAAGGTGGACAAGTGGCACATGTGTGCATGGTACCTAACCTCCATTTTCTCTCTCTAGCCCTTGGATATATCTACCTCCATATTTGCATGCAAGTGATCCTTTTACACCCTTCCTACCTCTCCTCTTGCTTGGAGCTCGACCCTTGTGTCTTGTTGGTGAAGGTGGAGCTCTAGTGACCGATCCATCTTTCTTGTGAGCTAGGGTTTGGAGAAACAAATTCCTTGGATATCATTTGGTGGTCCTTCTCTCTCTTCTCGACCTTGATAAGTGATCTACCTCTCATCATCTTTGTTTTCTTACAACCCTACCTTTCTTCCTTCTCTACTTGGATGAACCATAGTGCTCCATGGTAATGCCTAAGTTTGAGTTTGAAGATCTTCTCTCTTCTTGGCCAAATCCATGGTTTTCCATGGTAGTGCTTGAGTTGAGTTGAAGATCTTCCTTTCTTGTCTTTTTGGCCTAGGGTTTTGGCTCTTCTTTCTTTCTCTTTAACCGAGGCTTTTGTTCTTTTCTTGGAGGTGATACTAGATTAGACGTGAGGTGGTGATCAAGATAGGTTTCTCTCTTCTTGGAGCATCCTTGATGCTTGGAGTTGCTTCTTCTCCTTTGAGGCGAGTTATATAACGTTCTCCTCAATTATTGTTACACTTAATCTTTGCATGCAAATAACCTATCTCTAAAACATAGTTCCAAGTAGATTATTGATGGTATGCTGAACTAGAGCTTATGTCCCATGGTGGTCTTAAATAGATAAACCCTTCTTTGATGAACCCAATCTAGTGCACATTTATATTGTTGATGATAAGAGTGTTGATCTTTACATGCATGTACTAAAAATGATGGTTTCTCTCTCATGACATGGTTTTGCCTTGACTTGATGATGATCGGAATTAGGGTTTTGGTGTTGCTTTCCTTCATGTGCTAACCATTGGTGTTCTATCCCTAAGTCATGGTTTTGGTCTTCCCCATGTTAATGGTTGGATTTAGGGTTTCGAGGTTGATTCTCCTTCATGTGCTTTACTCCTTGTTGGTTTCAATTTCATGGTGATGACCAACTTGTGTGATCATGTGGAGGATGGTTTTCTCTCTCTTGAGGATAGCCAAGCTTTCCATAGTGGTCGATGAGTCTTTCACCTTCTTTAGGTCGCTGAGTTTAGCTAGTTGATGGTCGCTTAATATGGAGACTTTCTCCTTGGTTAATGATGTTTTTATGTACCTTTGGTCACCAAAGATGGACCCATTTTGGTCGCTGAACTTTTAATTTCTATGCGGTTGTTGATGTGGCTAAACCCAGTTCATATTATCACTGAAGATGGACATTCTTAGTGGTTGTTAAACGGGGTCAAACCCTAGTTTTTAGTGGCCGTGGATCTTGTTTTCATAGGTCATAATATGTGTTTTCAATAGTCACTTTGTGGTTGACCATAATGGTTGTTGAGAATAGTGTGACATATTTTTTCAGTGGTCACCTTTGTGTTTAATTGTATGCAGTCGATGAAGGGGAAGTGCACCTTGTATCTTCAGTCGCCAAGAAAGTTGTGACCTGGTTTTATGTGGTCGGTGATGAGTCCCAGTTTTAAGTGACCGATGATTATTTTGGGTTGACCTTATAATGTTGATTTTTGATCTTATGTGCTTCAAGATTTTTGGAGATGCTAATAATTAGGGTTTAGTGTTAGTTGCTGATTTGGAAACCCTAATCTTATTACTTGTTGAAAACTAACCCTAATTACAAATACATAATGATGTTTCATAGTTTGATTGAGAAATGAGCATAATGATGAAGTGTTTTCTCTCTCCTAAACTGTTGTAACCTTAATTTGTTATCTTATGAGCATCATAGTTCTTAAATGCATGATAATACAAAAGTTTTGTAATATTTGTGTGGTGATAGTAATGACCCTTATTAAGGCATGGAAAGATAATGATGTTTTTGGAGGGAACAATGTGAATGGTGTTATGATCTTTGTAGTGTCTTTGTGACCTTTTTGAGATGATATCATCTGTGTGATGTGATAAGGGATTGACATCCCATGATGATGTGTCAATGATGAAGGTCTTGTGTATGGTAATGTATCAATACCATGTGGTGATGCGATGAGTCTATACTTCATACATTTTGTATCTTTTGAAGTTTCTATCTATGTTTATCTTTGTAGAATCTCTTAAAGGTTTATATGTAACTTGATTGATGTGGTTAAAATACACTCAATTGACTTTAACTAATCAAGTCGAACCCTATTGTGTAGTTCCTTGTGCCATAGATCCATTCCAGTGTCAGAACTTGCTAGATGGTGAAATGAGTAATTATTTAATGGAAATTCGGAGTGCATACTATTGAGTATGCGAGGCGCAAGTGGGTGAGTGTCCTTTTTATCTTGATCCTAAGGTTTTGAGGATGGATGCGGTCTTGCCTCGGTAGGAGAATGGTTGTGGTCATGTCTCAGTGTATGTAATTTGATAGAGGATATGTAACGCTCAGGCCCACTGCCCAAGAATGACGACTGTCCCCACAGACCACCACTTGCCTTAACTGCGCGCTTTGTCCTCACTCGCATGCATGCCAGGATCAACTTCCTGATAGGTCACCCATCCTAGTACTACTCCAAGCTGAGCACACTTAACTATGGAGTTCTTAGTGATGGGCTCCCCAAAAAGGAGGTGCAACTTGGTGATATGGGTAGTCCAGACATTCCTTTTAAGATCAAATTATCTGAGGCCTCAAATCCTAGGATGTTACAATCTCCCCTACTTAGACTCTTGACGTCCTCGTCAAGTCTCAACTATATGGCCTCATAATCTGACCCCATTTCAGTGCGGACCCACAATGGCCCATGGGCACCCAGCTCCCAATCACAGAATACCAACGCAAGGGTGGCTACATCAACCATGGACAACCCTTTCCTACATTCCTAGACCGCACGGCTCAAGACTGGCATGCCATGCCTATGTGGGCCCCACCTACTAGAGGGGTTTTGGCTCTGATGCCATTTGTAACGCTCGGGCCCACTACCCAAGAATGACGACTGTCCCCACAGACCACAACTAGCCTTAACTACGCGCTTTGTCCTCACTCACACGCATGCCAAGATCAACTTCCTGACAGGTCACCCATCCTAGTACTACTCCAAGTAGAGCACGCTTAACTATGGAGTTCTTAGTGATGGGCTACCCAAAAAGGAGGTGCACCTTGGTGATATGGGTAGTCCAGACATTCCTTTTAAGATCAACTTATCTGAGGCCTCAAATCCTGGGATGTTACAGGATAACTATGGTTGTACCTCAGATGATTGGGTTTCATACCCTATTCACTAGTTTCGTGACCTATATACCAAGGTGGACTAGGTTGTTTTATAGTTGGACCTTATATGTCACTACAACAGACTCCTGAATGAGTGTGGAAGAGATCATAGGAGTCCACCTCTCCTAGATCTTGTATGACACTATTTTTGACTTTGTAGTGGACACTTGGTGTATGAGTGGTATACCTCATCTCCTCAGGGCATAAAATATGTGATACAACCATGTAGTAAATCTGCTTATGGTTGAACATGATTCACATGGATGTTTACCCCCAACATTTTTTCCTATACTTCTCAGTTGTTATGTAATGTAGTATTAGGAGTTAATTATTATACATGTTCTTCATATTCCTTCTAAACATGTAAAATTCCATATTTATCTATGTAAGAAACTTAACATGCTTATCTTGTGTAATCAGTTTAAATTATTCATCTAGTTGAATCTACTCATCTTTCTTAATAATGATATATCATGTTATGTTTCAATAATTGTTGGTAAAGAGTTATATCTCTCACAGGTACATGGGTCTCACCCTCGTGGTTCACCAAATATTTTTAGGTGGTCATCAACAGCATGGGAGGGATCGTGCTATTGAGGAAGAGAAGTTTGGAGATCAGTAGACATAGAAGGTTGAATAGCTGCTAGTTGTAGTAGTAGAGTCCTAGTGTCATCCATGTACTCTCAGGTCCAGGAATATACATGTTTTGTAGATTATGTGTATATTGATATGTGTTTTGGAAATATATCTTTGTTGTATATATACAACATGTATTTGTGGAACATGATCTTTTGTATATAGGTTGTCACCTCAGCCATTGAACAGATGTAAATACCCATCATGGTATGTGATATGATACATGTTTATGGACCTTCATGTTATGTTTCCACATATGATGGTAATACAAGATAGGTTTTAGTTTACCTATTTTTCTGGTAATACGGTTGTTTAGTGGTCAATCACATGTTTTGTTTTGAGTTATCTCATTTGTGTGGCATCATGTCGTCACATTTTTTATTTCATATAAGGCCAGTATGAGATACTTTCAAAGATGATATGCATGAGAATGTGTATCTTTATGTCATAGTATGTTCCTATGGTAGCATTTCTTCCAGACATGATTTGAAGAAATCTTCTTTTTTCTCACGTAATGGTGTTAAGATCACACTAAACATAAAATACTATGAGATTAATAATACCCCATTCACCAAAGAAGTTATTTGTAAATATATTCCAACTGACAAGATAGAAATGTCTTTTATCTTTCAAGACTCCCATGAAAGTTTTTAATGATATTTATCAACTTTTCAACTAAGACTAGAAGAGAGGTACAAGAAGAGGCATTCATGAGAGTAGCATTCAATAATGTAAGACATTCAACACAACTAAGAAGATTTTATTTACAATTGATCAAATAGTGACATGTTTTATTGATAATATGGTCCCAAATCGATTTTTTTAGTAGGAAATTTGGGAGCGATGTGTCCAAATATGTGATAAAAAAACTTTCTTCATGACAACCTAAAATGTGTTTGAAATGAAGCACATCAATAGTCAAAACATGAATATTGATAATAGGCGAATGCTTATAGTTAATGTGAAGACATGTGTGATGTGGGAAAATATTGAGAAAATGAACAATATTAATATGATTGTTGTCGTTAGATTTGAGAAAGATGATAGTTTCATCAGAAAATTGTATATGTTATTGTCTCCAAACTTGTGATGAGAAATGCAAATCTAGCATCCCAACCATGTGACCTATGTATAAGAAATCGTCAAGGCTGAGAAGGCCAGAAAGTGAGAGGAAACCTAGAAAAAAGGTGAACGGATCCTACCTAACATCATAAACCAAGATATTCACATGTAAGATCACATAAAAGGCCATTTATATTCATTAATATGAAGGTAAGTATAAAATGTCATCACAAATGAAAAATTGTCCACATCTTTATACAAAAGACATTCTTGTCCATGCTTAAAACAGAAGCACTATATACAAGACATACAAATTGAGTTGTAAACAGAGGTCACATAACATAACTTGTTCACACCTGACTATACAAGAACAACACTAGGACACAACCAGGTACACGATCTCCATCTCTTTCTCACTACTCGAAAAGTGTTGAGAAGCTAAACATGATAGAAAACCACAATAGTAAGACGAACATCCCAGTGAGAGATAAAACATATTCATAGAATTCTAAGTATACAAGTTCTTCTATCTAATTCAAATTAGATAGTTATGTACTGAGTAGCAACTTTTGTAAAGAATATTTAGGCACTAAAGGAAACATAAAGCAATGGAAAGTAATATGTATAAATTACAATAGAAAGGTGAAAACAAAATAATTCAGACATTGTGATCAAGTGAGTTCTTGTACACTCCTGTTCAATTTACTATTTTTCCATCCATAATATTTACTCTTCACTTTAGTTAATCATTTCATGTATCCTTGATCAATTGTACACTCATTGTAAAATCTAATGTTTGATTCAAATAACATGCACATTGTGGAAATAAACTCAATCTTGATTAAGTTTATTACTTAATGGAATTAATTCGTGACTTAGATACATCATCAGAATTTGATAATTTGTAAATATGATATACTCTTTTTAACCCATCTGTAGTCCAAATTTCACTTGATTTGGGCCACAAGTGCTGTTATGTAGGATTCTCCTAAGAAAATGAGAGAAAACCAATTTTTATCTCTTAATTATCTCTTCCCCTCTCAACAATGTGTGGACAAACCTAACCACGATCATAAGAATTTATATTAGACTCCCATGGATTGGGGGGGGGGGTGATCTAGTGGCTCCCAACATCATATTCCTCCTAATATTAGTGCAAGGAGATAGACTACAAACTCTAGCAGATCATTACACCTTCGATGCTCCTCTACTTTTGATTTCCCTCCCATTTTTAATCTCTTGCTCTTCTGACCCTTATACTCATTGATTTGAACTCAAACAACAATTTGTGTAGGAAGATTCGTTTCTGCCCACTCCCACTCTAATGAGGAGGGAAGCCTTTAACCCTAATCATATCCTACTTACCCCTTAATCACCACTATAAAATCTCATCAAAGACTCTTCACCACCTACCCTTCCTTATGCACTTTTTTTCACATCTCAAACTTCTAAGCCCATCGAATTAGTCCTCTCCTCCTTTGACTAGCACTGCCACAACTCATACTTTGGGCATCTTCAACGTGCTTGTCCCAAATCAAAATTTGGACACATGTTGACCTCGTGACACTAAGCCAGATTTAGCTAGAATCCTCAAGGAATATCTTCAAGATTCCTCCTCCATTTTCACTTGACATCGGCGAGCCTTGTCGAGAGCATGTACTCTTCCCTTCAAGCTTGATCTCAAGAGTATGAAGATCCACAACCTTATGATGAAGAATCTAATGGCCAAGGGCATAGAACCACAAACAATGATAGACCATCAAGTCCATGGGTAGTTTGTACGCCCTCCATGAATCTCCATGTAATGACTGAGATCATGGGATTGTGTTTCCTCTATCATCGACGTAGATCAGAGGGTTGGACCTCTGGTGACCGTGGGATCCACCCTTAGAAGTGTGATATCGCCATCCACTGATCCTCTTACTTATTCCAAATAGGTATTTTTCTTTGTGTGTATAGAAAAATGTGGAAATACATATCATGTATGGACCACTTCATGACACACGTTAATTACTCAGTGTCATAAAGAAAAAACAATGTGCCTTCCTCAACAAGCTTCAACCCACCTCTGAGCCAGCTTCAGTTCCAAGAGGATGTAGCAACCTGACATGGGTGTGCATCGATCACACAAATCCTAAGATGGTCTTATATCAATCCCATTTATTTATCTATGCGCCTTGACTCAACACACTTAGGTTTGCTTAAACCAACTGAAGCAACACAACCTAGTCTGGTGTGACAACCTCAACTTTTTCTCTCCTTTAGTTTATGCACATCAAACTCATAAGATGCTCTATAATATTCAACAACAACCCTCACCTTAAACTGGATGACTTTGAGGAATATTATGCTTAGTTGATGAAATGAACTTGATCAAATGTCACTTTGTGCTTAAATTGATGAAGCTTGAGTGCATCATTAGACTTTTGAAAATGAACCACCAAATTTCAGTGTTGTCAACATTACCATCTTGGATCCAAAATGCTACTCTGAGAACTAGAAAAAAGTTTTGAACTAATGATGAAAATATTATCTCAGTTGGATTTATGGGTTGAGGTATATGAATTTAACAATATTTCCAAACAATGACAATTTTGAACTCACAAAAACAAGTTAACAACCTGTGGGAGCTCCTCTCAACCAATGAGATGGCTAAATTTTTTGAGCATGGATCTTCCATGTCTTCCCTTAGATAGGCACCCATTCCATAATGGATCCAAATCTAACTGTTCCCTTGTTATCTTCTACCTTATGTCAAACAAGGTACAATACCTTTCATGCCACATTTCCCTAGGAAATATAGACGTCCTCCCCTCAAGTTTATACACCCTTTCACTTCATTTCTACTTCCTCTTTATTTTCCACCTCTTCCCTAGCATTTTCATGCATCATTGATCCCATGTCATATGTGGAAGCCCACCACTAGTAAACATCATTACTCAAAACCAAAAATGGCAATCAAGAAAAATTAAACACATTACCAAAAAGGTACAAAATTAAAAACCAAGTAAAAATTTCAACCATAACTAGAAACATTTACACAACGGTCCAACTTCATGCACATATAGATATGTTTCGGGTAACTTTAAATGAGTTCCATGGCCTCAGCCATAACCTCACTACATCAAACATACTCATTAGTGGCATTTAACAAACGCCAGTAACATATTATAAATGCATATAAAATCTTTTAGTGGCATTTTTGACACATAAAAATGCCACTAGAGAGATAGTGGTGTAAGTTGTAAATGCCACTAAACATTCAATTTTAATGGCTTTCAATAAATGACAAATAAATGCCACTATAGCATCAATTGGCTTTTATACAAATGCCACTATAACATCAATTGGATTTTATAAAAATGTCACTATTATGCATTAGGATATTGTATGAAACTATTCTTGCTGTGTATAATGGCATATAAGAAATGCCAGTATAACGACATAAGATTATATATGATAGAACTCATGTCTTTTAATGATTCAATTTTTGGTTGTTACCTAGATTTTTGAATGAACACCACTTGCAACTTGAACTCAAAATTTCTAGACATAGATTCCTAATATCAAACCTTTTTGTATATAATCAAATGCAGACTACAAGGGAAGGACGTTTTACCTTGCCCCTTTTATTAAATACAATGCAATTGAGACACTCTTTCATACAAAATTTGCTAAGTATAATAATGTCTACATCCTTTGGTCATATAATGAAAATGTATACACATGTATGTTATCATATTGTATGTATTACCAAGAACTTGGGTTTGATGGAAATTATATTCATAAATCCAGCATCACCATACTTCAAGAACTTAGCCTTCTTCTCAAGCTCCCTCTACCAGAATGCCTATCAATCTTGGTGACGATCTTTGCAAACTTGATAATAATGTGGGAGGTGTGGTAGACATGAAAGCATGTGTCAGTGGAAGTTCTAACTAGAACTCTTTCATACCAAGCATGAATTCATCCATTATATCAATATAAGCACCACCCCCTTCGGAAAATGGTCCCTCCACCTAAGAATATTTTTCTCTCCTCTTGCTTTCTCAACAAATTACTGTTTGACTTCTCATTATTAATCCAGTCATGCACTACAATTCTGCATCATTATGTTCAAGAAAAAATGCAAAAAGTAAGCAATATAGAAAGATTAATGTAGGGAATATAATTTCTGACTTGTACATGTAATTTAAAATATGATTTTGCATTAAAAAGAATTGTACACTCTTATATCCATCTCATTCTCAACCAATGATATGATACTGATTCTAACAATTCTTTCCTGCAAATAAGGAATTCTCGATCTAAAAGTAACATCTATAACCATTAGAATGGATTCATAAATAAAGCAATTTAAATAAAAAGACTATTTACCAAAATTACCTTGATGTGGCATATTGGGTGTATTACTTTAAGTAGACAGTCCTCAACAAACCTTCTACTATGTTTGAGGCCCTTGAATGAACCTATCGCGTCAACTATGTTTCCCTATATATTCAAAACATGCAGATGGTTAGTAAATTGATGAAAACACACTAACCAGATGCTTATTCTTTAAATCTATAGTTTATTTTTGTAAGATATATATATTTGATATTCTATTGTGTACTTTTTAATCTATATGTAGAATGGAAGGGGTAGAGGATTTATTATACAATATAGAAGCCCGTCAATAATTTAAGATCCAACATAGGAAATAAGTATTATCCACCATCATACTCTCTCTTTATATTGGAACCATGTGTATACACTTGCATAAGTTCCTATTCTAATTCCTACCAAGATGGTATCCATCAATAGAACAACCCCAAATTAGTCATAAGAAATGACAACTTCGACCCTAGTAGATTGGTAAATCTCCCAAGCCTCCTTGGATGATGGACCAAAACATTTTCCCTAGATTTCTATCTATACAAGAGAAAGCTACGTAATTTAATAAATAGTAGAATCCACATGGACATAAGATCTAAAATATTAAAATGTAACTATGAGGTGTAACTAAGGGCAAGTCATCCATGAAAAATTGTCCATAAAAGTAAGAAAATATTTGAAACTTTTATAACTTATTTTCCAAAATGGACAACACACATAACTATGATTTAAATTAAAAGATTTTGAAGATTGTTCAACAGTGAGAGATGTGAAAGATACATGATGGTGTTTTTCCAACTGACAGTTATCAAATGAAATAGAAGATGACATAATCCATCTCTACCATAAAGACTCACGTCTTCTTTTCTTGAAATTCTACAAGGAACACCATAAATAGTATCCCACGGGTTTGTGGATTCAAACCAACATCTAATTTAGGGAAGTATTTAGAATTTCCCATCATCCATATAAATATAAATAGGAAAACCTATACATCAGTCTTGGGAAAAGTGACTAGTAGAATAAATGCATGGATGGCTAAATGTATGTCTTTAGCTAGAAGAATCTATTTAGCGAAATATACTCATACAAAACTTCCAACCTATGTAATGTAGACATCAATACTCCCACAACAACTTTGTGATTGGATGGAGACACAATCTAAAAGTTCATGTGGGGTGTAATAATGCCAATCAAATGTCTTTAATAGCATGGGACACAGTCATAAGCAAGAAAAAGTATTGTGGTTTAGGCATCAAATCAATGCAAGAATGGAATTGAGCACTTATCCTAAAGAACTGATGGGATATGTATACACAATAAAGTCTTAGGTGCAATGGGATGAGGCACAAAGGCAATGTATACACTAGTAAGAAAAGTGTAAAAATTTCCCATCCAGGAAAGGAAGCCATTGGAGGGAAATGACATCCAAAAATGCTCCTATATGATGCCTTTTAATGAATGAGGAATCAATAGAGGCACATTATCCCCTTGTTCGTAGATTGGCAATCCGACATCCTCCATTACAGAACTTGACCATCTAGAGAAAGTGAGATCTACCCAGATCTATGGTGATCTTCTCACCTATTACTAGTGACTAGTACCAAATTCCCAGATTCCATGGTAGAACAACTACGAATAGTTGACGCACAAGAAGAGAAGGGTCTTGCATCTCTAGAAGTGTCTTCTACATGAGGGGTAGTGATATGGTTGTGATTGCATGAAGTGGAGAGGGATAATCTCTATCGCTTTCACAACACTATGCATGTTTTCAGAACCGCCTTAGAGGGTGTTTAGGGCACTAATAAACCATCTATTCATGGGTTCCCCATGCATGCAATTTTGGTGGAGATCAGTTTCTAGGTCTTGTATTCATTTGGTGGATTAGTACTAAATTGATAGGAAAAATTGAGTGAAATGTATAGCATGGCGCCCAAGCATATGTGAAAAAACAATGAAGATGAAAAAATTATGGATACAAATTGGAGTGTGTAGATGTTGCTATGAGCATAAATAAATGCCGGTATTTACATTTTATTTCCATCATACCTATAAATAAGGTATGTAGTGGCATTTGATGCAAAAATGCATGTATAACCTAGTATATAATGGTATGTTTAACAAATTCCACTAAATAAAATGTCACTAAAGAATATTTTTGTTATAGTGCATGTTACAAAAGATGATCCACATATATACAAAATGTAATGTTCATGATATACAACAAAAAACTTGAATTGATGTATAGGATTTACAAACTTCTCACATTGACCTTAGAGTACAAGGATGACTCTAAAACTATACACAACCCAACCAACCTCTCTAACTCTATAGATCTTCAAACTATGCCTCCTCTCTACTCTACATCTGACAATGTTGTTGATCACCTGAAAAGGATGTGGAAACCCACAAGGCGAGACTCGTGTACCAACAATATGATATAACCTCTAACAACATTTATTTCTTATAGGAATATTATGTAATTTAAATAGTTAAGGCAGATAGTATTACATAATTGAAAGATCATGTAATTTATACACCAGATCAGACATAGTTAGAGTTATAAATATAATTGGTTTCTCTTACCAAATTATAAATCACATATGAAGTAAAAAAGAAACATAGCAAGAGTGATCATCCAATGTCGTTCGCCAAATAACCCTAATAGTTATTCTACAGGGCTGAATTACATATTTTATTATGCCTTTGATAGTTTGAGGTGTGCCAATCAAACTAGTAGTTGGCCACTATGAAGTCAAAATCAACCCCTTATATGATCTAGGATGACTGGAATCCTAAAGATCTCTTTCCCTTGTTTAGTATGAGCAACATATGTAGTGGCATATCAGCTCAACTACTAAACAACCTAGTCCATCCTGGGTACATAGGAAATGACACCAGATACCAGGGTAGAAGCCCTCAAATCCAAGTTACAAACATTGTCACTCTCAATCACATCCACATCTGAGACACAACCTCAACCTCTCTCCTAAACCTTAGAATTAGGATGACATGTATATATCCTCCCTACACTCACACATACTCAACATATATGACTTTGAGCTCCTTTTAGATTACTCATTTCACTACCCAGCAAGTTTTGATACTAGAATAGTTATATAGTCATAGGGGACTACTAGATTAGGGTTATACTTGATTACTTAAGCCTGTTAAACATTTTCAATGCATCAATCAAGTTACACACAAAAACATTATAGATTGTACAAATTAATCAGGTTTTGCAAATCAAAAGATATAAAAATGTATAAAATATTTTTATGTTGCTCTAGACATAAGTTTCCATACATTCAAAACTTATAATATATGAGCCACTTTCAATACCAGGGTTTCTTCCAACCATCATTACATAAGATGCTCAACAAACTATAATGCATGGAGCGTAGGTAAAATTTCTTTATCGTTTGGGTGCCAAAGCTTCATGTACATGGTATCTTCGAAATTCAAGCACTTGTATTAGGATATTTTAGACCTTTAAAGTGCATTATACAACAAAAATATGATCATGAAGACTAAGTAAATCATAAGGACTCGTGCCATCATCTTGTTTTGTAAAATAATACTTAAAAAGAAAATATTTTAGTATTCTAAGAGTTTCTAAAGAAATTTTAATGACATGTATGTAGAAGGTTATATCACTCACCTGGTAGAGGAGAAAATCAAATTCTAAGAAGGGGAAAGCTTTGAAATCAGCAACAAAATGTCAATATCGGTCCAACAAACTTACAAGAATGCCTCCTCTTCCCATGAGCAAGGTGGCTATAGAGAAAGGAAGGAAGAAAAGAGAGTTCTCAATCCATATGCGTAGGTTTTTCCAGCAAGAAGACACCGTGGAATTCAGATGTAGGAGAGAAGAAGTAAAGAACAACAAGAAAAATGGAAACATGGATCTCACACGAATGAAGCAAGAAACTCAATCAAGGGCCTTAGATTAGTCCAAGAAGAACTTGAACCTGAGCATGCATCCATGAAAACCTTGTGATGACTGACCATGATGGGTTCTCTCTAGCCTCTGGATCACACCACCAAGCTTACAATATATGAGAAGAAAGAGTGAAAAGAGGAGGGAGGGTATTTATAGGTGAGTGGGGGCTTAGTGCAGATCAGTCCAACCATCTAGAAGGGATCCCATCGGGTGGAAGAACAACAGTCTACTCATTGGACAGAACTTGTTGGTCACTGAGAACTTAGTTGTCCAATGAACTCCCTAGTTATATAGACAACAATTCTATTGGGCATCAAAGACTCACCGATCATCGAGTAACCATTGGGCATCAAGAAACCATCATCACTAAAAATCTGTCGGGCATCGAGAAACCATTAGTCACTAAAAATCCATCGGCTGATGAAAACACTGCATCCAAATGAGAAGTAAAATTGTAAGATTCTTAAGATTATCATGAAGCAACTCAAGAAACTGTTAAATTATGTTTACAACCCCAAAAAAGGGAAATTGCATGAAGTTGACATACTGCAAAGATTGCATATCTGGAACAAACATGGTCTAATTTGATTTTGATACTAACATCCAATTAATCCAAATAATTATGTTTATACATTAAGCAAGGTTAATGGGCCTTACAACTATAAACACCTTGCAAGAATTTTTCCCTCAAAATCCTAGGAAAATGAATACAGATATTTCATACGCATCTCGTCTTCGAAATCCAACATGGATTTATCTAAACCATGATGATGCCATAATGCCTTCACTAAAGATATGTCCTTTCTAAACTTCTACACTCGTCTATCCAAGATCAAAATTGGACCTTCAATGTAGGTACCATCCTTATCTAGCTCTACCTCTACTTGATGCAATGTGTGCTATGTATCAGGATGGCATTTCCTCAACATCAAAACATGAATCATGTTGTGTAATTGGTGTAACTTTGGAAACAACTCCAACTTGTAAGACACCTTTCCAACTCAATCTATGATAAGGTAAGGTCCCATAAACATAGGATCTAACCTACCCTTCTCCTCAAAACCTAAGCACGCCCTTCCTAGGGGAAACCTTGATAGTCACATAGTCTCCAACTTGGAACTCTAATAGTCTATGACAATTATCTACATAAGAGTTTTGTCTACCCTATGTTGCCTTCGAATGTTGCCAAATCACCTTGATCTTTTTGTGGTATGTTGAACAAGTTCCAGACCCAAAAACTGATATTCACCAGTTTCATACAAATAAGGAGGCGACCTACAACGACTACCATACAAAGCCTCATACGGTGCCATGTTGATGCTCCTCTGGTAACTATTTTTGTAGGCAAACTCAATAGGACTCGTGAATATACCAACTTCCAAAAAACTGACACACATTCTCTCAAAAAATCCTTTAACATTTGTATGGTCCTTTCGGACTAGCTATCTGTCTGCAAGTGAAAGGTTGTACTAAACTTCAACTGTGTCCCCAACTCTGTGTGTAGACATTTTCAAAACCTACTTGTAAACTGAGGACCTCTATCTAACAATATGGTAATAAGTTTTCCAAGTTGAAAACTAGCTCATCAACCTAGATTTGTGCTAATTTCTCTACTATGTAGACAATTTTGACTGGAAGAAAGTGATCTGACTTTTTTAACCAATCAACAACCACCTAAATGGAATCATGACCCTTGGATGTCCTAGGTAGACCAACCACAAAGTCTATGGTTATATGATCCCATTTACACTAAGGAATTTCTAGGGATGCAACATCCCTGCATGATTTTGATGTTCTACATTGACATGATGACAAACTGGGCACTTGGCCATGAACTCAGACTCATCACATTTCAAACCTAGCCACCAAACAAATCCTCAAGATTAAGATACATCTTTTTACATCCAAGATGCATAGAGTACATTTACTAATGATCCTCCTCAAGTACCATCTTCCTCAGACCTCCAAAATTAGGAACTACTATCCGGTTGTAGAAACACATTGTCCCATCCTTGGCCTCATGTAACCCTTCATGCCTCTTACTTCCAAACTATGACATGATGTTTTGTGTCACATTATCATCCTTATGTGCATATCTGATTTGTTGTGTCAATTTTGGTTTGACATATAACTGTGCCAAAAACCTACCAGCAAGGGTACTCCTAGATGTATATTCATCTATCTAAGAGATGTCAACATATCACACTTGTGACAAGCCATGGAGTACAACTAAGCTTGGTCTAAAGATGATGATGAAGAAGACTTTCTACTCAATGCATTAGCCACTATGTTTGCCTTTCCATGATGATAATCTATCGTGCAGTTGTAGTCCTTGATCAACTCCATCCACCTCCTTTGCCTCATGTTCAACTCCTGCTTCAAGAAGATGTAATGTAGGTTCTTGTGATCTGTGAAGATTTGACACTTCTCTCCATACTGATAGTGCCTTCAAATATTCGAGACAAGAATTACAACTAATAACTCTAGGTCATGAGATGGGTAGTTGTCCTCATTTTTCTTAAGTTATCAAGAGTAAAAACAAATCATGTTCTTCTCCTACATCAACACTCAACCCAACCCATTTTTTAATGCATTACAAAGTACAATGTCGCCCTTCCTAGTTTCTGGCAACACTAGAATTGGAGCACTTGTCAGCTTCTCATTCAACAACTGGAAAGAGTGTTGACACTTATAACCCCACACAAAAGGAACATGTTTCCTAGTTAGTTTGGTCAAAGGTAAAGCTACTACACTAAAGTTCTTGATGAATCTCCTTTAGTTACCTGCCAAACCTAGGAAGCTTGAAAACTCAATTGGTCTGTTGGACTGATACCACTCCAACATTGAATCCACCTTCTTAGGATCCATACAAACACCTTCTATAGAGATAACATGACCAAGAAAAAGACATCTCAATCAACCAAAACTCACAATTTATGAACTTAGTATACAACCTATGTTGTCTGAACAACTCCAATGCTTGATGAAGATGTTGTTCATGTTGTTTCCCATCTCTAGAGTATATCAAGATATCATCTATGAATACCACCACAAACTAATCAAGGTATAGTTTGAACACTCTATTCATTAGGTTCATGAATGTTGTTGGCAAATCAGTTAGCTCAAACGGCATAACCACAAACTCATAATGCAAAGCCTAGTTCTAGAAGCAGACTTAGTTACATTATTTTCCTTGATCATCAATTGGTGATATCCTAACCTCAGATCTATTTTGAAAACACTACAACACCTCTCAAGTGGTCAAACAAGCTATATATCCTTGAAAATAGATACATGTTCTCCATTGTAACCTTGTTCAACTACCTCATAGAACCATCCTTCTTCTTTACTAACAACACTAGAGAACCCCAAGGGGAAGTGCTCAGTTGTTGAAGCCTTTCTCTACCAAATCTTTCAACTACTTCTTCAACTCCTTCATCTCAGCTGGAGCCATCCTATAGGGTGCCTGAGCTATGTGTTGCGTACCATGAACTAGATTGATTTCAAAATCAATCTTTCTTAGGGGTGAAACATTTGGAAACTCTTTGTGAAAAATTCCTCATACTCCCTCACTACAGGTACGTCTCGAATACTAGGACCCCTCACATTGGTGTCCACTACTTGTGCTAAGAAAGCTTCACACCCTTGTCTCAACAACTTCTCTACAATCACCTCAAACACCAAACAAGTAGGAAGAATCTTCCTATCTCCTTGGAAAGTCCAAGAGATACTCCCTTCTGAAAACATTGCCACTTTGGAACCACAGTTCAAAACAACCTTGTATGTCTACAAGGTATCGATCCTTAGGATCACATCAAATCAATGCATATCAAGTGGTATAACATCCACTTGAATGTTGCATCCCAAGAAGAAAAGATTGAAAGATGGATACAATTCTTGCAACACGGCAGAACCAACCAAAGGGGTTTCTAGAAAAAGATAATTAGTTCTGCAACAAATAGACAAGTTACAACTATTTATCACCTCTCTGGTGATAAATGAGTGTGTCACATCCAAGTCAACCAAAGTAGATACATATGTAGATGTAGACAAGATAGAATGACAAATTTTCATTTGACGTATCACGACCCATGGGTCGATCACTCCTTCCAGTTGGCTCATGGTATAGAATATATATGTTGCGCATTTTTTTCCTTGACCCTACTTGCTGGTCTTGAAGACCCTAGTTGTGATGACTCAACATGACCCCTATTTCCATTGCTACTGAACTACTTTTGTTATTGTTGTCGTGAACCCTTCTAGTTCTGCCTCAGCTGTTGCATAACCTCTTGATTCTTCATAGGGAAAAACCATCTCACATGCCCAACTTGTCCACACTTGAAACATGTCCTTGCATCATACTCGCTACTACATTTTTGGCCAATAACGTCACTGCCTGTAGGGTCAGTTTTTCCAAATAACTGACCTTATATGTCTACAAAAAATGTGGGCACCACTTAAGACCTCTTGGGTTGGTTTTCTTAAAGTAATCGACCTTGTAGTGTAACTCTATAGGGTCGGTTTTCCAAATAAGCGACCTTATATGTCTATAAAAAATGCAGACACCACTTAAGATCACTTGGGTCAGTTTTCTTAAAATAACCGAACTTGTAGTGTTTCTCTATAGGGTCAGTTTTCATAAAATAAGTGACCTTATAGACAATGGGATTAGAAAGCCCATTACAGTTTCCCGCGATAAAAATTTGCTTGATTTTGGCTTCACGCCTCGATCTATAGGGTCGGTTTTTCCAAATAACTGACCTTATATGTCTTCAAAAAATGCAGACACCATTTAAGACCTCTTAGGTTGGTTTTCTTAAAAAATTGACTTTACAAGACCTTTGAGAGTACTTTCTCGATCAATAGGGTCAATTATTTTCCTTATAACCGACCTTGTAGGGATTCTCGGTCAATTTTTTTTTCGACCGAGTTGAATTTTGAATCCATTTTCTTTTTGTGCATGTATAAGTACCTCTAGGGTCAGTTTGTTCCTTTCAACCGACCTTGTATGTGTCGAACGATTCACAAAAACAAGATTAACTAATGCGGAAGCAATCGTTAGCAGCAGAATTACTGAAAATTATTAAAAATTAAAACTTTTTACAAAGAGATCCATAAATAGAAAAACTCTTTCATAAAGAACCAAAGTAAGTTATTTACATTCCGGTTCATCAGTACATCTCTTGTACCATTTCTTCTCAAGAGTTACAAGCATCGGCTACCCTGTTAGACTATACAAAGGCAGTATAAAAATCTCGAGTCATCAAGCCAAAATCTCATATCAACATTAAACTAACTACTGACTCCTAGGACCTGAGATTACAGAGACCAACCATAGGACTCTCTATTTACAGGACATGACCACCAGTGTTTCCACCTGAGGATTCACTGTTGTCCTTGGTTCTGCTGCTGCTGGTGCTATTCTTCCCTTACTGTAGGGTTCCTGCCTCTTCTTCAGTGTCTACCTAAAAAGTTGGATCCCACGGGGGTGAGACAATTAAAAATTGTCCCAGCGAGAGAAATAACTCTCTGCCAGAAACATTATTATTACAATGAATAGAATAAAAACTGAGAAGAAGAATCATAAGTATTCAACAACGGCTAAATTATTGACTAAACAATTTAGAGAAGTATTCTCTATTCAAGTCATTTCAGCTATATCTTGATAGAGCAATATGCCATTTATTTAATAAGGAATATGAAGAACATGTATAGCATTTATCCAACTAAGACATACTAACCAATGTATCATCAACCATTGATTCTTGTATATCAGCCATATGCAAATATGCTACACGACTGATTATATTTTACAAACATACTTAAGACCTGAGGAGAAGAGGTATACTGCTCATACTCCAACCGACCATTGTGAAATCGAAATCAATACCATACATAGGTCAATAGAAGAGTCAGATTCCCATGACCTCATCTTCCTCAGTCAGTGTGAGGACCAAATGTAGGACATCTTGTATCTCTGCTAAATTGCTTTCCAGGGTATACTGGCAACTTCACTATTAGAGTTACAGTGGCATGTTGTACTCTCTTCACAAGCGAGAGATATTATATTTACCTCACATCGATCTGGAATTAAGATCATCAGAAGATTAATGATACATCCATCCCGATCTTCAGGAGATTAGTGATACATCCATCCCGACATAAATAATGAACGATTGAGAGATTTAATGTTTACCTCACATCAATTCCTCCATTAGGGCGTAAGGATATTCACGCCCATAACCCCCACATACTCAAAAGTATGCCCTCCAAGAGTTCCCGTAGGAAAACCTGTTTCACCATCATCAAAACTAATGACGATGATGGATCTATGGTTAGGGCTCTACATGATACTATTTCACTTGGTTAATTAAGTACATTACAATATTCTTTTAGCATCAAACATGTTTTTCAAACATAAAACATTATAGCAGTTGCTACAAAGAATGAATACTATTTCTGTCAAATTCTTTCCAAAGCTTTGTTAATCATTGGGATCTCAATCCCTTATCACATCAGGGTATTCTCATCCCTTATCATCTCATCATCATGATTATGAAACATGGGTGTCTAAACCCTTAGTTCATCAAAACACTTGTTACCACTTTATCAGGTAACTTAATGCCTTCAGGTCATCTGACCATTGTAAATATAATAATTGCAGTATAGGTATTTCACATGGCTCTTAAAGCCCAATAATATCTCTTGTTACCTCTCACTAGGTAACACAACATTTTATGGCTTACAAGGCCCATAAAATAGTTTCAATAATAAAACCTCATAGCTCATACCTGGCTATGTCCACCATCTCATGAAACCTGCATAATTAGTGCACATGATAACAATTATATCAATTACAAATCAGCACTATGCATTGTAAGAGTATCATCACTATTTCCTTATTTGAGCTAAGATTTCCCAATTTATTTTCATTAGGAATACTTAATCTCATTACTCGGGTTTGGGTCAGGATTATCATCATATTGCCCAAAATTAGGGTTTCATATATTACAACCCAAGATTAGGGCTCCACATATCTTTATCCTATATCAGTGTAGGATTTCATATCATAGTATCACATATCAGAACACAACATTACCTTGAATTAGGTTTTACCTAACATTATAATGATTTAATTTTGACATCACCCTTGTCTAGGGTTCCACACGACATCACCCTCACTTATGGTTTAATATGGTTTCACCCTTGATTAGGGTTTCTCATAACATCATCCTCAATTAGGGTTTACTATTCATGTTCAATCAGGGTTTATTATTAAAATTCCCTGAATTAAGGTTTCACCTATCATTTCCCTCAATTAGGGTTAGGGTTCATCAACCTTCCTAATTAGTATTCATGATCTCTTTATCATGGATCATACCCTAATTACACATTCATTCATGTTGGAAGTGTTGAGACTTAACTACTACATAATTATCATTCATGTAGGAAGTCCTCTCTCTCTCATCCTCTATAAGATGATACTTACTTCAGACTTGATTAGATTAGGTCAACTCAACTGGATTGGAGAGTTGACACATGTATTGTGTCATTACTTCCATGATCATAAAAGATTAATCATTCAAAAGATACTAATCACCCTATATTATTAAGGTTATAATTACCATAATAACCCTTGAATTACATCATGTAATGATCAATTAAACAATTGACCTTTAATCATCTTAAGTGTCCATACGGTTTTGGTTAATTACTTCCAAACGGTCTTGGTCACTTAGACCTCAAACGGTCTTGACCAACCAGTCCTCAAACGGTCTTGCTTGAAATACCTCCAACGGTCAAAGACCATTTAGACTCCAAACAGTCTTGATCAACACTTGACACCGTTTAGCAAAGTAGGTGCTTGAAACCATTTAACAAAGTTGATACTTGAAACCGTTTGACAAAGTTGATGCTTGAAACCATTTGGGTCTCAATCGGTTAGGGATCGTTTGGTCCCAAATGGTCTTGACACCATTTGGACTCAAACGGTCTTGAGACCGTTTGGTCCAAACCTCCTCAAAACTGATTGGACCAAAAATGGTCTCAACCACTCAAATTAATTTAGGGTTTGCAAGATTAATTCCTTCATCAATTGAATCCATGTAATTACTCACCAAGTGAACCTAAGCACCATACTTCAATTGAGATTAATGAATCATCTTTCCATTGATTCAACCTTCAATTGATCATCAATTAGGGTTTTGAACCCAATTGAATTAGGGTTGAAATCAATGAACTTTCAATATTAGTCATTGTGGAACTAATTGCTTAGAAATCATTGGTCCATCATTCAAATTGGGCATGACCTGACCTCAAACGGTCTTGAGGTCATTTGGATGACCTCAAAATGGTCTTGAGACCATTTGCCCCATCCCATCACTTAAAATTGTGAAATTCAATTAGGATTTGGATCATTAGATTGATCAACAATTAAACTATTGATTGCATTAACATTTGCTATCTTTGGACTTTCAAATACTCAACCATACTCAACCCTAGACCTCTAAATGGTCTTGGTTGACCTCCAAACGGTCTTGAGACCGTTTGGGTGATCTCCAAATGGTCTTGAGTCCGTTTGGGTTAATCAACCCAAAGAATTGAATTAATCAATTGCAAAATCAGCACTCCACCCAATTAGGGTTTCTAATTAGATGATTGTCCATACATTGATTCAATCAATTGGAACTATTAGATCCTCATCCATCAAGTACTAGGGTCCTAACCTCAAACAATCAACCCATACAAATGGTCAACCATCCTAAATGGTTTGGGGTTCAAGACTCTAAATGGTTTGCAAACTGTTTAGTCTCCAAACGGTTTGGTGAAACCGTTTGGACCAAGATCTTCAAAACTGTTTGCAAGGGAAACTTGTTGGATTGCGTGCCCAAGATGATACCATCATCATGTACCTTCATTCATTTAAAAGCTACTACCATTTTCATGATAATTACAACAATGGATCAAGGGAATTTCAAATAGAACAAAACTTTCAACAAATAATGGAGATTTGAATGCAATAACAACATTTAAGGGTTTAAGTTATATAACCTGATGCGATGATTTTGAGTCGCATTTAGAGACTTGTTTTACTTGCGTTTTATGTGTTAATTGGTCACTTTGGTGGTTAATATTGCATAATTCACTTATTTTAGTCTATGATCCCTCTCAGTGTTAAATCTCTCTTATTTTATTGTTTTGAGCATAAATGATTACAATAATAGGTTTTATCTCGGCTGATGTGGTTTTGTTTTGCAATTTTAGGAAAAACTCATATCTACATCTGTCGATACCATCGACATATGTTGATACTATCGACACAGCCACAGGCAGGCAGCCGTAAGGAGCAGCGCAGAGTCGATACCATCGACTGGGAAGTCGATGGTAGCGACTTACCATCAGGTTGCCAGCGATCAGTCAGTCGATACTATCGACCCCAGAGTCAATACTATCGACACATGCAGCTTCAGTGACGGAAAAGGGATAAAACCGACGCCTAAGGGTGTCGATACAATCGACCTGTGTCAATGGTATCGAGCCAGGTGTAGGCGCAAGGACATAAAAGAAAGAAGGCTTGCCGATATCGCGAGGGGTCGATACCATCGACCCGCGTCGATGGTATCGACGCCGTCAGATTAATGTTTGTTTCAGATCGGCTCTAATCCAACGGTTGTGATATTTTTGCAACCTAACTCAGTGATTATACCTAATGATGGTGGCCAAGAGTAGCATATCTCATCATTAGCCACTGCACACATCCCGAGAAGGTGTGGAGAGAAGAATGGAGCCGAGAAGCACGCCCCATCTGTTTCGGAAGTCGAAGAAGATGTTTTCCACCGTCGAAAGGATGTAGATTGCGCACTCTACGCCGAGGAGTGATTAGATCTTCTCCGTTCAGGGGTTTCATCACTTATTCACATTTTTCTCCATGTTTCCCCTTTCTTCAACCATGTCTTGCTCTGAGATGAACATGCGGGGCTAATCCCCTTCGTCTTTAGGATAGGGAGTACCCGGGGAAGCATTGTATGACGTTTTTATCATAGTAATTCATCATTTGTCTCTTAAATCCGTGGTATGATTTCGTTTTCTCAATTATATCATTATGCTTGATCAACCTAATGATAATCTAATGCCTTTAATTACTTTGAAAGAAGAATTAACAGTTGAAAAGAGACGAAATTCACATTAATTAACAAATCCCTTGAATAAGGTGATGTACGGTTAATGGTGGAAACCCATAGGTTGATTTTAATGCACCTAGTTTAGGGTATAGGTTACGACGATGGTGGAACTGACCTAGACATAGGTAGTGAATTGTACTATGACAGTGGACAGTTCTGACTACAGGACACTACCCAGATTGAGAGATGAATCTGATTAGCTATGTGGAAATTCATACAATGACAACCCATGGTGAAACCGCAATCCTAAAGATCTCCATTTGAATTGATTAAACTAGACACTTAATCGATTGTTTTTCTTTCTTTTATTTTTATTTTCTTTTTAATCAACTCTCATAACCTTTTTATTGGTCTAGCTGATTTTGAGTAGTTAGTAGTAGTCTATCGATAATTTAGTGTCCCTGAGTTCGACTCGGGCCTCACAAAGGCCTATACTACATTGACGCGTGCACTTGCGTTATACACACGGTAAAATCGTGTCAAGTTTTTGGCGCCGCTACCGGGGACACGACAAATTTTCGACACTACAAGTGCTGCAAGCGGCCACTCTAGGCCACATTTTTATTTTTACTATTTAATTATCATTTTTTTTGAAATTCATCATTTATCTTTCGTATATAGAAATCGTTTAGCATGGTACTGAACCTAAATTATTATTTTACAGGTACTAGTGCATGGTGAGGACGCGTAGCACAGACTACACACAACTATCACCAGAGGTTCCACTATTGGGACCAGACGACGAGGAGAACAACATTCATAACTGACCTGAAGATATAGATTCCGACTCTAAACCAGAAGCGATGGTAGAAGAACAAACAATATGGGAGAAGATAAAGGCTTCTTCCTCATTTTCTTCAAAGGGGCCAATAAAGAAGTAGGTAGTCAACATTCCAACTTATAAGATTGATCCGGCACTAATAAATTTGGTCAAATCAAATGCATTTCACGGGCTTAAAAATGAAGATCCGTTGACTCACATAAGCCAGTTCGTGGAGAATTGTGACATGATTAAGATAGATAGGTTCCCGCAAGAGACGCTCTATTTGAAATTATTTCCAAGTTCTCTAGGGGAAATGCTCGGGAATGGCTGCATAACTTAGATGACGAGTATATGGAATCTTGGAACCACATGGTTGAAGTTTTCTTTGAAAGATTATTCCCGCCTGAGAAGACAAATGATCTAATAAGGAAAATTCATAACTTCAGTCAGAAAGCCAGCAAAACATATTCTGAGACTTGGGAGCAATTTCAGATAATGCTGAGAAGGTGCCCACATCATGGGCTCGACAAGGAGAAACATGTCAAGATTTTCTATTTTGCTCTTTCTGAGCATGATAGAAGCAACCTAGATTCAGTAGGATCGGGGTTTTTCTTGAACAACACTGGTACTAGGTGTTGGGAGATTCTGAAAAATATGGCAAAGAAGCAGTCTTGGGGCGATAGGGATGCACCGGAACAAGTCAAAGTTGCGAGTGAGTCCAGGGCCATCAAGGAGCTGAATGATAAATTAGATCTTCTAGCTAAGAAATTGCTCGCCAAAGAAGATGTAGAATCTGAGGAGGAAGCCCTGGTCAAATTTATGCAACAACAGGGCTATAGAAACAATGATTATGCTTGGAGGAAGGATAGAAAATTCTCATGGAAAGATTCAAACAACTTCCTACAAGATCTAGATGCAAAGCCATAATCAACGACAGAGGATAAAATCACCGTGTTGCCTAGTCAAGTGGTGCAACAAAATCAAGAGATGATGAGTATGTTCAGTAAGCAGTTGCAGTCCCAAGGTGAAATTTTGACTAAATTTGGGCAGCCATTGCAAAGTCATGGAACACAAATGAGGACACTAGAGGCGACGGTAACTCAAATAACCAATGAAGTGGTGGCCATGAAGCAGACAAATCAATACAAACCATCTGGTAATGTAGAGCTTGCCCAAGCACATCATCAAGTGAAATATATATCTATAATTAAGGAGGCAGAGCCCCCAGCGGTGGAGGTCCAGGAAAAAGGCAAACCAGTCTTTGACACAGAGGCTACACCGAGAATACCATATCCTCGTAGCCATTATGGACTATGTTACGACCCCATCTGAGCTTAATTGGTAAACTAGGGTTTACCTAGACAATTGCAAAGATTAATTGGAATATCATTCTTGAAATCTAACTAATGATGATAACACAATTAGGATGTTTTAACTATGATAAGAAGTCTAAATGTTCTTTTGTCTTGAGAATTAGGGTTTGAGAAGCATAGACCCTAATCGGCCCAAAATAGGGTTTTGATGATACATGAATACAGAATTTGATAAGTAGAATGTCTCACTAAATGATTTTTAGTATTTTATGTGTAATTCTGATTTAATTCAAATTTGGATATGATTTGGATATATAAAATGTGAACAATATTGGAAAATATCAGAATTTTTGAAGAATGCTCTGACCTTTTTATCGGCCGAGTTTCAAACTCGACCGATCACATTTCCAGATTTTTACAGCAGTGTGGTAATTGAATTTTATCTTTTTATTGGTATATCCAATTGTTCTCAAATTTTAACTGTACTTGAAAAACACAGTTTTAGACACTCTGTTAAATTGGAATAAATTTTGGATGACTTTTGAATCCCTACAGTAAGGGTGTCGGTCGAGTTTGTGCAGGACAAACTCGGCCAAATATTTTGCAGACTGCAATATAGCAGTGCATTGTTCTATTTTTAATTATTTATTGGTAACTCCAAATGATCTCAAATTTTAACTGAAGCTTTATAGAACAATTATAAACGACTTGCTAAATTCCCATAATTGTTCGAGAATGTTTGATCTCTGAAATAAACGAATTACAGTAACTTTTGTATAACTGAATATTCAGCCAATATAATTAAAGTTAAGTGTTGGGTCAATATGCAATTGACCCAAGCAGCTCAATTGACTTATATGAACGACCACACACACAAGCAGCTCTCATTCTTCGTCATTCACTCCAGAGAAACGAAAACCTAGAGAGAGAGGGAGAGTTAGGGCTTGAGTGGAGAAAGTGGGGGAATTGCTGAATTTGGGTTCTGCGGTCCCAAGAGTGGTGAAATCAAGTAAGTTTGGATCCTTTGCATAGACTTTTATGGTGGATCTTATCTCTCATGTCAAGATTCCGTCCATGCTCTGATTTGATCCAAGATGATGTCGAATTTCCCTCTTTTCTCACCCTTTCTTCATAATCCCTCAGTTTCAAGGTTCCCGAGTTGAATGGAAGAAGAATTGGGAGATTTGCTAGGGATTTGATAGGAATTCGAGATTCCCTGAGTTGAGCTGCAGTTGTGAGGTGTTTTCACACCTTAGGGTGAGTGGGTTCTTCCTTCAAACATTCTAATGCACGAATTTGATTATAGCATCCAAATCCCTAAATGCTTAGCATGTGAATTCTAAATCCTGAAATGTCCGTTTGATTTAAGTTATTGTAAATTGATATGATATGGATTCCTTCTCTGTTTGAATGATTCCTAAATGGTAGATTCATATCAGAAACGTATACAACACTTCCTAGTGAGAATGCTTTTTTAGATTTATATCAAATAATGTAATTAGGGTTTAACCTAATTGAGACATCACTAGTGTTTCAACCTTATTGAAAAGGACTAGTAATCCTATAAGTGGTTAGGATGTATCTCATGGGTTATCTTAATTGAATCTTATTCTTGATACATGATATCTCAGTAAATGATATGGAAAAAAATCTAAATTTAGTTAAGTTTCCATGATTTCATATCTATATTGATTATATATGATTTGTTGGAATCAGTCTTTATTTAGTGAATGCTTATATCTTATGAGATCATGATAAGAGCCATGTGACAAGTGAATGAGGCAAATGAAACCCTAAGAGTAGGGTGTTGGCATGTGATGAATGAATAAGGCAAATGAAACCCTAAGGATAGGGTGTTCAATGAATCATGTTATGGTAATATGAAAGGTCTCAATATGAGATGTGCTGATGTTAAATTGTTGAATTGTATGTTTCTAGTGCATTTAACTTTATATGCTTGTTCTCTCTGAGTTGATATCTACATACTGCAGGGCTTCTTATTTTCAATACATATCTCGTAAATTGCAGGTAATGAGATATGACATGCCCTAGAAAGGGATGTTACTGAGACATGGTATATGTTGAATACATGAGCTATGATATTTATCTGTTAATCAGTTAATAGACCTAAGTGCCCTAACACCGTAGAACCCCTAAGAGGTGTCTGCAACTTAGGGGTGAAACTTGTGTTGCAACATCATCCGTGCTTGTGTCATGGACAAACGAGGAAAGAGAAAATGCAGTGTCTAACAACAATCATGCTTGTGTCACGATGGCACTGGGCAAAAAGGAAAACATGGTTATCTAACACCATTCGTGCTTGTGTCACGAAGGTAACCCTGTGACTCTCCGCCGGTGTACTCAGGTTTAAGGAGGAGTCTGGTGCACTCAGAGTAGTGCTTTAAGGCCGTAGAGCCTATGTTTCTAGCCGGTGAGCCAGTGTCCCTGTGGCAGAGCAGGGCTGGCGTCAGACTTAGCATTTCCCGGGTGTGTCAGTAAGTCTTGTACGGTGGGATCGTAGCATGAATTTGTTACGGGTCTTTATATGCAGAGTACACTACATATATTTAGGGCATAATTTAAAATATGATCATATAGGTTCACAGAGTTCCTTATAAATGAAAGAGTTTAGAAAGACTAGAGCATAGTTTTCTAGTAGTTATTCTTTGGATGCAATATTTACATTCTTTGTTATTTCAATTATATTGTTTTAGAACTACTCAGTGTAGTATTTACTGTTGTTAAATTTCATATCGTTTATGCAAATTATATCTGTAATCACATTAGTGCATTAGTCTGTTTCCATGAAGTACTCATTCACTGAGCGAGTAGGCTCACCCCTCTACTCAAACATTTTTAGGGTTAAGCGTGTGGACTTGAAGATGATCAGAGCGTCAGAGTAGATCTTCCACAAGAGTCAAGTATGAGATTAGTTGAGTCAGTCGGTCCTTGTCACTCTAGGTCCTCAGTAAGAGATAAGAGAGAGAGTTGTAAATACGATGTGTAATGTTGTTCCTCTTTGATATGTATGCTAATTAGCAAGTTTCATGTGCATAATGAGTGAGAGACATTATGAATGTTTATACATGTATCTTTTCTATTAAAGTCTGATTAGTAGAAGAAATGTTCAGATTCCTTGTTAAGATGTTATGTGGTTCAATGCGTAGAAACAAGAGTTTAAAAGAAAAGAAAAAGTTAAGGGTGTTCTTTGTGTTAAATATAAATCCTATCTTACGCCCTAATCTCATGATTTGAGGAAATTGTGAGATCGGGGTGTAACAGCTTGGTATCAGAGCTTAGGGTGAGTTGTCAAGGACCATTAAGTTAGTAAGTTAGAGTCCTAAGTGTGGCAGATAGGAGATGCTTGATGTTAGCTTTGGGGATTTGAGTATTTGGATATCCTGGCCTGATATCTGAGTACTTGGATCAACCAGTACAAGCTACTCTGTCTATTCTCTCACGTATACCCTGGCCAGGTATACAGTGGAAGAATGGGCTAGAGATGAACCCTAGAAATGTTAGGGTTAGAAAACGAGAAAAGAAACAAGAATTAAGAGCATAAATGTAAAAGGAGATAGAACTTACATTTCATAATGTTGTTTTTGTTGGAAATGTACAGAGATGCTCTTATATGTTTGAATTGAAATATTCAATACCTTGAAATATGGGTCTTTAATATTTGTTGCACACTATGCAGTTGTTGCATTTATTGATTTCATTCTTTGTAACATGTAGATTAGAGATCATCTTGAAATGAGCTTTTGTTTCTATGGTTTTGCCCGCTGATTCGAGTGAAATTGACATCAGCAGGTCTGTTTAGGTTTTCAGCCTGTACACGATTCGGCCGAGTTGTATGTGGTTCGGCCGAGTTTCCTTAATAAGCAATCGAACAACAAACTGATCGGCCGAGTTGTATGTAATTCGGCCGAGTTTCCTTTTTCAGAAAATCAAACGACAAGTTGATCGGCCGAGTTTTAAGCGGATCGGCCGAGTTGTGAAGCAATCGGCCGAGTTTCTGACCAATCGGCCGAGTTTCTGAGCTGTGAGTGGCAGTTCAGGAAGAATGTAATTCTTGTAGTTCTTGGCTTCAGGACTTCAGGTTTGGCTTGGTCCGGTTGGCAGGATGCGTTATTAGGATCTAATGAATCCTATCAATAGCATAATAAGAATTGAATTGGAATAATTAGACCCACCTCAGAGTAAGAATGTACATACAGTAAGATGTTGAAACATATGGGCAAGATCAGAACAATTAAGAATTAGTTGAAACTGATATCTGAGGTTTAACTTTGGGGTCTCAAATGTGAAACCCTTAATTGGGAATAAAGGAACATGATATGAGATTCATAATCAGTTTATTGATTAATATTATATGAACTATACATATGAAATATAGAAAAGATATGTGAAATGTATGTATGGTTCAAGATAACAAGAATCAATCATGAAGAATGAATCATAGAATAGAGTATAATGCTTTTATGAACTCTAAAGCAAAGGCTAAGTAGAGAATAGGGTTGAGTATTTAATAAGTCCATAGAAGTAAAGAGTCTTCAAATGAGTAAAAGTAAAGAGAATCGTATGAACATGTAATTCATAAGACTAGAACAACAAACTAGTTTCTAAGCAAAGAACATAGGTGTAGTTTAATGAATGAATAAGTCATACCAAGGTGGACTATATTCAGAAAAGAAAAAAAAACTTGATTGAAAGAGAAACTATGTTTGACCCATGCATGATCCACTTGATGTAAAAATGAAGAATATGTAATGTATTCAACATGAGTAAAAACTAATAGAAGGACTATTAATTTAGAATGTTAACTTCACAATAGTATAAATATAAAGGTGGAAATATGTGTAACATGGTATACATGACCATACATATGAATAAGCAACATGGTCATAAGAGAAAAATTTAGAATTAAAGATGACTGGTTAAAGAGTAGTATATGGTGAGAGGACTATGAAACATAAGAGAGGATTTGAATTATGATGGAGAAATTATAATATAAAGAGGTTGTGGGATTCAGGCAGGTGCTAATTAATCAAATATCTCTGTTGATAACTAAGTAAATCTACATACGAGAATGTATTAAGGGAATGTTTGAATACAAGTATTCCAAGTCTTAAAATCATCTTCCCTTTCATATATTCCTTAATAAGAGCAAGGCGGGAATGAAATGATAAGAGAAAATGAATCATATATGGTGCATGACTACCTTGGTGGGGTCATCTAGTGAATGTAATAGTGACATACAGTATGATGAAGTGCGATAAGAAATAAATTCTTGTGTGATAGCAAGAATGATGAATAATCTATTCCTATCTTAAATCCTTCAATGTTAATAATGTTTATCGTATATAATCATATGAAAAGGATAGGTAGCAAAAAGTAAAGAAGTAATGAATGAGCATAGAGATATGGGAAAACACTAGCTTTGTGTAGTATGTGAATTTGTTTTTACATGTATGAGTTGTTGAAGGCATATTAAGGTATGAAAGTTGGTTCTACATATGAGTTCAGTGTATTTGTGCAAGCTATGTGTTAATTAAAGGTGTATGATAAGTTGTAGTAATTCATACCAGATATGCATCCTAGTATTGTGTATTTGTAATATGGTGATACAGTTTGGATGATGACGGAAGACATAGAGTGATATCCTAAATAAGGTAGTCATACTTATTCACTCATATTAATAGAAAGGGATGATAATTAGATTGTTTGGACAAGTAACCCTAATGAGATGTAGCTTGTTATACCTAGCTCTAATATAACTGAGTGATGGTAATTGAGTATGATTAATGCTTGAATGACTGATACAATTGTGGATTACCTTATTACTGTTGTTGAAATCCTAAAATGATATAATACGATGGTTACACTTTGAATTGTGTGTGGGCCCATAACCCACAAGTCCCAGGATCGAAACAGGATAGTATGGGATGAGGTGGTAACGCTTCACCTCATGCATCCATGACCCAATGGGGATGCCAAGAACAGTATGGTGCAATTGATTGTTGAATCTAGCCTTTTAATTCAAGACCGTTTTGCTATTTGAATAGCACTTTATTAAAGTTTAAAACAGCATGGTGAACTCGCTTATGTCACTTAAAGGTGATACAGAACAATAGAACTTTCTGAGCCGCATAAGTTGAGATAGTTGTATCAGAGTATCAGAGTTGCGCAGTGAAATCGTGGTGGTTTATCTTTACATTCTATGTTTGACTGTGGCATAAAAAATTTGCTTGATATCATTGAGAACTATTTGAAATATGTTGTGATTTAGTAAAGAATTAAAAGATCTAATGTTGAAAACTACATTCAGGTATGAAATACAAGAGCATAATGACATGGAAGGCTTTAGAAGCTTAGAATAACCTTGAATGTATCTTTCTTGTAGGTTTATGTTTCGAGGACGAAACATTCTAAAGGGGGGAGAGTTGTTACGACCCCATCTGAGCTTAATTGGTAAACTAGGGTTTACCTAGACAATTGCAAAGATTAATTGGAATATCATTCTTGAAATCTAACTAATGACGATAACACAATTAGGATGTTTTAACTATGATAAGAAGTTTAAATTTTCTTTTGTCTTGAGAATTAGGGTTTGAGAAGCATAGACCCTAATCGGCCCAAAATAGGGTTTTGATGATACATGAATACAGAATTTGATAAGTAGAATGTCTCACTAAATGATTTTTAGTATTTTATGTGTAACTCTGATTTACTTCAAATTTGGATATGATTTTGATATATAAAATGTGAACAATATTGGAAAATATCAGAATTGTTGAAGAATGTTCTGACCTGTTTATCGGCCGAGTTTCAAACTCGACCGATCACATTTCCAGATTTTTACAGCAGTGTGGTAATTGAATTTTATCTTTTTATTGGTATATCCAATTGTTCTCAAATTTTAACTGTGCCTGAAAAACACAGTTTTAGACACTCTGGTAAATTGGCATAAATTTTGGATGACTTTTGAATCCCTACAGTAAGGGTGTCGGTCGAGTTTGTGCAGGACAAACTCGGCCGAATATTTTGCAGACTGCAATATAGCAGTGCATTGTTCTATTTTTAATTATTTATTGGTAACTCCAAATGATCTCAAATTTTAACTGAAGCTTTATATAACAATTATAAACGACTTTCTAAATTACCATAATTGTTGGAGAATGTTTGATCTCTGAAATAAACGAATTACAGTAACTTTTGTATAACTGAATATTCAGCCAATATAATTAAAGTTAAGTGTTGGGTCAATATGCAATTGACCCAAGCAGCTCAATTGACTTATATGAATGACCACACACACAAGCAGCTCTCATTCTTCGTCATTCACTCCAGAGAAATGAAAACCTAGAGAGAGAGGGAGAGTTAGGACTTGAGTGGAGAAAGTGGGGGAATTGCTGAATTAGGGTTCTGCGGTCCCAAGAGTGGTGAAATCAAGTAAGTTTGGATCCTTTGCATAGACTTTTATGGTGGATCTTCTCTCTCATGTAAAGATTCCGTCCATGCTCTGATTTGATCCAAGATGATGTCGAAATTCCCTCTTTTCTCACCCTTTCTTCATAATCCCTCATTTTCAAGGTTCCCGAGTTGAATGGAAGAAGAATTGGGAGATTTGCTAGGGATTTGATAGGAATTTGAGATTCCCTTAGTTGAGCTTCAGTTGTGAGGTGTTTTCACACCTTAGGGTGAGTGGGTTCTTCCTTCAAACATTCTAATGCACTAATTTGATTATAGCATCCAAATCCCTAAATGCTTAGCATGTGAATTCTAAATCCTGAAATGTCCGTTTGATTTAAGTTATTGTAAATTGATATGATACGGATTCCTTCTCTGTTTGAATGATTCCTAAATGGTAGATTCATATCAGAAACGTATACAACACTTCCTAGTGAGAATGCTTTTTTAGATTTATATCAAATGATGTAATTAGGGTTTAACCTAATTGAGACATCACTAGTGTTTCAACCTTATTGAAAAGGACTAGTAATCCTATAAGTGGTTAGGATGTATCTCATGGGTTATCTTAATTGAATCTTATTCTTGATACATGATATCTCAGTAAATGATATGGAAAAAAATCTAAATTTAGTTAAGTTTCCATGATTTCATATCTATATTGATTATATATGATTTGTTGGAATCAATCTTTATTTAGTGAATGCTTATATCTTATGAGATCATGATAAGAGCCATGTGACAAGTGAATGAGGCAAATGAAACCCTAAGAGTAGGGTGTTGGCATGTGATGAATGAATAAGGCAAATGAAACCCTAAGGATAGGGTGTTCTATGAATCATGTTATGGTAATATGAAAGGTCTCAATATGAGATGTGCTGATGTTAAATTGTTGAATTGTATGTTTCTAGTGCATTTAACTTTATATGCTTGTTCTCTCTGAGTTGATATCTACATACTGCAGAGCTTCTTATTTTCAATACATATCTCGTAAATTGCAGGTAATGAGATATGACATGCCCTAGAAAGGGATGTTACTGAGACATGGTATATGTTGAATACATGAGCTATGATATTTATCTGTTAATCAGTTAATAGACCTAAGTGCCCTAACACCGTAGAACCCCTAAGAGGTGTCTGCAACTTAGGGGTGAAACTCGTGTTGCAACATCATCCGTGCTTGTGTCATGGACAAACGAGGAAAGAGAAAATGCAGTGTCTAACAACAATCGTGCTTGTGTCATGATGGCACTGGGCAAAAAGGAAAACACGGTTATCTAACACCATTCGTGCTTGTGTCACGAAGGTAACCCTGTGACTCTCCGCCGGTGTACTCAGGTTTAAGGAGGAGTCTGGTGCACTCAGAGTAGTGCTTTAAGGCCGTAGAGCCTATGTTTCTAGCCGGTGAGCCAGTGTCCCTGTGGCAGAGAAGGGCTGGCGTCAGACTTAGCATTTCCCAGGTGTGTCGCTTAGTCTTGTACGGTGGGATCGTAGCATGAATTTGTTACGGATCTTTATATGCAGAGTACACTGCATATATTTAGGGCATAATTTAAAATATGATCATATATGTTCACAGAGTTCCTTATAAATGAAAGAGTTAAGAAATACTAGAGCATAGTTTTCTAGTAGTTATTCTTTGGATGCAATATTTACATTCTTTGTTATTTCAATTATATTGTTTTAGAACTGCTCAGTGTAGTAATTACTGTTGTTAAATTTCATATCGTTTATGCAAATTATATCTGTAATCACATTAGTGCATTAGTCTGTTTCCATGAAGTACTCATTCACTGAGCGAGTAGGCTCACCCCTCTACTCAAACATTTTTAGGGTTAACCGCGTGGACTTGAAGATGATCAGATCGTCAGAGTAGATCTGCCACAGGAGTCAAGTATGAGATTAGTTGATTCAGTCAGTCCTTGTCACTCTAGGTCCTCAGTAAGAGATAAGAGAGAGAGTTGTAAATACGATGTGTAATGTTGTTCCTCTTTGATATGTATGCTAATTAGCAAGTTTCATGTGCATAATGAGTGAGAGACATTATGAATGTTTATACATGTATCTTTTCTATTAAAGTCTGATTAGTAGAAGAAATGTTCAGATTCCTTGTTAAGATGTTATGTGGTTCAATGCGTAGAAATAAGAGTTTAAAAGAAAAGAAAAAGTTAAGGGTGTTCTTTGTGTTAAATATAAATCCTATCTTACGCCCTAATCTCATGATTTGAGGAAATTGTGAGATCGGGGTGTAACAGACTACCTGGCGGATATCTCCCATTTAGAAAAACCCGCCAAGAACACATAGAGGCCGCGCCCGCACCTAGGAAAGAAGAGCGGGTGAAGGCCAAGCATCATGGTGAGGCTACAGTCACTGAGAGAGCGGAGCCGCCACAAATTACACATGTTGTAAATGATGTACCAAAGTCTAGGCCAGAGGGTGACTTTGAAGCAAGCTTAGGGGAGGAGATCTTGAAAATCCCATATGTGCCACCTCATAAGCATTTAGATGAGGCAGTGGTGTCTTTTCTGGATAATCAGAGGTCGAAGAAGGAGCATCGACACTACTAGAAGTTCTTGGAGATGTTTAGAAAACTCCATATCAATATTCCATTAGTGGAAATGATAGAGCAGATTCCCGCATATGGGAGGTTCATCAAGGATATCATCACTAAGAAGAGGCGGATAAAAGACACAGATGTTTGCCAGGCAAATGAGATGGTGAGCTCAATTATCCATGGGAGTTTACAAAAAAAGAGGAAAGATCCAGGGGGCTTTTACATTCCATGTTCCATAGGCGGCCAACATTTTCCTCAAGCACAGTGTGATTCAGGTGCTAGCATAAAGCTTATTACGTTATCCACGTTCCAAAAGATTGGGTTGAAGAAACTAAAGAAATCTGCTATGACTATTGAGTTGGCGGATGGGTCCTTTGTGAAGCCATACAGAGTGTGTGAGGATGTACTTGTCAAAGTCGACATGTTCATTTTTCCGGTGGATTTCATCGTCATGGACATGCTGCAGCTAAAAGGTTGTGAGACGCTGTTGGGTAGGCCGTTTCAAGCGACGGCTGATGTTATCACTACGATCGGTAGAGGTACCTTGACATTAGGGATTGTACAGGATAGAGTGGAGTTTAAACTGCCGAGTGGTCCCCTAGGAACACTCTTTGAAGCTCCAAGATGAGAAGCTTGATTTTGTCTAGCCTAAGACGTTAAATAAGGGCGCTTGTTGGGAGGCAACCCAACCATTGGTAATGTCATCCATTTTTATTTGCATTTACAAGTTAGTTTGATTTGATTTTGTTTCTAGTGTAAAAATGATACCATGATCATTTGTTCAGTGTGCAGGCCCGAGGCAGGGTCGATACCATCGACCCATGTGTCGATGGTATCGATATGGGTACAATTAGATGACTGCAAAAATTTTTCTGAGTCGATACCATCGACGACCTCGTCGATGGTATCGACCTACCATCAGTAACGCCAAGGAAATCAACAGAACGGGGTCGATAGTATCGACATGGCTGTCGATACTCACGAGATCCCTAAAGATTTTCAGATGAAATTTGTCTCAGTGAAGTCGATACCATCGATGGGCCTGTCGATGGTATCGACACGATTACAAGCAGAAAGCAGTGGCCGGGCCTCGCGATGGTGTTTTCCCTAAGCAGAGTCGATACTATCGACCTGCGTCGATGGTATCGACGTGACACATCACCAATCCACGAGAAGAAATCAACGACGATCACTACATCAAGGAAGACGATCCGTGGGATGCGTCGATACCATTGACCCTCGTCGATGGTATCGACGCGTCATCGATCTGGGCCCCCACATCAGGCTATCGACAGCTGTCGATACTAGCGGAAGACTGGATTGTGCTACAGGTGTCGATACCATCGACCTGCGTTGATGGTATTGACGGGTGCACAACAGCGACGACCACAGTTATAAAAGGGAGGGATGGTTGTCATATGACGTCACACCTTCAGAGTTTTTCCTCCTACTTGTGATTTGCACTGTGTTGTGCGACCGAAGGCCTGCCACGAACATCCAAGGAGCACGATCTTCACCGAGTCTTCACCGAGCGGAGATTGTCTTCTCCGAGATCGTCTTCACTGAGCTCAATCTTCTATTCCTTCTTTCTCGATGACAATGGTGCATACCACAGGAGCATATTCTTCACAAGCAGTACCCAATGAGATTCCCAAATTCATTCCCTCACGACCCACATCGATTCCTCGTCCGAGGATAGTCCACCCTTCCCCGGAGATCTGAAAGGTCTACGAGGAACTTTTGAAGAGAAAGATTGAGCCCACGTGCTACGTCGACCGAGACATGGTTCGTTACCTCGGGTTTGAGCCCAATCTTGCCTACGTCCTGAAGGGGCAGGCGAGACACACAACTAGGAGGCCCGACGAGCTGGAGTACCACGCCGATGACCAATCATTCTTCGGTGAGTGGCCGACTTACAAGGAACTCGTGGCAGAGTTCATGGCATCATTGGACATCAATGTGTTGCCCAATGACTTGATCACCACCGACAGAGAGTGGAAGAAAGGGTGGGTGTCATTTAGACTCTTCAACAACAACTACACCATTACCCTCGCCCAGTTCAATTCGGTGTACAATTGGTATCATGACGCTTACCAGCACCGGAGGCCAGATAACAGGACTGACTACGATGATATCTTCTCCTAGCTCATGACTGCGCCTCCGGGCAAATCCATCAGCTACCACAACACTACAGTTGCTGATTTCGAGCATCCGTTTGTGTGTATTCTGCACCGCATGCTCTGCACCATGCTTTTTTCCCACGGTGACTTGTCTCAGCAAATTCCAAGAGACGGATTTGTTCTTCCTGCACAAACTGCTGAAGCGCGAGGAGTGCAATTGGGGCGCCCTCTTCTTGATGCGCGTGGTGGCCGTGAAAAGGAGTACAAGGAAAGCTCCTATCCATTTTGGAGGGCTAATCACACCATTGGCTGTCTATCTTGGGTTGGATCTCTCCCAGCTTACTCCCCTTTCCAGCAGTAGTAAGGTCAACCTGCAACATCTGCACCGCTCCAACCTCCTCCTGCTCCGTGACAGCTTGGCATTTGCGCATTGCCATGTCAATCACGTCTATCAAGAGTGTTCGCTTCTAGACCCCATCTTCAACATCGAGGGTGCTCAGCATTTCAGGTGACCCATCATAAGCATTGATGACTCGGATGAAGATGACGGCAATGACGACAATGATAATGACGACGATGAGCATGAAGAGGAAGAGGAGGCTTTCACTCCTCTTCATGCACAAGTAGCACCCCGGAAGCTCCCCCTCATGCATCCGGGTGCATCTTCATCTTCACATCCTCTGCCACCTCAACCCTCTCATCAAGGAGAGGATGCCTACTCCATGCAATACTCGATGCTGTAGGAGATTCATCAGACCCAACAACATCATACATCTTCATACTCTAATATTCAGGATACCACAAACCGGCTGTTAGATAACCAGAGGGCCATTTTCAAGAATGAGCGCCTCCTCCTCGACAACCAATAGAACATCCATGATAGGTTGCATAGGATGGAGATGCAACATCATCCCTTCTATGACAATTATTGGAGCCAAAATTATTTTGGGGAGTATCCACAACCTCCACCAATGCCTCAGTACGATCCGAGCTTCCAGGGGCAGTACCCATCTTGGGACCCCTCAGCCCCGCAGTACCCGCCTCCTCCTACAGAATGATCGGTATCACTATTTCACCTTTTAAGGTTGTTTTTGACTATGAGGCCATAGTCGAATTCAAGCTTGGGGGGGAGTTGGAACAGTTTCTATCCTTTAGTTTTTAGTTTTTCGTTTTTATTGCTTTCTATTTTGTCATTTATTTCTCTTAATTATTAGTTGTTCGTAGGATCCACACTCTATCTAGTGTAATTGTGAATGTATAATGTCTTGTGTCATCTCGTTGCTTGTACATGGAAATTAGGGGTAAATTTGAAAATTTTTAGTGCTTTTGCAAGCTTGTGTTGTTTGACTTTGAGCACATAACTTAAAGAAATAATTGGGTTTGTCAACTCTAAAACAGGAAATCACAACTGTACATTCCTTTGATTCATGAAAAGTGGACAGAACTGGTTGCTTGAGCCTAAATTGACCAAATGATAACGAGACCTTAATTTGAAATAAGAGAGAGAAACCTTTTAATTGCTACACAGGTCAGTAAGGAGGGACACATAATAATTTCCAAAGGTTCAGTCAATTAATCTTGTGATCTATCCACTCCATTGTTTTCATACCCCACCATAAGAACTGGAAGTACATTATGGTTTTCATCTTTTTGATTGCATCCCATGTAGATAGGTCTTGCATTGCAACTATTTTCACTTATTTTTGCATGAAAAGAAAGAAAAAGAAGATAGAATAGTTATACATGCACATTATCTTTAGGTGTGTGTCATTTAGTTGCATAACTATCATTTTGTAGCTACATTCACATTTTTGTGCATATAGTACATCATGCATCTTATGTCTTCTGGAACATAAAAGGTGATGAACTTGTTCTATACCTTCTGAATGCTTCAAATGTATAAGTTATGCAGTAATAAGTGAGCCCGACAAATGATTCATGGTCAGCTATGAAAATAAGGGTTTAAAAAAATATATACAAAGAAAAAAGAGAGAGAAAAAAAGGGAATTGAGAAGTAAGTAGGAATGAAAGGGAGAAAGGAACCTGTTCTCACTTGCATACTAAGAAGAATAAGCACATGATGAAGTTCTCTTAGATATTCCATCTCACCTTGAGATGGAATGATAGTGCATGCATCATTCCACCCAAATGTAGGCATTAGAGCATTTTCACTTGCATATGCATCATTTAGGTCATTATTGTTTTTGTGCATTTTAAAACCATATAATGCTTCCATTTCTTTCACAAGCCACCCATTCCATCCACCCGTTGCTTGAATTGGTAGGCCACCGTGATTTTCTCCTCACTCATTAAGACCAGAATAGCTGCTTCCATGTAGATGGTAGTTAGGGCGAGCAATGTAGATAGGATATCACAAGACACACCGAGTCTAGACTGGAGGATTTCATTATGTTAACTGCCTTATGTGATAGTGTTCATCAATTTTGAGGTAGATATCTTTTATGGATGATTATTGTCGCCTTTGGGGTAATTATCATTCTGTGGTTAGTGAGGGCCAAAATGTGAATGTCTAGTGGGGATCATATGGTGCAGTCTGTTGTGATAATCTGTTCTTTAGTTGACCCTCGCAATTCTATTCTAGAGTTTTGTTGCTCGAGGATGAGTAATGTTCAAGATTAGGGGAGTTTGATGCGATGATTTTGAGTCACATTTAGAGACTTATTTTACTTGCGTTTTATGTGTTTATTGGTGACTTTGTTGGTTAATATTGCATAATTCACTTATTTTAGTCTATGATCCCTCTTAGTGTCAAATCTCTCTTATTTTATTGTTTTGAGCATAAATGATTACAATAATAGGTTTTATCTCGGCTGATGTGGTTTTGTTTTGCAATTTCAGGAAAAACACATATCTACAGCTGTCGATACCATCGACATATGTCGATACTATCGACACAGCCACAGGCAGGCAGTCGCAAGGAGCAGCGCAGAGTCGATACCATCGACTGGGAAGTCGATGGTAGCGACTTACCGTCAGGTTTCCAGCGATCAGTCAGTCGATACTATCGACCTCAGAGTCGATACTATCGACACGTGCAGCTTCAGCGACGGAAAAGGGATAAAACCAACACCTAAGGGTGTCGATACCATCGACCAGTGTCGATGGTATCGAGCCAGGTGCAGGCGCAATGACAGAAAAGAAAGAAGGCTTGTCGATATCGCGAGGGGTCGATACCATCGACCCGCGTCGATGATATCGACGCCGTCAGATTAAAGTTTGTTTCAGATCGGCTCTAATCCAATGGTTGTGATATTTTTGCAACCTAACTCGGTGATTATACCTAATGACGATGACTAAGAGCAGGATATCATGTCATTAGCCACTGCACACATCCCAAGAAGGTGTGGAGAGAAGAACGGAGCCGAGAAGCACGCCCCAGCCATTCCGAAAGTCGAAGAAGACGTTTTCCACAACTGAAAGGCTGTAGATTGCGCACTCTATGCCGATGAGCGATTGAATCTTCTCTGTTCAGGGGTTTCATCACTTATTCACATTTTTATCCATGTTTCCCATTTCTTCAACCATGTCTTGCTCTGATATGAACATGCGGGGCTAATCCCCTTCGTCTTTAGGACCGGGAGTAGCCCGGGGAAGAATTGTATGATGTTTTTATCATAGTAATTCATCATTTGTCTCTTAAATCCGTGGTATGATTTCATTTTCTCAATTATATCATTATGCTTGATCACCCTAATGATAATCTAATGCCTTTAATTACTTTGAAAGAAGAATTAACGGTTGAAAAGAGATGAAATTCACATTAATTAACAAATCCCTTGAACAAGGTGATGTACAGTTAATGGTGGAAACCCAGAGGTCGATTTTAATGCACCTAGTTTAGGGTATAGGTTACTACGATGGTGGAACCGACCTAGAAATAGGTAGTGAATTGTACTACGACAGTGGACAGTTCTGACTACAGGCCACTACCTGGATTGAGAGATGAATCTGATTATCTATGTGGAAATTCATACAATGACAACTCGCAGTGAAACCGCAATCCTAAAGATCTCCATTTGAATTGATTAAACTAAACACTTAATCGATTGCTTTGCTTTCTTTTATTTTTATTTTCTTTTTAATCAACTCTCATAACCTTTTTATTGGTCTAGCTAATTGCGAGTAGTTAGTAGTAGTCTACCGATAATTTAGTGTCCCTGAGTTCGACTCGGGCCTCACAAAGGCCTATACTACATTGACGCGTGCACTTGCATTATACACACGATAAAATTGTGTCATAACCCGCCTCCAATTGAGCTTCAAAGCTTTAGAGATTCACATCAACAATGGTAGAGTAAGCTTTTGCAACTCTCCCAAGGCTCGTCCTCAAGCTTTGGAGTGAAAAGATTGGCTAGGATTGAAGATGGAGTGAAATAGAGAAGAAATCATGTATTGTTTTGTGATTTCCACCATGAAATCAAGGTGAAAGAGGATAAAGAAGCTTACCAACAGGTTGGGGGTCATCATCCAGCTGCTCCTAGCTCCCTTGGTTGGTTTTTCAAGCAAAGAGAGGAAGTGGGTTCAAAAAATCCTTTGATTGGGGTTGTAAAAGGTGTTTTTATAAGAAAATCAATGAGAGAGAAAATGCCTTATAAAGTTCTTTTAATTCCAAAATTAGTGCCTCCTATTCCCCCTCAATTCCTTGGCCACGAAGCCATCTTAATCCCCTTGCAAAAAATTCTTCATTATCCGAGAATTAAAAGAAAAGGAATTAAGCAACTTAAACATATTATACTAATATCCCCTTTTTAGTGGATATTACTTTTTCTTATAATAATGTGAGTGGAGTCTTTACCTCCTTAGGATATTTAGTTGCCTTTGCAAGGCATAAGGGTGTTCACACTTGAGAAAATTAAACCATCGCATTTTTTTGTTGAAGGCCCTTCAATTATTTAATTTATTTTTGTATTAAATTGAATTAGGGTTTCAATTATGCTTAAATCTAGATTATTTTAACGTCAAGATTCTCTCTCCTCCAAAATAATTCAAATGAGGCGCCCCTCCCATTTTATTTTCTCTACTTGATGCCAAGAAACATGGGGGACCTTCTAGAAGTGGTATTTTTCATATTGAACCCTAGGTTTTGGGTAAATTGCACATTACACCAAAACTAGTTTTTAATGCACAAAGATTGCTCAGCAAGCTCTATCTTGGTGCTCAAGCTTGTGGAAACCATACAACTACATCATTATCATTCTTATGATGCCTCAACATCTAAGTAACATTATATCCTGTATAATTTGCAAGTTAACCCCTCAACTTGGTTAATTTGCACTTTAGTCCAAAACTAACAAAACACTGTTTCAACATTATTCAAAAAGGACTAAAATTGAAATATAAGTTCTTCTTGGGCCTTAATTACTTTCCAAGAAATATGAACAAGCATCTAATCAACATTATTAAGCAAAACATCTAGGTTTAGAGCATAACCCAGGTCAGGGATGTTACATTGTAGGTCTCCTTGGTCAAAAAAATTATCGACCAGGTAGATGTTTCGATCTAGTTTTTGCTTCATGCGTATACAAGTAGCTCTAGGGTCAGTTTTTTCCTTTTAACTGACCATAAAGGTCCCCTCAGTCGACAAATTTCTCGACCGAGGTTCCCTTGGTCGATGAAATTCTCGACCAAGTTTGAGTTTGGGTGTTTAGGGTTTTGGATCCAGATTTCATGCGTGTATAAGTACCTCTAGAGTCAGCTTTTTCCTTTTAACTGACCTTGTAGGTCCCCTCGGTCGACAAAATTATCGAACGAATAGAATTTTGGATCCAGTCTGCCTTTGTGCATGTATAAGCACCTCTAGGGTTGGTTTTTTCCTTTTAACCAACCCTACATGTCCCCTTAGTTGACAAATTTCTTGACCGAGGTTCTCTCGGTCGACGAAATTCTCGATCGAGTTTAAGTTTGGGTGTTTAGGGTTTTGGATCCAAATTTTGTGTGTGTATAAGTACCTCTAGGGTCAATTTTTTCCTTTTAACCGACCTTGTAGGTCCCCTCAGTCGACAAAATTGTCGATTGAATAGAATTTTGGATCCAATTTGCCGTCGCACATGTATAAGGACCTCTAGGGTCAGTTTTTTCCTTTTAAACGACCCTAGAGGCCCCCTCGGTCGACAAATTTCTCGACCGAGGTTCTCTTGGTGACGAAATTCTTGACCGAATTTGATTTTGGGTGTTTAGGGTTTTAGATTCAGATTTCGTTCGTGCGTGTATAAGCACCTCTAGGTTGGTTTTTTCCTTTTAACCGACCCTAGAGGTCCCCTCAGTCGGCAAATTTCTTGATCGAGGTTCTCTCATTCGAAAAAATTCTCGACCAAGTTTGAGTTTGGGCATTTAGGGTTTTGGATCCAGATTTCCTTCGTGCATGTATAAGTACCTCTAGGGTCGGTTTTTTCCATTTAACTGACCCTAAATGTAAACTGGGTCGACGAATTTCTCGACTGAGGTTGATTTTGGGTGTTTAGGGTTTTGGATCCAAATTTCCTTCGTGAGTGTATAAGTACCTCTAGGGTTGGTTTTTTCCATTTAACCGACCCTAGAGGTCCCTTCGGTCGATGAAATTCTTGACTGAGTTGGAGTTTGGATGTTTTTAATTTATTCGACACGGGCACCGCTTATCTCTTGGGTCACTTTTTTGTTTTAACCGACCCTACAGGTCGGGCGTGGGGATATACATGAACCTTTCATTTTTACTACTGAGACCTACTATTTCACTCTCTCATGTGCCCCCAAATCTCCACTGCCGCCGAGACCTTATTTTTGCACCGTCGAGATGTCGTTGCCACACCGCTAAGACCTTGTTGCCGCATCACCGAGACCTCTTTACCGCACCGTCGAGACCTCGTTGTCACACCACCGAGACCTTGTTGCCGCACCGCACCGCACCGGGTCGTCACCTCTTCCATGCTTCCACAAAGGTTGTCGCCACTTCCAAGTAAGACTTTCCAGAGGTAAGACCATTTATATAGGTCTATCTATGCCCTCCGTGGTACTACCACCACGGACAAGGTAGCGTCCAGGTCCACTCTCGATGGAGAATTTTTCGACCAAGAGTCCACCTGCGCCGGCATCCAAGTCCACTCTCAGTCGACAAATTCATCGACCAAGAGTGGACCTGGACGCCGCGTGCAGGTGGACTCTCAGTTCGACTAAGAGTGGACCTGCATGCCTTTTACTGGACAGTTATATTGTTTTTCTATTTTATATGATTGGTAACCCAACCAATAATAAAAAAATGTATTTTTTCATATGTAATCATTATATAAATTCTAGAAATTAATATGAGATTAGACATGTGTACTCCCAAATTGACACTTTAGGGTTTATAGATGAGATCATCAATGCATGATGTTTAATTTAATATATAAATATGACAATAATACATTTATGCATGTATCAACTTAGAAACCCGTTCAAAATTTACTCATTAGGAGTAAATTTTGGATAGTCCCCGGTCTGGGATTATTTTTGGATATTTAATCTCACTTAGGATGTAACTATATAATGTATGTTTAGTTTTGAAGAAAATTTTAGTAGTATTTCCTCATTTGTTCTCTGGGTACATATGTGGGTGGTTATTTTCCATTCACATCGATGTACTTAAAGAACTTAGGGGAAATGCTGCTGAAATTTTCTTCAAAACTAAACATACATTATACAGTTACTAGTGAGATAAAATATTGAAAAATGGGATAGGTGGTACACTTTAGTATAAAAGTAATTAACTTCCTATCAATAAAAACTTATAGCTTATAGTATCAATATTAAACACTTAGTTTTATAATTAATTTTAATGTGATATAGAAAATGGATTGAAGTTGGATGTCTATCAAGAACCATTGCAGTCTAGAGTTTGCCAAAGGTCTTGATGAATTTATTAGATTTGCTGAGGAACATAGGAAACTACCTACAAATATGCTATATTGTCCATGTAGAAATTGTGGTAACAATTTGAAAGTTGATACTACTGAGATAATTAAGAATCATGTCATATGTAATGGGATCATACAAGGTTATAATGAATGGTATTGACATGGAGAGAGATTTAATTATGGATCAGAAAATGTTGATACTAATAGTTGTGGCATAGATAATATAGATAATGATGATAATGTCAATGATGAATCGATTCAGGATGACCCGATTTAGGATGATATGGTTAATTATATGCTACATAGTTGTCGGGACAATGTCATTGATCCACCTTCTTTATTTGCAAACATTGTCCATGATGTTGAAAAACCATTATATAAGGGTTGTACTAAGTTCATGAGGTTGAGTGCTGTGATGCGATTATATACTCTTAAAGCTCAAAACCGGTGGAGCGATAAGAGTTTCACTTCACTGTTGTCTTTGTTAAAGGAAATTCTTTCTGAAGGCAACGAGCTTCCAATTTCAACATATCAAGCAAAGAAAATAATGTGCCCAATGGGAATGGAGGCTAACAAGATTCATGCATGTCCAAATAATTGTGTGTTATTTTAGAAGGACTATAGTATTTTGATAAATTGTCCAAAATGTGGTGCATTAAGGTATAAGACCACAAATTTAGCTAAGGCTAAAAATGGCTCTCCTGCCAAGGTGATGTGGTATCTACCAATAATACCATGATTTCAACGCTTATTTGCTAATACAAAAATGCACAAAATTTGTCTTGGCATGGGGAGTTAAAGGCCAATGATGATGGCATCCTACGCCATGCATATGATTCACCACAATGGAAGAAAATTGATTTATTATACCCTCAATTTGGTAAAGAACCAAGAAACTTAAGACTTGGACTCTGTACAGATGAAATGAATCCCTATGGTACATTAAGCAACCAACATAGCACGTGGCCTGCTATGATTGTTATATACAATCTTCCTCCTTGGTTGTGTGTGAAAAATAAGTATGCCATATTGTCAATATTGATATTAGGGCCCAAACAACCTGTAAATGATATTGATGTTTACCTTCAACCTCTAATTGATGACCTAATGAAACTATGGGAAGAAGGTGTTATGACATATGATGCTTCACGTAAAGAGATCTTTAGTTTGCATGCTATGTTGTTTTGCACCATTAATGACTTTCCAGCTTATGGAAATTTGTATGGATATAGCATAAAAGGATACAAAGCATGTCCTATTTGTGAGGAAAATACTGATTCAATCTGACTGAAACATGGTGGTAAAATCATATATCTTGGTCATCAGAGATTTCTCCCACCAGTGCATCCTTATTGAAGGCAACACAAACCCTTTAATGGGTCAACTTAGGAATGAAGTGCTCCTAAACCTATACCAGAAAATGTTGTATATGATCGGGTGAAACACATTGTTAATGAATTTGTAAAGAGTTCAAGTAGTCGTACTCTCACATGTGACAAGTCTCAATACAAGAATAGGTTAATATTATGGAATCTTCCTTATTGGAGATCTTTGGCAATTAGACACTGCATTGACGTCATGCATGTTGAAAAAAATGTTTGTGATAGCATCATTGGTACGCTATTGAACATACCAGGAAAGACTAAAGACAACATCAAATCTAGAAAATATTTAGAATTAATGGGTATAAGAATAGAATTATCAGTGAAGACCAGGGGTTACCGCACATATTTACCACCAGCTTGTTACACTTTGTCAAAGTAGGAGAAAAATACTTTTTGTGAGTGCTTGAATAATATTAAGGTTCCACAAAGATACTCTTCTAATATTCATAGATTGGTATCAAAGAAGGATCTAAAGTTGATAGGTCTCAAATCTCACGATTGTCACACCTTAATGCAAAAACTTTAACCTGTGGCTATTCGATCTATATTGTCGAAGCATGTAAGGTTTGCTATCACAAGACTCTATTTCTTCTTCGATGAAATATGCAACAAAGTGATACATCCTGATACTCTCGATAAATTACAAAAAGGACCTTCTAATGTCGGTTTTATTAAATAACTGACCGAATAGGTCCTCTATAAGGTCGGTTATTTATAAAAAAACTGACCCTAAAGATTGAATAGTCGATTGTAGACACTCCCTCGGTCGATAATTTTGTCGACTGAAAACCTCTTGGTCGACCATTTTCTCGACCGAAGGTCTCTCGGTCGACAAATTTATCGACCAGATAATTCTCTGATGCTTTAGACAATACTTTCTTGGTCGACAATTTTCTCAACCGAAATAATCTTGGTCGAAATATTTCTCGATCGAGACAGTTTACATGGTCGACTTTTTTGGAATAACTAACCTTACAGACTCTTTTTTCTCGTTTGAAATAATCTCAGTCAAAATATTTCTCGACCGAGACAGTTTACATGGTCGGCTTTTTTGGAATAACCGACCTTACAGGCTCTTCTTTTTCGCTTGGGTCAGATTTTTTACAACCTCTTGGGCCGGTGTTTACTATGTAAGGTCGGTTTTCTTTGGTCATGAAAATTGACGCTATAGAGAAAATTCTATAGCGACGACCACTTAGGGGTCAATTATAAAGTGACACTATAGGCTTAAAAAAACCGACTCTACAGACCATTCCTGTACTAGTGACTATGACCTAGACAGTCCTGTCATAGACACTGAACCTGAATTATTTTCCCTAGATGGTGGTAAATATGGCCTCTCCCTTTCTTGGGGGACCATTGCGATTGCACATGTGTCCTTTACTTAGAAAATGTTGACCTCTACTGAGACTATTAGTACTGTGGTGAAGAAAACCTCGACTTCTTAAACATCCTGATGGTGATCCATGGAAGTGAGCAGACCTCTTCCTGACATTAGTCTCTCACTGTTCAATGACCATCCTCGTTGTCCGCCTTATAGATTCTACAAAGGTGAAAAACTTCTTACGATACTCCAGGGCTAATGATGTCTGAGCCAACTCAACATTCAAACCCTTCTAGAACCTTCAAATCCCCTCTTTCTTTGTGGGTTCCATGTGAGGATAGAACCTCAACAGCTCCATGAACTTTACCGCATAGTCATTGGTAGACCACGATCCCTAACACAATTGATGAAACTAGGCAATATTTTCCTCCAGATATGCCTCTGGGAAGTAATAATTCACAAACTCCCTCCAAAACTCCTCCCAACTGACCAGCTCACCTGGTCTCTTCTCCTCCTAAGTGGCACCCAAAGGCCATCACTACCTTTCATAAGATATATTATATGCTTCACCTTGTCCTCCTTGAAGATATTCAAAATAATGAATGCCTTCTCCAACTCCATCAACCACATGTAAACATCTGTCAAGTCTATTATACCCGCATACTCTATATCTTCCACGTGTTTCAACCTCACACAAGTTTTCCCTCGACCCTAAGATTCATCATTTGTGATAGGTGTCCTTGGTTGTGGTGTAGACACCCTATCTTTCCAAATGCATGATCATCGATGTTACCTATCAATAAATAGATTGAAAGGCTGGATCACTATGGTCAAAGGGTTGAATAGAGGTTGGACAGAATGTTCCGATCCCAAGGCAAGTATCCTTCCATCATGTAACTATATTCTACCACCACCTCTTGGCACCAACAATCTACTCTAAGCATGTTCTTCCTATTCTCCAGACATATCTGCTAAACCATAGATCGTGGCTAGATATGTTAGATGCATAAGAACAAACACAAAAACTTTAAGTCCTATGTCCCTGTAGATTCAACAAACCTATAGCTCTGACACCACCAAATGTGGTAATCCACCACACTAAATGAGATTACTCTAAAATAGAAATAGAAATCAATACTAATTAAGAACATTACCAAAAAGGTACAAATTTAAAAAACAAGTGAAATTTCCAACCATAACTATAAAAATATACACAAACATCCAACTTCATGTACATACATATATGTTCTGGGTAAATTTACATGAGTTCCATATCCTCACCTATATAATGTTACAAAAGATGTGTTCACATATATACAACCTTTACTATTCAGGATATAAAACAATAAACTTAAATCAATGTACACAATATACAAAGTCCCCACTTGGACTTGAGAGTACATGAACGACTCTAAGAATCTACTCAACCCAACCAACCTCTCTAACTCTATAGATCTTCAAACTATGTCTTCTTATCGCTCTACGTCTGATGGTGCTATTGATCACCTACAAAAGGTGTGGAAACCCCTGAGGTGAAACCCATGTCCCAACAATATGATATAACATCTAATAACATTTATTGCTTACAAGAAGATTGTGTACTTTAAATAGTTAAGGCAGATAGTATTATAGAGTTGAAAGATCATGTAAATTTTACAACAGACCAGGCATATATAGAGTTATAAATATAGTTGATTTCTCTTACCGAATTATAAATCACCTATAAAACAAAAAGAAACACAGCAAGGATTTTCATGCAATGCCATCCACCAAATAACCCTCCCAATTATGCTACAAGGCTGGATTGTATATTTTACTAAGTTCTAGGTAGTTTGAGTCGTACCACTCAAAATACTAGCCGAACACTGTGAAGTCAAAATGAGCCTCATATAAGAGATATGATGATCAAAATCCTAAAGATCTCTTCCCCTCAATCAATACGAGATAACATCCATAGTGGCATATCAACCCAACTACTGAATAACCTACTCCGTCCTGGATACATAGACCACAACACTAGAAACTTGGGTATAAGCCCTCAAAGTTATGATGGTAGTCTCTCTCAATCACATCCACATCTGAGACATGACCTCGGCCTCTCTACAAAACCTTATAATTAGGATGACAAGAACATACCCTCCCTGCCCGACATATACTCAACAATATATGACTTCGAGATCCTTTCGAATTACCCATCTCACTAACCAACAAGGTTTGACACTAGAATAGTTCTATAGTCACGTGGCATTACTACATCAGGGTTACACTTGATTAGTTAATCCAGTTAAACATTTGGGCTACATCAATCAAGTTACATGCAAACATCTTATAGATTGTACAAATTAATTGGAGTTTGCAACCTCAAAAGATATTAAACGTATAAAATTGTTTTATGTCACTCTAGACATAAGTGATCATACATTAAAAACTTATAATAACTGAGCCACTTTCAATACTAGGATATCATCCAACCATCATTACAACATCACAATAATAATTTCAGGTCCTACCATAGCATAAAATGCTCAACAATAAGGCATGACACATAGGTTAAATTGATTTATCTCTTGGGTACCAAAGATTCATATACATGGTATCTTAGAACTTCAAGCACTTGTATTCAGGAACTTCATTCCTTTTGTACTTAATAAAAGTTCATTATACAACAAGATTATGTTCATGATGACTAAGCAAGTCTTAAGGACTCACGCCACCATCTTATTTTGTAAAATAATACTAAAAAAGGCCATCTTTAAGCATTATAAGAGTTTTTAAAGTATGATTACGACGTGCACATAGAAAGTAGGCAAGAAATGCTTTTAGATTATATCACTCACATGTTATATGGGAAAGTTAAAGTCTAATATGGGGAAAGCTTCGAAATCAGAAACAAAACATCAATTTTGGTCCACTAAACCTCCAAGAATGCCTCCTCTTCCAACAAACAAGGTGGTTCTAGAGAAAGGAAGGAAGAAAAGAGAGTTCTAGACCCATGCACAGGTTTTTCTAGTAAGAAGACGCCATGGAACTGAGCCATAAGAGAGAAGATGGTAAATAATAATAAGAAAAATGATAAAGAAATAGGGATCTTACACAAATGAAGAAGAAACTTGATTAATGGCCTTAGATTAGTCCAAGAAAAACTCAAACTCAAGAATGCATCGAAAAAACCCCACGATCATTGACCTTGAAGGATTCTTGTCGGCCTCTGGATCACACCACCAAGAGATGAGAATAGAGAGACAAATAAGAAGGGGGTATTTATATGTGAGTGGAGGTAAGATGCAAATCGGTCCCATCATTGGGCAGAGATCCTGTCGGGTGTAAGAGTAGCTGTTTGCTCATCAGTTGGAACTTCTTGGTCACTAAGAACTTAGTCGTTCGATGAAAAGTTTAAAAGCATCCAAAGGAGATATGAAATTTTAATATTCTTAAGATTATCATGAAGAAACTCAATCAAGTGTTAAAATTATGTTTACACACCCCGAAAAAAGGGGAATTGCATAAAGGTAACATATTACAAATTAAAGCTTGTATATGTAGAACAAACAAGGTGTTATTTGATTTCGAGACTAACATCAAATTAAACCAAGCAACTATGCTTATAAGTTAAGAAATGTTAAGGGGCCATACACCACATAATCGTCACATTTCTCTCTCTGACGACCTCCTCAGTGTTAGTACAAACCCTACCATGGGTTCTCCATCCATAGGTTATCGCAAGCCAGATCCATCTCATGGTTGGCTTTGCGCTATCCCAACGGGAGTGGGTGGAAATGTCTCAAGCCACAGTGACCCCCGTCTACCCGACTGATGCATGTGACAACGAGATTGGCCACAGTCAAGCACTATTGCGGATGATGGGGTGGTGGGCCAAGGAGGGCGGTGGAAGGATCTTTGAGGTAGGTGGGTGCCTCTAGGCATTGTCCTATAATGTTGATGTAAATACTCAAATATGGGTTCTTATGTTAACCCTCCCCTTTTCTATGTCCTTTCCAGTCATGATAACATCAAGTCTCCTTTCCCCCTAAATTTATGTCTCAAGATTTATTGAATTAAATATTACCATTATTTCATCAATATCATCTATATGAGAAGTCTAAGAAAAAAATTCAAAATAACTTAGATTGAATTAGCGAATAGTATGATATTGACTCTGGTTCAATAGCCTAGAAAATCCCTAGGATTATAGAGTGGGATAATTCAGAGAATATGAAAGAGTACATCTTAAGTTGCTAATTCAGTGGGGGTGAATACCCTAATTGAGTACCTAATGCACACATAAATAACTGTAATATAAAAGATTTCAAAATTAAAAACTAATGTGGAATTCGAACTCCATATAGTAAAATTAGACTACCTAGTGATATTGAGGTCAATTGAACATAAATATTCCCTAAAAGTAATAAAGCATGATTTTATATAATGTGACATGTCTACATATATTTTAGTGCTTGGTCACACCTTAAATTATTTAGTGTTCCACTTATCATATTTGGACACGCTCTGAAGGCCTCCCCACCTTCTTCTTCCCACACTGTGTGCCTCAAGCTTTCTATTTCCAAGACTAGTTCACATTTGTGATCTGTACTTTTCTCAACTTCCTATCTTACCATCCTTTCCTCTTCATTACCCTAGACTCCACCCATAACTTCATAACTACCCTCTTCAACCTTTATTTCTAGAAGCCCTAGCTAGCCATCCTTCTCCCTCTCAACATCGCCTACCTAGGACTCATGCACCTAGGTGGGTTCTAGCAGTCGACTGTCACAACACCTCCCCCTTTGTCTTACCTCTTCCTTCTCCTTCTGATGGTGTAGTAGTGATCACATGTCCCACTCATAGGCTAATCCAAACCATTGAGAACGGCGGTGCTACAGTAGATCTCACCACCTGATTCAAAAAGCCACAAACTCCCCTTATCCACATGCTCTTCTTCTTTGCCTATATTCCTCCTTCCTCTCTTATTCATTATCTTCCATATAAGAACCCATAGCCCTAGCCGATGGAGATTTTCCTCACCCAACACCAAGTATCTTGGTGGAGAAGAAATAATGACAACTGTTGTAGTGGGCAGTAACACTTGCGACATTGACCTGGTATGATGATGCTCCAACTTTCCCACTTCACCATGTTCACCATAATCACATGTACCACCTTCACTACTAGAAATAGACTTGTAATGCTGTCTCTATTGACAACATGCTCATGTCTCACTACCATTGGAAATGCAGATCACTAATAGGAAAGATCTTCTCCTCTTTCAACACAATGGTGCCACATCTCCCTCCTCTAGATATCCACTTTTGTATGTATCTAGATCAAAGTTTTGAAATAGGCCTACAATAAGGCAGGCTACCCACAACCCATAAATCATGGAATGTGATCCCAAGATGAATACATACCCCTACGATTGTGTCCAAAATTCTGTAAACTGAAGGCCAATTTCTCCTTTGTGAATTCAATTTAGGAAACTGATTCAATGATGAACAAAATAATTAATCATATAAAACTAATTACACTGGTTACTTTATCTAACTTGCACCTCCAAAATGTATACATCCACATATATGCATATCTACATTAGACATTCTATACCTACTTTAACTATTGTATTCAATTAAATAATTAAAGATGATGTTATATCTATGAATTAAGATGTTTGCTACATTACTTGAGATACACAACTTTTTTATGCTAGTGAATTAGATTCATTTGATTTGTATATGTATATTAGGAAGACATTTTCAAACTTCATAATCCTTGTTACTTAGTAAACTAATATCATTCTTTCCATATACTATAAGGACCCTAGATACCCATATATGTGTATAATAGTTTTAATGGTAGTTATTAATGCATATGGAGATCAGAAATGCATCTATTGAGTTTTACCTATGCTTAATGAGATTGGGTATTTCATAAGAAATGTTATTAGGAAGATTACTTTATAGACATAAGTATAGATTGCAATTTGGTTACGACTAATATTGGAATATACCTTCAGTTATCAATATAGTACATACTCATAATTAGGGCATATATAAGAATTAGATAAAAAATGTGTATACACACCTGCTCGTTGAATGTGATGTCTAAGACTACTTTAGGGAAATAAATGAGTTATCTGAAACCAAATGGACAAGTTATATAATCTACCTTTGTTATATTCCTAACTGTATAGTGATATATATTGGGTCCTATTTCATGTAATAAGATTAAGAACCCTTATATGTTGCTGGGTAAGTAGAACTAGAATTATAATAATATAAAAATATATAATAGGAATGTATGCGCATGTTTCCTTGGGATTGACTAACATACACCATGTATTCCTAGGACAAATACATGACTTTGGGGACCAATTTTATCTGTTAAGTTAGCCATTACCTATGATGATTAGGCATGTGCAAATCTCCAGTTATGTTTGGGAATTTAATTGACCATAATTTCTAGTTTCCTACATTGAGGTCCATTTTTTAAATTGCTCCTCCTTAAATTACAAGTTGAAGTTCTACCTTCCTGAATTGATATTATTTGAAGTATTGTGAATATTGAGCTATTCTTGATTATGATTCTTTTGACCCCTCTTTCCATTATTTTCATACCTAATGTGAATATGATTGGAATGACAGTCTTGTCCTATAATATGCGTGCTACATGTTTGACTAGAATATTCAGAATATTAGTACTTATGTACCACCTTAAAAATTATAAAGAGTGTTCTTGTTCCGCTTGGGTGTGTGTTTCCAACCTTAATTTTTAGGTGTTATGGACCTATTTTAGGTATATAAAGTGTACATAGTTGATGCATATGAAGGTATTGTTTATTTGGAAATTGTGAAGTTTTGTTATGTCAAGATGTTACTTTTATCTCAAGTATATCTCTCCATAAATATTATTCCTCAATGTATTGATCAGACTCTTGGCTAACTTAACTACTTTTACATACCCCTTTTTTATGGGAACACCCTTCTTATACGTACAACCAAATATAATGCCCAAATGTTATTACATGCACATACTCAATGCTTACTGATACATTCTTTGTTACCTATTTTCTGGTGATGTTCCCCTTCAACCCATTTGTAGGTGTATTAGAGGATAAGAATTGAATAAGACCATATTCATGAATTTTTAACTTGTGAACAATTTGGAATGGTCGGGTTTCCCTTTGCATTTCCCCTTACATGCTATTAGATGGACACCTTTTCTTTTTTCATACAACATTTTATGGTGAGGAAAAACTATGGAATGATACACTTCGTAGCTTTGTAATATTTTTGTTTCTGCTTCTTATTAAATTATTTTCTTCATGATTAATAAACCATTTGGGAAAATAATCAAATTGGTCCTTTCCTTAATTTTGGAGAATAGAATAGTTTTATTTTTTCAATTCAATGAAGAGTGATCCCATCTCGGGTCCCACTCTTACAATATGATATCAGAGCCTAAGTAGTTGGTAACTAAACTATTTCCAGTTATCCTATATTGTTCCTTAATTATTATTTAGGTGTCCCTTTACATGTAGTTGATGTACCTAATCCTGAGTAGTGGAATACCCATAAAGGTTCCGATCCTGTCTAATTTGGCGTTTTCAATTCAACAAACCACTTTTTGATCAAGACTCAATTTTTGGGAACCCTAGTTAATGATACACCCTTTATGGAGTGCCAAATCTCCCTACATAGAGGGTTGACTCTCTTGGACTTTAGATTCTATATCCTAGACTTATAAGAGGTTAGTTCATGACTAAAATGTGGGTTGACTTGAACATTCACACATAGGCTTAATGTTAATTCCCAAGGGGACCCTCTCCATGGTGTTTTTCTAACATGTCTTGGATACATTTGTTGGGAGCACAGAGTGTGCATGGATGATAAACATATAACTCTAACATAAGTTATGGAATGGTGATGATTCCCTTGATACTAGGTGATGACCTTGAATCAGCTTATCTATAGTTAGGCATGCCTTGCCTTTAACATGGATTCTCTTAGCATATTTATGCCCAAAGGACATCTATCTAAGGGCTTGATAGCAACCTGACTCACTCATGAGGAAGGGTGGATGGAAGCTATTAGTTAATTAGAATGCCTCGCTCATCCCATGGTGTGATTCAATTACCTAGTGAATGAGAAGATGGGTACTTGACTATATAGTTCACCTTATCTTGTATGATACAATGGTTGTAAATAATTAATTGAAGAAGTACCCTAATTCCTTACCACACCAACTGCACAATCATATGACTTCCATGTGTCTTGAGATGATGTTGTATAATCTATATTTAGAGTGAAATGGAGAATGGTGGATCTTCATAGAATATTACAGAAGTCGATTGTGGGTTATAAAAAGTCTTTTCCCCATCCTATCAGTAAGTTAGAGATGCCATGGTATGTCCTTATATTGAAATTTAATCTCTTTGGGTAGAATTAAGTGGTCTTATGATAATAGTATAGGGTTAATGTGGATGAGTTATGGATGACTTAGTTATCAAATCGAATATGATAAAACTTTGAATTTTCATCACAAAGCTATTATCTCTAAATATACCTTTATTATTAAGATTATATGTAAATAAAACTTTCTAGTTTTCATCGACGGTTCTTGGAGATAAGTCACCATGACAAGGACGTTTGTAGTACTGTGGGAAACTCTATAGTGAAGAATACTTGACTGTCATTATTAGTTTGAGACCCTAGGACTATGTTTTGTGTAGAAAGTACAAAGACTGAGTTTTGATATATAAGTTCTAGTTGATCTACCCTTTTCCCTCTAGATGTTTATTAAGCTCTAGATTAGTCCTTTAAGGTGTGTAGTATTTTATGTGTTAGAAATTAGAAGTATAACTTAAGGAATGATAAAAAATATTGGTATTTTTGATAAATGATACTTGGGTAGTTTCTTACAGTAATATCAATATAATCTAGATACCACCTAATTATAATAATTGAATCTTTTTAAGATTAATACCATGGACATAGTTAATTAATATAAAATGATATATATAATGAAATTTGCCTATCAGACTAGGGTCAGTTCTTAGGTTTGGTGAAAAAAATTGGTTGATGTTGGGCATACTGGTGGGTTAGGTTGTGATTGGGATGATTTTGGTGAAAAAATTCTCTTTAAGGGGTGGATTGTTTTAGCATACCCAAATCCTGGTTCATAGGTTAAACCTCCCTCTTTCTATATAATTTCCAGTCATGATAACATCAAGTCTCCTTTTCCCCTAAATTTATAAGTATTAGGATTTATTGAAGTAATATAATACCATTATTTCATAAATGTCAACTATTTGTGAAGTCTGAGAAAAAAAATAAAACTAAGTTAGATAGTAGTAACTGATGAGAAAATACAATGAGGTCGACCATTTTTTAGTAGTCTAGAATATCCCAATGATTATAGAGTGGGAGAATTGAGAGAACATGAAAGATTACATATTAATATGATGATAAAATGGGAGTGAATATCGTAATTGAGTACTTAATGCACAATAAATAACTATGATATAAAAAATTTCAAAATTCAAAGCTAATATGAAACCTAAATTCCTTATAGTCAAATTAGGGTACCTCATAATTTTAAGGTCAATTGGACATTTAATACAACACTCAAAGTAATTAAGAAGGAGTTAAATATAATGTGACATGGCTACATATATTCTAGTTGTTGGTCACGCCTTAAATTACTTAGTGTTCCTCTTATCCCATTTGAAACCAGTTTGGAGACCTCCCCAACTTCTTCTTCCCCACATCGTGTGCCTCATGATTTCTATTCTATGGACGACTAGTTCATGTTAGCAATATGAGCTTTCTCAACTTCCTCTCTTACCCTAATATCCTCTTCCTTACCCTAGCCACCACCCATCAGTTCATAACTCCCCTCTTTAACCTTGAATTTGCGGAAGCCCTAGATAACTAGCCTTCCCCCTCTCAGCACTGTCAACCTGGGACTCGTGCACCTCAGTGGGTTCTAGTAACTGACTACCAAACCACCTGCCCATTGCTTCACTTTTTCATTCTCCTTCCTATCGTGTTATAGTGATCACATTCCTACTCATAGGTGAATCAGAACCACTGAGAAAGGCAATGTTCTAGTAGAAGACACCTCCTGATCCAAACAGTTGTAGACTCCCCTCGTATGCATGCTCTTCCTCTTTGCCTATCTTTTTAACATATCGAAACTTGGACATATTCTCTTTTTGGCCCTTTTCTAAGCTTTTCCATTCTTTTCTATCCTCTTGGGACTTTATGTTTAAATTGTGGAGACAATAGTGTTTTGGGGAACATTTGTTCATCATTTATGCCAACAAATGGGTTTATGCAAAAATACCTCAGTGAATTCTTTATTAAGGGTCTAATATGCAAATTTACCACGTATGTGAGATAATGATAAAATAAATTAGTTCTAGATCATTCCTTAGCCATACGGAGCAAGGAAGAGAAAAAAGAATGAATAATAATGCCTTAAACATGATAATGTGATGTCGAATTAATTAATATGAGAAATAATGATACTATTGGATAATGGTCTAGAATTCATAAAAGGAAGATTAGTTGGCTAAAAACAACTTGAGATTCGTTTTCCTTAGGTTTGGTTTGACTTGGAGGCCAAGTTTCATAATTTTTGGATGATAATAACTATATCTCTTTTATTTTGAAAAGAAAAGGTGAGTTTTTCTCAAAATATGAAATAAAATACTTAATGACTCCAAAAGTGAAAAACAATGTTAGATTCGTAATGTACACATTCAAAATAGCCTTTGGGGTGAATTTTCATGTAATTTAGATAATCTTTAATATACATGTGAAATCAGGAGAGAGAAAGTGTTTAGAAGCTTCAAAATATTAAATAAATGTATAAATAACTTTAACATGTAAAATTGATGGAAAATTTGTATCCAAAACACTTAATGTGACTTGTTGGTGAAGTTCCATGAAATTCGGAGAATATTATAACCATTAATGATGGAAGAAAGAGAAAATAGGATTTGGTTTATTAAACACATCAAAAGTTCTAAAAAGGCAAATCTAATTGCATATTTGGATTCCTCATAAAAAATAGGCTATGTGTCAATTTTCATTAAATTTTAGATTCATTTGCACCCCCCAAAAAGGAGAGAGAAAAAGGGAAATAAACCAGGCATCACTTTAATCAGATTTTAGTTTGCATAAGGTTTCCTATATTTTCTCTGTCACGCGGTCACACAGGCACACGCGATCTCAGCCGTTCATTTCTCGATCGGATGGTTCTTGATCATCTCCCACCTCCTGAAGAAGGTTCGCCTCTATGAATAGTGATGCCAACCTTTGAGTTCAGTTTTCTTGCATTTTCTTCCTCAATCCTTCACTATTTTTAGTAATGTTTCATGTGCCGAGTCTATGAGGGAATTCTACATGCATAGACCCTCTACTCACGTTATTTTGGCAAGTGTGTGAAAGTCCCCCAAATCCTTGGGACGCATGTATTCTCGGCCACTCTGCATATGCCCTAAACAATAACCCTATATATAAGGGATTAGACCCCCAACTTTGCCATCCCCCATCACACTGTTTTACTCTTCCAATTTATTCTCCTTCTACTGTTTCCACAATCAATGATCATGAATTTCATCTGTGCTTGCGGTGAGCTATTCCTCTTCTCCCTGATGGCTTAAACTCAATTTCTTGCATCTATAGGTTCGTGAGGTTCACCTCTTCCTTTCTACATTCTTGTTTTCCCGAATTAGGACCTAGCATTGATTCAACCAAAGTTGTGCAAGCTATTGCTTGTGGAGATGTGGCCATGGCATGAGCTAGCGATGGAGACAATCTCCCTCGTCTGATTATGTTTTTGCTCCCTTTGTTTTCCTCCTCTTCTCTCTGGTTTCTCGCGAGGGGTGTTCCCATCTTTTGATGTTGCTTTGCTTTCTTGGGCATACAAATGTGTTGGCGAGTGTCGGTGACTTGGCGCCTCGTAGTTGGGCCAAGTCATGCGGCCCGCCCATCTCTCTTTCTTTGCCTCTCTCACCCAATACAGTGACACATCTTCTTCTGATTTGTCGATTTTATAAAAATCAAATATTTTTTTATTCCCTTGTCCAAAAATTATAAATAAATATGTTTTGGAATTGGAAAATTGTGATCTTTCTAATAAAAATACTTTAGAAGTTTGGTTTTGAGTTTTGTCGTAAGGTGTTTTCTAAAAATGATTTAATACATAAAATTCACCAAAAATGCACTTTAATCATCATAACTCCAAAATAGAAAAAAGTGTATGTTTTCTTATTCAGGAGAACCTAATAAGATCAACAGTGATATTTTTAGAGTCTAAATCAGAGTTTTGTTCAAAAAGTCCAAAAGTAGGATTTCCTTAATACATATGTAAAACCCTAATATATGATTATATGTTGAAAATAGGAAACGTGGGCTTTGGACTCAATTAAAGTAGTGAAATAGAATAACTAGATTTCATTAAGAAAGGTATGTTCTTTCCTTACACATAAGTTGGGAATAATTGTAAACCCTAACCTAGTTTCCCTAATGAGTCTTTTATGAAACTCTAATTCCTATTTTGTTATTTCCTTTGCTATTTTGCCTCAAAAATCCATTTTTATACTTATTTCTTGGGTCTTGTACCCCACTTCCATGTTTCTATTACTTGATGCTTATACTTGACATAGTTCTTAGCATGTTGATTTAATTAGACTATTTAACTAGTGTAGTGGTACTTTTGTACAACCACCCATAGATAGGGTATGTGTAAAATTTTCCCTGGGGAATGTGTTACTCTCTCCGATATAAAATATTTGTAAGTGATTGGAATGTATTACTCTCCCTCACCTAGTGGTTGAGGCTAGGTAGGTTCCTTAACACTAAATATTTTAGGTAGTCAATACTAATCATTCATGCAAACTTTTACTATTTTTGTTATGGCAAGCATCTACTTATTTATGCATCATACTTTTGACCATCTTCATCTTATGATGAAATCTTAGCCTTTATTTCCATGTTGTTTCTTTATCTTTTATCTCTATTCATTATCTCTGTCACATTCCTTGCTTCTTTCTTTTCTTTTCTTTTTCCGGGAAAGTAGAGATTAGGTTGTATTCACCCCACTCTCCACTGCGGGCAGAAAGTTTGCAACATCAACATCAAGGTTCATACAAAGCCACAGGGGCACATTATTTGTAAAAGTAAAAGTTGAGCTAATGGTAACAGAAAAACGGGCTATACGATCCACTACTCATTTAAGGGATCTAGGGCTGTGAAGAGTGCGTGGCTGCCCGACTTCATCACAGAGCTTTCGAAGCCGACGCAAATGAGGGGCAAGCAGGGTTGTTGCAAATGCAACCTCAGTAGTCAAAAGCACTATTGTGGAAGCATTAGAAAGGATGGTGGGAGACCGCCACCCTGTGATTTTGCAGAGCTCCAAAGCGCAAATGATACCTTGGACCTCTACTTCCAATGCCAAGCCGGCGTGACTGGGAAAACCATGGCCCAGTAAGAATATGCCGTGCGTGTTGACGGCATGAACTCCAATCCTAGAAGGGACGGAGCCGGAGCTGAAAGACGCATCGACAAAGAGCATGAAATCACTAAGTAAAGAGGTGCGCCGACGGTCGACCTACGCAGTGGCGGGTGTGGTGGTCCGCATAGGGAGGGAGAGAATGGCTCGTGCCTTGGCGTTAATGAAGGGGATCCTTCTACTGATGGGAAGGTGCTTGCGATTGTGAATGAAGTCGTTTTGGTGCATCCATATCACCCAAAACACTACCATAGGGATGATGGAGGCTATGTCGGTGCAAGGAGCTGTGAGGATTGCCATAATCTAGTCGTCCTCTGAGAGCAAGAAAAAAGAAGGGTCCACATGGCATGCAGTCCACGTTTCTTTGCTAGTAGGGCAGTCTCATAAGTATTGTAAAATGGTGTCCTGCGAATTGGAGCAGACTGGGTAGGTTTCTTCCACCGGAATGTGCCTTCGAACTTTCTCAACGTTGGAGAGGACAACCTTTTGATGCAAGAGCAAGAGAAAGGTGTGAATTCGCGGGGGTACGACCAACTTCCAAATAGATGACCATTTACCAGGCATGGGAGGAGAAGCGTCCTTGCGGAGCCAATGGTAGGCAGATTGTGATGTGAATTTGCCAGACGGTGTCCTCGGCCACTTCCAGGTATCACTTCCCACCTCCGGGTCGAGAGGGAAGACATTTCGGATATGTAGCCATGAGGAGGGCGACATTTAGTTAAGGATGAAATCCCAATCCCACTCATTGCTCCCCATGCCCATAGATGCGACGTTGAGATCAGTGAGGTCTGATGGTGGCACAAAGGAAGGCTCTAAGTCAGAGATGGACAAGCCATGCAACCATTTTCTAGTCCAAACGTTCGTGGTTTCTCCATTGTTGATGGTGATGGCCGATACTTGTTGCAAGGGTAGCATATGTTTCTAGATAAAGGACCACGTCGAGGAGCAAGGTTTCTTGGTGACTGTGCCATTGTGCAAGTACTTGGCCCACATGACACGAACCCAAAGGGTGTGATGATCATGCATAAAAGACCAGACATTCTTGAGCATAAGGGCTTGGTTTTGTGAGCGTGCCTCCTTTATCCCCAAACCCCCGTCCGCCTTAGGCATGATGACTTTCTTCCAAGATAGTAGGGAGATACTGTGATGTAGCCTACTCCCGGACCATATAAAATTTTTAACATGTTTATTAATCTCATTACGTAGAGCAGGAGAGAGATGAACTGACTGCATAGCATATGCAGGAATGGTGTGGAGGGTAGATTTGGCCAGGATAATCCTGCCAGCAAGGGACAGTTGTCGGGCTGACCAGCTGGACATACGTTCCTTCATGGTGTCAACAATGGAAGAACGGGTGGCTCTATTGACCTGATGGTGTAGGATAGGAATGCCTAAATAGAGACCGAGGTCTGTAGTAGATTGGATGCCCAGGCGACTGTAGAACGTATCTTTGATTGACTGTGGTGTGTTGGGTGAGAAGAAACACTGTGATTTGGACGTCGAGACCGCTTGACCGGATGCGCTAGAAAAGGCCTTGAGGACCTTGGTGATAACCCGTGCTTGCCCAGTGCTTGCTTCCGCAAGAAAAAGGATGTCATCCGCGAAGAAGACATGCAAAAGAGGCAGGCCTTACCTTGATAGTCGTATGGGCTTCCAAGCTCCCTAGTGGATGGAATGTGAGATGGCTTGATTGAGTCTCTCCATGGATAAGATAAAAATGCAGGGACTGATTGGATCACCTTTCCGCACCCCTTGGGTTGTTTTGAAGGACTCTAAGGGACAACCCTCCCATAAAATAGAGGTGCGCCCTTTGGTAATGATCTACATGATCAAACTAATAATGATTTCCGGGAGGCCGATCCTCTTCATAGTGTCATGGATGAAGGCCCAGCGCATCTTGTCAAAGGCCTTTGCTAAATCCAGCTTGATACAAACTAGTGCTTTGCCTATATGCTTCATGTGTATGGTATGTATGAACTCCTGAACTAGAAGGATGTTATCAGTAATACGTCTGCCTGGGAGGAAGCTTGATTGAGATTAAAAAATCTAGTCATGAAGGAGAGGTTTGAGGCATTCCAAAATGATCTTCGAGATCAACTTGAAACAAGTATTGTTCAGGGAGATCGGCCGGAGATCGCTGCAGGTCTGTGGTTATTTAGTCTTTGGAATCAGGCAAGTGTAGGAGTCTGCAATGTGATCGTCGATAATGCCGGTGATAAAAGAGTCTTGGACAATGCAGGTAAAGGATGGCCCTATGACAGACCAGTTCTTCTGGATAAAGGAATTGCATATGTCGTCAGGTCCTGGTGCCTTGTTAGGCGTCATCATGAACATTATGCGCTTAATCTCATCGATAGATGGGATAGCTTTGATGTTGGTACATGATGCAGCTGACGGGCTGGAGAAGGTGCCGCTAAAATTGGTGATGGCAGCATTGGTTCTGAGTGTAGGGCTCGGGGCAGACATAAGGTTGAGGAAGAATCTATGAACAAGGCTTTGCAAAGACGTTGGGTCGTCCACCCAAATGCCGATCTCGTCTTTAAGGCGGCTGATCTTGTTGAAGAGGCGGCAGGCCTTGACATATGTGTGGAAGAACTTTGTGTTGTCATCGCCTAGGCTGAGCCAGTTGATGTTGGCCCGTTGACTCCAGTCCACCTCCTCTTGAAGGAGAATGTTGTTGTATTCATCTTGTAAGTGTGCCACAGTGATGTTAGCATTAACAGAAACAAGAGAGCTGGTTGATACCTGAAGGTTATGCACTTGACGCAAGATCTTGCTTTTTTGTTTGTGATTGGCAGATTGGTGCTTGGAGTCCCAAGCAAAAGCAGCATAATGGAATGCAGGGAGGACATCGAGGAAACTCTTGGTAGTGTCCCAAGAGTGGAGGAGAATGTCACAAAAGGTAGGTGTCAGTGACCAACTATCTTTCATACGAAAGAGTCGTGGACGACGGTGATTCATGGAGTCGTGAATGAGAAGCAGGTTGTGATCGCTGTAGAGACGAGGAACCACAAAGATAGAAGTGTTGTTTGCCATAGTCAGCCATTCTTCATTGGTGATGACCCTATAAAGCTTTTCCAATAATTGAAGCCGCTTGAAGGTGAAGAAGGGACCACTGGCCTTGATATCCATGAGTCCGGTTTGTAGAAGGAGAGAGTTTAATTTCCTACTAGAGCGGCGATTGAAGGAGTGCCCATTGAGCTTTTTTGACGTGTCTAACATCATGTTGAAGTCACCAAGCACTGCCCAAGCACCAGGAATAGAGGGAGAGAGGTCCTGTAGGCATCGCCAAAGAAAATCCCGACGACTGGGATTGGGGGCACCGTAGACAAAGGTGAGGTGCTAGGTGTTTTCAATACATCAGTGGATGAACTGACGATGATTAAGGATGAATTTGATAGAGCAACGAGCGTCGTCCCTTAGCACCCAAATGCCACCAGAGTAACCGATGGCCTCAACGCGGTGGGAGGAAGGGAAGTCTAGTTGCTTGATGACGCAATCAGCCTTAGACCCACTGATCTGAGGCTCGATAATAGCCATAATGTGGAGCTTGTGATGTCTTTTGAGGTCTTTAAGGAGTCAGATTTTCTTCTTGTAACAGGCACCCTGTATATTCCAACAGAGGATGTTCAACATATAAAAAAACCGAAGAAAGGAGAGGGTGTGTGCAATTAGGCAATTGTCGCACATAGGTCGATGGATTGATCATCGCCGACCATGTCATCATCCTGGGGTGCCACAGACTCTGTACTGAAGTCTATAGCACATTTGGCTTCTGGACCTTGACTTGGGCTGCCGACCATCTGGGCTAGCTTGCCTTTCTTCCTCTCTCTACCTGGACTGACAGTCTAGTATATTACTTTCCTATTTCTCAGAAGAACACTGCTGCCTCCTCCCTTCTCACCCCATTGGAACGAACATTGAGATTCGACTGGGGTGCTTTCCCTTGCTACAAACTGAAAGGGCTGGACTGCCCCCAATTCACGTTCCCTGCCCGAGAAGACCTCATCATTCAGCAGGGTGACACTAGTATAGCTCGAGTCTCACACCTTGGCAACGTGCAGGGGTGGCAAGGGTGCTGCAGTGGGACCAGAGCTTGGTTGGGAAGGAACCTTGGCCTTCCCTTTCCTTTTTTGCTTCCTCGACTGAATAGTCTGCCACTCCTCCTCAGATGCATCTTGGACTTTTGGTGTTGATGCTGGTGGGCTCTCCTGTGCAGCCACACCATCCGCAGGTGACTCAGTCACTCCTGAGCTGGGCTCTGCTTGTGGTGGAACAACCCTCTTGGGTGGAGGTTTCCATTTTTAGGCTTTTTGGCATGGATCTGAGGTATATACTGCACTGGATTTATGAGAGAAGGGCCAGATGTTGAGGGCGGCTCGGCGGGGGAGAACGGGGTGACATAGGTACACAATTGCTCCTCATGTCCCATGCGACCACATTTCATACACACTGATGGGAGGTTCTCATATTCCAGCCTATAGTACTCACCGTTGAGATGAATAGATGACAGGAGGGGTTTTAGGGTGTCCACTTCCACTGCTAGCTGGGTGAATTTACCACGGTGACCAAATAGCGTGGTCGTGTCCACCTTGATTGTCTTGCCTACAACATCACCAATGCTTGAGAGGAGTTGATATTGGTATAGATAGACTGGAAGCTCAGGGATCCGTAGCCACACCACGAGCTTCCTGGGGATGTGGTCTACCGGTCGGAAGTCTGCCGAGAAGGGCTGAACAGACAGATAGTTCCCAAAGATTGTCCAAGGACCCTCCGTCATGGCTCTCTCAAAATCCTCTTTGTTACCAAGTTGGATAATGAAGTATCCCATCTCTAAGTCGATGACCCGAAATTTGTTGTTGATCCTCCAAAGTGACGTGATGCAGTACACCAGTGTGGTAAAGCCCACGTTAAGTCCGACCACTTTGATCATGACGGTAAATCTCCAGGATCAAGTAGTGGTGGCAGCGCTGCATGATTGATCTGAAAGTTTGGGAGAGGACCACTCTTGTCAATACAGATATCAGACGCTTGTAGCGCATCCGAAGAGACTATTGTGATCGCCGGGGTCCTCACTCCTCCAGTGATGGCATCACGGAAAGACGTTCATCTAGGTTGGAAGCTGCCATCATTCTCACCTTCGTCCATAACCCTAGCGTCATAATCGACTGCTTCATTCTGCGGCGGTGGTTCTACAGCCACATGGTCATCCAGAAGGGGAACGTACCCATGATTGGAGTGCGGGAGAGGCACGTTGGAATAACCTCGCCCTAAACCATGGCATCCATGGCCACTAGTGCCGCCGCCCCTCATGCACGTACGCGAATCACCGCCAGAAACCCTTGCTTCTTTCTTTTTCTAGGTGCTTTCCCAACCACCCAAGGTTTGATCAAGCAGTTGAGCAGGGTCTAGGATCAGAGTTGTGCAACAGGTGCGTGGAGGACCATCCTAGGAATAGGATAAGAAGTACATGGCTTTAAGCATGGACCTATCTCATGAAGTTGTCTCTTGGAGACAAAGTTGGTGTAGTTTAGATTTCCCTCTATCTAGATCTTTTAGTTGTTGTAAACCCTATATGGGAGATTGATGTACTTATGTAATCTTTTGTGAAAATTGAATATAGTCAATATTTCTATTCTGCTTATATACACTTTGGTCTTTTGTATACCATTATATAAAAATTTGAAAATTTTACACCTGTTCCAACATACCTTTTGAGTATGTTTGGGATGGATGTTTTATTTTTTGATTTTTTAGTAAAGGGGTGATTTCACTCTTTTATAATCTTCCTTCTCCCTCTCTTATTCGTTCTCTTACCCATAGGAACCCATACCCCTAGCTGATGTAGTTTCTCCTCACTTAGCACCAAGAATCTTGGTTGAGAAGAAACAATGACAACAGTTGTAGGGGGCAATGATGGTTGTGACATCAACCTGGTATGATGACGCTCCAACTTTCCTCTTTACCATGATCACCACCAGAACATGAACCACATTCACTACCAAAAATTGACCTACAATTCTATTTCTGATGACAACATACTCATGTCTCACTGCCAATGGAGTTATAATCACCAGCCAACAAGATTTTCTACTCCTACAACACAGCAGTGTTGCATCCCCCTCCTCTTGATATGTAGATTCATATGTACCCAAATCCAGGTTCTGAATCAGGCTTGCAATATGGAAGACTACCCCAACCCATAGATCATTGGCATCAACATCAATCGTCCATTATCAACACCACTACAAAACAATCTACAAACCATAGTAGGTTTGAAAAATGTAGACTCGCAGATGGTTATGTGTTGCAAATATATAAGTCATGCAGGGTGGACATCACCACCAACACTCACCATCTCTTCACCACTACCTACCTTCTCCCTCCTTATGCTATCACTCATGGTCGTAAGAGCTCTCTACCATGGTCTCATACCTACAACATTAGCAAATATAGGAATTTGACCCCCCTGTAAATTTGTCCTAAATCATCAAACTAAAGGCCAATTTCTCTTTTGTGAATCGAACATAGGAAATCGATTTGATGATGAACAAAAATATTAATCTTATAAAACTAATTACATTGGTTGGTTGACCAAACTTGCACCTCCAGAATGTATATTGATGATTACATATTCATCCTAGTTTTAGTGGCATTTTTAGCCCAATTTTTACTTATATCTCTTAGTTTTAATTGGAAATTCAAATGTACTTACGTTTTGATGCCAATTTGTAGGAATTTGATACTTTTATTGACTCCACTTGCAAGTTTTGAACATTATCCCTTTGAAGCAAGAAAGCCTAAGGGGTCTCATGAGATTCGAGAGGAGGACGCCTCTCGCGGGGTGTGGGGTAGCACCTCGTGAACCAAAACAGATTTTGTGCACTTCTAGAAGGCATATCGATCAACATAATTTGTATCCAAGGCCAAACTCAAACTACCGATTTACCTTCTAATCGACCTTCAATTATCCTCAATTATCTAGCTATGGTTATCGAGCTTCAGTTCATTGACCTAAATGCTCGAGCATCCCATCGACCTTGAAGGTCAATGACCAAAGATCAAGCCTTAGATTAATTGACCATCTAGGTCGATAGCCACTGGTCGAAAACCATAGATCTTCATCCATAAGTCGAAAAACACCTCCAGCACTAGCCATCAATGCTATATAGTTGCGATGTTGATGGGTGGGACCCACTACCACTAACCCTAATGCTTCTAAGATGAACCTATAAATACATTTTTGTGGCCAACTTTTACAGGAAGAAAATTTCTATGAAACTGCCCATATTATCTTGGTCCTTTCTCCCTTAACCTCTATGACAAGGATGGAATATCGATTAACAAAGTAAATAGGTATCCACGATTCTATTCCATCATCGTGATCCACTCCTTAGTATTCCCTTTACTGTTATTCCTTAACCTCTATGGCAAGGAAGGAAGGTTGACCAAGTGACTAAACAATGCACCCATGCTCCTCCTCCTTTCTCCATTATTCTCCTCCATATCTATGGACCTCAATATTTCCACTAGACAACAAGAAATCACTCCTTCCACCATTTAAGACAATCCCATACATCATCTAAAATGGTTGTCCCATCACCTACCTGGCCCCTATAAGTTAGGGTCAATACCCAAAGAAGAGGACTCCCCATAACACACCACACTGTGCTACCTTCTGCTTGCTTTCATGAATATTATGCACCTTCCTATTTCTTATGTTGTATTGATCTTGTCATGTGGTGCAAGTAGTTTAGTTGTTGGGTGTGTGGGGATTAGCCATGCTATCTATTTCTCACAGTTTCAATTTGGTTCCAATTTTTGTAAGAACTTATTTAATTCATTATCAATCAGTTAATGCATGTTTTTTGGATTGATCACTGACTCTACATGATTAATTATAATCTTAGACTATGATAATTTCAACATTTTAAAATTTGTATATCAATTGGTTTTGGTTGATGCCCTGGCAAAAACTTATGATGGGAAGCCTCTAGAGTAGAAGATAAATGATATGTAAGCATTGAGACATCAAGCTTACAGTGATATCCATTCATGAAAGTTTCTAATTCGGATAGGGGAAACTTGCATAACTACAATTATGTTTTCATACGACTTTGTATTTGAATGAATGTGCATATTTTGATAGTGGTGGTTAGACCTGATTCCACCCAATATTTCCCATTCTTTAATTTGGATTATGTTTATTATTATATTTTTTCTTCCTGCAAGTAGATTAATTAAAACCCAATCAAATTCTTGGTCATATATATTATTTTAAGTTAACTGGATGAATGTTGGCATTTTTTTTAATAAATTTGTCCCTTAGGATCTTTCCTCAACGGTACTAAAATAAAATATGTTCACTAGCTGGTGGAATTATTGCACGTTTATTTTGATAACCACTAGGAATTGTATTCCGTGTGAATTTTTTAGTGCATTAAGATCCACATCATATACATCCACATATATATATATATGTTAATCATTCTATACCTACTTTAACTATTATATTCAATGAAATATTTAATGACAATGTTCTAGTTATTAAGATGTTTGCTAGATGACTTTAGATATAGAACTTACTTATACTAGTGAATCATATTGGGTTGATAAGTTGTTAAGAAGATATTTGAAAACTTACACTCCAGATATCCACATATATGTATAATAGATCTTATGGAAATTAGTAATTCATATAGAAATTAGAAATAGAACTATATATGTTTACCTATGGTGCATGAGGTTGGGTATGATATAATGATTACTATTAGGAATATTTTTTATAAACATTAGTATCGATGACATTTTTTAAGACTCATATCATGATATACCTTCATTTATATAGATAGTTTATACTACTATATGGGCATACTTAAGAATTTGATAATAAAATGGGTATATACACCCACACATTGCATGTAATGCGTAGGAAAAATTTAAAGAAATAAATGGGTAATTTGAAACCAAAGGGGCATGTAATATAGTCTTCCTATGTTATAATCCCTATATGTATAGTGATATACAAATACACTGGGTCCTATCTACGTGTAATAAGATTAATAAACCTTATATGCCACTAGGTAAGAAGAAATAGTATAAGAATAATATAAAAATATATAATAGGAATGTATATATATGCTTTCTTGGGTTTGACTAACATACATCATGTGTTCCTAGGATGAATACTCGAATTTTATGACCAAGTTTGTCTGTTGAGTTAGACATTATCTATGATGATTATGTATGTAAAATTCCCTATTTATGTTTGGGCATTTAGTTGACTATAAATCTAGTTTTCAACAGGTAGATACATTGTTGAACATTGATCCTTCTTAATTACAAATTGAAGTTATTCCTTCCTAAATTGATATTATCTAAAGTACTATGAATATTGATCTATTATTTTTTACTGGGACTGGTGTCCTCTCTTACTATGATTTTCATACCTGATGTTAGTTATGACTAGAATGCTAGTCTTGCCCACTATTTATGTATGATAAATTCTTGAATATTATATCTAGAATAGTGGTACTTATATGCAACCACCACTACATATAAAGGGCACATGTTTTCAACACATGGTGTGAGTTTTCATCCTTAATTTTTAGGCCATGCTTCTATGGTGTGATGGCCCTATTTTAGGTATATTTAGTCTACATTGTTTATACATAAAAATATATTGTTTATTTTATAATTTTGAATGCTTGGTATGGCAAGATGTTTCTTTGATCTTAACTATTACTCTCTATAAATATTATGCCTCAAGCTATTGATTTGATTCTTGTTGAACTTACCTACTTTTGTATTTTTTTTCATTAGAACACCCATTTTATACTTATAGCTCAATATAATGCCAATATTATTTTTATGCACATACTCATTGTTTACTAATACATACCTTTGTTACCTATTTTCTAGGTGATGTTCCCCTTCAACCCAATTGTAGGTATATTATAGGACATGGACTCAAGAAGACCATATTCAAGGATTATTAACTTGTTGAAGCTTGGAATGGCCGGGTTGTCCTCTACAATTGGCCTTACATGTTACTAGATGCACAACTTTTTATTTTTTCATGCCACCTTTTATGATGAGGAACAATTGTATAATGATATACATTTTAACTTTTAAATAGTTTTACTTCTTCTTATTCTTCTTCATATTAAATCATTTATCTCTGTGATATATATACCATATGAGAAAATGCAATTAGTCCTTTCCTTAATTTTTGAGAATGGGATGATTTACCTCTCAATCTAGTGAAGAGTGATCCCCTCCCAGATCCCACTCTTAACAATTGAGAAGTGGTTGAGAGAGGGAGGGCTACAAGAAGTGTCTATCTAGGCTGTTAACATGTCCTGCGGGCCCAATTAGAGAAACCACCATCCATGGGATTCTTCTAAGCCCTTAGATTAAAATAAAAGGGTCAAGAATGGATCTATTTGAGTTAATCTTAAACATTTTAAACCTTATGAATTCCTTCGAAAAAATAGGTCTTCTGATATATCATTTTGACTAGAAAAATGAGATCTATCTATTCAAATTAGTCTATAACCTAGTTCTACTCATAGCTTGACTACTTTCCCAAAGATGCTTGCTTGAAGACTTTTAAAGATGACTAATGCCACCGAATGACCAACCTTGATCTCATATTTTTCAAAACCTAAATATATCTCTTGACCAATAATTTCATTTTACTTTTCACATGATTAATGACTTGGATCATATGGATGTACCCTAAATAACTACCTTAACCTAAAATTGACTCTTTAATGTACATGCATGATGTAGACTAATCTAAGATGGAACTTTGGTCCTTTTATTTTTGTATTATGATGCACCCCCTATCTTAGGGCTTCATCTTGTGTCACATTACACTTCAAAATCACATCAATACTTGTTAGATTACATGTTATTTTCCCTAATATGCATATTTGTGTAAAATGCACTTATGGACATTATTTGCATGTTTTTTAGGTACATGGACCATGCTTGGATGGATGAGAGAGATAAAAAATGATCCTAGGGTTTCTCTACCCTTAGGGAAACCCAAAGTGAAGTCCAAGGCTTCTTCGACCTACCCCTAGTGGCCAAAGAACAAATAAAGCAAATATGTCCAAGGATGAACCAAATATAAGAACCAATTGCTGATATAGGGACCACAAAAAGGTCGTGATAGCCCAAGAAAATCAATAGAGTCAAAGTTCGAAGAACCAAAGTCAACAACATGTCCGTGCAACACAAAATGGTTGTGCCATCATGCCCTAGAATGGTCGTGCAGTAGAACACGACCGTGTTGTAGCTTAGCCAGAACAGTCGTGACACTTCAATTGGGCAACACTCCCCCAAGCCACTATGGGCGGTTGCCCCATCCTCACTATAGTCGTGGTGACCACCACGACCGTGCAACCATCAGTTTAAAATTCCCAAACTTACTGTAACTTTTGCCATTTTTTCAGCTTAGTCATTCCCATCCACCACGATCGTGCTACATACAAACCTAGCACAACTTTTGCAATGCACTCCCTGTTTTACCCGCAGTAAACCTAGTGCTTTACCACCACCTATATAAATACTTGGGTGGCAACTCTAGCTCGAGGTTAGCCACTAGTATAACACTCTAGCCTTCCCATTTCATCCTCCATCCATTCCCACCTCCTTCCATCTCCATTTCACCATTTCCACCACCAAAACCCTAGTTTTCTAGTATTTTGGCCACTTTCCACCATACACCAATTTGATTCCCCTATCTTGGAGGAAGGTGCTCAATCCACTGCTGCTAGGAGGTGCAGACGGAGGAGTATTCACTAAGTTCAGCATGGCCTTTCACTCATGTACTTGTTCTTCTTCCTTTCTTCTTGTATTTTCTTGTTCTATGAGCAACTAGGCCCCTAGGGTGGGCTGTTTGGGGCTCAAAATGTTACTTTGATACCATGATGGGGGGAAATGATATGTAAACATTATGATTTCATTTTCTAATGATTATTTTCTATTTATATCTCATTCCTCATGAATTTCTATGTGGTTTGTGCTTGAAATCACCTAGATTCTAGGAAAATTGCTTAGATGTGGCTCTTTTTGTGAATTGCTAAGTCCAATTAATGGATCCCTAGTTAGTTTTTCACCTTCCTACATGTTAATAAATTCTCCTATACCCAGGTGAGAGATCTAAGTATCTAGTATAGGATCACTTAGTGTAATTAGCTTGGAGCCTTCTCAAGGCTAGAATATGGGTGATGTGAGGTCTCAAACCTCATTTCCACCTTACATTAATCCTTACATTAATACCCTCAACCCCTAATTACCTTAGGAATTCCTATCCTAGAAACCTAGAATTGACTAGACCCGAAATGAATTCCAACTAAACACTAACCCAATTGAGCCTCGTAAGGGTAGGTAGGAGGTGTTAGGGACTAGTTCCCCTATACAAACTCTATCTTATCCATGTTGAATTAGTAGTTTAGGGTAATTCATTAGCCTCTAGCTTGTTGTTTGGTTTAGTAATCTAAATGAAAGTATAATTTTTGCATGTCATCACCCCCAACCTAATTGATAAGTGCATCCCCCAAACAACCCACACTACTCTTAATTGCATTAAAAACCTAGTTTCCTTCTTTCTTAGACAGTGTTAGCTTAGTTATCTCTTTACTTGCTTAGTTATATTCTTGTCTTGTGCTTTCTTAGCTCTTGCTAGTTTAGGCCTGTAATATCTCTTTTGCCTAGTTTTCTAGCCTTGTGTAGTGTAGTTCTCTTCTTACTTGTCTTAGTGTAGTTTGTTCATTTTCTTCCTCAGCTTGTCTTTCCTTGCTCATTAGAATTAGTTGTCTAGGGTTAATTTAGGTTTTGATTCTTACTCGTTCTCTTTTTCTTGCTTGTTCAACCCTTAGTGTAATCAACACAATCCAACTTTAAACCCTTCAACCCTAGACTCTGTAGGAGGAACCTAGCTTAAACTAACCTATCTCGAGTGCCCCTTTTCTACCTGTGGATTGAACCTATTCTTTCCACTTGCATATACTATAACACGAGCTTGTATAGTTGTAGGTAAGTGTGTTAGTAAAAGTAGGTGTGTTAGTTTAGTTCCTTATAAATTTAAAAGATACCGCCTGTTACACCCTGATCTTACAATTACCACTAATCATGAGATTAGGGTATAAATTGAGGATTTAACGTAATACAAAGATCACCCTTAACTTTTTCTTATTTTTCAAACTCTTTGGTTTTCTCGCATTGAACCACATAAACTAACTTTACAAGAGAATTAAACTTTTATTTCTCTAATGTAATCTTAGCATTAATGATACACATCCATACATTCATTATGTTTCTCACACTTACATGTACATAAAACATGACAATCATTTGCATTCTCTCTTATTAAGGAAACAAACATACAAAACATCATTTATAACTCTCTCATATCTATACAAGGACCTAGAGTGACAGGGACCGACTGAACTTAACTATACTCAGACTTAACTCTTGTGGCAGATCTACTTTGATGCAATGATATCTTCTTCAAGTCCATGTGATTTCCCTAAAAATTTTGAGTAGAGGGGTGAGCTTACTCGCTCAGTGAATGAGTACTTCAAAGAAATAGTGTAAATCACTGATATAATTACATATATACTTTTGAGCAACTGATATCAATTATAACAGCAGTAAGCTTTAAAGAGTCTAATAATTGACAATCATAAATATGGCAGGATACTCTAGATATCTATAAGAGTGAATCAATATATGAAATGCTTGATTGATCATAAAGAGAAATAATAATTCAGAAACATACAAAGAATAAATTAATAACTGTATACACTTATTTGACCCCTCATTTATTTTATTATGCCCTGATCATATGCAGTGTACTCTACATATGAAGAATTGTAGTGCACTACGATCACACCGTACAAGACTTAGCAGACACACCCGGGAAATGCCAAGTCTGACTACTCTCCTGGTCTGCAACAGGGAAATGACTCTCTAGACTAAACTGGACTCCTCCTCTAACCTGAGCACACAAGTGGAGAGTCAAGCCACCTCTTGGCTTTTTCTGTATTCTAGTGCCACCAGGACTTCTGGTTGATGTTGGACATGTTTCTCTATACTGTAGTGCCACTAGGACTTCTGGTTGATGTTAGACACTACAAACTATAATTTAAGGAGACTTCCCCTAGGCTTCGTCCCCCGTGCCACCTAATAGCACGTTTTGACCCCTGTATACTAGACACTGCTAGGGTGAGGTCGTTTCACCCCAAAGGCGCAGACCTCACATAGGGGTTTTATGGTGTCAGGGCCCTTAAATCTATAATTTCATTATTTCCTAGAAAACTCTTACTATGTTGAACCTTTTTCTTACTTATACTCGATTCTAGTATTTCTATGGCATCTCATAAATTGCAGTTCAAATCACAACATGAATATCATTCTAGACCTGACAGAGCAGTATACTCAAAAACATTGAAATTTACTGAGTAATCCATATACCATGCATGCAGGCAGATTGAAATTTCTTAAATAAACTAAACTCATATCAACTTGGCTCATATACACTGGAATTATACAATTGATCATCGTAACACACTAACAAGAGTTAATTACTCAATATATTAGAAATCATCAGTAGCACTTGTAAATTATCTGTAATTCCTTGAAAATCGAGCACATCAACCCAAATTCTAAGTTATGCATCAATAGCTCAATTAAAAGTCAATTTACTTGAAATGGAAAGATTTAATTGTAAAAATATGCGCATCAACCCAAATCTTGAGTTATGAATCACATAAATTAATTAAGAGTTAATTTCTTATCATGGCAAGAATTATTAATAATAACTGAGAACATTGATATCACAATACTTGATTCATTGAACACCCTACCCTTAGGGTTTCATTTACCTCATTCACTTATCACATGGCTCTCATAAGGATTTCATGTGACATAAACATTCACTAAATAAAGACTACTATCACCAAATCATATAAAATCAATATATGTATAAAACCTTGGAACTGAGCTGAATTTGGGTTTCCATGCCATTCACTAGGATATGATGCATGATTAATAACATTGGATAAATAAACTCTATCATGTCATGAAAATCCCTTCAAATGGATTTCATGATATCTATTCACAAATATCCAACTTTCCTCGCATCTAGGGTTTCACCCTCTTTACTGAGATATCAAACAAACACTATTCACTTTAAACAAATCAAGATAGTATCTGACATATATTTACTATGAATTTAGATAAACAATCATTCATAACCAAGGGGATCTAGATAAGCAAATTTCTCTATTTACTTATACAACAAATTTTAGTCATAGACAAATTCCCTATATTTCAGTTTATTCTTAAAACCTCCGCGAATACTTAGGGAATTCTCATTAGGATGTATTGTATACATTTCTAATATGATTTTATCATATGAAATTCATCCAAACAGAGGAATAATCCATTTCATATCATTTTGCAACAACTTAGAACAAATAGACAATTCATGGTTTGTAGTCTCATACTAAGCAATTAAAGATTATGGATGATTTAACCAATTTTCATGCAATATACTATTTAAAGGAAGTTCCCACTCACCCTAAGGTGTGAAAACATCTTAAAAACATATCCCATATCTGAAAATTTTGAATCCATATTAAATCCCTAGCAATTCACCCGATTCTTCTTCCTTTCAACTCAGAAACCCTAGAAATGAGGAATTATGAGGAAAGAGTGAGAAAAAAGGAAGTTATGATACCATTTTGGATCAAATAATAGGAGGGACGGAATTTTGACATGTGAGAGAAGATTCACCATGAAACTATATCCAAAGAAGCTAAACTTACATGATTTCATCATTCCTCAGATCGCAAAATCCTAGGTCAACATCTCCATCATTTTCTCCTCTCAAATCCTAACTGTCCCTCTCTCTAGAATTTCATTTCTCTAGATTGAACAACGAATTATGAGAGCTCCTTGTGTGTTAGTTTGATCATATTGAGAAATTGAACTACTTGGGTCAATTGCACTTTGACCCCTCACTAAACTTTTTCTTATTTCAGCAGATTTTTCTGTCATAAAAATATTTCTGTAATTCATATATTTCGGAGATCAAAACTTATTTAATTTTTTTGATAATTTATCATGTTGTGTATAATTGAGTTAGTAAGCTGAAGTTAAAATTTGAGATCATTCTAAGATCCAATTAAATAAATAAAAATCGAATAGTGCATTGATAGAATTCTGCAGAAATGTTGGTTATTGTAATTCGTCTACCGATAAGGTCTAAACACATACAAAAATTATGAAAATTTTACATGTTATTTATTATTGTGTTTCAGATATCCAATTAAAATTTAAGACCATTTGGAGTTACCAATAAATAAATAAAAATCAAATAATATACTACTAAACAACATTCTGTCAGCATGGTCGGTTGAAGTATATATCGACCAAGAATGACTTTCAAAGAACATCCAAAAACTCTAAAATTTTTCACTAAAATGCACGATTATGTTATACATATTATATCCAAATTTCAATTAAATCCAAATTACATTTAAAATATGACAAATTATTTACCGTACTACTATCTTGATCAAATTCCATACTCATGTACCATCAAAACCCTAATTTCAGCCAACTTGGGTTTATATTTCTCAAACCCTAATTTCTCAAACAATAGAACACTTAACGTTCTTATTAGGTTTAAAACATCATAATTGAATTATCATCATTAATTAGATTTAAGAAATGATCAATCCAATTAAGCATATAATCATCTAGGTAAACCCTAATTTACCAATTAAGCTCGGATACGGTCATAACACCACCAGTGTGTTCGAGCCTCTTCGGTTGCACATCTAATCAAGCTTCAATTGATTTAGGTGTGTATACCTCAGAGTAAGGAGAAATGCACCCAACCTTTTGGCGTTGTTGCCAGGGAGAAAGGTACTCGACCTAGCTTGTTTGTTTTGCTTTGATCGTTTCTTACTACATACTCATCATTTCTATACTTTGTTCTTTACTTTTTGCATTCTTTGTGTATTTTAGTTTGATAACTTGTTTTCTTTTGTTTAGTTGTGCCTTGCACATGTGACAAGCCACTCAGGGAAGACAAGTTGGAAGGACACACTGCACATCACAAGCCACTTCAAGATTACTTCATGCCCAACAACTTTAAATCACCAATTGCTACTAGAGTTGATAAAATTCTAGGGGAGCAATTCTCCATCCCTCTATGTCTTCTTGGGTTCTTGCCCACCTATTATGGCTCAAAGAGTGAGAACCCCTACAAGTACTTGGACTCCTTTCTCGAAGTATGCTCCACCTTTAGGATGTCGACTGCCAGTGATGATGCCCTCAGGTTGACACAAATGTTGTGTACCATAGTGAGTTTCACTCAAATGGGCAATGAGTAGTTTCTCAATGCTTAGGAGAGATTTACTAAAATGTTGACAAAGTGCCTACACCATGAGATCCCTTTGTGTCAGCTAGTTCAGTCCTTTTACATTGGTCTACTCCAATAGGTCAGGCTATAGTAGATTCTTCTTGTGAAGGAGATTTTATAGCCATGCCACCTGAGGAGACATGGACTTTGTTTGAGTAGGTGGCAGAAAGTTCAAGGACCTGAGCTTCTAGCATGCTAAATGACACTGACCGTCCCTTTGGCATGACATCTCCAGTTCATAGTGATTCAAGCCCACAAGTGATGAACATTGTTGGTGATATGGTGAGTTTTATGAAGAACCAAGTGACAAATGTTCCTTGACATTCTATGAATTAAGTTGGTTCCTTTGATGAAGAAAATAAGACACCTAACTCTAATAGCTACCCAAAACAACAAAGATGAAGATATAGCTTAAGGTTTGAGGAAGAGGTTCTCTCTAGGTTGAAAAGTTTTTATGATGTCCAAAAGAATGTTACAAGGCTTGAGGAAAGGATAGAGTAGCTATCTTCCATACTTTCTCTCCAAGAGGAAAAATTGTCTTCAAAGCATATAATGAGTTTCAATGAAGTAAGTGGACCCATGCATTCCACTCAAGTTCTCTATACTCCACTTGCAATGCAAGTGCAACCTATTTACCACTTCCATGACCATCCAAATCCTTATACACCTTCCCCCCTCCATAACCACAACTCTCCCACCAATTCACCTTCTAATTTCAATTCTCCTCTAAACCCTGATTTTAATACCAAGTGTCACCTCCACCTCCTTCCACAACCACAACATGCTCCATCTCTCCACCGCAAGCAAGGTAGTACTATGACAATTCTATGGAGTGGGAAATCTCTTGAGTATCCCGTGAGTCAAAGAAAGGTTGATAAAGCAAAGAAAAGGCAACCAAGTGGTCATACTGTGATTGGGATTGTCGAAGATGATTCTATGGAACCTCTCGTCAAAATGTGATACTGTGTGTGATGAATGCATATTCATCATGATTTTCAGTCGCTATCTTGGACTCTTTTTGAGTCAATACATCCAATTTCAATTACTAGATATCAAAATGTGCAAAATTACTTGATTGGTTCAATTATCAAAGTAGTAACTGAGTTTATATCAACTTTATGCAGGTCATGATGAAGTTTGACCATCTAATCAACCATCATCCAAATCAAACCCCTTTGAGTGGGACCCACCTTTCTAACCATTCAATTTCGACCTTTCAGTCTCAGCCGTTCATCCATACAGTCTTAGAACACGAGCTTTTCTTCTCCTTCGATCGCTGATCAACGGTCCCCATCAATTTGCCCAAACGATCTCATCCAATCAGTCTCTACCTCCATACAGTCTTCAAGATAGTTTGAGCGATCTATTCAAGACCGAATGGAGGACCTCTCACTCCCACTTCCCTCCTTCCTCCTGCCATCACTACAACCTCAACCAGTGTCACCACCATCCTCAACAACTGTGCCTACAACGTCGCTTCCTCACGATTGTCCGATCAATCGAAGAGCTGTGAACGGTCTTGCAGACCGTTCTGCACCAAACCGATCAGCCGTGAAGACCGTTAGGCAGCCACATACACAAGACCGTTTGTTTCTCAACATATCGAGACTGTTTGGCCATATCAGTTTCCAAACCATTAGAGACAAAACCAGTAAAGACTATTTTGAGGAGGAAACACAGACCGTTTGAGAAGATTTCCAAACCATTTGGAGCAAAAGTGGATCAAACTAAATGGAGAGCAACACATTGTAACCATGCCAACTCAGGGACCATTCGACATTCGCCGCCTTCTTCTTCCTCCTTCCACCGTACCGGATAACCCTAACCAACATCCACTTGTAACCACGCCAACTGAAGAAAACCTCTCGCTCCCACTTTCCTTCTTCCTCCCGCCATACCCTAGCTCTGCAACACCTCACCCATGCCGCCAGATTCACCTGCACCTCTGCCACATCAAGCAACAACATCAACACCACCCTGACATGCCCATCTCTCCATTGCACTATTAACACAGTCTCAAGACCGACATAACAACATCCACGAGAAGTGAGATCGTGAAACCAAAACTGTTTGAGCATGCCATCGCCGAAGACCATTTGGTCGGTCAGTGCAGAACGATGGGAAGTCCAGGACCGTTTGGTCTCTATCGGTTCCTGAACCATTAGAGCCAAATCGCCAAGACCGTATGGAGGCTCACTGAAGACTGTTTGAGTGGATGATAATCCAAGATCGAATGATCACCCGCATGCAAGACTAAATGCAGCTGAAGACCGAAACAACAAATTGTTTGGAAGAAATCAGTTTCCCAAACTGTTTGATAAAGAAGACCATTTGATATAGGCACTTCCAAGACCATTTGATAAAGGATATTGATGACCGTATGATCACTTATAAAGCAAACCGTTTGGACCCCACCTAAGCCTATAAATTGGACCACAAGGGTCCTCATTTGGGCATCAGTTCTGGGACGCCGACGGGCTGCCTATACGCTGGTCCAACCCTACCATTGTTACTTCACCTGCCGTTCCTATTGCAACTCAAGGAGACAAAGAAGAGAAGGAAGGCGGAGTGAGAAAGACTGCCCAGTCTGTCTTGGCATCCCTCGTTCTTCATCCAGATCTTCTCTGACACAATGTAGATGACTGCATCATCTTCGCAGAGCTGTGACCAACTTCTACATCATGCTCATGGTGGATTCCTCTCTCTTTCTTATTCTTCTTGTTTCTCGCATCACGTGTGAGTAGTTCCTTTTCATTGGGGTGTGGGGACTAGCCCCGCTGCCCATGCAACCATGTCTTTTCATTTAGCATTTCAAGGCAATGTATATAACTTTTCATTTCATTGCTAATTGATATGCTTGTAGTTGATTACCTTCTTGCTTTCATCTTGTTCTTCTGTTTGTAGTATAGAATGTTGATTAATGAGGTAGACTCCATAACAAGAAATTCGATAGGGTTCCTTGAGGTCGTAAGTGTATGATCCAAGAGGGGACGAGCCATCTAGCCTACGGTGACGTTTTTGTGGTCTAAACATCCCTTAGGGAGGACCACAGCCTTAGTTGGATGTTGTATCTTCTTATTAATCATCGATGTTTGCTTGCAGACTAATCACCTACATCTATGTTGATTAGCATGGTTGACTCCCAGACTAGAAATAGAATGGGGTTCCTTGAGGTCGCAAGTGTATGATCTGTGATGGGACGAGCCATCTAGCCTACAGTGATGCTTTTGTGGTGTAAACATCCCTTAGGGAGGGCCACAACCTTAGTTAGATGTTGTATCTTCAGAATTGTGAGTGCATGATCCGGATGGCGATGAGAAATCAGATGCCTAAGGGGATGCTTACGCGGGCCTAAACATCCCCCCCGGGAGGGTTCACAACAATTCTATTTGAATAGTTAGATGCTTGCCTAGTTGTTATGTGTTTGGATGTGTAGTGGTGGTGAAACCCGATACCATCCCAACAATTCCATATCGTTAATCTAGAACAAACTTTAATTCTGCTCTTTTACTTTCTTGCATTTAGTTTAATTAACCTCAACCCAATCAATCATTTTAAATATTAGTCTCACTTGAGCTAGATTCGACTAACATAGAATCTTAAAAATGTTGTCTCTTGGGATTCAATCCTTAACTATACTGTGATAAGACCCGTCCACTTGTGGGTGGTATTATTGCATGAGGTTTTGGTAAAAGCTCAGGGATTTCAACCCTGAATGAATTTGTTGGTGCGATATTTGTCACGTCAAATTCTGGCACCGTTGTCGGGGACAACAGAATCAGTTAGTCAAATCTAGTTCTTTTAAGTCAAATCAGTTACTTGAATTTCACTCTACTCCATTAATCTTACTTTAAATCTTTTTATTTCAGGTACTTCAAGAAGGACTAGTGCATGCACCATTTGAATAGTCCCAGACTCACCGCCAGCTTTGAACCGGAGATTGACCAAACCTTCCATCGTTAAAACAAAGAAAACCAAGCAAGAATGGCTCAAGTGGAAGAAATAACCCGAAGGGTAGCTCAAGCCCTTAATGCGTAGAGAGAAAGGCTCATGCAAGAAGCTAGAGCTGCGGTTCAAGAAGAAATTCAAGAAGCGCAAGCAGTAGAACTACAAAAGGATCTTAGAGAGTTCTCAATCCCCAAAACTGCGAATGTTCATCATCCAGTACAACCTCCTCCCATCAATGCTGCCAATTTTGAGATTAGGGCACATTGTATCACATTGCTTCAAAACACTCCATTCTATGGCAAATAAGGAGAGGATAGTCAGGAGCATCTTTTGAGGTTTATTGATCTATGTGCTATGATAAAGAAAAATGGAGTATCCGGTGATGCCATTCATCTCTATCTCTTCAAGTATTCACTTGATGATAGAGCAATAAGCAGGTACAATTCATTGCAAAGTGAACCCATCACCACTTGGGAACAACTTCAAAATGTATTTTTGGAAAAGTTCTACCCCCATCTCTCACCTATGAAATTAGGGGACGGATAACAAATTTCACTCAAGTCCCTAGAGAAACCCTTGTTGAAGCATGGGATATATACAAAGAGCTTCTACGCAAGTGTGCACACCATGGAATTCCTAAGAATCAACTCATCGAGATTTTCTATAGGGGAGTGGAAGATGATATCAAAAGGTTTTTAGATTCCTTATCTGGAGGAAATTTCATGCGTCAAAGTTATGACAGCGCATGGAGAGTCGTCACCCTTGGAGTTGAAAATCAAGCTAATTGGGGTAGGTCTGTAGGTAAAGGAGTATTGAAAGTAGCTATGGCTGAAGCTTCTCCCGAGTACAAGTCTATCGCTGAAACCCTAAAACTCTTAGTTGCCAAGCTAGACCATATTGAATCATCTCTTGCTGCAATTGGAAGAGGATGTTCACCAACTCAACAACAAGAACAGATCAAGTATTCTTCTCTGTTCTTTGAAGCATGTAAAGGAACTGATCATTCCACTTTAGCATGCAATGTTCTTTACAATGTTGTTCTAAGTAACATATGTGGACAAGGAGATAATGGTCAAATGGAAAATCTTAATGCTGTTAATACCATCCCTGGTCAAGGTTATTACAATCCGAATCAGAATATGAACCATCCAGGGTTTCAATATGTAAACCCCTCTCGAGTAGTAAACTCGCATCAATGTGGTTCGAACAATCAACCATGAGGCCCACCAGGATTCCAGTATAATCAACAATAAAATTTTAGAAATCAAGGAAATTTCAAGGGAAGCTTTCATAATAGGAACTTCAATAATTATCAAAACAATTCTCAGTACCAGAATCTTAATCAACCTCAAGGACAACAAGTCGGTCCCATCTCACCTGATGACAAGCTATCAGCCATTGAAAAGATGTTGCAAACTCAACAAACTATGATAGCTAACCAACAAGCTCAACAGAAGGCTATTGAATCCCAACTAGCTCAACTTGCAGCTAGCATTAAGCCACCAGCTGGGGATTTTGCTGTCCAACCAAAAAACAATCCTAAGCACCCAGAACAACTAAAGGTGGTCACCACTAGGTCAGGAAAGGACTATTCTGATCCTCCTGTCAGGCCACATGTAGTTATTACATATGAGGATGAACCTGCGATTACACAAGACTCCACAACTCTAGAGTCTCAACCAAAAGAACCAGTAACTGCTGATAAGACATACAAGGAAAGTAATGAGAAACCTATTGATGAAGAAACTGAAACACCAGAACCTAATATTCCTGTATACAAGCCTCGTATACCGTTCCCTGCTCGTTTAAGGCAAACCAAGCTTGATACTCGGTTCAATAAGTTTAAAGAAGCTATGAAGAAACTTCATGTTGATATACCCTTTTTGGATGCGCTGGCTGAGATACCAGCCTGGACAAAGTACTTAAAGTCACTCCTCACCAGGAAATATATAACTGAAGAATATGAGACAGTCAAGTTAGCTAAAACTACTTCAGATATCATCCAGAGTAAGATGCCAATGAAGTAGAAAGATCCAGGATCTTTTGGGATTTCCTGCCATATCGGTGATTCCTCATGCAAGAAGGGACTGGCAGACCTTGGTCCTAGCATCTACATCATGCCACTCAACCTTTGCAAAAGTCTAGGGTTTTCTTAACTTCTCCCAACTGGCATGACCATACAACTCGTAGACAATTTGATAAAACACCCGTTAGGAATTATTGAGGATGTACCGGTCAAGGTAGGAAAAGATTCCTATGTTCCGTGTGACTTCGTCATCATGGACATTAAAGAAGACCCCAGATATCCTCTCATCTTTGGACGTCCGTTCCTCACCACAGCGAGAGTTCTAATTGATGTTGAATTAGGAACATTGCTTCTTAGACTTGGTAAAGAAACTCTCGAATTCAAACTTTTTAAAAGCATGAGAAGACCAAGTATGCAAGAAGAAGTCTATCTCATTGACTGCATTGAACAAATGTCACTCTTCACACAAGAAGAAGTGAACAAGACGATCCTTTAGAAGTGACTCTAACGAACCCATCTGCTGGTAATTTAATCAATAAACAAGTTACAGAATGTGTTCTCGACCTTGACACTACTGAAGAAGACTCCGAAGCCAAAATGGAAGAACTCAAAGCTGTGGAAGCTACTTAAGAAACATGCGAAAAACCAGAAGCCCCTGCCCGAAGGACTGAAGTACGTGTTTTTGGATGATCTCAAGGTTTGTCCAATTATTATAAATTTCGATCTAACAACCGAGCAAGAAGATAAACTCCTGAAAGAACTAAGGGAAAGAAAGAAAGCCACCTGTTACAAAATGAGTGACCTCACTGGGGTTAGTCAAGCACTGTGTATGCACAAGATCCCTATGATGGAAGATCACAAGCCAACTATTGAACATCAATGGAAATTGAATCCAAATATGAAGGAAGTAGTCCATCACGAGGTCATTAAACTGCTCACTGCTAGAATAATCTATCCGATATCGGACTCACCATGGGTGAGCCCAGTGCATGTAGTCCCAAAGAAAGGTGGAACAACTGTGATATGAAATGAAAACAATGAACTCATCCCTACTCGAATAGTCACAGGGTGGAGGATGTGCATTGATTATAGGAAGTTAAACAAGGCAACTCGAAATGATCATTTTCCAATACCTTTGCTTGATCAAGTATTAGAGCACCTGGCTCATTAAGAATACTTTTGTTACCTTGATGGTTACTCTAGATTCTATCAAATACCTATACATCCAGATGACCAAGAGAAAACTGCTTTCACCTGCCCATTCAGAACATATGCATTTATAAGAATGACATTCGGCCTCTGCAATGCACTTGCAACCTTCCAACATTTCATGGCTGCCATATTTGCCGGTCTCACTGAAACAATTATGGAAGTTTTCATGGATGATTGTTCTGTATATGGAGATTCATTTGATTCATGTATAAAACACCTCTCCCTTGTTCTCAAACGATGTGAAGAATCACATCTAGTACTCAACTGGGAAAAGTGTCACTTTATGGTAAAGGAAGGCATTGTCCTCGACCATAGGGTCAGTAATTGGGGAATTGAAGTAGATAAGGCCAAGACTGAAGTGATTTCCAAGCTCTCTATCCCTATCAATGTAAAAGAAGTTCGAGCATTCCTAGGTCATGAAGGCTTCTACAGATGATTTATAAAGGACTTCGCAAAGATAACCAAACCAATGACAAATTTGTTACTAAAGGATGCTGAATTCAAATTTGACGAAGAATGTTTTAAAAGTTTCAACAAACTAAAGCATGCCCTTACAAACACACCCATCATCAGAGCTCTCGATTGGGACCACCCTTTTGAAATCATGTGTGATGCAAGTGATTATGTTGTGGGTGCTGTCTTGGGCCAATGCATAGAAAAGAACCACTATGTAATCTACTATGAATCAAAGACACTTGACAAAGCTCAGAGGAATTACACAACTACCGAGAAAGAACTTCTGCCAGTTGTGTATGCCTTTGACAAATTCATATCCTACCTTATTGGTTCAAAAGTTGTTGTCTACACGGATCATGCTGCTATCTGTTACCTTCTGACAAAGAAAGATGCAAAACCCATGCTAATTAGATGGATTCTCCTATTGCAAGAATTTGATCTAGAGATAAGAGATAAAAAGGGTACATAGAATGTGGTAGCAGACCACCTCAGTTGCATCCACACTCTGGATACCATGAAGATTCTGATTAATGATTCCCTTCCAGATGATCAATTAATGAAAGTCTCAAAAGTTACACCATGGTATTATGATTATGTGAACTACCTTGCTGCTAAAGTTATCAATCCTCAATGCACTTGAAATACACTAAAGAAATTTATGCATGATGTGAAATAGTACTATTCAGATGAGCCGTACCTTTTCAAACTATGTGCTGATGGTCTATACAGATGGTGTATTACTGAGGAAGAAGCTCAACTTATCTTGGAGCAATGTCACTCAGGGCCAGTTGCAGGACATATGAGCTCTAAAAAGACTACCTTGAAGGTTTTGCAATGTGGATTCTTTTGGCCAACCATATCCAAAGATTCCTATGACTTTGTCCTATCATGTGACAAATGTCAAAGATCAGGTAATATAAAAAAGAGATTGTGATGCCACTGAACTTGTGGCAAGAAGTAGAGATATTCGAAGTTTGGAGGGTGTACTACATGGGTCCATTCCCATCTTCTCATGGATTTTCATACATCCTAGTGGCAGTGGACTATGTCTCAAAATGGGTTGAATCTATACCAACTGTCACTAGTGATTCGAAACACGTCATCAAATTATTCAAAGATATTATTTTCCCCCATTTTGGAGTGCCACGAACTGTGATATCTGACGGAGGGTCTCATTTCCTTGAAAGAATCTTTGAAGCTTTACTGAGAAAGTATGGGGTAACACACAAGGTAGCCTCACCCTACCATCCACAAATGAGTGGACATGTAGAGGTTTCTAACCGTCAACTCAAGGCTATCCTGGAAAAGACTGTAGGCTGCAATCAGAAGGATTGGTCAGTAAAAATCAGTGAGACATTGTGGGCCTACCGAACTGTTTTTAAAACTCCCCTCGGAACTACACCATTTAGATTAATATATGGAAAGGCTTGCCACCTTCCTGTTGAACTTGAGCACAAAGCATGGTGGACAATTAAACAACTTAATTTTGATATGAAGGAAGCAGGCCAAGCCAGGATTTTGCAACTCCAAGAGCTGGAAGAACTCAGGATGACAACCTATGAGAATGCAAGAATCTATAAAGAACGTATGAAGATCTAGCATGACGGCCATCTAAAAAGAAAGGACATACGAGTGGGAGACCAAGTTCTTCTGTTCAATTCTAGATTGAGGTAATTCCCAGGAAAACTCTGTTCTCGCTGGTCAGGACCTTACATTGTCAAGAGCATCTACCCACATGGTGCTTTCTCTTTATGGAGTGAAAAGTCAGGTGAATTTGTGGCAAATGGTCAATGATTGAAGAGATACTTCACCTCTACTGATACAGGATATGAAACGATGCTGGATCTCACCAATCCAACATATCCACCGTAGAAGTTAAAGGAATCAAGTCGAACCATCGACGCAAAACAAAGACGCTTATCGGGAGGCAACCCGATAAATAAAATTCATGGAGGATGCAAGCTTATTGGAACACAACCACATCCGGTGGTCCATACGGCATGCAAATTCCCCTCCATCTCGGATTTAGAGTTTGCTCGGGATGAGAAAATTTCTAAGTTCGGGGTGGAGGGTGGGTGGTACGTATCTTACTTTCCACCTTCACCCATCCAAATCAAACTTAATATTTCATCGTCGCATTTTTGACCTAAACTTTCAAAATTTTCAAATAAATTTTTTCAAAATTTAAAGTTTTCAAAAGAATTTTGAACATATATCAGATGAAGTTTTGACAATTTTTATATCTCTATGCATTTTGAATCATTATACCCTCCTTATTCTGAGCAGATCCTCAAAAAGACCTTCTTCTAAAAACTAGCCTTTTGATTGAAATCATCTTGTGAAGCTTATGAATCCTAACATCATGATCTTTATAAAAAAGGGGGCAAGTGTTTGTCGAACTCATACGAATCAAAGACACCGTGCTTCCTAACTGACTAGTGGAACAACAACATGAAATCCCCACCAGATCCTCATCAAGTCATTATTAGAGTAGAGTACGACAAAGAGAACAACCCGATGCACAGAATTGTAAATCAAGATGCATTCTGATCTGAACTCTCTTCTACACTTCTTCTATCATCTTCATACCCCTCCATCCATAAAAAAGAAACAAAAATAGCCAAAAGTAGTGCCAAACCCTAAGTTTGGGGTGGCACACCGCTTCCCTCTATATCCTCTTCTTCCATACCCCTCACAAATAAATAGGGGCGTACCATCAAGAAAAGATGCCAAAGACCACACAAAAAGAAATACAATCTCGAGTCGAATAGAGGAGAGATTCACACACAAAATATGCAATAAATGAAATTGCAAATAAAATAATAAAATCTCGAGTTGAATAGAGGAGAGATTGATTTCTTCCTTCCATACCACCCCTCACTCCCTTTTCTACCTAAAGGCACAATAAAAGCCTTCAATGCCATGAAAAACACCAGTGTCAGATCATATGCACACTTGTCATTCTACGAGTTTCTCTGGACTCTTACAAAACTCTTTGACATGCTTGTCGTTGGAAAAAGTGAGGAGGAAGTGATATTAGAAAGAAAACTCAGGAATGAAGATATGGTAAGATGTGTTTAGTGGTCTTAGAAGGTTGAGATACAGAGTCATAGTGAGCAGAAAGAAAACAATCATGATGTGAAGATGAGGCAATCACATGACCAAAAAATATTCATTTGGTGACTATTTTAGATTTTGTGTTACTCGAGGACGAGCAACATTTAACTTCGGGGTGTTTTCATTAATGCATATTCATCATGATTTTCAATCGCTATCTTGGACTCTTTTTGAGTCAATACATTCAATTTCAGTTACTAGATATAAAAATGTGCAAAATTACTTAATTGGTTCAATTATCAAAGTATTAACTAAGTTTATATCAACTTTATGTAGGTCATGATGAATTTCAACCATCTAATCAACCATCATCCAAATCAAACCCCTTTGAGTGGGACCCACCTTTCTCACCATTCAGTCTCACGATTCGGTTTTGACCTTTCGGTCTCAGTTGTTCATCCATATGGTCTCAGAACGCGAGCTTTTCTTCTCCTTCGATCGTTGATCAACGATCCCCATCAATTCACCCAAACGATCTCATCCAATCAGTCTCTACCTTCATACGGTCTTCAAGACCATTTGAGCGATCTGTTCAAGACCGAATGGAGGATCTCTCGCTCCCACTTCCCTCCTTCTTCCTGCCATCACTGCAACCTGCAACCAGTGTCGCCACCGTCCTCAATCACTGCACCCACAACGTCGCTTCCTCGCAATTGTCTGATCGACCGCAGAGCTGTGAACGGTCTTGTAGATCGTTCGACACCAAACCAATCAGCCGTGAAGACCGTTAGGAAGCCACAGACACAAGATTGTTTGCTTCTCAACATATCGAGACCATTTGTCCATATCGGTTTCCAAACCATTAGAGACAAAACCAGCAAAAACCATTTTGAGGGGGAAACACAGACCGTTTGAGCAAGATTTCCAAACCATTTGGATCCAAGAGTGGATCAAACTAAATGGATAGCAACACACCTCAGGGACCATTTGACGTTTGCCGCCTTCTTCTTCCTCCTTCCACTGCACTGTCTAACCCTAACCAACATCCACCTATAACCACGCCAACTGAAGCAAACCTCTCACTCCCACTTTCCTTCTTCCTCCTGCCATACCCTAGCTCTACAACACCTCGTCCATGCCGCCAGATTCACCTACACCATCACCACATCAAGTAGTAGCATCAGAGCTTCCCTGACCTACCCACCTCTCCATCACACTATTAGCAAAGTCTCAAGACCGACATAACAAAATCCACGAGAAGCCAGATCATGAAACCAAAACCATTTGAGCATGCCATCGCCGAAGACTATTTGTTCGGTCAGTGCAGAATGATGGGAAGTCCAGGACCGTTTGGTGTCTATCAGTTCCCGAACCGTTAGAGACAAATCACCAAGACCATATGGAGGCTCACTGAAGACCATTTGAGTGGATGATAATCCAAGATCGAACGATCACCCGCATGCAAGACTGAATGAAGCTGAAGACTGAAACAACAAACCGTTTGGAAGCAATCAGTTTCCCAAACTATTTGATAAAGAAGACCGTTTGATATAGGCACTTCCAAGACCATTTGGTAAAGGATACTAAAGACCGTATGATCACTTATAAAGCAAACTGTTTGGACCCCATCCAAGCCTATAAATAGGACCACACGGATCCTCATTTGGGCATCAGTTCCGGGACACCGACAGGCGACCTATACACTGGTCCGACCCTGCCACTGTCACTTCACCTGTCGTTCCTGCTGCAACTCAAGGAGACCAAGAAGAGAAGGAAGGAGGAGTGAGAAAGACTACCCGATCTATCTTGGAGTCCCTCATTCTTTGTCCAGATCTGCTCCGATATGACGTAGGAGACCACATCATCTTCATCGAGCTACGACCACCTTCTACACCATGCTCATGGCATATTTCTCTCTCTTTCTTATTCTTCTTGTTTCAAGCATCATGAGCGAGTAGTTCCTTTTTGCTGGGGTATGGGGACTAGCCCCGCTGCCCATGCAACCATGTCTTTTCATTTAGCATTCCAAGTCAATGTATATAACTTTTCATTTTGTTGCTAATTGATATGCTTGTAGTTGATTACCTGCTTGCTTTCATGTTGCTCATCTCTTTGTAGTATAGAATGTCGATTAATGAGGTAGACTCCTCGACGAGAAATCTGATAGGGTTCCTTGAGGTCGTAAGTGTATGATCCATGAGGGGATGAGCCATCTAGCCTACGGTGATGCTTCTGTGGTCTAAATATCCATCATAAAGGACCAAAACGTTAGCTGGATGTTGTATCTTCTTGTTAATTTCTGATGTTTGCTTGCAGACTAATCACCTACATCTATGTTGATTAGCACGGTTGACTCTCGGACTAGAAATAGAATGGGGTTCCTTGAGGTTGTAAGTGTATGATCCATGAGGGGACGAGCCATCTAGCCTACTGTGACACTTCTTTGGTCTAAACATCCCTCAGGGAGGGCCGCAAACTTAGTTGGATGTTGTATCTTCAGAATCGTGAGTGCATGATCCAGACGGAGATGAGAAATCGGATGCCTAAGGGGATGCTTACGCGGGCCTAAACATCCCCCGGGAGGGTTCACAACTGTTCTATTTGAATAGTTAGATGCTTGCCTAGATGTTATGTGTTTGGATGTGTTTTCATGTGTAGTGGTGGTGAAACCCGATACCATCCCAGTGATTCCATATCATTAATCTAGAACAAACTTTAATTCTGCTCTTTTACTTTCTTGCATTTAGTTTAAGTAACCTCAACCCAATCAATCGTTTTAAATATTAGTCTCACTTGAGCTAGATTCGACTAACAAAGATTCTTAAAAATGTTGTCTCTTGGGATTTGATCCTTAACTATACTGCGATAAGACCCGTCCGCTTGCAGGTAGTATTATTGCACGAGGTTTTGGTAAAAGCTCGGGGATTTCAACCCTGAGTGAATTTGTTAGTGTGATATTTGCCACATCAGTGTGCACCACCTCTCACTCCTTCTATAGATTCTACCATCCCTAGTGTTCCAACTCTTGACATGCCATAAGGAAATCATGTTGATTCAAGTGCTACAAAAGTAAATTAACCACCATTCCTCAATTCATTTGATGAGACCCCAGAAGTAAAAAGGTGGAAAAAATGTAATGTTGACATTGTAGATGTGTTTCACCAAGTGATGGTGAACATTGCATTGTTGGATTCTATCAAGTAGATTCCATCGTATGTGAAGAGAAGGTCAATGGGGAGAATACCAAAGAGAATCAAGTTGACCGAATAAGTGAGCTCTATCATCCAACATTCACTTATAGTGAAGAGGAAAGACCTAGGATCCCCACTCATACTTATCTGCATAGGGGGGCATCACATAGACAAATCCCTACTTGATTTGGGATCTAGTGTGAATTTGATTCCATATAGTATCTATGCGGAGCTGGGCTTAGGCAATCTGAAACTGGCTCATTGCACTCTCCAATTGGCAAATTGCTCAATCAAAGTGCCTAGAGGAAGAGTGAATGATGTTTTGGTGATGATAGACAAGGAAAGGGAAGCAATTTTCTTGGATGATTTCGTTGTTCTTGGTATGGAGCCAGAGGATAGGAAGATTCCCATTATCTTGGGAACACCATTCATATCTATAGTTGATGTCGAGATACATGTGCATAGTGGCACATTGATAGCCTCTTTCATGGACATGAAGATAAAGATCAACATGTACAAAACCTCAACACAGTGAACCCAAGATGAGGATATTAGACATGGGTAGTTCAAGAGTTTGACTGGTCATTTGAGAGAAGGAGATCCATTTGTGAGAATTGATGATATATTTTGTGATCATAGGGATGAGGAACATTGCTTGAATGAAAATGAGAGATGCATTTATTGCATGAGTGGACATCCAAAAATTCCAAATGGATGATTGATTGAAGAATCTCCAAGAAGCCCAGCTGAAGGCATGAAACTTAGCACTTGTGGGAGGCAACCCACCTAGGTTTGGGAAATTTTTCACCCAACCTTTCATTTTTGATACTTTTTAGTTATCTTACACTTTTTCAGGAAAACACACGCACACACATACTATACTTGATGGTTTTGTTGTTTGTGTATCATTCTAGAACTTGTACGATGGAGGAAAGATGATGCATTTAAGATCCAACTGAGGAGAAGATAAAAATTGAAGAGAGGATTGCAAAACAGTAGAAAAGCTACAGGAAGGAGACCATCACGATTGTTTTGTGCAACATGGCCATGTTCCTGGCAAGCCAGAACAACCTTTTTGTGCAGAACGTCCATGGTGGCTCTATCATGCATGGGACACCTTGAGATCTCCTTTCCCCACTTGGTGTTCATCTACCCTGACTCCATGTCCTCTATCCTATCATCCTAAACTTCTATTTCATGTTGAGGACAACACGATTGAAGAGTTTGGGGTGGTAGGGAAGTAAGACCTTACTTTATCCAACTTTCTTCAATGTTCCTTGTTCTAAATTTTTGCTCTAGATGATCAAACATTATAACCATTTATCATACTTGTGTATCAATACTTTGTGTGCTTGATTTATATACATGCATATCATATAGGTCACTTGCTTGCAATTTTTGCGTAATTCACAAAAATTTTGCTCTTTTTGCGATGCATTGCATAACAAGTAGAATTTTGTAAATTTTGAATTTTTTTCTAGGATTTACTTGTTTCTTAATTTTTGTTCCATAATGAAGGCCTAGATGTGATTGAAGGCAATTTGGCACCATTTTGGCCAATTTTTCCCAAATTTAGAATGTCTTGCCCAAAAAGCATGTTTTGATCAAATCTCAACTTTTTGGATTGAAAATGATGACCTTGACAAATGCAAGTGAATTGTCATGGTTTATTGCTGAATGGTATCAATTCTTGACTTTTTACATGTGCGTCACATCTCCTATGTTTATGAATGTTTTGGTTGAATTGTGATTTGAGCAAGCTATGAATGCTTAGGGCCTATGGAATCAAATGATAGAAGTATGAATTTGATGTTGTTCATTCACGTGGTGTGATATTATTTGATGAAGTGTTGGAATAATTTTATTGCATGAGATATTATGTCAAGAACCACACTAGTGACTCCTCTTTGACTTGACTTTTCATTCATAATCTTATTACCCCTCCGCCTTATGAAAAGATGCCACAGTGCACATATTTAGTCTTGGCCACCTCCAAAAGTTTGGGGTGGCCATATATATATTTCACCGCTTCACACTCACCACTGTATGCCCTACCTACACCAAGGGAAAAATTAAGAAAAAGAATAGAAAAAGAAAAAAGAAAACAAAAGATCCTCATTTTTAAGAGCATCAAAATAAAGAATAAATGAATCTTATATCACTTCAATCTCTTACCACAATCCTTTCTTCTATTTTCATACCCATTGAGCTAGGAAACATCAAACCTAGCTCACTTCACCCTTTTTTCCACAGACATGTTGTTCACTTGGTGTTCTTTGAATCAAAAGATTGAATGCATGAATGTGAAACAACTCTCCTAGTCATTTTTGATTAACGCCATCATGAAGAGTCTACTCAGAGCTACATGAAAGCCATAAGAACATATTGTGTGTTATGCCCCCCTATATTTGAATTTTATATGCTCAGTGCTTGTCTTATGATTGGAGTGTGAAAATGGAGAGGTGAGAGGTGGAATGCATGTACTTAGTCTTCACTAATCCCTTTTTAGTCAATATTCATCTTTTACATTGCATTTGTCATTTCTTGATTGTGGAAAATTGTAGAGAGATTGATTTGGAGCATACTTGAGGACAATTATGTTTTAAGTTTTGGTTGGTTATGCAATCCTATTTTATGGCTTCATCTTGTGTCATGTTTCACTTCAACCACATCTATACATGTTAGATTATATGTTATTTCCCCCAATATGCATATTTGTGTACAATGCACTTATGGATGCTATTTGCATGTTTTTTAGGTACTTGGACCACACTTGGATGGAAGAGAGAGAGAAAGAATGATCCAAGGGTTTCTCTACCCTTAGAGAATCCCAAAGTGAAGTCCAAGGTTACCTCAACCTACTCCTAGTGGAAAAAGATCAATTGAAGCAAAGATGTCCAAGCATGAACCAAGTGTTGATACAGAGACCAACACAGCCGTGGCACCACTATACAACAGTGCTAGCCCAAGAAAATCAACAGAGTCAAAGCTCAAAGAATCAAAGTCAGCAACACGATCATGCAACACAAAACTATTATTACAACTCGTTCCTAGCTTAGTTGGTAATCCTAGAGATTTAAGATAATATTAAAGATTATCATATGATTTTGTTAGTAATATTTTACTTCGTGCCTTATGTTAACTTTGGTAACCTTAAATACTTATTTGGGAAACTCATAATCATGACTAAAGCCTACTATAAAGATATGAGTTGGAGTAATATAACATTAACCCATACATGTATGCAAGAAGAGAGCTAATGACATTGAAGGAAATAATTAATAAATAATTTTTTCTCCGAGAATATTATCAAAATAATATTTTAGGATTGTAGATAATTTATTTATAAATCCAACAAAAAAAGAATGAACCAAATCAGAGTTAAAATGAGAGAGTTATGCCCTTTTTAGTAAACATGTACAATGTGCCGCGACCGTGACCCGCGATGCTGTGTCATGTGCCGCGACCGCGACGCTGCGTCATGTGCTGCGACCGTGAAGCTGCATCATGGCCATGACACTACGTCGTGTGCCACAGACGTGATACTACATCATGTGCCATGACCGCGACCGATGCCGCCCAGGACAGCCAATCATAAAACGATAATATCTCGGGCTATACTTATCAGTTTTCACCAAAATGAAGTGCGTTGGAACCGTAATTCAATCCTTTATCATATCAGACACCTTAAAAAATGAGAGGGTGAACAAGAAGGCAATGTTTGGGGTAATTTGTGGGGAAGGATGTGAAGAATGATGAAAATCTAAAAGTGTTGTCATAGATTCAACTCGATAAGCAGTTTTAACCATCGATTCTTCCTCTTAATTTTCCCTCGCTCAGAATCCCTAATCCAAAGAATATGAGGTTTTTCTTAACCTCCAATTCTCATCTTCTACCTACAACAGACCATCTTTAGGGTTGAAAGAAATAAGAAATTGGTGATTTGCTAGAGTTTTGATATGGATTCAAGATTTTCAGATATGGGCTATGTTTTTAAGGTGTTGTCACACCTTAGGGTGAGTGGGTACTTCCTTTAAACAGTAGATTGCATGAAAATGATTTAAATCATAAAAAAATTTCAATTTGCTTAGTATGCGAGTACAAACCCTAAATGGTCTATTTGATCTAGCTTTTGCAAGTTGATATGAAATGGAGTATTTATCTGTTGTGATGAATTTTAGATGATGAAATCATATTAGAAATGGGTACAATCCATCTAAATGATAATTCTTAAATTATTTGCAGAGGTTATAAGAGTAAACTGAAATTTATGGTATTTAGTTATGACTGAAATTATTGTATAATTAAATAAAGAAGTTTGCCTAGTTGAATCTCCTTGCGTACGAATGATTGTTTTATTTGTATGCGTATTACATATATGTTAGATAAGATCTTGCATTTCATTTAATGATATCAATGTTTGCTTGATATATCAGTAAGGAGGGTGAAACCCTAAATGAATGGAAAGTTTGAGGTTTTCAAATAGACATCTTGATTCAATGTTATTCTTGATGTATGATGCTTTAGTAAATGGCATGGAAACCTTAGTTCAGTTCATTACATGGTTTCATATATATATATATATATATATATATATATATATATATTCGATTATATGTGAACTGATGAGAGAAGTCTTTATTCAATGATGTTATGATATATTAAATCCTTATGCGAGTCATGTGATAAGTGAATGAGGTAAATGAAACCCTAAGGATAGGGTGTTCAGTGAATCAAGTATTGTGATATTAATGTTTCTCAGTATGAGATGTGGTTATGCTTAACAATTCAGTTGGGGTAAATGTTATCAGATTGTTTATGAAATGAATGGTTTACAAAGCTGAACTAAGATATGTTGATGTGATGATTGAATTGTGAATTTAAAGAGTGAATTAGACATGTAGATGCCCTGAATACTATAGAATTCTCACAGGATGAGGCATGTGATGTGAGGAGGAAATGATTTCCCGACTGGAGGTAGTCTAGATCGAGGTAAGACGGAGCGTACCAGTAGGGTGTGGGGGTCTTGACCAGTAGGGTAGACTCCTTATAGTTCTGTGGTACCCAACACCAACCGAGGATGTTGGTGGTACCTTTGCTACATGTTGAGTGATCAGTGGTCAGTAGGTCTACTGATGCACAATAAGCCTTAGGGCTTTGACTCACCACCTGAGTACCCAGGTTGAGAGGTGGAGTCTAAGATATTCGGTCACTCCCATTACCCACAAGAGGTAGATATGTCGAGGCCCGCTGCAGATAAGGTCTTACTTAAGAGATAGGCTTAGGAATATGGGTATGCTTCTAAGCTTTGTACAATGAGATCGTAGCTTGCTGCGATTCTTTCACATGTTGTGGTACACCTCATGTGGGTTTAGGGCATAATAAGATGAATGAGAGGTTAAACAAGTGTGCATAGTTATTCAATTATTCTTTGTATGTTTCTGAATTATTAGTTCTCTTTATTTATGATCAATCAAGCATGTTCATATATTGATTCACTCTTGTAGATGTCTAGAGTATTATGCCATATTTATGTTTGTGAATGATTAGTCACTTTAAAGCTTACTGCTGTTATAATTGATATCAGTTTCTCGTCAATATATCTATAATTATATAAGTGCTTTAAACTATTTCTTTGAAGTACTCTTTCACTGAGCGAGTAGGCTCACCCCTCTACTCACAATTTTTAGGGAAACCACATGGACTTGAAGAAGGTCAAAGCATGAGATTAGATATACCACATGAGTTAAGTATGAGATTAGTTAAGTTCAGTTGGTCCCTGTCACTCTAGGTCCTTGTATAGATGTGAGAGAGTTGTAAATGATGTTTTGTATCTTTGTTTCCTTGATAAGAGAGAATGTATTTGATTATCATGTCATATGTACATGGAAGTGTGAGAAATAGAATGAATGCATGGATGTGTATCATTAATGTTGAGATCATATTAGAGTAATCAAAGTTTAATTCTCATGTAAAGTTTGTTTATGTGATTGGATGTGAGAAAATAGAGTTTGAAATAAAGGAAAAAAAAGTCAGGAGTGAACTTTACATTAAGTATAATCCTCAAACTTATTCCCTAATGTCATGATTAGTGGTAATCATGGGATGCAGGTGTAATAGCTTGGTATCAGAGCTTAGGCTGAGTTGTCCGGGACCATTAGGATAGAAAGTCAGAGTTATAAGTGTGGCAGATAGGAGGTGATGTGTCTATAGCTTTGGGAGGTCTGAGTATTTATGTGACACGTTGTCATGCTAAACAAGATTACTCAAAACACAAAACACAAAACATAATCAACTACTTATTAATCACATAGTCAAAAATTCGAAGTAATTAAAACCAATTTCAACAATGTAAATGAACTCTAGAACATTTACATAAAGGTCCATCATTCCATTCTCATATATTGTAACAAATATTCACATATGGGTCCAAAGACCTCAGTCACATCCTACATACAAAAGATAGTTCACATGTACATGCCATATATTTACAAGCATTGGAATACTACCAAAATCTCATGTCGATACGAGTATATCATAAAAAAAACACATCCCATACCCAAAACTAAGAGTATAGGGACGACACTGGGACTCTACTACTAACATATACAACTAACCAACCTTCTGAATCTATTGATAAACAAGTTGGTTCTCTTCTATAATGCGACCTCGATCTCATTGCCCGCGAACACCTAAAAATGTGGTGACCCACGAGTGAGACCCAGTCCTAGTGAGAGATATAACTCTCTCCAACATATATTGATTATAACATATTGATTGATAGTAAATGAATTGAGCAAATATAGTACTGAATAAGAAATTTAAACAGATTGAATAGGTTAAGCATACTAATACATTAGGCAAATTAACTTGACAATAAGTATAATTACTCAAAGGTCATATGATATCATCTTGTAAACGCTGAATAGTATACAGACAAGTTAAAGGATACATATTTAACCATAGCCAGTATACTACAGAGATTATATTACTTCTTTTATTACATTTCCCTGAGGGATTTGAGAAATACCACTCAAGTCCCAACTGACCACTACTAAGTCGAAATCAGTGCCATACAAGATCTAGGAAGAGCCTGACTCTTAAGATCTTCTCCGCCCCTAGTCAATACAGGTCCGCCACATTGACACATAAGATCAAACTGCTAACAACCTAGTCCATCCTTGGTATAGGTCACGACAGTAGTGAAAGGAGGTGGGTACCCACATCCGAGGTGCAACCACAATTGTCCTCCAATCTCATATATATATATATATATATATATATATATATATATATATATATATATATATATATATATATATATAATCAGTGAGACACGACTACAACCATTCTCAAACTAAGGGCTAGGTATGACCACTGTCATCCTCCCTAACACTTGAATTCAAGATGACAAGCACCCCACATGCTCATCAGTATGCGCTCCGAGTATCCCTTAGAAATACTGGTTTCACTATCTGGAAATTTCTGACACTCAGATAGATCTATGACATAGGGCACTACATGATTAGAGTTTTACTTAATTAGTTATGCCAATTGGGTGAATTAAGGCTAAATCATACAAATGGATATTCAGACCCTAATTCTTTTCTAACAAGAGTACATGTATAAAAACTTCAAAAGATATAAAACATTTGAGATATAAATCTTAATCACATTACCACATGCTATCATTCATTGCAAATTAATGGACCACACTTATCATCATACTTTTACAAGATACCAATATCTTATCACAAGTTCTAGGGTTTTAACCCTTATTGGAACGTGAAGAGGATTTCACCTCAATCATGGCTTCAAACATGCCCAAAGGTCATTAAGACCATCACATTATTCATAGTAAGGTTATCATCATCATTCCATGCCTTAAACAAGCTCAAAAGATCATTAGCACATATGTGTCCATAGATACTAACATGGCAACACACTATGATATTCAAATAGTACTCTAATGTGGTTTCAACATAAGAAGAGTGTAATTAATTATCACATTAATCATTCAAGAGGTCTAATTATAACCAATCAACGTCATATAATTACATTAAGGTTAGGTATAACAAGCTGGATCACATGGGAGTTACGCATCCACTTATTATAGTGATTTATCAAATATAACTAAATGATGGCAAAGGTATGACTAAAAAATATTGGTATTGAACCATTGAAATATTATCACTAGGACCCACAAGTAATACCATGTAGTTTATTATAATCCATCGGATGTTGAAGCAAGCAATATTATTTATTGGATCAGGTTCATTGTTCAAGGTTATCAATTGAAGTATAAGTCTAACCATTAAATCAATTGAACCAAGGAACCATTAGTTTAAGGTTTAGTCAAAAACACAATTACATTCTTAACTCGTCATATATGATGATGACCTGATCCACCATTAATTGTGATCATTAGGTCACCATTGGTTGTTAGATCAGTAATACATTCAATTAACACCATCAAATATTAACCTAATGTCATCATCGATTGATAACATCATTAGAATACTTAGTAGATGATGATTAAATGTCTAATTGAGCTAAAAACTGACCTAAGGGGTTCACCATAGGTTGTCACCTTAAATTTTACACCCTTGATCACGAACATCAGTTGCCAAGATAGCAACACCATTGGTTATTGAATGGTATGACCATCAGTTGTGTGATAGGGAAGGAAATAGCTTGAAAACCCTAATTTGAACCATCAATTATTTTGTGCTTAGCACCATAGGTTGATGCTATCAACCTGTCCCAGATCATGTTACACCTTAGGAAGGTCGTACACATGTTTAAAAGTTCATATAGAATTGGAACAAAACATGGAACACCACAAAAATTTGTAATCCTAAACAAGCATGGTTTCTTTATGCTTAGACCATCACATTAAAGAATAAACATGAACTAACAAGCTTCTAGTAAGCAATATAAGTGAAGAATGTTACATAAATTACCTCTATAGAGTAGTTAAGATCCCAAACAGAAAGAATCTCGAGCAAATAGGGCAAGAAAACCTTGGATTCAGATCTGAACTTGGCCAAATAGGTACTTCTCTCCACAAAGAAGCAAAATCCTAGAAAAAGAAATAGGAAGTATAGATTTTTGAGTTCTAGAGCCACTTTCACCATGGAACATCAAGGTTACGACCTGGAGGAAGGTCTAAGGAAGGAGAAGAGCAAGAGAAATGGAGAAGGAAGGAAGAAAACAACTTTCCTTAGTCGAAAACCCTAGAAGATGACCCTAGAAACCCTAGGTAGGGCTAGATGGAGCTCTACGAGACCTTCTTCTCCAAAAAGAGGTTGTCTTCTACCTTAGAGCACTTGGTTCTATAAAAAAACAGAATGGAGTCGTTTCTACAGGTTAGAGGAAAGAGAAAGCAAGAATAGTTTCATACTTGGGCAAGAAAGAGGTAAATATAGCCCAGGGATAAGGATGGAAGCAAGCATGATGTGTAAAAGTAGCTTCTGCATGTGTCTATGGCCTTAAACTATTAAGAATATACAAGTACACACACAATCAGATCCTCCACCATCCATATAGACCTTCTTAGCTTTCCTTTATCGAATTTCCCCACCAATTACATAATTCATTAGTTGATAGCTACTAAAGGCAGCTCATCCATGAAGGGGTAAACCCTAAAATACCCTTGAGGAAAACACCATCAAAGCATGGCTCAAAATACTAAAGAATGATAATATAACATATAAGGAACATAATGTATGTGACAAATTGCAAAGAAAAACCCTCAACTGGGTAAATTGTAGAAAAGTCCAAAATGTACATAAAATTACATAACTTGCTCAAATAGTGTCCAAATTGGACAAAATACGAAACTTAAGCTTGTATTATGATTTCAAAGCATATAAAAAGGTTATAATAAGGGTTCTAAGCATTAAATTATGGTAATTAAGCTTATTCAACTCATTGAGCAAGTTTAGGGGCCTTACAACTTAGATACCCTGGCCCGATATCTAAATACTTAGATTGACTAGTATCAAGATACTCTGTCTATTCTTCTCTGGATGCCCTAGCCAGGTATGTAGAGGAAGGATGGGCAAAAGAGAAACCCTATAAATATTATAGTTCGAAGACCGGAAAGTAATGAAGGAGTGATAGCTTAAATATAGAATATGATACAATTCTTTCTTTATATTGCTTCTTTGATTAGAGATCAACAAAAAATGCTCTTATATATTTGAATTCAGATATTCAGCTTTTAGAATATATGCGGTCCTTTAAGTTTGTTGTACACTATGAAATTAATTTAGTTATTGTTTGTAGTCTTTGTTTCAAGTAGACCATAAGTTATGTTTAAAAGAGTTTTCCATAAGTGGATATTCTTTCCACATGTTTGAGATCAATAGGAGTTGGTTAATCCTTAGTAGCTCTTGGCTTCAGGACTGCATGTTTGGCCTAGTTTGGATGGAAGGGTGCAATACTAGGATCTAATGACTTCTATCTACAATATAATAAGAGTAGACTCTAGATAAATTAGACCCACATCATAGTGAGAATGTACATACACTAAGATGTTGAAATATAAGGGAAAGATTAGAATAGTTAAGAATCAATTGGAACGGATATCTGAGATCCAACTTTATGGCCTCAAATAAGAAACCCTAAATTGGGAATGAAGGAAGAGGGATATAGATACAAGACATACATTAGTATGTAACATACAAAATGAAGAAGAAAGGATGGATAAAGAGAACTAAACTATATAACTAATTGTGACACTTTATACAATCTAAAATCAAGGAAAGATAAGAGAAAACTATAGGAAAAGCCAAGATAGAAAGAATCAATTAGAATGAATGGATCATATAATTGAGAAAAATGTAATTATGTACCCTACAACAAAAGGAAAATAAGAGAAAAGAGTTGAGTATGCAGTAAGTACATAGAAGTGAAGTTTAGAGGAATGAAAATGAAGAGAACTAGATAAACATGTAAATCATAAGGCTAGGATAAGAAACTTAGATGAAACAAAGAGAAATGTTGGAAACTATGAGCTTGATTAAGGAATGAGTGCTACATGATATAATTGACAGCATGAAATGTATAACTTTATTATAAAGTTTAAAACATTCATTCTTAGAAAAACAAACTAGTTTTTAAAAGAAGAACAAAAATGTAGATAAACAAATGAATAAGTCATACAAAGGTAGTTATATTTAGGAAGGAAAAACTTGATTGAAAGAGAAACTAAGTTTGTCCCATGCATGAGTCATTTGATTTAAAATGAAGGATATGTAATGTATTAAATATGAGGTGAAACTAGTAGAGAGATTATTGATTTAGAATTTCAACTTCACATTAGTAGAAGGATAAAAAGAAATATATGCAACATGGTATACATGATCATACACATGAATAAGCAACATGATCAGAAGAGAAAAGTAGAAGTTAAAGATGACAAGTGGAAGATAGTATATGGTAAGAGGATTATGGAAAGTAAGGAAGGGTTTGAAACATGATGGAGTAATATAGATTATAAAAGAAAGAGGTTGCGACATTCAAGAAAGTGCTAATTAGTCAAGTATCCTTGTTGATAAATAATTAAACCTACATATGAGAAATTTATTAAGGGAATGTTTGAAGATAAGAATTCTAAGTCTCATAATCATCTTCTCTTTCATATATTACTTAATGAGAGCAATGCGAGATTAAGTGATAAGAAAATGAATCATATATGATGCATAACCACGGAACTTATCATGGACTCCTCTACTCATTCTTCTTCCTTTATTCTTTTATTTTCTTATTCTATGAGTAGCTAGGGCCCTTAGGTGGGCTGTTTGGGGCTCAAAATGTTACTTTGATACCATGTTGGGGTGAAAATGATATGTTAAAATTAGGATTTCGTTTCCTAATTAATATGTTCTATTTTTATATCTATCCTCATGAATTGCTCTGTGGTTTGTGCTTGAAATCACCTAGTTTCTAGCAAAATTGCTTATATGTGGCTCTTTTTGTGAATTTATCCTTAGTCCAATTATATCCCTAGTTAGCTATTCACCTTTGTACATGTTAATTAATTCTCCTACACCTAGGTGAGATATCTAAGTAGTTAGTATAGGAGCACTTAGTGTAATTATCTTAGATCCTTCTCACGGCTAGAATGTGGGTGATGTGAGGTATAAAACCTCACTTCTACCTTACATTACTACCCTCATCCCCTAATTACCCTAGTAGTTTCTATCCTAGTAACCTAGACTTGACTAGACCCTAATTGAACTCCACCTAAACCATAACCCAATTGAGCCTTGTAAGGGTAGGTAGGAGGTGTTAGGGACTAATTTCCCTATACACACTTTATCTTATCCATGGCCAGTTGGTAGTTTAGGGAAATTCATTAGCCTCTAGCTTGTTGTTTGGTTTGGTAATCTAAATGAAAGTATAATGTTTACATGTCATCACCCCCAACCTAATTGATAAGTGCATCCTCCAAACAGCCCACACCACTCTTAATTGCATTAAAACCTTGGTTTCCTTCTTGCATAGATAGTGTTAGCTCAGTTATCTCTTTAATTGCTTAGTTATATTTTTGTCTTGTGATGCTTGGTTCTTGCTAGTTTAGGTTTGTAATTGCTCGCTCTCCTAGTTTGCTAGTCTAGTATAGTGTAGATATCTTCCTTCTTGCCTTAGTATAGTTTGCTCATTTTGTTGCTCCAATTGTCTTTCCTTGCTCATTAGAATTAACTGTTTAGGGTTAATTTTGGTTTTAATTCTTGTTTGTTCTCTTTTACTTGCTTGTACAACCCTTACTGTAATAAAAAATCCAACTTTAAACACTTCAACCCTAGACTCCGTAGTAGGAACCTAGCCCAAACTAACATAGCTCTAGTGCCCCCTTTTCTTCCTATGAATTGAGCATATTATTATCGCGTGCCTATACTATAACACTACCATGTGCACTTGTAGGTAAGTGTGTAAGTAAAAGTAGGTGTGTTACTTTAGTTCCTTATGTATTTTGAAAGATACCCTGTAACGTCCTCAGATTTGTTTCATCTCGAGACTTAGAAGGCCCGAGAGGATAAATCTGAAAATGTTAGACTTATACTTAATAAAATCCATGTACCTGAGTTCAGAGATACCTAATCATCCTGGACCATATAGAACTTTGTCCAAGACTTGATTAAATATAATTAAGCATCATTAATACATGATCATCATTATTCTTAGCATATTTTGGTCCAAATTAGGGTTTAGCCAAATTTGGGTTCAAACAGGTCTTAACTAATTTATGATATTTTTGTACTGATCTAGAGGTCATTATTTAGGTCTGGTTTAGTTTTCATAATTTTCTGATGATTAGTCTATTTTTTGGAATTAAAATGAGGTTAAAGCATCTAAATAGTCATTAATACAAAATGACCTACTATTTAGAAATATTATTCAGATCAGAGTTTATATTTAGCATACACATGATGTTAGAGTCTAAAATATTTTTCTAAGTTTTATATCCATCCTTTACGAATTATTCTAGTAAATTACCCCCAAAAAGGAGCATTACTCTCCAAATTAGATACCACAGTAATAAAGCCCCAAAAAGTCTAATTTAAGATTTCATAATAAAGAGGACAATTTTCTAAATCTATTGGTATTTTTTGGGAGTTAATTGGGCACTAGAGCTATTTTCTATGTATTATACAAGATAAAGACACATTTTGGGATTTTAGAGGGTATTTACCTTTTTGGGGTTTTCTTAACCATTGGATTCCCTGACCTACGCTCCTAGATGATGTCACATAGCCCACTAGGAAGCATGTAGTCCTTGCTTGGCTGAGATATGAGTCGGTAGGCTGCTGGATTGAACCGCTTGGTTCATTGACTAATGACCTGGCCAACCTCCCTCTCTTCGCATGCGATCTGCATCACACAGGAATCCCCTTCTTAGCTGGCGCTGCTGCACTACAAGGAAGCGATGAGGGTCTCATTGCCCCCTTTCCCTCCAAAGATGGCGTCACTGACCTCCTAGCACTCCTACGTAAAGCTCTGACAACTCATATGTAGAAATGGATTTGATGATCACTGAAACACCACCAACGACATTGCAACCTCTCACTGACTCACGTCAGTCTATTTCCCTTCTTGCGCTGCTGCAACCTCTCACTGACTCACCTCCTCCACCTAATGCTTATTCTTCCTTTCACCCTCTGTGATCTCCCTCTGTAAGCTGCTACTGACGGTGAGAGGTATGAGCGGGGAACTCCTCCAAAGACGGTAGATCAAACAGGTTGCTCTGGATCTAGTAAAACAAACTTAAGCATGTGGACACTATCAAATAGGTTTGTTTCCATAAGCTCCGTAGGTCTTGGAGCTTGAAGATAAGTCTGCACTTTTGACCATTTCCCAACCACTTCACATTCAAAAACCACATGAACAAAACTTCCTTATAATAATAGTGGGCCATTGCCTCATGCTAACATTTGATTAATTTTTTTTTTAAACCTCAATAGAGTTTCTTAGGAAATAGCTTTGACCGTATAATTTTAATCAGTGATTCCATGTGGTGTAGTTCAACTTTTATACAAATGAGGCACCCAAACTCTATTGTTGATCCTTCAAATTCGTTAGTCCAAAGGGTACATATCTAATAATATTTAACGTAAATATACATGAATTGACCTATAACCTCATCGACACAAGCTCAAATTGCTTAATTTGACCATATACATATCATGATACGTAAATAAAGAATTTTGGTCCATGCTCGTCTTCAAGAAATAATTTGGGTTTAAATCCTAAAATCAGGGTCATCACATTCACCCCACCTTATATATTGAATTTCGTCATCGAAATTCAACATTCTCAAACTAAATGTGATCTTAAGGAGACTCTACTATCCTTAGGCCACCAGTTTAGGTGACAATCCTTTCATAGTTTTTAATGCACCCTAAGTTGCAATCCTAGGATTTATATCCTCTAAGGGTGCCCACACCACCTTATATAGGTTGAAGAGTCATTTCATGTCTTAGTCATAACATGACATTCTTATATTTTAGAATTTACATCCACATAGTCCCTTAAGGATAAGGGTTTTATTCATACATACGAAGTTAAGAAGGTACCACTCAAGGTTTCATATTTCACCCTACTAATCATACAATGATGTCAACATTTCCCTCCATCATTTATTCAAATTATCAGACTTAACATCTTTAATGTGGTTTATGATCAACAACATGCTTAGATTTCAGCATTACAGGGTTTGATCTTCATTTATATATATTAGGGTTTTCATTCTATTTGTGAGAGTTATCCTCAAACTTAGAAGAATAGATATAGAAGGATTGAGGTAGCACTATATTTTTTGATCATATAATCTATGATCCAAGGATATCTTTATTTCAAGCTCATGATTTCAGAGTTATATTTTCCATATATGAGATGTAGGGAAGAGAATATATTCAGTCAACATTCCATTCTTTCAAGATTATATATTTCATGTATGGTATAGAGGGAAAGATAATATACTAAGTCAATTTTATCATGATTTCAAACTTGGATAGTACATGTATGATATAAGAAGGGAATATAGAATAGGTCAAGCTTATATGAGTGACTCTTCATACATAATTCATCTTTATAGCTCAAGTAAGGTTTCTAGTATCATATATTAAGAAAGAGAAGTGAAAGGAACCACATTTATGAGTATCTTATGCACAAGGCATTTTACTCTCAAAACTAGAGTTCATATATCACCTCACTTGCAACTGATGATGAGATTCAAAACATATGTCACTCAAAATAGGACCTAAATCAATTAAAAGTATTGACTTTCTCATTATTAGTCATCTACCCATCATTTCTTTTAACCAAATATCACATCTAGAATTTACCCCAAAAGTCTGAATCATACATAAGGACTCAACTCATCTACTCAGGAGTAACCCAGCTTAGGACACATCATTCACATATATCTTAAAATTTTCATATATTGTGGTGTAGGTCCTATGACCCTCTCCCTGTGGGTCTCACTCTCTGTAGAGTTCACCACATATCTTGTCCTAACACTAGAGGTCATACTTTGTAAAAGAGCTTGAGGCTCATGCATATTCAACCTTATCTTAACCTAACTTATCGTAAGTAAAAGAGAGTATGTACTTCCATGATCTAAACTTATCTTGGAATCTCTGAAATTGGATTCAACTCATATACAACTTAATTCTTTATAAGCAAACTTATACCATTAAGATCAAACTTAGATAAATTTACACATGCTTATTTCATATATAAATCAATCATCTACTCTAATCGTCACATATTCAATAAGGCTCTAGACATCTAATCTAGATCTACTTTCTCTTCTAGAATGATGTCACACCCTTTCACTCAGGTTACATGCACACTAACTACTCTCTAGTATGAGGGACACATTTTTATATTTACATATATATAATAAAGTATTATATAGTTTTTCTCTGAGAAAGAAGACGTCAGAGAAAACTGTCGAGGCTCGAGCCGATTGGAAAAACAAAACCAAATCAACAAAATGAGTGTCCCACACACAATAGATAGTCTAGTGTCATGTAACCTAGTGAAATGGTGAGAACACAGTGTAGACTAGTGTAGCTACCCAATACATATGAGCTCTATATGCAAAGGGTTTCTCACACTTGTCTAAACGTAGTTCTCGAACATCTAGGTTATTACTTAGAGTCTAAGTAAAACCTTATTCCTATAGAACAACTTACTAAATTTCTAAGATTTAAAGTGAGAGGTGAAATTTAGTTTTATGTTTCATGGTGAGCAATTACCATGTGTAGCTATTGTTCATGCTCTGATACCAACTGTAACGTCCCCAAATTTTTTCCATCTCAAGACTTAGAAGGCCCGAGAGGACAAATCCAAAAACGTTAGCAATTATATCAGAGAGTGATGTGGAAGCATACATATGCATACATGAACATTAAACCATAACATACACCATAACATTTCTCAACAATAAACATGTTTCTTTACAACATAAATTGTTACAACCTACATTTATATATTGAAAAGAGAAATTTTATACAAGTCTAAACATGTATGCTAACTAGGATCTACACAATAGGTACAACCTGGACAACTGCTCACTCCCATCTTTTCCTCCCATTCTATTTCAGAACCTAAAACATAAGAGAAACAACAAATCAACACACAAGGTGTTGTGTACATGGGTAGAAAGATACATACTGATATGCGTTCATAATTGAAATAACTTGAGAAAGAAAGAGTAAAAGAAAGCATTGTTTAAAGTGATAATGAGGTAAACACATATTTTAGATGTCTTTTGATGCATTTTTACTACTCAGTTGTGTCACACTTCATTTTTCCCTGCCCCTTGGGCTATGGGGACCGAGTGCCAACCTTATATTTAGAGGGGAGAGAGAGATGTCGCACTTCATTTTTCCCCACCCCTTGGGCTATGGGGACCGAGTGCTGACCTTATATTTAAGAGAGAGGATTAAGGGAGAGAGAGCATATATCCACTTATTATCTACAAACCATCTATATTCTTTTTTATGTTCTATAATGTTTTGTAGAGCATATACTACTAACACACATCCAACAATTTATATGCAAACACAAACATCCAAAGTACATCATATCATTATGCATTCATGAAAACTAGTCTTATACTTAATAAAACCCACATACTTGAGTTCAGAGATACCTAATCATCCTGGATCATCTATAACTTTGTCCAAGACCTGATTAAATATAATTGAGCATCACTAATACATGATCATCATTGTTCTTAGCATATTTTGGTCCAATCTAGGGTTTAGCCAAATTTGGGTTCAAATTGGTCTTAACTGATTTATGATATTTTTGTACTGATCTAGAGGTCATTATTTAGGTCTGGTTCAATTTTCATAATTTTTTGATGATTAGTCTATTTTCTGGAATTAAAATGAGGTTAACAACATCTAAATAGTCATTAATACAAAATGACCTACTATTTAGAAATATTATTCAGATCAGAGTTTATATTTAGCATACACATGATGTTATTCTAGTAAATTACCCCCAAAAAGGAGCATTACTCTCCAAATTAGATACCACCAGTTATATAGCCCCAAAAAGTCTGATTTAAGATTTCATAATAAAGAGGACAATTTTCTAAATCTATTGATAATTTTGGGGAGTTAATTGGGCACTGGAGCTATTTTCTATGTATTATACAAGATAAAGACACATTATGGGATTTTAGAGGGTATTTACCTTTTTGGGATTTTCTTAACCATTGGATTCCCTGACCTGTGCTCCTAGATGACGCCACATAGCCTACTAGGAAGCATGTAGTCCTTGCTTGGCAGAGATCTGAGTCAGTAGGCTACTGGATTGAACTGCTTGGTTCATTGACTAATGACCTGGCCAACCTCCCTCTCTTCACGTGCAATCTGCATCACACAAGAGTCCCCTTCTTAGCCGACGCTGCCACACTACAAGGTAGCGGCGAGGGTCTCGTTGCCCCCTTTCCATCCGAAGATGGCGCCGCTGACCTCCTGGCACTCCAACGTAAAGCTTCGGAAACTCATCTGTAGAAATGACTTCGATGATCACTGAAACACCACCAACATCGTTGCAGCCTCTTACTGACTCGTGCCAGTCTGTTTCCCATCTCGCGCTGCTGTAGTTTGGCTAGGGTGTACCGGTGAATGCGGGGCCAAACTGACCTTCTTTGGTGAGCACTATAGGTGTTTCCAACAACCTGGGCTAGCCTCGTTGCCTCCGGCCTCCTTGCTCCTGAAGACTGATGAAAATGTGGGGTTTCTTCCTCGAAGCCTAGATTTGAGTGATGTAGGGAAGAAAGAACCTGCTCTCATGCTGTGGTCATCTCCCCTCTTCCAGACCTCTATAGAACTACGTGTAGAACCTAGGAGTAATGATCACTAAGGCTATAAGACAGCCGATGTTGGATATGGAAGGAGGTGAAGGGCCTGTAAAAGATGAAGGAGAAGGTGGGGATGTGGATCACAGTCTCTCGGTGACGTTTGAAAACTAGGTTGGGGAGGATGTGTTGGTATGTATGCCCTGAGAGCTAATCATGGGGTCATTGGTGGGATACATTAAGATTGATTTGATTAACATCAAAGGTAAGCTTCCAATTCTTTTTAGTTCAGTCATATGAGATAATGATAGAATAGATTGAATGTCTAGAGAATGACAATACTCAATGACGTATGCTTTCAGGTTGAGGACCTGAACGATGAGATCATATGGATGCTAAGAGTTTGTACATTCTTATTATGTCCCTAGTCGGATGTCAATGTGGAAGGTAGATAGACAACAATGACACACAAGACTACATTGTGGTGTTGGTTGACGATAGAATCTCGTTAGTCATTATATGGAGATATCAAACCAAACACATAGGTACTTGTTAGAGAACGAGTGTACCGGAGAGACCCACCGTGAGTTAGACACATGGAACCATGCCATGGTAGTCACAGTCAGTTCTCACAGTGATGGTGGTGAGTGTGATTCTTTGACCTGAAATCACTAAAATCAACACATGTCATTGGGTACACTTTGACATTATCACACACAATCCTGAAACATGGGTTGTTAGAAAGGTGATGATTGGGTGGCTTTGACACATGGGGCTTTTGAGGGGTGAGTGATAGATATGGGATTTGTCCCTCCTGAGGGAGTTTGATATCCATGGCCACTTGATGAGTAGGATTGAGATAGGTGTGCACACAGATGTGTGAATCAGTATGTGATATTGATGTCATACATATCTCCTCTAGTCTACTCTGTCTGAGATCAAGAGAGTAAATGAACATTGACAGGATGACTGTTCCATGCCTTGAGTTGATTCGGGATATCAGTGACAAAGGAATTATACATTCACTGTAACACCATTCATGAATTGTAGGATTGAAAGTTGTTCTCCAACTTTCCTTTTCACTTGGGTAGCACTGATGTGCGACTAGGCACTGCTCTTTGCTTGTGAAGTCATAAGTGTTATGGACTTTCACTGCCAACGTGAAATGGGCCTGCAGGGTCACACACATAGGATTTAACCTGGAAGAGGAGTTTATACACAAATAATGTTTAGATTGATTACTAAAGGAGTTTAGTAGTTCAATTAAACACTCAATCAATTGATAGCTCAATATCATAGTGTTCAAGGTGTTGGACCAATTGATTAGAGTATCAAATTGATTGAAACTACAATTGACTGATTTCACATATTCTGCACTCCCAACTGATCGACTCATGTGATGAACCGATCGACTCAGGTTGGTGAACCGATCGGCTCAAGTGTTGAGTCGATCGGCTCATGTGTCAATGAAAGGATCAACTCAATTGTTGAACCGGTCGATTCGTGTGACCAACCAAGATCATTTGGAAGGTCAGAAGACTATTTTGCAAATACAATTTGTTTCACTTGTACAAATTCGATTTGGACAATGATTAATATTTGATTATTTCGAAACAAATATGAAAGTCAATTTGACTTGGACTACGACCATCAACCGATTGGCTCAGAAATGAACCGATCGGCTCAGGTGCTCCAACTGATCATTTCAGGTGTGAAACGACCGGCTTAGGTCCCCAACCGATCGTTTCATGCTTGAAATGATTGGTTCAACTGGAGCAGTTGGTTGTTTTTTAAGAAAATCTCAAACTCTTATACTCTTACTTTAATCTCACATTGCCCAGGGTAGAGAACCCTGTCCCATGACCCTCCTATATATATAGGGGTAGTGGGGGCTTCTTAGACATAACAACTCAGAAGACCAGTTGCTCTGCAAAGTTTTCGTTCTCTCTGTTTTTGGTAACTAAGAGAGCCCGAGAAAGTGCTACCTGATAAGGGAGGCACAATAAGGGAAAGACAACTACAAAATAGCAACTGGTTGTAGGAGAGTGTGTTGGTGACTAGTACGCTGACATGAGGGTGCGACTCCTTTCGATTCCTTATGGGACAAGGAGATCAGAGTTTTAGGTGGTCCATGTGGACTACTTCAGAGGAGGGAGACTTCTGCCGCTCAGAGGACAGCTGTCAATCCCGATAGTCCCGATGTGACCAGGAGCTGCACAGACACCATCCAAGACTGGAGGTGAAGACCGCACAAGCCGCGAGGTAACCTCGGGACAAGGTACGCCTCTACAAACCATCCTTTCTATTGTATAGACGTTGACGCGTTTCCTTCATTCTGGGTTTGGGGAGAATTTTTTTTGTTTCCGCTGCCTTCTCTATCTCCTCCAAAACCCAACAGTGGTATCAGAGCCACGTCAACTTCTCTATACTTTAGGATGATCGATGTGATCGATTTTGGTTTGTCGTCTTTATTGATTGCATACGATGCGAATAAAATTGGCTTTATGCATGTTCAATCCTAAATCCACAAATCCCAATATACATATATGATATGTAATATAAATGCACTTGATACACGTCACCCTTAAACGAGTTTTGTGGTGGATGTATATCGTGGTTATGGCCAATAAACCCTATATATGTGTGTGCTTGGTTGAATGTGGTTGCTTGCATCTCGGTTTGCGCACTAATTTCCTATCTCTTATTCCTGATGTAACTCGAGATAACTCGAGATTTCTTTCCTACCTTTACTCCCCCCGAATGAAACTCGAGGTTTCCCAATTTAAATGTAAATATGATAGATCTTTTTATTTTCTGTTATGTCAAAGAATGGAGGACAATCTGACGGCGATTGAGACGATCGGTTCAAGGCGTGAACCGATCGGATGGCGATCCAGACGATCGACTCGAGGAGCGAGACGTGTGGGTGGTGACCTGAGGATATGCACGACGACCAGGCGAACCGATCAGTTGGAGGAGCCAACTGATCGGATGGTGGCACCCAGACGACCGGTCAGTCGAGCAGGTCATTCATATGATGAGTTGATCAACTCGGACGACTATAGAACTTCATCATGGGCATGTTACATGTAATGTAGACCTAGATGACCATGATTCTTCTTCGCTCGAGGAATCACATTAGGATGGCCATAATCATCACTTTTATCATTTCACATGTTTTCTGTGGGATATAGCATGTATATGATACGTACTATATATTGTGGTGATTGGATATGTATATGTACTTATAAAAACCAAGTCCCTCATATAAATATTAAGTCTTTTATGCCTTCCATTAGCGGCACACATGAAAAACTTGATCGACCAAGCGTAGGTTACGCCAAAGCATGGTGTGTCATCTATCTCGTAGACGTGTGAAGGGTAAACATGTAGCGACTGCCAAAGCAGGGTGCATATCTACTATGTCGGGTTTTGGGTTAGACTTAACTGGTAATTCTTAGAGCATCTAAGCCCAGAGGCACATAATGTTCATGGCAAGGTGTTGCGCATGTTCATTCATCAAGAGTTGCATATGATGCAATTGGCATGATGGCCTACCTAAATAGTCAAGATTGTGGGCAATCAGCCAAAACTGACTCATGACTTGATGAAATATAGATCTTGACCCACTAGAAGATTGTACACTGCAATCTTCTGAATTGATGGTGAGGGCTATCAATTTGAACAAAAATAGTGGGAGCGATAATTAATTAAAGTCCTAATTATATCGTCAACCTTTCAAATCAATCAAAATAAGTCAAAATTGAGTTTTGGACTAAAATTGCATATATTTCCTTTTGTAGTACAAATGACAACAAACAACAATCACTTTTCATTGCGATCGGTCCTTGAAAAGGACAAGCTGAATGGGACTAACTTCCACGACTAGTTTAGGACATTTAGAATTGTTCTCACTCAAGAGTGAAAGCTCTATGTCTTGGATACTACAGCTCTAGAGGAACCTGCTCCTACCACACCAAAGGCAGAAAGGGATGCTTAGAAAAAGCATTGTGAAGATGCCATTGATGCAAAGTGCTTGATGTTGTGGTCCATGAACCACGAGTTGCAGAGACAAGATGAGAACATGGGTGTCATTGAGATGATTCAACATCTGAAGAACATGTATGAAGATCAAGCATGGTAAGAGAGATATGATGTGTCCAGGGCACTGTTCAAGTGTGTAATGATAGAAGGAGATCCAGTTGGTCTTCACACGCTCAAAATGATTGGGTATGTGGAGCACCTAACAAGACTAGGATTTCCCCTGAGCCAAGAGTTGGATACTGACGTGATACTGTAATCGTTGCCAGAATCTTACAGTCAGTTTGTGATTGACTACAACATGAACAACTTTGACAAGCCATTGACAGAGTTGTTAGACATGTTGAGGATAGCCAAGACACATATGAAGAAGGACAAGCCTAAGTCTCTGATGTTGATCAAAAGAAAGAAAGGCAAGTCCAAGGGCAAGCGCAAGGGCAAAGCTAAGAAGGGTTCTGATGCTAGCCTGTAGCCCAAGGCGTCTTTAGCTCTCAAGGCCAAAGGAGGTGTGACCAAGAGAGGCAATGGCCACCATTGTCAAAAACCAGGACATTGGAAAAGGAATTGTCCACTTTATCTGGAAGAACTAAAGAAGAAGGAGGCGACGGATGTCTCCACCTAAAGGTGTCATGAAATAAACTTATAACACTTTTTAGGTATATGATACTGATATATAAAGTGTAAAACACCCAATACATGGGGCAACAGTTGCCGCCATAGATAAGAGTACTTTAGTTTATTTTCAGCCTTGAAGGCATGTAATATAGTTATGAACTGCTATTTCATATTTTCCAATGGATAGAAGCACATTATTTTTGCATATTGTATGACAATGATACCAATTAATAAAGTTGATGTTTCAATCTATGAAGCAATGCCTTGTTTATCTTGTGGTCCTTGGTATGCATAAGATAAAATGATACCTAAAATTCTTTGATAACTCAAACAATCAAATTAGCATAAATCATGAGAAATTCATTTCTAGTTTCCATATGATGGATAAGTCTAGATTCTTTTTGGTTAAAGAACCATTAAGAGACATGAATCTCTTGGACACAATCAATCTTCACTAATCATAGTGGGAGATTAATTATCCTATTAGGTATAGTACATGTGATGTATTTACATACCTATTAGAGTTAATGCTAATACTTCAAGCGGTGTTTAGAGAAATACCAATATGAATATCTTGAAGTGTTCAAGAATATCATAGATGAAGTACAAATTTGGTAAAGTGTTAATTCTTAATGTGATCAATGAATGAAATACTTGAACCAAATGTTTGAGAACCTTATGAGTGATTATGATAGTATATCATAGTGAACTCATTAGTAAGGCATGGTGATGTCTAAATAAAAAAGATTCATACTATAATGAGTTAGAGGATGATTATCAAATAACTAATTTCTTCTTAAATAAAGAATACCCCACACTAATAAAGGACATTAAGAATCACAAGAAGTTATGAGTTCTTATATCCTTGACAGATACACCTCGATTATCTATGTGATGAGTTGGTCATATGATGAATCAACTATCTAGATGAATATAAGGAACCTGATTTTGAGTTATGGTTTATGACCATTACATCCTAAATGACTTCCATGTAAACCACAAGGTATGACTTTGATGGTAGCACCCATTGGGATGAAATCCATAAGTGCAAATGAGTCTTAAGTGTTAAGACACATGGATAAAATTTTGAGAAGGATGATGCTTGTTGATTGAAACTTAATGACTAAGAGATTTGGCATATAGATACTAAAACCGCATTCCTATGAGGAATAAAACAAGGATGTGTACGTGACACAACCTATAAGGTTTATGAATCCATTAATGCAAATGAAGTCTATAAGTTACAATGGACTAATCAATGTGATTGATTGAGTACAAGCAACTCAGAGTTGGATCTTTACTTTGATAATATAGTCAACGGGTTTGACTGATATGACAAAGATAAATAAGGGATATGTGATTTAGTGGGAGCGTATTTGCATTCCACATGTTGATGTGAAATGGAAATGTTCTAGAATGGAAATCCAAAGTGGAAATTATCTTTAGGGAAGATAGAGACATTTCCTATGAGATAGGAATAGAGATCTATAGAGATAGTTCTCGAAAACCACTTGACCTAAAAAGAGAGAGCATACATTGGCAATTTATATTGAAAGGTTGAGTATGCACAGATTCAGTGGGAGAAAACTTATCCATGTTACATGGAGTTAGTAACCCAGAGCCAAGTGTCCAATTCTTTTGAAGAATGAAAACACTAAGAATATATATAGATCTATCATGTATGTAATCATCCCATCATCTTGCATGTATGGACATGGCAAGAACAAGACTCATTTATCATCTTGTATGTAGGACATGACAATATGATATGCTCATCCTAATAACTCGTATGTGGGACATGACGAGTGGATGTCTGTCTAGTTCCAGTAAGGGTTACTGGAATACCATAAGAACTTGATAAGTACTTGAGAAGTACTAGTTCTATGGAAATAAGGAAGGGTTCACTGTAAAGAGTTATGTTGATGCGAACTTCCGAAAATGATAGAGAATTAATCACAATATATATATATGGGATATATAAAAGTGAATGTTTGTTGATAATTGGAAACGTTCTCATAAAGCTGTTTAAAAGGAAAAGCCATGTATCCGTGTGTTAGAGAACATTAATGGATACAATATGGATCTGTAAGGTCATAGAGATGAACTTATAGATATTCTGGTCATTGATGACAAACAAAGAGTACTTGGTCATGCAATGTGGCTAAAGGTTAGAAAAGGAATACTAGATCGCATATTACATCAACTCCATCTCATATATGTGACGTACAACAAAGTCATGAGAGACATGCAGTTAATATCGACTTTGGCAAGGTGTTGCCATAACTCACTATGTTAGCACTAGAGTACAGTAACATGTGGGACATGTTTGAAGATCACTAAGAATATGATTCATGGGTGATTGGCTCACAGTGCAAGTGAGAGTCTGTTGGTATGTATGCCATGAGAGCCAAACATGGGATGATTGGTGGGATACATTAAGATTGATTTGATTAACATCAAAGGCAAGCTTCCAATTCTTTCTAGTTCAGTCATATGAGATAATGATAGAACATATTGAATGTCTAGAGAATGACAATACTCAATGACGTATGCTTTCAGGTTGAGGACCTGAACGATGAGATCATACATATGCTAAGAGTTTGTACATTCTTATTATGTCCCTAGTCGGATGTCATTGTGGAAGGTAGATAGACAACAATGACACACAAGACTAGATTGTGGTTGGTTGATGATAGAATCTCATTAGTCATGATATGGAGTTATCAAACCAAACACATAGGTACTTGTTAGAGAACAAGTGTACTGGACAGACCCACCGTAAGTTTGACACATAGAACCATGGCATGGTAGTCACATTAAATTCTCACAATGATGGTGGTGAGTGTGATTCTTTGACCTGAAATCACTACACTCAACACATGTCGTTGGGTACACTTTGACATTATCAAACGCAGTCCTGAAACATGGGTTGTTATAAAGGTGATGATTGGGTGGCTTTAACACTTGGGGCTTTTGAGGGGTGAGTGATAGATATGGGATTTGTCCCTCCTGAGGGAGTTTGATATCCATGACCACTTGATGAGTAGGATTGAGATAGGCGTGCGCACACATGTGTGAATCAGTAAGTGATATTGATGTCATACATATCTCCTCCAGTCTACTCTGAGATCAAGAAAGTGAATGAACATTGATAGGATGACTGTTCCATGCCTTGAGTTCATTCAGCATATTAGTGACAAAGGAATTATACATTCACTGTAACACCATTCACAGATTGTAGGATTGAAAGTTGTTCTCCAACTTTCCTTTTCACTTGGGTAGCACTGATGTGTGACTAGGCACCACTCTTTTCTTGTGAAGTCATAAGTGTTATGGACTTTCACTGCCAACGTGAAATGGGCCTGCAGGGTCACACACATAGGATTTAACCTGGAAGAGGAGTTTATCCACAAATAATGTTTAGATTGATTACTAAAGGAGTTTAGTAGTTCAATTAAACACTCAATCAATTGATAGCTCAATATCATAGTGTTAAAGGTGTTGGACCAATTGATTAGAGTATCAGATTGATTGAAACTGCAATTGACTAATTTTGCATATTCTGCACTCCCAACTGATCGGCTCATGTGATGAACTGATCGACTCAGGTTGGTGAACCGACCAGCTCAAGCGTTGAGTCAATCGGCTCATGTGTCAATGAAACAATCGACTCAATTGTTGAATCGGTCAATTCATGTGACCAACTGGGATTGTTTGGAAAGTCAGAATACTATTTTGCAAATACAATTTGTTTCACTTGTACAAATTCTATTTGGACAAGGATTAATATTTGATTAGTTGGAAGCAGATATGAAAGTCAATTTGAGTTGGACCAGGACCACGAACCGATCGGCTCAGTAGTGAACTGATCGGCTCAGGTGCTCCAACTGATCATTTCAGGTGTGAAATGATTGGCTTAGGTCCCCAACCGACCATTTCATGCTTGAAACAATCGGTTCAGCTGGCGCAGTTGGTTGTTTTGTGAAAAATCTCGAACTCTTCTACTCCTGCTTTAATCCCACATTGCCCAGGGTAGAGAACCCTGTCCCATGACCCTCCTATATATATAGGGGTAGTGGGGGCTTCTCAGACACAACAACTCAGAATACTTGTTGCTCTGCAAAGTTGTTGTTGTCTCTGGTTTTGGTAACTGAGAGAGCCCGAGCAAGTGCTACCCGATAAGGGAGGCACAACAAGGGAAAGACAACTACAGAATAGCAATTGGTTGTAGGTGAGTGTGTCGGTGACTAGTACGCCGATAGGAGGGTGTGACTCCTTCCAATTCTTTGTGGGACAAGGAGATCAAAGTTCTAGGTGGTCCGTGTGGACTACTTCAGAGGCGGGAGACTTATGCCGCTCGGAGGATAGCTATCAATCTCGACAGTCCTGGTGTGACCAGGAGCTGCACAGACACCGTCTAAGACCGGAGGTGAAGACCGTGCAAGCCGTGAGGTAACCTCTGGACAAGGTATGCCTCTACAAACCATCCTTCCTATTATATAGACATTGATGCGTTTCCTTCATTCTGGGTTTGGGGAGATTTTTTTTTTGTTTCCACTGCCTTCTCTGTCTCCTCCAAAACCCAACAGGATGAATGAAAAGAGGGCCTGTTCTCCTTCATCATGCTTCCGAATCCAACAAATTGGGGGGTCGTTCAACTGCTCCTCCACCTAATGCTTCTTCTTCCTTTCACCCTCTACGATCTCCCTCTACAAGCTGCTATTGACGATGTGAGGTATGAGTGGGAAACTCCTCCAAAGATGGTAGATCAAACCGGTCGCTCTCAATCTAGTAAAACAAACTTAAGCACGTGGACACTATCAAATAGGTTTGTTTCCATCAGCTTCGTAGGTCTCAGAGCTTGAAGATAAGTCTGCACTTTTGACTACTTCCAAGTCGCTTCACATTCAAAAACCACGTGAACAAAACTTCCTTATAATAATAGTGGGCTGTTGCCTCATGCCAACATTTGATTAATTTTTTTTAAACCTCAATTGAGTTTCTTAGGAAATAGCTTTGACCATATAATTTTAATCAGTGATTCCACATGGTGTAGTTCAACTTATATACAAATGAGGCACCCAAACTCTATTGTTGATCCTTCAAATTCATTAGTCCAAAGGGTAGATATCTAAATATATTTAACGCAAATATACATGAATTGACCTCTAACCTCATCAACACAAGCTCAAATTGCTTAATTTGACCATATACATATCATGATACGTAAATAAAGCATTTTGGTCCATGCTCATCTTCAAGAAATAATTTGGGTTTAAATCCTAAAATCAGGGTCATCACATACCCAGTGTGTTCAATCCTTTTAGGTGTGCTCATCTAGTCAAGGTTCAATTGATTTAGGTGTGTATACCTCGGGATAAGGAGAAACACACCATATGATCATATTAATTTGAAATCAATAAACTTTATGATGATTTGTGCCATGGCCATGATTAACTCATATGATCTAAAGACTCAACCTTGTACACTAATATGCCCTAAAATGTGATGTTTAATTACTTATATGGTTGGATCCTTAATCCTTATATAAAAGTTGATCCATAACATTCAAACCTCTATGATGACCTTCAAATCAGGCCTTAAGATGATTTGTGACACATCATACCATGTGAAACACTCATATGCCCTTTCGAGTACATGTGACACCTAACATGATCCAAATACAAATGTCGATTATTAGACTCCAATCTTGCAAGAATCATGCTTTAGTATTATATATGTTATCTTATGACTTAAAGTTATTTTAATTATCATTATTATATAACCAAATCCCCACCTAATCTACCTTGTGCTCTTCTTGATCATATGACTTGGGAATATGACATTATTGCATGAAATTGATCTAATATGACTTGAACATTGTCTTAAATGTTAAAACATGATAATATTTCAAATCTCACACCTCCCATCTTTATAAATTAGACTTTATCATCAACTAGTAACTCTTCTAATCTATATGTTCCACCTACACCTAAGGTATTGTAGTGACTCTTCAACTATGTTGTGTGATTCATGAATGTTTGGAACTTTGGATGTAGGAATGAAATACTTTGTAACCTAGGTCAAGGGGAACATGTAAAGAGTGGGAACTGAGAGGGGATCCACTCTTTACTAAATAGAGCAATAAAACCATCCTACTCCAAAATTGTAGGAAAGGAGGAATTTCGTTATTTCCCAAATGGTATATACAAAATTAAGAGTTTGAAGAAGTGGAAACAAAACTATTACAAAGTTAAAAAGTGTATTATTATACAATTGCTCCTCACCATAAGACATGGTATTACAAATGCTTAAACTATCTACAATTAAGGTTAGTAGCAGAAGGTAACCTAGCCATTCCAAGATATACTCAAGTCCAATCCTTGTATATGATCTTCTTATATCCATATCCTCTAAAGAACCTACACTTGGGTGGTTTGGGAGTAAAACCTAAAAAACATATATAACAAAGGGTATGCATCAGTAAAAATTAGTATATGTACACAATATAAAATATTTGGGCATTTTAACAACTTTAGGTGTAAAAGAGGGTGTTCCCACAAGAGGGGGTATATACATTTAGGTAGGTTAAAGAGAATATAGCAAGAGAATGATAATAAAAGAATGAGGCATTCATATAAGTTGAACAAAAATATAATATTCTTGCCACTTTGAACCAAATTCACAAACAATAGTAAACAATGAAACACATGATTATTACCACAAAAAATAGTATAATCTAAAAACTAGGACTAAAACCCTATATTTCAAACCAAGGATAGGAGTGCAAAAACCTCAGTACTGAATAAACATAGAATGGAAGTAGGACTAAAACCTCAGTGCTTGGTGGGAGTACTAAGACCTCAGAACACACAAACACACACACATATATATGTATATGTATATATATATATATATATATATATATATATATATATATATATATATATATATATATATATATATATATATATATATATAACATGTGGTAGGGAGAATAGAACCCCAGTGCCTAGAAGGAGGACTAAAACCTCAGTGGCATGGAATAAGAACTGAAATATAAATCCCAATAAAATATGGTGTAATTACTTCTAGATATTACTAGTCAAAACTAAACATGCATAGTATAGTACAAGCCAATCCAAAGTGTAACGAGTAAAAAAGGATGAAAGCATCCAAAATATGACAATTGGGGTCAAAGGACCAATATATATGAGAAGTAGGATTTCAAGAATCATCAATGAAGAAACATAAGATTTACAAATGAGATACCAAAGGATTTAAGATATTCAAAAAGAGGAGTTTAATTCAAAATATGCATCATTGATAAAAATTAGGGTTTTTTCAATATATGCCCCAAAAATAAATCAGGAAGATGCACATACCTAATTCTCCATACCAACCCTATCTCTAGGGATAAATTTTATAGTGAACCTTCTCAACCTAGAGGTATTTTATACATACATAGTCCACAATTATCCATTCATGATTGAAAGTACATATAAATCTAGTATTGGTTGCCTATATCTGAGCTAGGGTTTAAGGATAGTCAAGTATATATGTTGTTATTAGCTATTGTTCTGAGATGACATTTCAAATTATTCTTTGTCGATATTCATACTTTTAGTTACAATTCTTTCCTCCCAATCATAGCATAATATATTCATTTAGAGAATTTCTTTAGCAGTTATCCATCCATATATGAAATCTCTATCTTATATGTTATTTACTTGTTTAAAAAAACAATCCTTTTCTAAATAACTAAGTATCTTCCTCTCAATTCAAGGAAGGTCATTGTTAGACATGTACACCCTTACATTCTTATTGTGTTTCAAGCTACTATGAGCATGCATGTATGCACTAAATATGTGGCAAGGCTCAAATTTATGATTAGTAAAGTTTTGGCCCTATATGTGTTGTGTAGAGATATATATTTATATTTCTAAGACACGTATTTCCTATATGAAATATTAAAGATTTATGACATTAGGCTTGCATTAGGGTAAATGACTGATGATTATTATATGAGCTAATACATCATTACTATTCATGTCCTCAAATTAATTGTATAGGAGCAAGGTATAAATTCAAAGGATTATCATCTACCCATAAACTAGTATCAATTTCATAGAGTTAATAGAATATATATATCTAGGTAGATTCTTATTGTTAATATAGTTGTTTTATATTCCTAGTATTTGATTATGTTAATTTTCTTTACTACTGGACTCTTATGTAATTCTCCTATTTGTGTTATTATAGAAGGAGAGGTATCACATTTCTCCTCTCACAAATGGCACATTGCAACACCCTAGTTTTCTATTCACATGGTCTTATAACAACCAATTCTGTGGGAAGCATAGTAAGCCCTAACCTTAACCATAGGGCAAGAAGCCGCGTCGAGCAGTAGCCTTCTGGCAGGCCAGGCCACCCACTGTCGGGTAGGAAGAACATTGTCGTCGGGCGGGTAGGCCACTTCCTAGTAGGTCTAGGGAAGCTATCCAGTAGCTGCTGGACATGCCTCTACCGGGTTGGTTGTCATCAGGTGAGGGTCCAATCAAGGCTGGATCTTTGTCTGGGAGGTGTGATAGTCTTCAGATCTCTCCAATGGCATTCTAAAATTCCAAATTGAGCAATCCACTTATACGTAGAGATTTCCTAATTACATATCCTCCATGTGTGATTAGAAAATAGTTGCTTGGAGGCTATTGATGCATCAGAAATGTATCATATCATATTTCATAGAGTGACGTGTATCTCTCTGTCACTCTTCTTCTCACTATGACGTGTATATCTCTGCCACCCCTTTTGTTATCGTGGTGTGTATCTCTCTGTCACATCTTCATCAACATGACGTGTATCTCTCCATCACCGCCTCCTTTTCATCTAAGGTATGGAGGACAATAAATCTTCTGTTGATTACAACAAGGTGTCACCAATTCCCTGCATCAAGTTGAATGGGAAAATTTTTATGTTGTGGATGAATGGTGTCCAGACCGTTCTAAAGTCCATTAGATAAGGTGAAGGATGTTGATTTTGATCTTGCAAGCACCAGTGACAAGAGATATGCAGAGTGGTAGCATAATAAAAATTTATAAATACATTGTTGTAGGGGAGCATGGGCCTACTATTACAACTAGATTCATGTTCTAATCCACTGTAAAGGAGATCTGGGATGCTGATAAGAACCAATATTCTTAATAGAAAATGCCCTGCCTCAATTCATGATACATGATCATCTTTTTGCACAGCGACAGTGAGATAGATTATTGGAGCAATATTTTGGGACAATTCACTCTATTTCCCAAGACTAGAGTTTTTATCATCCTATCACTATTGAAGAGAAGATCAAAGATAGAGATGACCTAGTTACAACCATGTTCTTATATGGAATGAGCCCTTCTTTCAATTTTGGAAGGAGTGTTATTTTGGTTGTTGATAAACTTCCTAGCTTGGAGGAGGCCTACTCTAGGATTCTGCAATTCAATTTTGAACCTATACAATCTATTGCGGCTCCTTCCTTTGGTGAATATCAGGCATCCATTGCTACTGTAGTTAGAGGAGGACGTATAGGTGTTGGATGTGGAGGGTCCACTAGGGTTAAGTATACCTTCTGTGGTCATCTAGGACATACTATTGAGAAGTGTTGGAAGAAACATGGAAGACATATTGCACAACTTGCTGGGATAACCCACTTTACTGGTGCAATGAGTCAATGGAACCTACTTCTACTATTACACCTACTTCTGCTTCTACTTCTGGAGCCCTTGGTATCACTCTCATCAAGGAAGAACATAATATATTATGTGATGCCCATCGCCACATAAGTGAGATTACTCAAAACAAAGCACATATATAACACTAAATAGGCTAAATTAAAACTATTCTCAACACAACATATAAATTAAAATATATCATATGCAAGCCTCGTAACTTAGGCCATTTGTATTGCATATATGCCAAAAGGTCTTACATCTCATGTTAAAAGGTTGTCAAGCTACCACTGTTAATTACAACCTATTTAATTACATGCAATTTATATACACTCATGGCATAAAGCCAAAATCTATGAGTCAATATACAAAACAAAAAATCTCCACAAAGACTTGAGAGTATGGGGACGACACATAAGACTCTACTACGAACCACTAGTAGTGTGTCCAACCTTCTGTCAGCTACTCCTCTCCCAACTGCTCAACATCGGCTGCACGACTTCTATTGCCTCGTGCACGACTACCTAAAAGATGTAGAAACCCACAGGGTGAGACCAAACGTCCCAGTGAGAGATATAAATCTCTGCCAACATCTATTATCAGAACAATAATATAATATAGAAATTAAGTAGAGAAAATAACACTATTTAAGCAGTTTAGTCATTTACAACTGAGCAGTATAACATCTTATGCTTTTAGAATGAAATGAAGAACATGTATAACTGTTACAAAATAAACCGTATAAGAAATAAGGCATGGGATTATCTAATGTGATTCATATTTGACCCTAAGAAAGTATACTACATAGCTATTTAACTCCTTTCAATTAATATACCCTAAGAATTTAAGGCGTACCACTCAAATCCAACTGACCACTACTAAGTCAAAATCAATACCATACAAGATATATGGAAGATACAAACTCCATTCTCATCACTACTCGTCAGTTCGAGTCTGCAATGCAGTGACATAACAATCAGACTGCAAAAAAGCAACTTATAGTCAATGCAATAGTCATGTAGACAACAACTCATAGTCATAGCTATGGTCCTGTAAAACAACTAGCATGCCTTGGTACAAGGCACAACACTAGAGAATAGGATCACAGATGACCATTCTAAAATAAAGCATCATACCACTATAACAACAATTTGAGGATACAAGGAGATACCCCACTTGTACCCTGCATATTGAAAAATATGCGTCTGAGTTTGTCGTAGGAGTTACTTGTTTCACCATCCAACTAGATACTAATGTTGAATATGGATCTATGGTATATGGACACTACATGATTAGGGTTTCACTTGATTAAGTATTCCAATTGGGTATCTTTTAATGCATCAATCAAGTTACAATGTATAAACGCTAAACAAACTCTACAAAGTTAAGGGTAGGATACAACTCCAGAAGATATAAAACATACAAAGTGAGAACTAATCACATCATCACATGACACTTGTATTACTTCCATTTACATGTCCATCACCAATATCACATCACTATGGGATATCAATCCCTCAATCACATCTCTAGAGGATTCTACATCAAGCTGTACACAAGTCACTTATTAGGTCATTATACCCAATCACATAGTTCCTACTCATTCAATATCATAATATGTCTCAACAATATTCACAATCATCACCCAGTATTATGTAAGTATCACCATAGAATTCACATAGCTATGTCATTCATATAACTTGCAAAGTTTGGGTTACACATGTAAGAGAGAAAACACTATCATAGAATAATAATCTTTAAGTAGAATGAGCACATACATGATTGGTCTCCTCGAGAGGAGGGCGGTGATCAGACTTTAAATTTATAACCCAAAACCTTAAAGGACCCCACTACTTTATTACGTGGTCAAAGTAGATATATGGGGTTGAACATAAGGACGTGGGGATGCTTAGGATGCTTAAGATCTCAATCTTAAGTCAGATAAGCCAATCCGATAGTTGATAAAAGTATGGAGCTAGAACTAGTCTAGCAAATTGTCATGAAATAAAACAAAAAAAAGAAAACAAAACAAAATAGAGTCCGTAGGATCTATTAATCAGAGAGGAGTTCCTGGCTATGTAACCACAAGTTGGGCAGTCTATGCACCTGTTCTTTGGTGTAGACAACCCTCAAACACCCAAGTCAGCAACCTATATCCAAACATGGTATATACGGTGGTGTCTATTCCTATGGGGTCATCCCACTCACTCTCGCACAGCGTGACTAAAACCCATCAATGGCATGAAACCTCTCTTGAGGAATGATAAATCAACACCCTAGAATATTCTAGATACCCTCTTAGGTCTAGAATGTTCTGAGGTGCTAGGAATAGGTGTGATCTGGGCAGAACTAGGTAGTGGGCCAGACTGTGTCGGGCTGGGCCCGACCATGCCCATGTCTACAATTCTGCACAGATCACCTTGAACCATCCTCCTTTCATACTTTGATCCAAACTACCTTCTCTTATCTATTTATACAATGAATATCTCGATATAGGTAGAAATAGAAGTTCAAGTAAGAAAGAGATCAACCAAACTAGCAATCATAACCAAAAAGAGAAGATAGAACAGTAAACATACTAGATCTAAAATAAAACTGCTTGCTTTAAGTAAAAGTACATAAATAGGCCCAAAGCGGGCTACATAGACAAGAAGGAGCTCAACTAGCCATGGACAAGCATAGTTGGCACTGAACAAAGATGGAAGAACATCATTTGTATAGAAATAAAGGAGAACAATAGAAAAAAGGAGAAGAAAAAGAGATTTATCCTGTAGAGGAGAGGGGGATCTCAGTCCTTAGCCTTTGTATAGGTCGGATCTCATCTTTGGGTCGTCCTCCTTGTTCTTCTGGACTCCTTGGCCTCCTTTCTCTTCATTTCTACCCTGAACAACAACTTGGTAGGTGTATGGAGGTGGAAGATGGCTGGAAATGGTAGGATATGGGTGAATGGTGGTGGAAAAAGGTGGTAGATGGAAGCAAAATGGAAGAACAGATGTGGGACAAGCACCTCAGCCTTACAAGACCATGGAACTCACTACGGGACTCTCAGAACCAAGAAAATTCAGAATTTGGAACTCCCAATCTTGGAACCCCTCTTCAGGTCATGATTTGTGGGTATTTATAGGCGAAGATGGAAGATGGTCGTGGCACCTGCCTCAGTCGTGACCCTATCTCAGGCCGAATGTGTCAACCCTTAGCCTGGTCATGTCGAGTGTTGGTCGAGGTAGACTTCAGGGTCAAGTTAGATGCCTCTGTTGAGCTAGACCCTGCGGTCGTGGTTGTGCCACAGTTGCGATACACCCCATGATCATAGCCGTGGTCACGGTTGTGGTGGATTCCTCATTCACGGTCATGTTGTGGTCGAGGTGGACCCCGCAGTCATGGTCATGCTGCTGTCAAGGTAGACCCCGTGGCTACGGCCGTGGTCGAGGTGGATTCCACAGTTGCGGTCATCGTGGATAGCTCGATCGTGGTTGTGTCGCGGTCGAGGTGGACCCTGTGGTCGCAGTCGTGTCGCGGTCGAGGTAGACCCTACGGTCGCGACCACGGTCAAGGTGGATCCCACAGTTGCATTCGTGGTGGATTCCTCGATCGCAGTCGTGCCATGGTCGAGGTGGACTCCATATTTGTGATCGTGGCCTTGGCTCAGTCGTGCCGAGTTTCGGTTGACACAACATCTTGGCCGCGACCGCGACATTGTCTTCTTGGCCACAGTCGTGGCATCCTTGGTGGTCACGGTAGTGGCATCATGGAGTGGGGGGTTAATAATGGTGGTCGAGTGGCCCACGTCTATGAACCTTCTGATTGGTGAGGATTTATTCTGATAAATGATGCATTATGGTTGAGTGGCTCGCAGGGCCACCGTCTCCTAAGATGGTGCACATTGTGTGATGCTAAGTCCACCACGGTCATGACAGATAGAAGCCTAACTGCTGCAAAAACCATGTGTTGGGGGGAGAACTTGGAGAATAGATGTCTTCTCAGGTTCGGTGCCTACAAGTCCCAAAATTGACTAGTTGAGTAACTTTATCTATGAAAAGATGTAAATTACTAAAAGATAAGGAGATAAGGTTATTTTAGGCATATTAAGTCTATGATGACCAAAAACTATAAATAAATGCTTAGCATAGATGCATGAGTTTGGGTGTTCTCAATACATCACATTACCATAAAATTAGGGTTAGGGTTTCATGTTTAGTCGGTTATAGATTCATCACATTCCCCAACCACTAAACCTTAAGTTCATCACCTCCCACATGCTTGGAGAGTATTAGAGTTAAGAACTATCTCTTATGACTAAGTATTCTTAATCACATCATTGTGTGTAGACCATTAATCATGTGTTTCGGTTGATAGAGTAGTATATATAGTAACCTATGCTATATAGTGATCATGTGTGTGCTTTCCATTCTAAGGTGTTCATCAAACCCGAGATTATGAGTCATATAAGGTTTCCATAAGAACTACGTTTAGAGAGATAAAATTGGGTTTTCGTGCATGTGTAAATAGAACCAAAACTCCCTATTATTCAAGTGTAAATGAACCATAAGCAAGATAGCATAGTTTCATAGATAAAATTCCAAAGATACACATCAACTTTCTATCACCACAAGAACCAGGTATAAATATTTAGAGTTTACAAGAAAGAGTAATCTTCTTGAGAACACTAAAAAATTTAAACCCTGAAACATTATCACTTCTTCTACCATAAAAAGAACACATTTCTAAGATTTAGAACAACGACATATGATCAGGTTTAAGGTGTGAATAATAGATGAGGGAAAAGTTATATAACCTGCCTTTTTTATTTGAAAGATCAAACTCCAAGAGAGAGAAAGAAGCTCCAACTTGGTTCAATCCTTTGGCCACAAGATCACTTCCAGAAATGAAAGGAATGCCATAGTCAAAGGAGAGCTTAGGGAATGGAAAAAATTGAACCCTAGATTGATTTAAGAGATAAAGAAGAGATATTGTTCTCACTCGGGTACCACCATGTCAAAACATGGTCTCCGACCCTTGTGAAGAGAGAAGATCTTCATGGAAAGCCACCATGGTAGATTCATAGTCTCATGGCCGAGAGGAAGAAGAAGATAGGTTTTTTAGAAAGGGAAAACATGATCAAGAGAAGAATATCACTTACCAAGAGAAGAAATCCCCAAGATTCACCACTAAAGGGTTGATCAACTACAAGATCTTCAACATGCAAGGTTGATCAGCCACCCAAGCTTCAAGATCAGACCTCCTTTTCTCCCAAAGATCCAAGAACGGTCTCAAGAGAGAAGGAAGATAGTAGGGCTGAAAAATATTCTTGCAAGTGAAGAGGAGGGGTTATATACTTCAAGGTAGGAGAGAAGTAAGAAATTATGAGGTGTCAACATAAGAGGTTATCCAGGGACACATGCCCTCTAAAGCAACAAACATACCTCCACTAAGATGCATGTCTCAAAAAGTGATGTTTATACATAAATTGTAGTGAACATCTAGGTAGGCTACCACCTTGTTTTGGTCGAAACACATTCCTATGTACTTATAGCGACCAACATACTAGGTCACCATATATACATGGTCGATACCCTTCACTAGAGGAATAAGGTCTTTCAACCAACCCATCTCTAGGTCATAATAGTCAAAACAACAACTCCTAAGGTATGTGTTGCAGTTGCTACACTCACCCAAGAGGGTTGTAGTGGTCACAACACTCAAACCCTAGCAAATTCACCACATCAACAAGGCAAACCCTAGAAACCTAAATATCACTATGTGATATTACATCACCAACCATGATTCAAACAAGGTACCCCATAGCACCATGTTCTCTCTCATGATGACAGGCACAAGAAACATTCTCAACATGTGGAAAATTGCAGGATAAACCTCACTCATGGGTAAATTGCAAACTATCCCAAAACAAACACATGTATCAGAAGATTGATCAAACACTAATCAATCTGAACCAAGCTAAAACAATAGGCATGTCACATGTTATCTGAGCATATTAAGAGATTAGATTTTGATTTTGGCATCTAATTTGCAAATAAAACACAATTAATCATAAAGATAGGTTAGAGATCTTACAACCATAAACCCCTAACATGGATTTCCCCCCTAAATTCCTATGCAAAGAGAGACATACTTCTTCTACATCTCATTCTCAAGCTCCCATGTGGCTTCCTCTACCACACGATGATGCCAAAAAACTTTAACTAACACGATGACCTTCTTCTTCAACTTTTTTATCCTTCTATCCAGGATCAACACAGGTCCCTCCACATAAGAATCTTTTGATAAGATACATCATTATCCAGTTCTACCTCAACAGCCTAAAGGGTCAACTCCATATTAGGGTGACATTTCCTCAACATAGAGATATGAAACACGAGATGCAACTTGTGCAACTTAGGTGGAAATTACAACTTATAGGCCACCTTCCCAACACGTGCAACTATAGGGTAAGGTCCCATATACCGGGGAGCTAACTTACCCTTCTTTCCAAACCTCAAAACACATTTCCAACAAGAGACTTTGAGGTACACCGTGTCTCCCTATTGGAACTCTAAAGGCCTACAATAGTTATTAACGTACGACTTTAGCCTGTCATGTGTTGCCTTCTGTTGTTGCTGAATCACTTTCATCTTTTCTATTGTCTGTTGCACAAGATTAGGACCTAGAAGTTGATATTATTTTGTCTCATAGAAACACAAAGGAGATTCACTATGTCTCCGATATAACACCTCATATGGTGCCATGTTAATTCTACTTTGATAGTTTTTATTTTAGGAAACTCTATCAAACTAAGATGTATATCCCAACTACCCAAAAATTGTAACACACATGCTCTCAATAGATCCTCCAAGGTCTGTAACATCCACTCATACTGCCCATCTATTTGTTGATGGAAAATAGTGTTGAACCTCAATTGCATACCCATAGTTGCATACAGACGTTCCCAAAACTGACTAATGAATTGAGGACCTCTGTCTGACATTATAGTAGGTGGGATACCATGTAAACATACTATCTCATTGACATACACATGTGTAAGTTTCTTAGTCATATATGTTGTCTTCACAGGAAGAAAGTGTGCTGACTTAGTCCACCTGTCCACTATCACCCAAATGGAATCATGACCTTTGGCTATCCTGGGAAGTCCAACTACAAAGTCCATCATAATATGATCCCATTTCCACTATGGTATAGGAAATGGTTGCAAAGTCCCTACATGATTATGATGCTCAACTTTAACCTGCTGACAAAGTGCACACTTAGCCACGAACTCAACCACATCACGCATTAACCCTTGCCACCAGTACAAATCTTTCAGATTCAAATACATCTTGGTGCTTTCTGGATGCATAGCGTACATAGAAGAGTGAGCCTCTTCCATAAACAACATCCTTAGATTGTCAACATCTAGCATAATTGTCGTACCATGATAACACACTATTCCATCCTCAGACTCATAGAAGCCATCACACTTCTCACTACCCAACTCTGATTGGATCTGTTGTATCACAATATCATTCTGTTTCACATCTCTGATCTTCTAACTCAACACTAACTTTACTTGTGACTGTGACAACATACCAACTAACATGGACACTTCTAACTATACATTTATCTGATGTAGGGAGATCAACATGTCTCTTTTATGGCACACCAAAGGACTTAACTGTGCTTGTTTAGTGGATGATGACAAAGAATAATTCCTACTTAAAGTGTCTGCCACCACGTTTGACTTCCCTGGATGGTAATCTATAGTACAATCATAATCTTTAATCAGTTCCATCCAACATCATTATCACATGTTCAACTCCTACTTTCAAAAGATGTAATGCAAGTTCTTATGATCGGTGAAGATCTAACACTTCTCTCCATAAAGGTAGTGTCTCCATATCTTTAAAGCTTGGATCATAGTGCCCAACTGTAGATCATGTGTCTGGTAGTTCTCCTCGTGTTTCTTAAGCTGTTGTGAAGTGAAAGAAATCACATTCTTATCTTGCATCTACACACAACCCAGACCATTCTTGGACACATCATAGTATAGAATATAACCCTTTCCTTGTTGTGGAAGCACAAAATTGGCATATTGGTCACTCTCTCCTTTAGAATCATAAAACAACATTAACATCTGACATCCAAGACAAACGGTTCCTTATTAACTTCATTAGGGTAACACTACTGCACTGAAGTTCTTAATGAACCTCTTGTAATATCCTACCAAAACTAAGAAGCTACAAACTTGTGTAGGTGTCTTCAGATGATCCCACTCCATCATTGACTCCACTTGTTTTAGGTCCACACAGACTCCTCTGGATGATATGACGTGCCCTAGAAAAGACACTTCCTTTAGCTAGAACTCACACTTGCTGAATTTTGCATACAACTGGTGCTGTCTCAACAAAGACAAAGCTTAAGGTAGAGGTTTCTCATGCTACTGGCCATCTCTAGAGTAGATTAGGATGTCATCCATAAATACAACTACAAACTGATCTAGATGGGGTCTGAGCACTCTATTCATCAGGTCCATGAACGTTGTTGGTGCATTGGTTAGCCCAAATGACATAACCATGAACTCATAGTGACCATACCTCATCCTAAAAGTTGACTTTGGTATATCATCGACCTTAATATGCCACTGGTGATAACCCAACCTCAGGTCTATCTTGGATAAGACTGTGGCACCTTGTAACTAATCAAACAAACCATCTATACATGAAAATAGATACTTGTTCTTAATCATCATCTTATTTAACTGTCGGTAGTCAATGCACAACCTCATCGATCCATCCTTCTTCTTTACAAAAAGAACGAGATCACCCCATTGATATCTGCTCGGTGTAGTAAAACCTATATCAAGCAATTCCTGCAACTATTTCTTTAGCTCTTTCATCTCTATATTGTGTTTGTGTTATAAGTTGCGTACTAGAAACTAGATTGATCTCAAAATCAATCCTTTTGGGAGGGGGTACACATGGGAATTAGGAAACATGTCTTCAAACTCTCAAACAACTATCACATCCTGAATACTAGGACTCTTTGCCTTGGTATCTACCACATTTTCCAAAAACGCATCACAACCATGTCTCATCCACCTCTTTGTTGTCATAGATGAAACCAGACATGTCAGAAGAATCTTCCTATCACCTCGAAAGATCCACGAAGCATTACCATAGACAAACATCACTACCTTCACACTACAGTCCAAGCACATATGATACTTTTCCAATGTATCCATCCCAAGAATCACGCCAAATTCATGCATATCAAGTGGTATGAGATTCACTTGAATGTTGCTTCCTGAGAAGGAAAGAACAAAGGATGGACACAACTCCTACAGCTTGACAGAACCAAATGGAGGGGTTTTAAGATGAAGACTATCACGTCTATGACTAACAGGAAATGAACAACTAGTTTTCACTTCTCTAGTGATAAAAGAGTGTGTCGCACTGGGGTCAACCAAACAAATATAAAACATGAAGAAGACAAATCAAAATAAAATAAATCCATTTAACTTGTCATAACCCCTGGGTTGATGACTCCTTCTGGATGACTTATTGCATAGAATCACGTCGTTTCCTATTGTCACCCCCTTCATCTACCATCTTGCTTTGAAGAACCAACTTGTGATGCCTGACTGCACCCTCTACCACTGCCACTATACTGTTGTCACTGTTGTGACCCTTGCTAACTCTGCCTCGACTACTGAGTCACCTCCTCATCCTTCACAGGGTAGAACCACTTAGTATGTCCAACCTGTCCACATTTAAAATAGGTTTTACTCTCATAACATGGCCTATACGGCCCCGTCATTGACACTAATGTTGCACTATGAGCTCCCACATACATAAAGTTATGACCTCTACCTCTACTTTCGATCCATTGAGAATGAATTACTAACCTTTGCTGAGACTAAGGTGCTGAGGACCTATGCTTCTTAAAGACTCCAGAAGTTTTTCCTTGATAATGTGCATGGATCTTCTTGGCCTTCACCTCAAGCTTCTCCATAACTGATCATTCCACCCTCCTAATTGACTCCATAAATGTGGAAAACCTCTCTTTGTTCTTTAAATATGATACTAGCATTGTCAGCCTTAGTACTCAAACCCTTCTTAAAGCACTTGATCCTTTCCTTGTCTATTGTTTCCATGTGGGTACAAAACCTTAGAAGCTCCATAAACTTAGCTTTGTACTCACTGATCGATATAGATCCTTGCTAGATCTTCTCCAATTGTACAATCTTTTCATCCAAATAAGTCTCTAGAAAGTCTTGACTCACAAACTCCCATTGGAACTCCTCCTAACTAATCACAACACCTGACCTTTTCTCCTCTTCAATGGCTCACCAATGGTTAGCACTCCCTTTCAATAGATACACATCATGTTTCACCTTGTCTTCTTCAGGGATTTTGAGGATCTTAAAGGCCTTTTCTAGCTCAATCAACAACATATCAGCATTGGCTGGATCAGAAGTACCAACAAACTCCAACACCCATACACATCAAAGTCTTTCAAAAGTCTTCCCAGACCCTTGGGTTTCAACACTAGGAATACTTTCCCTAGGTTGAGTTGCAGGCATCCTATCCACCATATGTGTCATTGTAGCCATAAATTGTCCAAATGTGGACTGGAAAGTAGGGTTGACTACATTGGCTGGGTCAACTTGAGGCATCTCTGGCACAACATCAACCCTCTCTTGTCTCTTGGCACCACCTTGTAGTGCAGCAACATTACTCTCAATAGCATTTTCTCCGTGTTCTGCAAACACCTTTTCTTATGTTCTTCTTCTTCTTCTTCTTCTTCTACATAAGCAGAAGTGCACATAAGATATACTGGAGGACACTAGAATAGACACAAACCCTAGTCCTATGTCCCTATAGACACAACGAACCTATAGCTCTAATACTAACCAGATTGTGATGCCCTTCACCACATAAGCGAGATTACTCAAAACAAAGTGCAGAATTATCACTAAATAGGGTAAATTAAAACCATTCTCAATACAACATCTCAACTAAAATATATCATATGTAAGCCTCATAACTCAAGTCATTTGTATTGAATATATGCCAAAAGGTCTTACATCCCATGTTTAAAGGTTGTCAAACCACTAATGTTAGACATTACAACCTGTTTAGATGTACATGCCATTTCTATACACTCATGGAATAAATACAAAATCTATGTGTCGATATACAAGATAACAATATCTCCCCAAGGACCTGAGAATACATGGACGACACATAAGACACTACTACAAACTACTAGTAGCATGTCCAACCTTCTAACATCAATGCTCTCCCTATTTCTCAGCATCAGTTGCACGACTTCTACCGCCTTATACACGACCACATGGAAGATGTGGAAACCCACAGGGTGAGACCAAACATCTCAGTGAGAGATATAACTCTCCACCAACATCTATTATAAGAACAATAGTATAATAGACCAGTTAAGTAGAGCAAATAACATTGTTTAAGTAGTTTTGACATTTACAATTGAGAAGTAGAACATCTTATTATTTTAGAAGGAATATGAAGAACATGTATAACTGCTATAAAATAAAAAATATAAGAAATAAGGCATGGGATCATCCAACTTGATTTGGCTTTAACCCTAAGCAAGTATACTACATGGTAGTTTAACCCCTTTTAATTAATATGCCTTGAGGATTTGAGGCATACCACTCAAATTCAACTGACCACTACTAAGTCAAAATCAATATCATACAAGTTCTATGGAAGCGCCAGACTCCATGAACATCACTTGCACTACTAATCAGTTTGAGTCTGCCATGCAGTGACATAATAGTCAGATTGCAAAACAACAACTTATAGTCAATGATATAGTCTTGTAGACAACAACTCATAGTCAAAGCTATGGTCATGTAAAACAACTAGCATGCCTTGGTACATGGCACAACACTAGAGAATAGGCACACACATGGCAGTTCTAAAATAAAGCATCATACCACTATAACAACAATTTAAGGATACAAGGAGATACCCCACTCACCCCATGTATTAAATAATATGCGCTCCAAGATTCATGTAGGAGTTACCCGTTTCACCATTCAGCTAGATACTGACATTGAAGATGGATCTATGGTACATGGAAACTACATGATTAGGGTTTTACTTGATTAAGGATTCTAATTGGGTATCTTTTAATGCATCGATTAGGTTACAATGTATAAACCCTAAACAAACTATACAAAGTAAGGGGTAGGATACAACTCCATAAGATATAAAACGTATAAAGTAAGAACTTGTCACATCATCACATGACACTTGTATTGCTATCATTTACATGGACATCGCCAATATCATGTCACTATGGGATATCAATCCCTTAATCACATCTCTAGAGGATTGTTCCTCAAACTATGTACAAGGCACTTATCAGGTCATTAGACCCAATCACATAATTCCTGCTCATTCAATATCACAATATGTCTCAACAATACTCACAATCATCACTCTATATTATGTAAGTACACTATAGCATTCACATAGCTATGCCATTCATCTCACCTGCAAAGTTAGGGTTACACATGTAGGAGAGAAAACACTATCATAGAATAATAATCTTCAAGTAGAATGAGCACATATATGCCATTATCACAAAATTAGGGCTAGGGTTTCATGTGTAGTCAATTAGAGTTTCTTCACATCCTTCAACCACTAAACCATATATTCATCACCTCCCACATGTTTGGAGAGGATTAGAGTTAAGCATTGTTGCTTATGACTAATCATTCTTAGTCACATCATTACATGTAGGCCATTAATGATGTGTTGTGGTTGATAGAGTAGTATATATAGTGACCTACACTAAGTAAAGATCATGTGCATGCAGGTGTGTGTGTCTACCTTGACTACCCACATGGTGTTATGACCGCAAATCTAGTAGGTGTAGAGACCATCACCTGACATTGTGTTATCAGCATGACACATGGTGACACCTATATAGACGTCATGACTGAACCACACACCAAATATGACCTGTTACGACTATGACACCACATGGGCATGTGTTTCAACCATTACACAATCTTGCAGAAGTGTTATGACCAACACATGTAATCTTCTCAATCACAATGTTAACCAACAATCTAAGTAATCAAGCAACAACATTGCGTCGTGACCAACATGATGTGTAGAGACCACCCCTCCCAAAGTTAGGGTTGTTGCAGTCACAACAACTGCCCACTAAGGTGTCAACCAAAGAGGAAGTCCAGTGGGTGGAGCAACCATAGGTCAGCCATGTACCCAACTACATATTAGATCCAAACCTGGTCGAAATAGATGATCAACACCAGAGAATACTAAACTTCACCTAAGAAGAACTCTCCATTCTAAGTTGTTCATCAAATTCTAGACTATGTTTCATAGAAGGTTACCAAAAGAACTATGTCTAGAGAGAGAAAACTAAGTTTCTTGCATGTGTAAATAGACCCAAAACTTCTTGTTATTCAAGTGTAAGTGAACCATAAGCATGATAACATAGTTTCATAGATAAAATTATAAAGATACACATCAACTTTTCAATCACCACAAAAATTAGGTATAAATATTTAGGGTTTATAAGAAAGAGTAATCTTCTTGAGAATACTACAAAATTTATACTCTAAAATGTTATCACTTCTTCTACCATGAAATGAACACATTTTTAAGATTTCGAACAACAACATATGATCAGGTTTAAGGCGTGAATAATAGATGAGGGAAAAGTTATATAACCCACTTTGATTTGGAAGATCAAACTTCAAGATCACAAACTCTAAGAGAAATAAAGAAGCCCCAACTTGGTTCAATCCTTAGGACACAAGATCACCTCCAGAAAAGAAAAGAATGCCACGGTCAAAGGAGAGGTCAGGGAATGGAAAAACTCAAACACTAGGTTTGATTTAAGAGATAAAGAAGAGGACTTCTTCTCACTCAGGTACCACGATGTCAAAACATGGTCTTTGACCCTTGTGAAGAGAGAAGATCTTCAAGGAAAGACACCATGGTAGATACATAATCTCATGGCCAATAGGAAGAAGAAGATAGGGTTTTCAGAAAGGGAAACATGAACAAGAGAAGAAGGCCACTTACCAAGAGAAGAAATCACCAAGATTCACCACCAAAGGGTTGATAAAGCACAAGATCTTCAACATGCAAGGTTGATCGACCACCCAAGATTCATGATCAGACCTCTTTTGCTCCCAAATATCCAAGAATGATCTCAAGAGAGAAGGAAGAGAGTAGGGACAAAAAAGATGCTTGCAAGTGAAGTGGACGGATTATGTACTTCAAGGTAGGAGAGAAGTAAGAAATTATGAGGTGTCAACATAAGAGGTTATCAACGGACACATGCCCTCCAAAGAAACAACCATACCTCCACTAAGATGCATGTCTAGAAAAGTGATGTTTATCCAGAAAGTGTAGCAACCATCTAGGTTGGCTACCACCTTGTTTTGGTCGAAACACATTCTTATGTACTTGTAGTGACCAACACATTGGGTTACCATATGCACATGGTCGATACCCTTCACTAGAGGGCGAGCTCTTTCAACCAACCTATCTCTAGGGCATCATAGTTGAAATAACAAAAGCTAAGGTATGTGTTGTAGTAGCTACACTCACCCAAGAGTGATCTAGTGGTTGCAACACTCAAACCCTAGCAAAGTCACCACAACAACAATGCAAATCCTAAAAACCTTAATATCATTATGTGATGTCACATCACAAACCATGATTCAAGCAAGGCTCCCCATAGCACCATCTTCTCTCTCATGATGCTAGGCACAAGAAACATTCGTAGCATGTGGAAAATTTCCACATAACCCTCACTCATGGGTAAATTTCAAACTAGCCCAAAACAAACACATGTATCATAATATAGCTCAAACATCAATCAAACTAAAACAGACTAAAACCATAGGCATGTTACATGTTATGAGAGCATCTTAAGGGATTAGATCAAGATTTTGGAATCCATTTTGCAAAGAAAACACAATTAAGCATAAATCTAGGTCAGGGGTCTTATAGATTTATTTTGGACACCAACATCTGAACATGGGAGCATATTCTTTAACTAACTTGTCTTTTGAAATTGGTTATCCAGATTCTTCTTTCTTGTATTCTAGTTCTTGTCCTTCCTGGGTGGTTGATTCCGGAGCTTCACAGCATATGACTAGTATGAGGAAATTGCTTCACTCCATTGACTCATATATCATGCATAATATGTGACATTAGTTGATGGATTTGTACGAAAAATATTAGCCAATGATTCTATTCTCTTAACCCTAAGATTGACCTTAGATGTGTACATTATGTGACTAAATTTTCATTCAATTTTCTATCTATTATTAAATAAACTAATATTGTGAAATGTATAGTGACGTTCAGTCCTTCTTGTTTGGGATGATTGGTGTGGAGCCTAGTAAAGGTGATCTCTACCTCTTTCATGGTGCAAGTCTGCCTCGTCATGTTCCAATTTATTTGGCTCTTGCTATCCCTTCTAGTGGTTCTCTCTTATTGTGGCACTATAGATATGGTCACCCTTCTCTAGAGACTTTGTGAAAATTAGAACCAAATTTATTACATGTGTCCTCTTTAGAGTTTCAATCCTTTCAATTTGGTAAATATCATAGGATGTCTTACCCTCGTCGTGTCAACCAGTGGGCTCTCCACCCATTTGATTTCTTTCACAGTCATGTCTGGGGTTTTGTAGAAGAAAGTAGTTATAATGGCTTTCGATATTTTATTTCCTTTGTAGATGATATTTCTTTTATGACATGGATATATATGTTGAATAGTCGAGAGTCTGTGTTGTCCATTGTTAAACATTTTCATCAAGAAATAAAGGTCCAATATGATTGCAATATTAAAAATTCTCTAATCTGATAATGCCTTGGAATATGTTCAACATGCTATGGCTGATTTTTTTAGTTCAGTATGAATGGTACATCATATGTCTCCTCACACCCCTCTACATAATGGGGTAGCTTAGAGAAAAAAACAATCATCTCCTCGATAATACCATGACAATCATGTTCCAATCCAATGCTCGTAAGAGATTTTGGTCAAATGCTTTACTAATTGTCTATTTTCTTATTAATAGGAAACCTTCTTCTGTTCTTCAAGGATGCACTCCTTTTTTGATTTTACATCCTAATGATTAGCCATTTCTTGTTCTTCTCAAGGTGTTTAGTTGTACATCATTTGTTTACAATTTTGATTCTAAAGCTGACAAATTGTCTCCCAGGTCTACTAGGACTCTCTTTCTTAGTTATTCCAACACCAGTATGGGTCACAAGTGTTATTGTCCTTTCCTTCATTGCATGTTTGTGTCCAGGGATGTCACTTTCCATTAGTCCACTCCATATTTCTCTAGTGTTCCCTCTAAGGGGGATCAATTGTGTGAAAGTGAGGAAGTGCCACCATCACCAATCATTGAGGGAATGCTTCCACCACAATATAATGAGAGAGTGCCACCTATCATTTCTAACAAAGAGCCATCTGGAGATGTTCCTTTCACTCAGAAATACTCATAGACATGTCATAGATTAAGTAGGCCAGACCATTATGAGGTAGCGAATCCAGTCCATGAACCTCTCCCATCTTCCTCTAATTAAGAGAGTCCTGAAGATCCATTTGATCTCAATGTTCCTATTTCTATCCAGAAAGGTATTCACACTTATACTATTCAACATCCTATTGCGGGTGTTTTCTATTTGTCCAATTTATCTAAGAAGGCTCATTCTTTTGCTCTTGGGATTATTCAATGATACTTCCAAAGAGCCATGTTGATTCTATGAAGGATGTTGGTTGGTTATAAGAAATGATTATAAAATGTTTGCATGAAATATGGGAGCTTAATTATTTGCCTATAGATAAGAATGTTGTGGGCTATAGATGGGTATTCACTACCAAACATAATCCAGATGGTTAAATGGAGAGATTGAAAGCTATATTGGTGGTAAAAGGATATACTCGAACATATTGTGTTGATTTCTTTGAAACCTTATCACATGTGGCTCATCTTAATTCTATGAGGATCCTTATTTATCTGGATACCACCTTTGACTGGACACTATTTCAAATCAATTTCAAAAATGCCTTCCTACATGGGGATCTACATGAATAAATATACATGGAGAAACCTCTTGGATTTGTTACTCAGGGTACTGTCAGTAGGTGAAGATTGAAGAAAGACATTTATGGCTTGAAGCAGTCTTCTTGAGCTTGGTTTTGACAAGTTTAGTTCTATTGTTTTACAAATGGGCTTCTCATGTTCTGTGACTGATCATTTTTTGTTCTATTCTTGTTCTTCTGATGGATATATTATTATTACAGTATATGTTGATGATATTTTTATCATTGGTGGTGATATTGTAGGCATATCCAATGTAAATGATAGATTGTAGAAGCACTTTCATACAAAGGATCTGGGAAAATTATGATATATTTTGGGCATTCGAATACTTCACTCTCATATAGTTACTATTTATCTCAAAGTATATATGTACTGGATCTACTTCATGAGACATGAATGAGTGCATCCAAGCATGTGTCTAGTCCTATGGACTATCATGTGAAGGAAAGTGTTGATGATACTGATTATTCAAATCCAGGGTATTATAGGAATATTTTTGGGAAGTGATATATTGGATAGTGACTTGTCCTGACATTTCCTTTGTTTTAAGAGTGGTGAGTCAGTATATGAGCTCACCAAATTACTCTCATTGGATAATAGTCTGTTACATTTTGAGCTATATGAAAGGATCTCTTGGAAAAAGGATCACATACTATAGACCTAAAACTCCTCCATCTACTCCGGTTCTAACTGGCTATGCAAACATAAACTGGGCTGGTAGTCTGAATGATAGAAGGTCTACATCTGGGTAATTCACATTTCTAGGAAATCATCTTATCACCTAGATAGACAAGAAGAAAAATGTTGTGGCTCGTTCTAGCATGGAAGTTGAGTACAGAGCAATGGCTCATGCTTGTTATGAGTTACAGTGGATCCAATCATTACTTTCTAAATTGAAAATTCCTGTGATATCTCCTCTAGAGCTCAGATGTGATAATCAAGTTGCTATTTATACTGCTAAAAATCTAGTTTTCCATGAATACACTAAACATATAGAAGTTGATAGTCATTTTATCAGAGATCAAGTCAAGAATGGGAAAGTGGTGACTCCTCACGTTAGATCTGAAGGCCAACTTGTTGATGTTCCTACAAAACCACTGGGTCCAACAATATTTTAGAGTCTGAGTCTCAAGCTGGGCATACATGATGTGTATGCTCCATCTTGAGGGGGAGTGTTAATATAGTTGTTTTATATTCCTAGTATTTCATTATGTTATTTTTCTTTACTACTAGATTCTTATGTAATTCTTCTAGTTGTGTTATTATAAAAGGTGAGTGGAGATGATGATATTTGTAGGTTTGTCATGCTCATGGCTGAACACAGAGATTGGCTTTGAGTTGAACCCATGATGATTGTGACAACCACTATCAAACAACATCTTAATTGCACAAAACTATGCAGAGTTAATCATTAATAGCATATTACTGAAAATCACTAAAATTAAAACCTTTTTTCCAAGAGGTCCACTACCATGAAACTATTTTTAGAAAGAACCAAACCATATATATACATCACGGTTTACATGTACATACAATGTTCCATCACCTTGCAAGGATATGAGATAATAGTTACTTTACCAAAACATACGTAAAAGCACAATATGCGTTGAGGCGTACTAGCCAAAATCTTAGATTGATTATAAAACTCTTTACGCACTATCTCCCAAAGGACCTGAGAGTATAGAGACGACACATATGACTTTATATCTACAAGACACATAGCAACACACTCAACCTGAGTTGTTATTGTTGTTCTAGCTGCTGCTGCCCACTCTCTATTGCATGATCTTTACCCTTTTGTGCATGTTCACCTAAAAAGTTGTGGAACCCATGAGGTGAGACAACTTGTCCCAGCAAGAGATATAACTCTCCGCCAACAATATTATTATCACAGTTAAACTTGTATGAATGAGAGTAGAAGAAACCTATACTGAATTAAATTAGTATAACTGCTGATTATATGCAGAGTAGAGTAGTCTCATCATCTTATTAGTTGTGATATCTAAAACTGAGAAATATATCATTTAATCACTTTTAAGAGGAATATGAAGAACATGTATAAATGTTATAAACTAAGTAGTATAAAACCAAAGCAAGGCATCAACCAAAGTTTTTGTATTTGTTCTTTAAACAAATATGCTACATGACTGGTTACATCTTTAAACATTCCATCTTATTATGCCGTGTGGAGATAGGAATATGCCTTCCATATCCAACTGACGACTGCAAAGCTAGCATCGGTACCATATAGGTCTATGGAAGAGTCAAAATCCATGACCTCTCCTTTCTCAGTTAGTATGAGAGTGGCAATGACATTATGAGTCATTCTAAATTTTAGCTAGCCCGACATATAGAGGTTACTTGCAAAAAAGATACAGCGTGTAGCATGTTCTCTATCCAGGGTATGACCTGCAATCAACCATGCTTGTATCTATTAAGTCATGGCCTGCAGCCATACTCTTCTGGGGTATGACTTTACTGCCAATCCCAAAGTTGCAGTAGATCTACGGCCTACAACCACACTCTTTTTAGGAAAATGGATCAAGGCCAAATCTTGGGGTTTGAAGGAAGCAAGGTAACACTTGTCTTGCACCCTTACATATTCAAAAATATGCGCTCCAAGTAAAACTCATTTCATCATTCACCAGATCCTAACACTGAATGATTCTATGGTCAGGGCAACTACATTTTTAGTTCACTTGATAGATTAATTGCATTATAGTATATTTTAGCATCAATCAAGTTACAAACATGAATTATAGATAATTGCTATGCAGAAAGGTGTAACATGTTTTCAAGAGATCTTGTATCAATTGGTACATATCTGGTTACACTCATCTTGGGATCTCAGTTCCCTGAACACTTTATTAGGAATCTCGTCCCTTTAATATTATCATTATCATGATCATATGTTTTGGGTATCAAACCCTCATTTACCTCTCATTGGGCAATAACCAACTCTAGGTCATCAGACCCATATATAAATCATACTTATTGTACAAGTATATCACATGGCTCACAAGGCCTTATATAATCTGTATTATACTAAATCATCATAGCTCATACCTAGATATGTTCATCATCCCATAACACCTGCACGGTTAGGATTTCATAGCAAATGCAATGTCAAGAAAATATCATGACCATGTCATAAGGAGACACATTCAAATTGTAACCCTCTCATGATTAGGGTTAGGGTTTTCCCTTGTAACTAATTTAGGGTTTCCAAGTGCATATTTATCAATCAAACCCTTATTCACATTATAAGAGCTATTTATTTGCCATAAATGTTCAAGCATACTTCATCAAGTATCATAAATTGATTATCAACATGAGGTACAAGTTTCTTTCTCATCCTTACTAGGATATTGACTTCAACATGCTTATTATATTTATTTAACCTTCTTTAGGGTTATCAACCTACACTTATTAAAGTGTATTCATCTCATTACTTTCATGATGTATTCATTGATTGTATTCAAGATGTATCAGCCTACACTCATCAAGGTGTATCGAACTCCACTCATCAAGGTGTATCAACCTTCATTCCAATCTTTGTATCGGCCTAGACACATATGCTTGTGTTAGCCAAAGCATATCAAATACTATCATTTTATAGATGCTTAGAGTGGTATCATTTGTATGGTGCTTGAGGTATATTGTCCATAAAGTATTGTTGTGTGTTTTGGCCATACCATCATATTGTATATCGACCATCTCAACCAACTAGTGTATTGGCCACCCAACAACAACGAGGGTATCTGCCACACCATCAATTTATGTATCGGCCTCACCAACAACTAGGGTATTGGCCACTCCAACCCCTTGTATATCAACATCACCTTCAACTAGGGTATCATCCTCTTCATCAACTTAGGGTATCTTCCACTCAACATCACTTAGGGTGTCATCCTGGCTATCCCTTTGAGTATCGACCATTGCTCACTATGGGATATCGACCAATATGGTTTATATTGTATTGGATGAACCCTCATTCAACACCTTAGCTTTTGCACCTATCAGCCTCCATACTACTTTGTGTATCGGCCAAGGCTTCGAAGAAAGTATTGTCTATACTTTCACAACGTATATCAGGCTAAGGATGTCACTCATTACATATGCATTGGGCAAAAAGGAATATCAGATTGTGAGTGTATCGGATTCAGGGTTAGAGTAGACCATGTCAGCCTCTACACTCAACCAAAGTATCACCATTTGATATTTTATCTTCACTAGAAATCTCATGGTCATGACAAGATAATGCCTTTGACGAGTATCATTTTTAGAACGACTAACATATCAACCTAACAACAACATATTGCTTTAAAGCATCACAAATCATATTGGCCATCCATGTTATGGTGCAAACATATGTGTCAACTTGGATATCTTATGGATATCGACATGTCATATTCTTAGAATTATGTGAAAGGTTAAACATTTAAGAGAAAAATAGTCCTACTCACGAAATCAACCCAAAAGGATAGGAGTTCATATGTATCAGTTTCCATACGGGTTAGGGTTTCCCACAAACCAATATCAGTTTGTGCATATTGGTTTCATCATCTTCAAGCTCAAACTCTTCATCCATAACTACTCTTTTTCATGGACAACAACCCTATATATTCATTAGAACTCATAGAACCATCATTCAAACAATAAAATCAAAGTAGAAAAGGAATCACCAAGTATTGCATGATAGAAAGTGAATAATAATAAAATTGGTTCAAAGTTATATAACCTACCTCAAGATCAACCCAAGAGCTTCAAGCATAAACGCTCCACAATCCAAGGTTGAAGATGAATTATCAAAAGTCCAAGAATCGATAATGACACTTCTCTATGAAAGAAGATATCATAGTTAAGAACTTGGTGAGGAAATAAGAAAAGGAAAGAATCATGATCCAAGAAGCATAGTCTTTCCAAGGTTGAAAATAATCATGGATTCACCTTAGGCAAGATGTTCGACCTTCTCTTTGTTCCTTGAGCTCCTAGGGTCATCATCTAAGCAAGAAGCAGTAAAATATTTGAAAGGATTACTAGGTGGTGAAAAGAGAGGCATATATAGTTGAGGTTCATGAAAGAGAGTGTGTATAAGATGTCATCACTATGTGCACTTAAGTGACATGTGTCCATTCATGGTAACTTCATGCAACCATAATTACCTTTCCATGAAAAATTGTTGAGGATAATCCATAGGCATGATATCGGCCATTTGGGTATCTTGCTTGACAAGATATCATTACCCAATTTGCTTTATGTGCAAATCGATACCACTTTTGCAAGGAACATGCAAACCGTTAGGCTTCACCTACTTGAGGTTCTTAGCCCATCATGAACACCTTCAAATGTTAACAAACTGATATAGGACCTACTCTATGGCTTCCCAATTGATAAGCACTCCCATATACACTTCAAACTCAATACAACCTCATCTTGGGTTTAAGACACTCAACACTTCTTTGGTTCTTTCACCTCAAAGAGTGTTATCATTCAACCAAGACTCAAACAAGGTGCCCCCTTCTTTCTCTTTCCTCTAGTTGATTCTAAGAGAGAGAAGGAACATTCTAGAGGTGACAGATTGCACATAAACCCTTCATTTGGGTGAATTGAAATTCTTACCAAAGTTATCATATAAGGCACAAACAATTTGCAAATAAACTCAAAATTGAGAAATATGCTCTTCTCAAGTCTTAATTACTTATCAAAAGATTAAGACAAGGTTCTAAGAAACTTACTTAAGCAAAGCTTCTAGGGTTATCCAAAAACCCAGGTCATGGGTGTTACAAGTTATAAACCCCTAACAAGGATTTAGTTCCTGAAATATCAAGAGAAAAGAGAAGGGTACTTTCTCCTTTTCTCTTCCTCTAGCTCTCATGTGGCTTCTTCAATGCCACGATGATGCCAAAGAAATTTTACAAGTACTATGTCTTTCTTTTTCAACTTCTTGATTCTTCTGTCAAGAGTCAACATTGGACCTTCCACATAGCATATATCCTCATCCAATTCTACCTCTATAGGTTGTAATACAATCTCTATATCAGGGTGACATTTTCTCAACATAGACACATGAAATACTGGATGTAGTCTATGAAACTTGGGTGGAAGTTCCTACTTATAGGCTACCTTTCTAACATGTTCCATCACCGGATAAGGTCCCATAAATCTAGGAGCCAACTCACCCTTATTCCCAAATCTGAGAACACATTTCCAAGGAGAGTCCTTGAGATACACTCTATCTCCAACTTGGAATTCTAAAGGTCTACAATGATGATCAGCATATGATTTCTGTCTGTCCTATGCAGATTTCAACGATTGTTGTATTACTTTGTGCATCTACCACCACATTAGCCTTTCCTAGAAGGTCATCAATCGTACAATCGTAATCTTTGATTAGTTCCATCCAGTAATGTTGTCTCATGTTTAATTCTTTCTATGAAAAGATATACTTCAAATTCTTATGGTCTATGAAAATCTGACACTTCTCCCCATACAGGTAATGTCTCCAGATTTTCAAGGCATGAATCACTACAACAAATTCCAAATCGTGTGTAGGATAATTCTCCTCATGTTTCTTAAGATGTCTAGAGGAAAAAGAAATCACTTGTTTATCCTGCATCAACACACATCCAAAACCATTATGTGAAGCATCACAAAAGACAATGTATCCTTTCCTTTGCTCATGTAACACTAACACTGGTGCACTGGTCAACTTTTCCTTCAAAAACTAGAAAGAGCGTTGACACTTGTCATTCCAGAAATAGGAGCATCCTTCCTAGTTAACCTAGTTTGGAGTAATGATACATAACTGAAATTTATGATGAATCTTTTGTAGTAACATGCTAAACCTAGGAAACTATGAATCTCTATTGGTGTCTGGGCCGTTCCCATTCTAGAATAGACTCTACCTTTTTAGGATCAACATAAATACCTTTAGCAGATATAATATGTCCTAGAAAAGATATTTCTAACATCGAAAACTCACAATTGCTAAACTTAGCATATAGCTTGTGTTGTCTCAACAAAGTCAATGCTTGTCGAAGATGTTGTTCATGTTGTTGGCTATCTCGACTGTATATTAGAATGTCATCTATGAAGACCACTATGAATTGATCAAGGAATGGCTGGAACACTCTATTCATTAGATCCATGAACGTTGTTGGTGCATTAGTTAGTCTAAACGACATAACTATAAACTCATAATGACCATACCTTGTCCTAAAGGCTGAATTGGGTATGTTATCTTCCTTAATCCTTAACTGGTGATATCCTGACCTTAGGTCTATTTTAGAAAACATTGTTGCACCTCACAACTGGTCAAACAAATCATCTTTCCTTGGAAGAGGATATTTGTTCTTTATTGTCACCTTATTCAACTGTCTATAGTCTATACATATCCTCATAGATCCATCCTTCTTCTTTATAAAAAGTACTGGAGCACCCACGACGATGTACTTGACTACATAAAACCTTTGTCAAGTAACTCATGCAACTATTTCTTTAATTCTGCCATCTCAGCAGGTGCCATTCTATAAGGTGTTTGAGTATCGCTTGTATACCGGGAACAAGATTGATCTCGAAATAAATCTCTTGAGGTGGAGGAACATCAGGAAATTTCTCAAGAAACACATCCTTAAAATCCCTGACAACTGGCACTTCTGGAATACTAGGACTTTCTATCTTGTTATCCACCACATGTGCTAAGAATGCCTCACACCCATGTCACAACAATCTCTCGGCTACCATTGCCGATACTAAACATGTTGGAAGAATCTTCCTGTCTCCCTAAAAGGTCCATGTCTTACGATCATATGTGAACATATCTTGCTTGGAACCACAATCTAAGACTACCTTATACTTTTCCAAGGTGTCCATCGCAAGGATTACATCAAATCCATGCATCACAAGTGGTATATGATCCACTTGAATGCTATGTTCTGAGAAAGAAAGAACACAGGGGAAACATACCTCTTGTAATACTGTGGAACCAACTAACAGAGTTTCTAACAGTAAGCTATCCGTTCTACGACTAACAGGCAAAAGACAATTATGAATCACTTCTCAAGTGATAAAGGAATGTGTAGCACCCAGTCAATCAAAATAGATATGAATCAAGATGAAGACATATCATAATGAAGTAATTCCATCTAACATATCATGACTCGTGGGTTGACCACTGTTTGTGAATGACTCGTAACATAGAATCTCATTATTGCCTATTGTTGCCCACGTCCTCTACTACCTTGTGCATATGAACCAACTTGAGATGCCTGTCCACATCCTTGTCCTCTTATACTACTATTGAATTGTTTTATCTATGAGCCTTGTCGACTCTGCCTCAATTTTTGAGTTACTTTAGTATCTCTTACTAGACACTCTTTCTTCAGATGTACTGTCTTCCCACACTTGTAGCAGATTCTAGTCTCTTGTTTTGGCCTAGACGGCCATGTCACTGACATTTATGTCGTACTTTGGGCTCCAGTAGGTTGAAAATTACGGCCTCTACCCTTACTTGACGTCCACTGTATCTGAGCACTGAACCTCTGTGGTACTAACAGTGTAGAAAATCTTGGTTTCTTATAGCTTCCAGACCTCTGTCCTTGGAACTGGGAAGGTCCTTTCCTATAATTGGCCTCATGTTTATCGGTTACTGACCTTTCTATCCTCCAAACTAATTCCACAAATGTAGCAAAGCTCTCACTATTCTCCAGAGCAGATGTAGGTGTAGTCAATTCAGCGGTTAAACCCTTTTCAAAATGTCAAATCCTCGCCTGGTCTGTAGTAGCCATGTGCGGAAAAAATTGCAAAAGCTCCATCAACTTAGCTTCATACTCATTAATCTTCATAGGCCCTTACCCAATCGATTCAAACTATGAGATTTTCTCATCCAGGTATGTACGAGGAAAGTACCTATTGGTTAACTCACGTCGAAATGCTTCCCATCCGGCCTCAACATTAGGCCTTTTCTCTTCTTCGATGACCCACTAGTGGCCAGTGCTTCCCTTTAACAAGTAAACAACATACCTAACTTTATCAGTTTCTGGGATGCTAAGTATCTTAAAGGCTTTTACTAACTCAATGAGCCACAAATCTACATCTCCAACATATTCTATGGCTCCCACACAGCTTAGCCATTCAAAATTCGTACTAGAACTCAAAGCTTCATTAGGAACTAGTGCCCTTGGGGGTGGTACTGGTATCTTGTCTGCCATATGTGTTATTGGCATCATAAATTTCCCAAACAGAGCATGGAAAGTAGGGTTCTCCAGCATAGTCTGATCCACCTGGGGATTCTCAGGCACTTGTTATTCTCACGCCTATTCCCTTGCACCTCTTCATGGTGCATCAATGTTGCTCTCATCAACATGTTCTTCATGTTCTCCAGACATCTTTGAGCTTTACTTCTTATTCTATATAAGCAGAATTGAATATAGATAAACTGGAAGATGCTAGAAAAGAATTAATGACCTTAATACTATGACCTTGTAGGCTCAGCAAACCTAAGGCTCTGATACCAAAAATTGTGACTACCGCTATTAAACTGTCAGCTTAATTGCACAAAATTATACATAATTAATCATTAAGAGTGAATTATCGAAAATCACTAAAAATTAAAACTTTTTTGCTAAGAGGTCCACTACTTAGAAACTCTTTTCAGAAAGAACCAAACCATATATATACATCATGGTTTACTTATACATACAATGTTCCATCATCTTACAAGGATGTGAGATAACATTTGCTTTACCAGAACATATACAAAAGCACATTATGAGTCGAGGCATACTAGCCAAAATCTCAAATCGATTATTAAACTCTTTACATACTATCTACCAAAGGACCTGAGAGTACAGAGATGACACATAGCAACGCACTCAACCTGAGTTGTTACTATTGTTCTGGCTATTGTTGCCCGCTCTCTATTGCACGATCCTTACCCTTTCATGCACGTCTACCTAAAAGGATGTGGAACCCATGGAGTGAGACAACTTGTCCCAGTGAGAGATATAACTCTCCGCCAATAGTATTATTATCACAGTTAAACTTTTATAAATGAGAGAACATGTACTAAATTAAATAAGTATAACTATTGATTATATGCAGTTGAGCAGTCTCACCATCTTATTAGTTTAGATATCTAAAAATCATTTAATCACTTTTAAGAGGAATATGAATAACATGTATAAGTGTTATAAACTAAGCAGTATAAAACCAAAGCAAGGCATCAACCAATGTTTTCATATTTGGTCCTTAAACAAATACACTACACTGCTGATTACATCTTTAAACATTCCATCTTATTATACCCTACGGAGATGGGAATATACCTTCCATCTCCAACTGACCACTGTGAAGATAGCATAAGTACCATATAGGTCTATGGAAGAGTCGAAATCCATGACCTCTCCTTTCTCGATCAGTACGAGAGTGGCAGTGACATTATGAGTCATTCCTCATTTTAGCTAGCCTGGTGTATAGAGGCTCTTTGCTATAGAGATACAGTGTATAGCATGTTCTCTATCTAGGGTATGACCTACAGTCAATCATGCTTGTATATATTGATTCATGGCCTGCAACCATACTCTTATGGGGGTATAGCTTTATCGCCAATCCCGATGTTGCAATAGAGCTACGGCCTACGACCATACTCTTTTTAGGAAAATGGCTCAAGGACAAATCTTGGGGTTTGAAGGAAGCAAGGTAATACTCATCGTGCACCCTCACATATTAAAAAATATGCCCTCCGAGTAAAACTCATTTCATCATTCAACAGATCCAGACACTGAATGATTCTATGGTCATGGCAACTACATTTTTAGTTCACTTGATAGATTAAGTGCATTATAGCATCAATCAAGTTACAAGCATATTTTATAAATAAATGTTATAGAGAAAGGTGTAACATATTTTCAAGAGATCTTGTATCAATTGGTACATATCTGGTTACACTCATCTTGGGATCTCAATTCCCTGAACACTTTATTAGGAATCCCATCCCTTCAACGTTATCATTATCATGATCATATGTTTTAGATATCAAACCCTCGGTTCATTATTGAACAATATCACCTCACATTAGGCAATAACCAACTCTAGGTCATTAGATCCATATATAAATCCTACTTGTTGTACAAGTATATCACATGGCTCACAAGGCCTTATATAATCTGTATTATACTAAATCATCATAGCTCATACATGGCTATGTTCATAATCCCATAACACATGCACGGTTAGGTTTTCATAGCAAATGCAATGCCAAGCAAATATTATGACCATGTCATAAAGAGAAATGTTCAAATTGCAAATCACTCATGACTAGGGTTAGGGTTTTCCCTTATAACTGATTTAGGGTTTCCAAGTGCATATTTATCAATCAAACCCTTATTCACATTATAATAGCTATGTATTTTCCATAAATGTTCAAGCATACTTCATCAAATATCATCAATTGATTATCAACACGAGCTACAAGTTTCTTTCTCATCCTTACTAGGATATTGACTTCAACATACTTATTACATTGATTTAACCTTCTTTAGGGTTATCAACCTACACTTATTAGAGTGTATTCATCTCATTATTTTCATGATGTATTCACTGATTATATTCAAGATGTATCAGCCTACACTCATCAAGGTGTATCGGCCTCCACTCATGAAGGTGTACCAACCTTCATTCCAATCTTTGTATCGGCATAGACACATCACTTGTGTCGGCCTAGACACATATACTTGTGTCATCCAAAGTATACCAATTGCTGTCATTTTAGAAATGCTTAGAGTGGTATAGTTTGTATGGTGCTTGAGGTATATTGGCAATAAAGTATTCTTGTGTGTTTCATCCATTCCATCATATTGTATATCGACCACCTCAACCAACCAGCATATTGGCCACCCAACAACAACTAGGGTATCATCCACACCATCAATTTATGTATCGGCCTCACCAACAACTAGGCTATTGGAAACTTCAACCCCTTGTATATCAAACTCATATTCAACTAGGGTATCGATGTTTTCATCAACTTAGGGTATCAACCACTCAACATCACTTAGGGTGTCACCCTTGCTATTCTTTGAGTATCGACCATTGCTCGCTATGGAATATTGACCTCTAGGGTTTATATTGTATTAGATGAACCCTCATTCAACACCTTAGATTTTACACCTATCGGCCTCAACACTACTTTGTGTATCAGCCAAGGCTTCTTAGAAAGTATTGTCTATACTTTCATAAAGTATATCAGGCTAAGGGTGTCGCCCATCACACATACATTGGGAAAAAAGGAATACCAGATTGTGAGTGTATCAGCTTTAGGGTTAGAGTAGACCATGTTGGCCTCTACACTAAACAAAAGTATCACCATTTGATATTCTATCCTCACTGGAAATCTCTTTTTCATGACAAGCTAACACCTTTGAGGCATATCGTTTTAGAACAACTAACATATCAGCCTAACAACAACATATTTCTTTAAAGCATCACAAGTCATATCGGCCATCCATGTTATGGTGCAAACATATGTGTCAACTGGGATATCTTATAGATATCGTCCTGCCATATTCATAGCATTAGGTGAAAGGTTAAGCACTTAAGAGAATAGTATTCCTACTTAAGAAATAAACCCAAAAGGATAGTTCATGTGTATCAGTTTCCATACTTATACCCTTGTATCAGGTTAGGGTTTTCCACAAACCAATATTGGTTTTTGCATATCAGTTTCATCATCTTCAATCTCAAACTCTTCGTCTGTAACTACTCTAGTTCAAGGACAACAACCCTATATATTCATTAGAACTCATAGAACCATCATTCAAACAAGAAAATCGAATTAGAAAAGGAATCACCAAGTATTGCATGGTAGAAAGTGAATAATAATAAAATTGGGTTCAAGTTATAAAACCCATCTCAAGATCAACTCAAGAGCTTCAAGATTCAAAGCTCCACATTCTAAGGTTGAAGATGACTTATAAAAAGTCCAAGACTCGATCACAACTCTTTTCTATGAAAGAAGATATCATAGTTAGGAACTTGGTGAGGAAAGAAGAAAAGGAAAGAATCATGATCCAAGAAGCATAGTCTTTCCATGGTTGAAGACGATCATGGATTCACCTTAGGCAAGATGCTCATCCTTCTCTTTGTTCCTTGATATCCTAGGGTCATCCTCTAAGAAAGAAGTAGTAAAGGAGTGAAAAGGCTTACTAGGAGGTGAAAAGAGAGGTATATATAGTTGAGGTTCATTAAAGAGAGTGTATAAGGTGTCATCACTATGTGCACTTAAGTAACATGTGTCCATGCATGGTAACTTCATGCAACCATAATTATCTTGCCATGAAAAACTCTTGAGTATAATCCAAAGGGATGATATCAGCTATTTGGGTATCTTGCTTGACAAGATATAACCCAATCTTGCTTTATGTGCAAACTGATACCACTTTTGCAAGGAACATGCAAACCATTAGGCTTCACCTACTTGAGGTTCTTAGCCCATCATGAACACCTTCAAAGGTAAATAAACTGATATGGGACCTCCTATATGGCTTCCAAACCGATTGGCACTCCCATATACACTTCAAACTTGATACAACCTCATTTAGGATTCAAGACATGACCATCCTAAATCGCGCGTCCAAAAGGAGTGGATTTGAAGTAGTCGGACTTTTAAATAACCCAACTCTTAGGCCCCCGCAATGATAACGGGGTCTGAAGTAGCGATCAGGGTCGAACCATAGCGACAAGGGTGGTCGTGCTAAGAACGCAGAATCAACACTCTACACTCCGGTAAAAGAAGGGTAAGAAAATGTTCCCAAGGGAACGGTAGATCAAGAACGGTAAAACAAAAGAATAAAAGGAAACAAAATGCCACAAGAAAGTGTTATAAAGAAAAAGCTATCTCCAACTGGAGTTACAAGGAAGATTTAAGGTTTTGGCATTTCATCAATTTTTAGGAGTTTTGTGCAACAGAACCTGAGGAGATAACACTATTGCCTAGGTAAGGAACAAAGGAAGAAAACTTAAGCATAACAAGCGGCAACAGAAAACATCCAGTACCCCTTCTGTCAAAGAGGGTACCTCCAACTAAGCACCAACACCTTCTCTCAAAGGTAGCTGACTTGGGTTGGAGTGGAAAGATAACTTAAGCAACTCTGACCCTGGGTACTCTCTTACTCCCTGATCAGACCAAACACTAGAGTTACAACACCTCTCTCGAGGGAGCTGAAATGGGAAACACGATTCGATAGCTAGTCAAAACATGATCCAAGCATACAAGCTAGAGTTCAGATGCTAAAAAAAAGAGATCATCCAACAAAAAGGGGCCAAACATAGAGCAATAGGTATTAAAACTCCACTAATTCCATTAGCATGAATATTGTGCAAAAGGTTTAGTTACATTGCATAATAAATGAAAGTAAATGACTGTAAAAAGGGAAGATAGGTATCGCCTCCTTGATATAGGAGGGTGATATACAACAATAGACCCTTAAGGTGTCTCGAACCCAATATCAGGCGGGAGCTCTGACCGACATGCCCATGTCGGGTGACAGGAAGTGACAGGCAGGCATAACGGCCAAAGGCTCGCTACCCGATATGGCAGTATTAGGTTACCACCCTCTCGAGCGGCATGCCGTGATGGGAAATCCATATCGAGCTCAGTATCGTGCCAGGTTAAAGATAGCTTAGGTTCTCAGGTTCTTTGTGTTAGGTGTAGGGGTGATCCATCTCAGGCAAGAGCCCATCTAGGAACCCGACACATCGGGTGGCCTTCTTGGTCGTATCAGGTTGCTGCGGCTACCGGGATGGGTTCTAAGTGAACCACTCCCGCCCCTCTCAGGTAGGGGGTGTGCTCACCTAGTATCGCCCAGTACGCCCTTGGAACACGTCACACTAGCTCCTGAAGCTATCCAAGGTTAGATTTTGCTAGGGTTCCGACCCATCCCATCGGAGTCCTGTAGCCACTATTTATAGGCAGCGGTTGGAAGAAGTTGTGGTTCTTCGGGCGTCACGTGTCCTCCATCGGCTCCATTAGCGTGGCTTCGGGGATGATCGACATGCATGTCGCCTGACACAGTGGGTGTCGGATTGCAAGTTTGTCGGGTAGTCATGACGGGTGGGCGCCTACTAGTGGGTGGCTTGTATCGTGCGACACACTACATCGGGAGAGTAGTCGTGGCGGGTATAGCTCCCTGTCGGGTAAGCGGCGTATCGCCCGGTGGGGTCTTCTTGCACGACACACCCGTGTCATGCGGAAGTTGTATCGGGCTGCTGCTTGATGGGTAATGAGTGTGTCGGGTGACTGGTAGGAGGGCCGATGTAGGTAAACGTCGTTTATTGGTCGAAATGGGCCTTTTTGGTGGAAAGACAAGGAAAAACTCTACAAAAGGATGCAAAATTTGGTTAGAGCATAGCGTAGTTTAGTTTTGTTAAAAAAATAACAAAATTGATAGGAAAAAAACATTTTAGAGGGTAGTTTTGATAACAAAATATAGGCCATAAATAACTCCTAAAAGGGTGTTATCAACTCCCCTAAACTTAGCATTTTGATTGTCCCCAATCAATCTGTACATATTTTAAGGCTTTGTTTTGTGATACTTCTTCAGAACCTGACATAGTCTTCGGAAAAGGGGTTTGAGCGAGTAATGAGATGTATTAATGAAAATTTTTGTCTGACTACGGACAACGAACTTTATTTTTCCTGCCTTATTTAAGCAAAAATCCTCTCTTCAACTTTGTCGAGACTTAGGTGCATGATTCCAAAGTTAGCTTTCACACCAAACAACTTTTGGGAATAGAAAGTTGGGTTTTTAAGTAGGCTTAAGGCTTTTTGGGTTTTTCTTGTTCCCCATCAGTCCATCCAGGTACGTGTCCACTAACAAGTGAGTGGTCCCTACAGTCCAAGCCAGTTGGCTTTAGAGCAGTGATTTCACATCCGACGTACCACTTCCCAGATCTACCATGCCTAAAGATGGGTACTTTTGGAAAAACAAGTGTGTATATTATTATTATTATTATTTTGGCACAACTCTCATGCTTTTATTCACTCTCATAAGGCTTTTCTCTCTTTTTGGGATTTTGATGGGTAGGGAAACAAAAGCAAGTTGCTATTTGGGAAGCTTTTTCCTTCACATACACGTCTCTTAGCTGTTGTGAGATTATTTTTTGAAATTGGCGTAGAAAAGTTATAGCCTTATTCATTTGAGACTACAATTTCATAAAAACATAACAAAAACCTACACCACCTTAGACATACAGAAAACAAGTTGGGAGAAGCTGTATCAAATTTTTACTATAGAGTGTCTTTGTACAATTGTATAGAGGCAAGGGGTTGTATATGCACTATATTGTATCAGACTTGTATATGTATATATATACACAAAGTATGTTAAAAAAAGAAAGAAGAAGAAAAAAGAAGAAATTGTTAAAGATCGGGGGTTGACGGGGGCCTCGGGAGTTCCAGAGAAAGGCGGCGCAGGCGACGCAGGTGAAACCCTAAAAGATGATGGTAGATTGGCCGGAGGAGGAAAGGACAGAAGGAAGAGTCTGAATCAGAAGGAAGTAGGGATGTAGTGACTGGCACAAGAAACATGCCTTAATATCACGTATAGGAATATGGGAGGGGCTACCCCAAGCAACATCGCAGAAGCAATACCAGCGGCAGAAACTATCGACATGGACATGGATGTGCCATACGAAGACTCTAAATTTCCTCCACTGAAAAAACTCTAAATTTCAAGTAAGCCTGTACAGGAGGTGGAAACGGGGCTGCAACTAACTCTATTTTCATTGATGACGAAGTGGAGGAGGTAGTTAACCCTAAGGACATAGAACTTATTAATGTACATGGCTACCCTGAAATATACATTGCTCTGGAGGCGAGGAGATCCTCAGCAAGCCATTTAAATATTCGATAATTGTTAAGCTCCTGGACAGATTGGTAGGTTTCCTCACCATGTCTGAAAGATTAAAGCTTCTTTGGAGGCTGACTGGAAGATTCAAACTTTTTGAACTCACCAATCAGTATTGTGTGGCTCAGTTCTTCAACAAGAATGACCATGACAATGTGCTAACCGGCGGTAAATGGTCCTTGTTTGGAGGGTGCTTGATGGTATGGCCCTGGAACGGGTACTTTGAACGTTCAAAAGGTATCCCAGACCATATCATTACCTGGGTTCACGTGATAGGCCTGCCCATCCATTACTACAACATGGAAATCTTCAATAAGATCGGGGAAGCTGTGGTCGCTTGATCAAAGTCGACGACCATTCAATAAACTGAACGAGGAGCAGGTTTTCCAGATTAGCTCTTGAACTGGATACCAGTCTTCCTATACACCTAGAGATCTTGATCAATGAGAGAGAGTACAAGCTGGAGTATGAATCGCTACCTATATTCTGCAGCAAGTGTGGGAGATTGGGACATGACGCACAATACTATAAATGCCTTTCTGAAGCACCAGCAACAGCAGATCCTAACCCTGTGGAGGACGAGGCTGGGGTGAGATGGGTAGATGAGGAAGACAAATGACAGGTGTACTATGGGAAGAAAATCATAGCTATAAGACCACCAAGGAAGAAAGAAAAGGAATCGAGTCAAAAAGGGAAAACTCAGGGAGAGAAAATAACAACAAGTACCAAGTCTTAGATGGGGAAGAGGAAGGAGAGGCAACCCCGGGGGATGAGGAACAAGTGGCCACTGAAGAAAACCAACACCAAGTGAGCAGTCTAAAGATATGGCACAAGAAACAAAGAAGGAATAAAGACACTGATGTATCCTCCAAGAATATGGAAGAAACACCAACAGAAGTATCAAGATCCAGACAGGACAAGGAGGTGCAAGCTACAGAGGTTCCTAGTGACAACCCAAGGCATACTGTAGTTATACCGGAGGGGGATGAGGTCATCATGGGAAGACCAGCAGGGGAAGCTGAGAATAATGTTAATATCAATAATGTGGAGGTCAGAAACTCAAAAGTGGCAGAGGAGAGCTCAACCAACTCTAACAGAATAGCCAACAAGAAACCAGCGATGGCTGGGAGGAAAGCAAAGGAGAAGGGAGACCCTATTCACTCCAGCAGCCCAACCAGGCAGCATATCTACAATACCCATGGTGGAATGAAGAGAGGAGGTGAGGAGAAGGAAGGTGTAGCAGCTGGTGCTAACCAGTAATACCACATGTTTCTCCTCTTATGATTAATACCATAGCTTGGAATATTAGGGGTGCCGGTAAGAAACAAGCCCGACAATCCCTCAAAAACAATATAAGGAAGTTAGTGAAGATTGTAGCCATTTTTTAGCTCTGTATCTCAGGAGAGCAGGCTGATAGAGCTATAAGGGAGATTGGCCTCTTGAGCTCACACAGAGTGGAAGCAACAAGCTTCTCAGGTGATATTTGGGTGCTATGGAATGAACAGGAGTGCGACATCCAAATCATCCAGAGCAATAGATATTTCATTCACTGCCTTATCAACAAAAACTATTATACCACATTCGTCTATGCTTCTCTGTCCCCCACACGCCGACCTATCCTGTGGGACCACCTTCTCCGACTCAGCACCACCATCAACAAACCATGGATCACATTGGGTGACTTCAACTATATGTTAAACCCAGATGAGAAGATTGGCAGTAGCTTCTTTAACCTTTGTGAGGCTGCAAACTTTAATAAGTCGCTCACCCAGGCAGGCCTTACTGATATAGGTAGTACCGGGCACAGGTTCACTTACAAGAAGGGAATCCATCATGAACGCCTTGACAGGGCCATTGCAAATGCATTCTGGATTCAGACCTTTCCCAACTACGTTTGTGAGAATCTACCTCGCATAGGCTCGGATCACAATCCAATTGCCATCCTCTGCAAATTCACCCCTCCTAGTAAGCCACAGTTCAAAGCAAAAGCATCTTGGCAAGATCAACATGAGTTTCAACAATTAATGAGAAACTCCTGGGACCCCAAAAGATAGTTTCACTCAGTGATGGAGGATGTGAAGGATCTAATCAGTAACTGGGATAAAGGTTTCACCAGAAAACAACATAAGAAGAAAGACTTGCTCATCCATAAATTATTTGCAGCCCAGAGGAAAGTAGAAACTCCGTACAGCCTGGAGGCAGACAGGAGGAGCGTCGGGCTCGAGATGGAGCTCAAGAAGCTCATTCTTGAGGAAGAGGAAGCCTGGAAACAATGTAGCCATATCAACTGGCTCTGATACGGTGACAATAATAGTAAATATTATCATGCTTTTGTTAACAATAGGCGGAGAATAAACCGTATATCCACGCTACAAAATGATGAAGGTGTTTGGATTGTAGACCCTACAGACCTCAGCAATATGGTCCAGAAGCATTTCAAAGATATGTTCACAACTTCCATAAGCACAACTGCGAACAACATGAATAGTATGCCGGCTGCGTTTAAGAAGCTAAACTGTAACCAACATAGACAACTGGCTGCGATGCCTACGCAACATGAAATATGGAAGCTGATCAAGGATGCTAACCCTTACAAAGTGGCAGGGCCGGATGGAACAGACTATCTTTTCTTCAAAAAGCAGTGGAAAGTGATTAGGCCTTCTTTGATCAGAACTATACAGAGTATGTTGAACGGGCAATCGATCGATGACTCACTAGCTAGCTCGTGCATAGTGTTGATTCCAAAGAACATAAATCCTACAAATTGTTCCCACCTTTGATCCATATCCCTTAATAACACCATTATGAAACTTGCTTCTAAAATAGTTGTGGAACAGGTCAAACAACACATACCTACTTGGATTTCCAAGGTTCAGACCAGCTTTGTTTCAGGAAGAAGCATCACCGACAACATCATTATGGTTCAACAAATTATTCACAATATGAGGAGGAATTCCAGTGTACCCAACATGGCGATTAAAATCGACCTCTCCAAGGCCTATGATAGGCTGTCTTGGGCGTTTATTGACAATACTCTGGAACATATGAAATGGCCCCGGAATATTCACCAATATATCATGAACTCCTTACAAGTAGGTTAAACAAATATTATTTTGAATGCAGCCTCTCTACCCGCCTTCAAAGCAACCAGGGGTCTCTGTCAAGGAGATCCACTTTCACCATACCTCTTTGTTCTTTGTATGGAAAGACTAACACAACTAATCAACAACTTTGTGAAAGACAAGCTCTGGAAACAGGTGAAGATGTCCCAGTAGGGGCCAGCCATTTCCTACGTGATCTTTGCTGACGATATAGTCCTATTCGCCCAGGCGTCCATGGAACAAATAGCTATCATCAACAACTGCTTCAACATCTTCGAGTTGGCATCAGGTCAAAGAATATCTATCGATAAATCAAAAATATTTTTCTCTAAGTCTGTTAGTTGAGCGTTGCGGTCTCGGATCTGCTCGACAAGTGGTATAGTGGAAACAGAGGACCTAGGTAGATACCTCGGAGTTCCCCTTCTACATAAGAAAGTTGATAAGAGGACTTCTGTCTATCTCACAGATAATATTACCTCGAAGGGAAATGGTTGGGCAGTGAAGACTCTTTCTCTCGCGTGCAGGATTTGCCTAGCCAAATCAATGCTTTCCACCCTACCGACATACACTATGCAGACTGTGTGTCTTCCTGCATCTACCTGTAATAAGCTAGATAAAATCATAAATCAATTTATCTGGGGTGGAGGACGTAAGGAGCGGCCTATATCGCTCATCTCCTGGAAAGAGGTCACTAAAAGTCTGGAGATAGGAGGATTGGGTATCAAAAGCATGTCCGACTGGAACAAAGCTCTCCTCTGGAAAAATACTTAGAACTTAATGAATGCAAAGGAAACGTTATGGAAGGAGGGTCTTTAGAACAAGTACAAGAGCTACCGTAATCAGAAGGGTTGTAGAGCTACTCCTTTCTAGAAATCCATTTATGAAGGAAAAGAATTCATTGCAGCAAATATCTTCAGGATTATTGGGGATGATAGAGACACATTCGTTTGGTACGACCACTAGGTACCAAACTAGGACAAGCTTGCCGGAATCATCATCAGACCTATATCGGAGGATATCAAGGACATAACAGTCTCTAGTATGGTTAACTTCGATAATGACCGGGACACTGACTTCCTGAAGACATATCTTCCACCACAGTGTGTGCAAAGGATTACTAGCCTACCTGCCCCTCACCGGAATAATGGAAGAGATCTATGGAGCTGGAAGCATGATCCTACTAGTAGATTCTCCACAAGTATGGCCTATGACATCCTGCACTCTGAGAATACTGAACAACTGGATGGGGTATGGGCCAAGCTCTGGAATATCTCTGCCCCATCTAAAATACATATGTTCCTATGGCTAGCAGCACATGAAGCGATCATGATGAATGTGCGAAGGAAACAACGCACATTTACTGACTCAGCGACCTGCCCCAGATGTAATGGTTGCGAGGAGACGACACTACACGCCTTGCGTGATTGCCCTCAAGTAATGGAGATATGGAACCATGGGGATTTCCAACACAACCACCTGAGCAGCCCAGGCTTGGGATTCAAAAACTGGCTATCGAAGATCATGAAGGAAGACATCAATACACAAATAAGATTTGCCACGACATGCTGGACGATTTGGAAAGCAAGAAACAGATTTGTCTTTAACAAGGCTCACACACCGGCAAGCCGCCAAATTGTCCAAATAGATGGAGTTCAGGACTCAATCATAAAAGCCTGGGATAATAAGACTTGACTCCACCAGGAGTATACGGTCCAAGACAACAATCAATTAGCTCATGAAGAAGGTAGGATTACTTGGATGACAGACGCCTCTATACATGGGAAGTCTACAGCAATAGCAGTAGCATCGTTCAACCAGAACGGACAGTGGTTGTGCAAGAAAGATCAGGGTGAACTCAGTTCTTGAAGCTGAAATCCGAGCCATAGAGCTCGCGGCGGAAGTCTATAAAATGAATGGTCACACTCATATTACAGTAGTTATAGACAATGCTATGGCTGTTAGAGTTTTGAGGGATAATGTAGATGACACTCCTACTATCAGACATTGGATAGTGAGAGTCCAAGGCTTCATGGTTGATGTGGAGGATGTCGTTGTCAAGAAAGTTAATAGAAATAATCTTCACTTGGTGGATGGCCTAGCCAAACACCACTTCAAAAACTACCACGACGATCACATGTATATCGATCCTCCTCTCAACCCGGTGGGTCAATCCTTTCCCTTTCTTATATGTAATGGTAGGAGTCCTACCAAATTTACTTTTCCAGTAGGTATTCTGTGTAATAATTGGCTTTTCCCTACGCGAGGAGAGAAGGATGAATAAAATAGTCTCTTGACTTCCCAAAAAAAAAGAAGAAAGACAAAAATGCAAAATGGGAGAAATTTTATACCTCCCTCACTGATATATAGTACCCCCCAAACTTATCCCACACTCTGTCCCAGAGTAGTGAGAAAAGATAAGGTGAGGTAGTGATAAGTCAGTGAGGGCTAGCTGGTGAGCACGCCTCCGTCAGATATAAGCTCCCACACACATTCTCCACGTTTGCTGTGATAGTCGATGTGGTGGAGCTTGTCAGGCGTTTGTTGTAGCATCACTAAGCTAGAGATCCATTCTAGCATGAAAATGCCGCAGTCATTGGATAGAGGAACTTGTTGTGGACTGCTATGGCAGAACTGAAGCTCGTGCCATTTGCTCTCTGCCGTCTCCAAGAATGGCTGGAGCAGCGTTGCCACCTCCGTATAGTATTTCCTTACTAAGCACTTGAGGGGTGTCAATGTTGTTGATGTATACTGCACTGTATGATCTTTGTTGCTATCTGAGTTGTTGTAGAAAATTCCTGCTCAAGGGAGAGTGTACATCATCAGGAGCATCCAATGGTTGTAGTGCAGGATAGGCAGGAAGATGACACGTGACATTCTTCTCTGTATCTCTGCCAGAAAAGATTGTTTTGATCCTGACTCATCGGCAAGGCAAGTGTCGTCGAATAGAATTGGATGGGCTATGTATGTCCGTTCAAACTTTCTCTATAGTATCTGGATGTAGGCGGCTACCAGTGATATCGCCAAACATCCTCCTTCTTTCACCGTGTCCCTTAAATCGTCAACTGGGACTATGACACTGTCTGCCTTGTAGATGACGTCTGCAGGGGTAGAGTCAGCCAACATCTACAGGATCGCGTTTACATGTTCCTGTGTTAGTGTAGAGCATGATGAACGGTCAAAGTTGCTGATCATTTCTTCCTAAGCATCAGGTGAAGCGGGGCCTTCTTTTGAAAGTATTTCTTCTAGAATGTCCATCTGGTTGCCTGCCACATAAACGTTCGTGGTGATCTCGGCCACTTCCTCTGGAGGGCTACTGGGTTGGGAGGAATCAGCTTCGTAATCACTGTCCAACAACTCTTCTGGAATGCCTGCGTCCTGGAAATAGTGCTTGTCCTTGATCAGCATCAGCGTGTAGATGCTCCTGAGCTGATAGAAGTTCTGGTTGCTGAGTTGCCTTATGAATCCAAAGACATAAAGAAACTCTATGGTACAGAGGACTATAAATGCACGATTTTTGCTTCCCGCTTCTTCTTGGACGGGGAAGTCTCTGATGCTAAAGAAATTCCAAACGCCGAAGTGGCGTTGGATTCCATACTTGATCACTCGGAGAAGACGCAGTGGAAGGATCCTCAAGATCTTGTCTTCGGGGCGTACGAACATATGTCCTGAGCGTGGAACCTCCTCATTGCATCAACTGAGAAGTTGGACGTCATGATGCTAGAGGTCCACCATGCACAAGAACCAATTCTTTCTATGCTTATAAGGGGCCAACACCAGGTTTGCATTGTGGTCTTCAATATGCTTCGGCATGTTGGCCACTTGCACAGAATCATACAACCCCATCATCAGTCTTCTTGCCAAGGCCGGGGTGGCAGTGTAGATCAGCTGTCGGCCTATCCTGGTGCTGAGATTCTCGAGTATAGTGCCTTCCAGGACCCTAAACATCTTCTTAGAGATGATGGCTGGCAAGCGAAATATGCTCCTCAGCTCCCCTCGTCATGTGGAGAAGTACACGTCGCTCCAGACGACGTCTTCTTCATCAACTTGCAACCTCAAGACCTTGTTAAGCAATTTCTGGTCTTTGATCGTCAAGTATCCGATGGCTTTCCTTTCAAAATCTGCCATCTCGAAGGAAGGGATCTCCGATGGCACAGAAAATGCATTTGTCGTCGAACTCCTTCTTCTATGGGGTGTCTATCATTAACATAGTAGATGTCCCCCCTTTCTCCCTCTGATTCATCAAAAGAGTCATCCCCGATACTGATCGATTCGTTGTTGTCTTTAGCTTCATCCAGGGAGGCTGAGGGAGCAGCTTCTTCAATGCCGCGGGAGCTCTCCTATCCCGCTAGAGCCCCATCGGCTGTCTTGTGCGTCATCCCTTCCTCAAGCGGATTTGAAGTAGTCAGACTTTTAAATAACCCGACTCTTAGGCCCCCACAATGATAACGGGGTCTGAAGTAGCGAACGTGGTTGAACCATAGGGACAAGGGTGGTCGTGCTAAGAACACAGAATCAACACTCTACACTCCGATAAAAGAAGGGTAAGAAAATGTTCCCAAGGGAACGGTAGATCAAGAACGGTAAAACAAAAGAATAAAAGGAAACAAAATGCCACAAGAAAGTGTTATAAAGAAAAAGCTATCTCCAACTGGAGTTACAAGGAAGATTTAAGGTTTTGGCATTTCATAAAATTTTAGGAGTTTTGTGCAACAGAACCTGAGAAGATAACACTATTGCCTAGGTAAGGAACGAAGGAAGAAAACTTAAGCATAACCAACGGCAGTAGAAAACATCCAGTACCCCTTCTCTCAAAGAGGATACCTCCAACTAACCACCAACACCTTCTCTCAAAGGTAGCAGACTTGGGTTGGAGTGGAAATATAACTGAAGCAACTCCGACCCTAGTTACTCTCATACTCCCTGATCGGACCAAATGCTAGAGTTACAACACCTCTCTCAAGGGAGTTGAAATGGGAAACACGATTCGATATCTAGTTAAAACATGATCCAAGCATACAAGCTAGAGTTTAGATGCTAAAAAAAGGGATCATCCAACAAAAAGGGGCCAAACACAGAGCAATAGGTATTAAAACTCCACTAATTCCATTAGCATGAATATTGTGTAAAAGGTTTAGTTACATTGCGTAATAAATGAAAGTAAATGACTGTAAAAAGGGAAGATAGGTATCGCCTCCTTGATATAGGAGGGCGATATACAGTAACAGACCCCTAAGGTGTCTCTAACCCAATATCAGGTGGGAGCTATGAATGACATGCCCGTGTCAGGCGGCCAACCCTGTTGGGTGACAGGTAGTGATGGGAAGGCATAACGGCCAAGGCTCGCTACCCGATACGGCCGTATCGGGGTACCACCCTCTCGGGCGGCACACCGTGATGGGAAATCCGTATCGAGCTGGGTATCATGCCGGGTTAAAGATAGCTTAGGTTGCCGGGTTCCTTGTTTCGGGTGTAGGGACGAGTCGTCTCGGGCAAGAGCCCATCTAGGAACCCGACACATTGGGTGGCCTTCTTGGTTGTATCAGGCTGCTGCGGCTACCAGGACGGGTTCTAAGTGAACCACTTCTGCCCCTCTCGGGTAGGGGGTGTGCTCACCTAGTATCACCCAGTACGCCCTTGGAACGTGTCACACTAGCTCCTAAAGCTTTCCAAGGTTAGATTTCGCTAGGGTTCCGACCCGTCCCATTGGAGTCCTGTAGTCGCTATTTATAGGCAGCAGTTGGAAGAAGTTGTGGTTCTTTGGGCGCCACGTGTCCTCCATCAGCTCCATTAGCGTGGCTTCGGGGATGATCGACATGTGTGTCGCCCAAAACAGTGAGTGTCGGGTTGCAAGCATGTCAGGTAGTCATGACGGGTGGGTGCCTGCCAGTGGGTGGCTCGTATCGCGCGTCATGCTACATCGGGAGAGTAGTCGTGGCGGGTACAACTCCTTTTCGGGTAAGCGGCGTATCGCCCGGCAGGGTCTTCTTGCATGACACACCCATGTCACGGGACAGTTGTATCGGGCTGCTGCGCGATGGGTAATGAGTGTGTCGGGCGACTGGTAGGAGGGCCGATGCAGGTAAATGTCGTTCATGGGCCGGGATGAGCCTTTTTGGTGGAAAGACAAGGAAAAACTCTAGAAAAGGATGCAAAAATTGGTCAGAGTGTAACGTAGTTTAGTTTTGTTCAAAACATAACAAAATTGATAGGAAAAAAACATTTTAGAGGGAAGTTTTGACAACAAAATATAGGCCATAAATAACCCCAAAAAGGGTGTTATCAAGACACTCCACACTTCTTTGAATTGGTTCTTTTACCTCAAAGAGTGTTATCATTCAAGAAAGTCTCAAACAAGGTGCCCCCTTCTTTCTCTTTCCTCTAATTGATACTAAGAGAGAGAAGAATCATTCTAGAGGTGATAGATTGCACATAAATCCTTCATTTGGGTGAATTGCAATTCTTACTAAAGTTATCATATAAGGCACAAACAATTTGCAAATAAATTTAAAATTGAGAGATAAATCTTCTCAAGTCTTAATTACTTTTCAAAAGGTTAAGAAAATGTTCTAAGAAACTTACTTAAGAAAATCTTCTAGGGTTATCCAAAAACACAGGTTAGGGGTGTTACAAGTTATCAACCCCTAACAATGATTTCATCCCCAAAATCTAAAGAGAAAAGAGAAGGATACTTTCTCCTCATCTTTTCCTCTAGCTCCCATGTGGGTTCTTCAACGTCACGATGATGCCAAATAACTTTTACAAGCACAATGTCTTTCTTTTTCAACTTATTGATTCTTCTGTCAAGAATCAACACTGGACCCTCCACATAGAACATATCCTCATCTAATTCTACCTCTACATGTTGTAATACAAGCTCGGTATCAGGGTGACATTTTCTCAACATAGATACATGAAACACTAGATGTAGTCTATGCAACTCAGGTGGAAGTTCCAACTTATAGGCTACCTTTCCAACATGTGCTATCACTAGATAAGGTCTCATAAATCTAGGAACCAACTTATCCTTCTTCCCAAATATGAGAACACCTTTCCAAGGAGAGACTTTGAGATACATTTTGTCTCGAACTTGGAATTGTAAAGGTCTACGACGATTATCAGCATATGATTTATGTCTATCCTGTGCAACTTTCAACTATTGTTGTATTACTTTTATATTTTCTATTGTCTGTTGCACAAGTTCAGGACCAAGAAGTTGGTATTCTCCTATTTCATACCAGCAGAGAAGAAATCTACAACGTCTACCATACAATGCTTCATATGGTGCCGTATCAATGTTGTTCTAATAACTCTTATTATAAGAAAACTCTATCAAGCTCAAATGTTTATCCCAGCTACCAACAAACTGAGGAAAGCATGCCCTAACCAAGTCTTCCAAATTCTATATAGCCCTTGCAGATTTTCCATCTGTTTGAGGGTGGAAAGAAGTACTAAACTTCAATTACGTACCCAAATCTATATGCAATTGCTCCCAAAAGTGACTTGTAAACTAAGGACCTCTATCTGACATGATTGTTGCTGGGACTCTGTGAAATGGTATTATTTCATCTACATAAACATGTGCAAGTTTCTCAACAGTGTATGTTGTCTTAATAGGAAGAAATGTGCTGACTTTTTCAATCTATCAACAATCATAAAAATGGAATTGTGGCCCTTGGTTGTTCTAGGCAAACCAAGTACAAAATCCATTGTCACCTGATCCCACTTCCACTGTGGTATAGGTAATTGTAGTAATGTTCCAGCCAGCTTATAGGGCTTAGCCTTAACTTGCTGACACACTAGACACCGCATAACAAGCTCAACTACATCCTTCTTCAAACCAAGCCACCAATACATATCTTTTAGATTGTGATACATCTTGGTACTTCCTGGATGCATATCATACATAGATGAGTGAAATTCTTCCATAACTATCTTCCTTAAGTCACTAACATTAGATACCATGATTTTACCATGGTAACAAACTATTCCATATTCCGACTCATGAAAGTCATCCCGCTTCTCACTGTCATATTCTGATCTGATCTGCTGAACCAAAATATCAGCCTGTTGCACTTTAATCTATTTTCTAAGTTTAGGTTTAACTTTCATTTGTGCCAACAATTCAACTAGGAAAGATACTTCATGTTGTACATTCACCTATCTTAAGGAAACAAGCATGTCCCTCGTATGACATACCGAAGAGTTCAACTATGCTTTATCTGTGAATGAAGATGATGACTTTTTGCATAGCGCATCTGCCACCACATTAGCCTTTCCTAGATGGTCATCAATCACACAATCGTAATCTATGATTAGTTCCATCCAGATATGATGTATCATGTTTAATTCTTGTAAAAGAAAGATATACTTCAAATTCTTATGGTTTGTGAAAATCTGACACTTCTCCCCATACAGGTAATGTCTCTTGATTTTCAAGGCATGAATCACTACAACAAATTCCAAATCATGTGTAGGATAATTCTCCTCATGTTTCTTAAGCTATTGAGAGGCAAAAGAAATCATTCATTTATCCTGCATCAACACACATCCCAAACCATTCTTTGAAGCATCACAAAAGACAATGTATCCTTTTCCTTGCTCAGGTAACACTAACACTGGTCACTGGTCAACTTTTCCTTCAATAACTGGAAAGAGCATTGACACTTGTCATTCCAGATAAAAGGAGCATCCTTCCTGGTTAACCTTGTTAGGGGTAATGCTACAGAATTGAAATCTTTGATGAATCTTTTGTAGTAACCTGCTAAACCTAGGAAACTACGAATCTCCGTTGGTGTCTTGGGTTGTTCCCATTCTAGAATAGACTCTACATTTTTAGGATCAACACAGATACATTTTGGCAGATATAATATGTCCTAGAAAAGATACTTCTGACATCCAAAACTCACAATTGCTAAACTTAGCATATAGCTTGTGTTGTCTCAACAGAGTCAATGGTTGTCAAAGATGTTGTTCATGATGTTGGCTATCTCGACTATATATTAGAACGCCATCTATGAACACCACTATGAACTGATCAAGGAATGGCCAGAACGCTCTATTCATTAGATCCATGAACGATGTTGGTGCCTTAGTAGTCCAAATAACATAAATATAAACTCATAATGACCATAACTTATCCTAAAGTCTGACTTGGGTATATCATCTTCCTTAATCTGTAACAGGTGAAATCTTGACCTCAGGTCTATTTTAGAAAACAATGTTGCACCTCACAACTGGTCAAACAAATCATTTGTCCATGGCAGAGGATATTTGTTCTTTATTGTCACCTTGTTCAACTGTCTATAGTCTATACATAACCTCATAGATCCATCCTTGTACTTTACAAAAAGTATTGGAGCCCCCCACAACGATGTACTTGACCGTATAAAAACTTTTTCAAGTAACACTTGCAACTACTTCTTTAATTCTTCCATCTCAGTAGGTTCCATTCTATAAGGTGTTTGAGCTATCAGTTGCATACCAGGAACTAGATTTATCTTGAAATCAATCTCTCGAGGTGGAGGAACATTAGGAAATTCCTTAGGAAACACATCCTTATAACTCTCTGATAACTGGCACTTCTGGAATACTAGGACTTTCTACCTTGATATCCACCACATGTGCTAAGAATGCCTCACACCCATGTCGCAACAATCTCTATGCTACCACTGCCGATACTAGACATATTGGAAGAATCTTCCTCTCTCCCAAAAAGGTCCATGTCATACCACCATACTTTTCCAAGGTGTCCATCCCAAGGATTATATCAAAGCCATGCATCTTACGTGGTATAAGATCCACTTGAATGTGAGTTCCGAGAAAGAAAGAACACAAGGGGAACATACCTTTTGTAATACTATGAAACCAACTAACAGAGTTTCTAACAACAAGTTATCCGTTCTACAACTAATAGACAAAAGATAGTTATAAATCACTTCTTAAGTGATAAAGGAATGTGTAGAAGCTGGGTCAATAAAAATAGATATGAAACAAGATGAAGACATATCAGAATGAAATAATTCTATCTAACCTATCACAACTCATTGGTTGACCATTACTTCTGGATGACTCATAACATAGAATCTCACCGTTGCCTGTTGCCGACCACGTCCTTTGTTACCTTGTACAGATGAACCTACTTGAGATGCATGTCCACTCCCTTGTCATCTTGCACCACTACTAAATTGTTTCCTTTGAGATCCTTGCTTACTCTGTGTCAATTGTTGAGTTACTTTAGTATCTCTTACTGGACACTCTATCTTCAAATGTCCTATCTGCCCACACTTGTGGTAGATTCTAGTCTACTACTGTGGCCTAGACGACCTTGTAATGGACATTAATGGCATACTTTGGGCTCCAGTAGGTGGAAAATTATGACATCTACCCTTACTTGACATCCACTGTGACTGAGCACTGAACCTCTGTGGTGATGGTGGTGTAGAAAACCTTGGTTTCTTATAGCTTCCGATCCTCTGTCCTTGGAACTGAGCAAGTCCTTTCCTATCATTGGCCTCATGTTTATCGAATACTGACCTTTCTATCCTCCTAACTGATTCCACAAATGTTGCAAAGCTCTCTCTATTCTCCAAAGAAACTATTCATATAGTCAATTCAACATTTAAACCCTTTTCATAATGCTGAATCCTCTCCTGGTCTATAGTAGCCATATGCGGACAAAACTGCAAAAGCTCCATGAACTTAACTTCATGCTCATTAATCTTCATAGTCCCTTTCCTAATCTGTTCAAATTATGAGATTTTCTCATCTAGGTACGTACGAGGAAAGTGCCTATTGGTGAACTCACATCAAAATTACTCCCATCCAACCTCAACATTAGGCCTTTTATCTTCTTCGATGGCCCACCACTAGCCAACGCTTCCCTTTAACAAGTACTCAAAATGCCTAACTTTATTAGTTTCTGGGATGCTAAGGATCATAAAGGCTTTTTCTAACTCAATGAGCCACAGATCTGCATCTGATGGGTCAGCTGTTCCAGCATATTCTATGGCTTCCACATGACATATATGTTCAAAAATCTTACTAGAACTCAAAGCTTCATTAGGAACTGGTGCCCTAGGGGGTGATACTAGTATCGTGTCCACCATATGTGTTACTATCATAATAAATTACCCAAATAGAGCATGGAAAGTAGGATTCTCTAGCATATTCTGATCCATCTGGGGATTCTCAGGCACATATTCTTCTCTCACCTATTCCCTTGCATCTCGTCCTGGTGCAGCAATGTTGCTCTCAGCAACATGTTTTTTGTGTTCTCCAAACATCTTTGAGCTTTACTTCTTCTTCTATATAAGCAGAAGTCACTATAAGATAAACTAGAGGACACTAGAATAGACTGAATGACCTTAATCCTATGCCCCTGTAGACTCAGTGAACCTAAGGCTCTGATACCAAAAATTGTAACGACCCCTATCAAATCGACAACTTAATTGCACAAAACTATGCAGAGTTAATCATTAACAGTGGATTACCAAAAATCACTAAAAAATAAAACTTTTTTTTCCAAGAGGTCCACTACCGGGAAAATCTTTTTTGAAAAGAACCAAACCATATATATACATCATGGTTTACTGGTACATACAATGTTCCATCACCTTGCAAGGATATGAAATAATAATTGCTTTACCCAAAACATACACAAAAGCACATTATGTGTCGAGGTGTACTAGCTAAAATCTCATATCAATTATAAAACTCTTTATGCACTATCTCCCAAAGGACCTGAGAGTACATGAATGACACATAGGACTTTATATCTACAAGACACATAGTAGCGTACTCAGCTTGAGTTGTTACTGTTGTTCTGGTTGCTGTTGCCCGCTCTCTGCTGCACGATCTTTACCCTTTCGTGCACATCCACCTAAAAAGTTGTGGAACCCATAGGGTGAGACAACTTTTCCCAATGAGAGATATAACTCTCCTTCAACAGTATTATTATCACAGTTAAACGTTTATGAATGAGACACAACAAAAAATGGTCTTTAAATACGATTTTTCTAATTACATACAATTTCTATGTAGTTAAATCCCTAGTTAGCTACAAATTTGAAAAGTATAAATAAAATAAGTATAGTTAACTCAATTCATAAGACATAGCTACTCTTATCCTCTCCATGTCTTAAATGTATTAGCTAAATATAACTAAATGAGAACTTTTTAAAATAAAATCAAACTTCATATTTTCATCAAAATTTTATCCTCTTGTCATCCTCTCCCGAGCGCAATATTCCCAGTAGGGGAAAAAAACACAAGAAGGCACCCAAATGCCGGCGATTTCTCCCACTAATCACCCATGTAAAGTCCCTCCAGGTGATCACCCCTAGTTCTGCCCGAAGCGGATCGCTCGCAGCACCAGTCTGTCATTGCCAAGCACGTCTGAGCTCGCCGGCCTAGTTTCTGCTCTTCAACGCCACCGTACAATAGCCTGAGGGTATGACATCTCTCCAGCATTGCCGCCCAGCAGCCTGAGGGAATGGTCCTTCCATTGTCTCTGGTCCCTCCATTGTCTCTGCCCAGCATCAGAGTGTCCAGACGTCCAAGTTAGGGCCATGTTGATTTTTCTTCTCTGATTTCAATATCACATATGCCTTCTTTCACGAAAAATCAGATGCCTCTGGAAAAGAGACGAGCTTCACATTTCTTGGTTGCATTTTGAGATGAGTTATGTGTGTATGTATTGTCTGGCTTTGTGTTTTGGGGTTCCTTCTTCACTTCTAGTTGTTCTTCTTCACTAAGAGCCCATTTGGTTGGGTAGAAATCAAACTCGTGTTGCCACACTGAAACCCACCCCATTGTTTCTGTATGGTTCCCATACAAAATCATCACAGAGATTTTCATATTAGATCATTAGAAGAGACCAACCCTCGAGTAAAGTTAGAAATCTACTAAACTAAAACCTAGCAAGTCCTAGGCTAGGCTTAAGAGTTATCTAGACACTTGAACTCATTAAGAACAATATTCCAAAGGCAGTTCCTGGGCATTTCATTTTCTTCATGCACCCTAGAATTTCTCTCATTTTATATCCAATGCATAATGCATAGCATAAGAGATGAGATCTCTCAAGTAATTTGTTCAGACTATATTGTGTAATTTTAATCTTTTCAAAATTTTATGTAACTCGATTAGTATGTTATTCAAAGTATTCTGTAAGGAAATCTAAAGTCGTGATAGTCATTATACAATTTATAATTTTTCATTAAGCTTGTATAGAATATATTAGTATGTTGAATTGTCAAATGATTTATGAATTCAAGATGTATATCTCCTGCCATACAAGTGCAAAGAGATAGTCTAGGGTTCCAATTTGTAATTACTGCATATGTAGGCACTAAACAAACATTATGATGCATTAAACAAACACTAAATTTCATTGGCGAGTGTCTGGATACCAATATCATCTTTGCATTGTAGATTAAAATTTTGAAATATCCACATATAGTGGTACAAAGGCTGGGTGTCCATGAGTTATGGATATGAATGAAATTCACCTATTGCATGGGACCTGGACCTTGTCTTTCTTGGTCAATAATAGGTATAAAGAATCAAATTTTAGGGTCCATGAGGCCTCTATGTCAATGTTTGTAGAAACACTACATTCAAGAGAATTAAAATTCAATTAAAATACATTCTCCAGTTAAAATCATCTCAGTTAGAGAACCTAAACAGAACATACTTGATCACAATAATGGTTGTGATCTTCAATAGATCAAAGCTATTAATAAAAAATGTTAATCATTTACATGTTTAAGTTTTGCAAGTTAACTCCATAGTTGTCTGAGCTATAATTAAACTGAATCCAACGCTCCAAAAGAATCTACATTTTTACACACCTTAAGTTTGTCACTTGTCTTCCTCTTCATCCATGCCAAGGACTACATATATGCCATGAACCACCTATTACATACAATAAACATAATTAAGGCTACACATTCTTTAGCATTCCAGTCTACACATTCTTCACCATGATATTCAATAGGTCCATTTTAACATAGCAACACCATCTTAATTGACAAATATGGACGAAACTAGTGGGACTTACCCATGTGAAAAAGTACATAAACTTAGTTACATCAACTGACATGACCTTAAAAAATCCATATTGCATGTCAGCAAGTAGCTTTATGATAAACTCAAATTAACATTTTATCATTTATAGTGATCTTTAACCAAAGTAGAATTACAATTTTTTGCAACAAACAATATTAGAGTGATAAAAGAATAGCTAACATATTATATCCCAATGTTATATGGAGAACCCTTAGGTATGATGTGTTCTATATCTCAAAGAATTCTTTTTGGATATCAAACAACTATAAGTTTAGTTGCATAGGTGTATGATTAAAGTGATAGACAATAATTTGTGTCCACTGCACTGTGATCTTGGACCTTTTCTTAGTGGTGAATTAAGTGGTATATAAATGGTGCTAAATTTATTAGGTGGAATAGGGAATGAATTTAGTTCATGATCCTAGTACCGATGTGGGTTTGAAACTGAAGGTTAAGATGAAATATTTTGCATTCAAAGTGGTTTTAGATGAACAACTATCCGGTAGTACATATTATAATAGAGGCCCTCTGGTATAGGTTGTCTAGTAGTGAAAAGAAGTTTAAGATGGAAAATTTTGCATGCAAAGAGGCTTTAAATGAAAGATTTTCTAGTAGTACATATTATAATAGAGGCCTTCTAATGGATTTTTACACCATATCATCACACTCCAATCCTCGAAATTTTCCACCCTGATTTCCCCTCGTCTTCTTATTTTCAATTCTGATGTTCACTCCATCCTAATCCTACAATAGCCAACACTGAAAAGACAACGTACTTGACCCAGTAACTTAGATAAGAACCATTCTAAACTCAACATGCCTCCTTCACCTTACACTCTCTCTACCAATCACTCCACCTCTTTGCCAATCCCTGCAAATAATATTACAAATGGAACACCCTACATCTTGAGGAATATGTCTCGCAAGGGATCTAGATTTTTTTGGAGATCTGATCAGTGGCAAATATTCATATGAATTGTCTCAATTGTGGAGGGGTAGTGAGCTTCCATATACTGACTGACCACATGTTCTGAGCTTCCATACATATACACATAGATATATATACATCATACACACATTTGTAAATATGAAGAAAAACCTCATCTAGAGCCGTGTTTGTGTTCTATGTTTTAGAAAATTGACGTGTCCCATGTCTGTGTCGGTGTCCGTGTCTAGAAACATGTCCATGCTTCCCTAGTTGAACCTTATCATCATAGTGCAACAAGACAACAAGATTATTTTGATATTGATTACCAATACATCATAGATAAATAGATATATACATGGCTTGCCAAAGTATTATGTATACTATGATTGGTATTATACTTTATTGATTTTCTACTATTTATTTATTTAATTTTTCATTATGTTTAATTATGTATAATTTTTTACCTTCTTTATTTTTTTTTAATCTTTCCTTTTGATTAACAATTTCTACGTATTTATAAATTTATTTTATTGATGTGTTTACTTACATTTATCTAGGGAAGTATGATTGACAAAGGCTAGATTATTGAGGAAGACTGGACCAATATGAAGTACTTAATTGGGGTAGTCAAATTTATAGAGGATGCTTTCAAAAAATGTAGTAGGAATGAGACTATCTTATACCCTTGTAAAAAGTTTCTAAATACACAAAGACACACCCGTCAAGTGACAACCGAACACCTGTTATGGAATGGTTTTTTCATTAGCTACACTGATTGGTTTTTCATGGTGAGACTTCTTATGATTCCAAGGAAGATTCTTCTATGCAAGACAACATGTCGTTTGATGATATGAGAGACATGTTGCACGATGCATATGGAGTCCAAAACTGTCGAGAAACTCTAGACAACGATGACGATGATGTATTTGTATTTGTTGATGACGAAGAAGCTGAGAAATTCTACAAATTGTTAGAGATTGATGCATAAGAGTTGTATCCTAGAAATAAGAAGTATTCCAAGCTGTATACTGTCATGAGGTTGTTCCATATAAAATGTAGCAATCATTGGAGCAATAAATCATTTACTGAGATGCTCGAACTTTTGAAGGATTTACTTCCTGAGGATGACACATTGCCTGGCTCATACTATGAAGTAAGGAAAATAATTAGGGACCTTAGTCTTGACTACGAGAAAATTGATGCCTATATAAATGATTGCATTTTGTATCGCAAGGAGTTTGAAAATAATACTTCATGCCCACATTGTAATGCTTCTAGATATAAAGTGACTGAAAGTGATGTAGAAGGTGCCAAAAGTACGGGAATTAAAAAGAAAAGAGTTCCTTGTAAAATTTTGTGCTACTTTCCCTTGACTCCTAGGTTGAAGAGATTGTTTATGTCCTCTAGAGTCTCACCACTAATGCAGTGGCACGATGAAAGTCACACCAAGGGTAGAGTTTTAAGACATCCAGCGGATTCACCTGCATGGAAGACATTTGATAACATGCATCCTGATTTTGCATCTGATTCTCGTAATGTGCGTCTTGGTTTAGCATCTGACGAATTTAATCCCTTTGGCATGATGAGTCAATCATATAGTATTTGGCCATTCATATTGATTCTATACAATTTGCCACCATGGTTATGCATGAAGACACCTAATTTTATCCTTTCTATGATTATTCCTGGTCCATCTCAACCAGGAATGATACTTACAACCTTTGATTGAAGAGTTGAAAGAACTGTGGGAAGTTGGTTTTGATATCTATGATGCTGATTATAAAGTTGTATTCAAATTGTGTGCCACCTTAATATGGATGATAAATGACTTCCTTACATATGGTTATTTATCTGGTTGGCAAACTAGTGAGTATGATGCATGTCATGTTTGCAATAAAGACACATGGTCTATTAGACTACCACATAGTAGGAAACAAAGTTTCATGGGCCACATGAGGTTCCTTCCGATGGATCATAAATATCATAGGGATATGTCCTCCTTTGATGGAAAAGAAGAACTAAGAATTGCTCCAAAGATGTTGTCTGGAAATTAAGTTTTAGTTCAAACCAAAGATGTAGACAATACGCCTTATAATTAGAAAAAACAAAGCTATTTCTTTGAGTTGCCATACTGGAAGTACAACCTTATTCGTCATAATCTTGATGTAATGCATATTGAAAGAATGTATGTGAGAGTTTGATTCACATGTTACTTGGGATGGATAAATCAAAAGATAATGAAAAATCTCATTATGACCTTTTAGAGATGGGAATAAGACCTAGACTGCACGTAATCTAGAATGGAAGTAAGAATATTATTCCACCTTCTTGTTTTACTTTGAAAAAGGAGGAAAAAGAATTATTCTGTAAGTTTTTGAAGTATGTACGGGTTCCAGATGGTTATTCCTCCAATATCTCGTGAAATGCATGCATCAAAGAAAGAAAATTGTTGGCATTAAAGAGTCACGACTACCATATATTAATGCAACAATTTCTGCCATTGGCTTTACGGGTAGCGTTGTCGAGCAAGAACGTCATAACGGTGATAACTGAGTTGTTTAGGTTTTTCAAAGACATATACTCAAAAGAGATAACTCCATATGCTATTAAGAAGTTATAATCTAGAATTGTAGTGACTCTGTGCAACATGGAGAAGATTTTCCCACCCTCATTTTTTGACATAATGGAGCATGTGGTCATTCATCTTCCATGAGAAGCTAAGATAGCTGAACCACCATTTTATCATTAGTTGTATCCATTGGAAAGGTAGTATGTATTACTATTTGTTTCACTAAAATTTTATCAAATGTATTTTTTGATTTTAAACAAATTCTATTTATCATTATAGAAACTTGAAAACTTTGAAAGAATATGTGAGGAATAAAGCTGCTCCAGAAGGTTCCATAGCAGAATGTTACCTAGCAGATGAATGTTTAACATTTTGTTCAAGGTATCTTTCTGGGGTAGAGATAAGGTTCACAAAATTGGATAGAAATGATGTTGAAGATGGTGATATTGTTACTGATGATGAGTGGTCTATATTTTCACACAAAAGGTGTCGAATAAGAAAGAGTATTCCTATTTTTCTTGAAGATGCAATGTTGAAAATTGCACATCAATATATTTTATCCAATTGTTTTGTAGTTGAACTATTCATGGAGTGAGTTCATTAAATTATTAAGAAATATGCATGCTCACCATTAGATGTATGAGCACATGACTTATTTACTTGTTAGTAGGGAACACATTCGCCATGTGAAGAAAATGAATCCACATGCAAGACAATGGGAAATCAGTAATATTCATCTGAACACTTTTAGTGATTGGTTTAAGAAGCATGTAAGTCTATGAAATTAATTTCATTAAATATTGTTAGATCATTCTATTAATAACTCAATTCATAATGTATACAGATTGAAGAGAAGGCTAAGTCATAAAATTTGCCATCAAATCTACTAACTCTGGCTCGGGGACCACAAAATATGGCGAACAAATACAATGGATATGTAACAAATGGATATAGATTTTGAACCAAGGAGGGGGAACATGGTAAAAAAACCCAAAATAGTGGAATAATGGTGAATGCCCAGACAGAAAGTTTTTCCAGTTCCAAGGACAAAAATCCTAAATTGGGTCAAGTTACCTACTATGGGGTACTATGAGAGATTTTTGAGATTAGTTACTATGAGCAACTAAAAGTTGTAATATTCAAAGGTGATTAGGTCAATGCAAACAAGGGCATCAAAAAAGATGAAAATGAATTTACAATGGTCAAATTAAAACTCATTGACTTAATTGAATATCCATTTGTATTGGCCTCTCAAGTACAACAAGTCTTTTATCTGACTCACATCAATCACTGTGGGTGGAGCTTTGTCGTGCAGATGACACCACGTGATACTTATGACACGGATGAGAAGCTTACTGAAAATTTCATGGATGGGACATGTGTACCTGAAGATTCTCATGTCGATGATTGGGAATCTATTTTTAGCGATGTTTCTAATGGATCTGATTTGGTTAGAGAAGATATGGAGGGTGTAACTTTTTACGATGGAAAAAATGATGAGCAACTTGATTGAGATCATTGTGATCTATCATATTTAGTTTGTAATATTTTGTATCTTTATGTAGCATTATAAAAATTTAGTTTTATTCATTTATTATTAATTATCAATACCATTGTTCTTCCTTTTATATGCATAATATTTCTCTTTCAATTTGCAAACTTTTTTGTTCTCAATAATCGAATCAGCAACTGTTATATAATGTTTATATCAGGTAACCCCTCAAACCATTATTATTTAACTATATTTTTATGGTTATAGTTTTGTTTTATTAATATTTGTTATGCATTATATTTTCAGGTTGTTGAAAAAACATTCACAATTGTTGTCTGCACGAGAAACTGATGATGCAAACAATGGAGTAATTAAACGAAAATTGGCGGGTACAGTGACATATAATTTATCTATTATCATTTTTACTTATAGTTGTAAGATCTGACCTAATTATTTATCTTTGTAGGAATGTCTAAATGATTGCAAGTGAATGGATGCTATCTTGGTTCAGTTAATGCTGATTTTGGAATGAATGGTGGTTATCTTGGTTCTGTTAATGTTGATTTGGGAATGAAAGGAGGATATCTTGGTTTAGTTAATGTTGATTTGAGAATGAAGGGAGGCTATCTTGGTTCAGTTAATGATGATCTTGGAAGTTCTAAAGCTGATTTGAGTAATAAAACTAATAAAAAGGTTGGTGCATCATCTGTTTTAAGAAGCAAAAATGCTGAAGTACAAATCAGAAAAGAGAAGCATATGCATGTGTCAATGATAAATCATGATGTTCCAATCAGTGGAAGGATGTCTCTATTAAACAACCATATGAGAACTGGTCATTGTATTGATAACACCAATATAAATCACGAGGTTGGAGCTGATCATAGAAACTCTTTGATAAATAATAACATCAGAGCTTGTCATTTTGTTCATAAGGCTATTTCTTTGGCAAGCAATGGTACCAGAGTGGGTCATTCAGTTGATACAGCCAATATCAATCATGAGGTTGGAGTTGGTCATAGGGATTCTTTGGCAAACAATGACATGAGAGATGATCATTCTATTAATAATGGTAATATAGATCATGAGGTCGAAACCAATCATGTAAATGATGAGGACTTCGAATTGGTTGATGAAGAAACTACTGCTAATCATGATGAGGTACATAAGTTTCTAATCTAAACTTTACAACAATTAGCTATTACCTCATATTTTAGCATTTATATGTATATTTTAAAAATAATTTCCTCATATTGCTTTAAATTTTTAGGTGGTGTTGTGTATAATAAAAAATGAGGCTATTCTAAGTGTCTTCGATTATGGAGTAACGCAGGGGATGCAAAATTACCCATCACATTTGATGAAAATGGAGAACCAATTGGACCTCATCAATATGACTTGTCTTCTTTTTTGGGAACAATTGCTAGAAATTCACAACTGGCACCCTTGGATTACTTGGATTGGCGACAAGTATCAGCTGGAAAGAAAACTGAAATATGGAATTATGTCTTGGTCATATATTTTAGTAAAGTGTTATTGAACCATGCATTTGTTATATTCATTTTATGTTTCATATAAGAGAAGAAATTTACCATCGACCCAAAGGGAAAGAAATCAATTCTACGCACAGTTAGGGATTGTTGGAGAAACTTCAAATCTGAAATCAAAAGAAAAAATTATATGCACCACAAAGACAAAACAGACAGACTTAATTATTGTCCTTCCCGTGTGGATCCATTGCAGTGGGATTTTCTTGTGAATTTCTGGGACTCTAATGATGGAAAGGTAAGATTATTAGTTATATATTATGTCTTCTCTTAGTTTTCATTGGTGATAAGGTTAATTGATAATGAACTATAGTTACAGAGTGCAAAGAATAGTATGAGTAGAAAGTTTGTTACCACACGACATACATCGGGGTCGATGCCCTATGCTTGTGTGAGAGCGAATGTGAGTAATTTTTCCACATAATGATAATAATATCATAACACCTTCACACTCAACTTATACTTTATTTCTATGTTAATAATAGTTGCAAAAAAAGAATAAAGGGGGTACCGTTAGTCGATTGCAGTTGTTTGTTGTTACCCATAAGAAAAAGGATGGTACTCCTGTAGATGCAAAATCAGCTGAACTAATTGTAAGTATAAAATTATTCATGACATATTTGACTTGATTTGCTCAATTTTTTTTCTTGATCATTATGGTTACTGTTGTAGGACAAGTTACAATCAACAGTTGAAAACAATGATGCAAATCTTGATGAAGATGAAATTACTAATCAAATATTGGGTGCAAAGAAGGCTCGTGTGAACCATGAGACTAATGAGTTTAGTCAGGCATATGTGGAGGGTTTTGAAGGTACAGTAAAAGACCTACAACAAGTATGCGAGACACAAAAAATAGAATTGTCATATCTGAAAAAAAGACAAGAACATCTAGAAGACATAATTTTGGGGAATTCAAGCTAGAGTGTTCCATTTCAAGCAAATGAAGAAATTATTCAAAATTTTAGTAATAATTATAAGTTATGATTTCATTAATGTGATAAGTGTTTTGTATTTTAGAATATGTAAATGACTAGGAATGAAGGAACACACATGCCACAAAAGTCATGAAGTGGAACCACCATTACAGAAAGACAGGTTATTAAAAGAAAAAACTCCTAATAACTTTGATTCTTGATATCTAAAATTTTACATCATAATTTGTAAAAATTATAGGTCATGAGGTTGTTAAGTTTTGATGATGGAACATCAATTGTAGCTCAAGGACAAGTGATAGGTGTGAATCCTGACCTTGTAATAGGAGGAGGAAAGTTAGGGTCTGCATTTTCTACTGTTTGCATAGTTGTGGCAATTAAACCTGAAGAGCAATTGGTTAGACCATTTGACAAGTATCAAATCATTGAAGATGCAATCGGGTCAATAATAGCTTGGCCAAAGAAGCTACTCATTGTTCGGTAATTTTTTATCACTGTTCTATAAGTGTAACATGTCGATATAATGGTTTTAGATAATTATTTTTGTTATTGTAGGTAAACTGCTTGGAGCGAGGCAAACAATAAAAGTTATGTTAGAATTCTCTAGATGCTATTTTCCCTCTTTTCTATAGGTTTAGAAACAAGTTTTTTATTAATGTAAAGCTTGTCTATTCATTGGATATAGAAAGGATTGTCATCTGAATTAAAGAGTTATTAATTTTTTTTAGATTGATGTAAAAGTTGTCATCCAAATTATTAGACCTTGTTTTCCATTTCTCTTGCTACATAAGACTGTGAGAAGTCTTTGCCATGCTACATTTTATTTTTTATCTGACATTTGGCTGACCAAAATGTCATAGAAAATTATGAATGCTGGTTTTATTTTATGAAATTAGTTATTGTGTTTGGGGGGTGAGGGTGACTGTTACCTAGTTTGTGTTGTTTCTATTGTCCTAGTCCTCAATTTGCAAGTCCCTAGATTTGGGTTCCAGGGGCTATGTGATCCTTTGTGGAGTTCATATGTTCATTGTCCAGTCGTTAAGTAAGAGACTAAGCTCATGTATGGAATGAAATTTCTCCTTTTCTTTCTCTTGTGTTCTCAGTAGTTGTGATGATCTAGCCAACCATAAGGATAAGAATAACCATATTCTTTCTTTATGTATTTTTCTTTGTATTTGATGAGTTGCAACAGCAAGCTCACCCCTAGCTATTGTCTTTCTTCTCAATTTCTACTATCTTTGTGTGTCAGATGGCTACACAAAAGATTTTCTTATATTGACATATGCATCTCTTTGGAGTCTGAGCTGCTTGGAGAATGGAAGATATACGACCTTACTTGTTGTTGATTTCTTAGTGGACACACATTTTCTAATTGTAGGGTAATAGCTAGACCTAATAATATGTGATAGTGAGCCCATTTCTTGGATAGTGTTTATAACTACTACTGAACTGCAATTCTATGGATCCACATTTTCTTCTTACTTCTTCTAGTGAATAGCTAGCTCGAAAATGATGAGGATATGGTAGACTGAATGGTAGTTCTTTCCTTGATGAGTATCTATAGTCCCATGAGTTGTTTCCCTATGTTTCACTAATGCATGGACTGGTTTAAAAAAGGAAAGTCAGGTATATTAATTGCCAAAAATTAGAGTTGGAATAGGCAAGATAGCAGTTCCTGAAAGATTAAGAAGTCATCCATTGATTTCTGTCGATTGAAATAAATACTCCATGCATGCCAAATGAATCTTCACATGTCATACTATCACTATGTGTAAGAACCTAAATGAATTTGAATATAGAATAGTCTTGTACATAAATAAGTAGTCACATGTTTCACTTGATGTCATTTTTTCATAATTGTTTTCACTATCATTGTGTTCTAAATATTTTAGAACCAGGGTTTAATTGAGCACTTTGTTGTTTCTAAACACACCATGCATCTTTAGGATAAATCTTTACTACAATTTATCAACCCATAATCTTTCAGTGTGGTCTCTTAGGATGCCTTTTGAGGTCGTGTCTAACACATTACTCTAGACACTAGCTCTTGAAGAATGTACATCATTGAAAAATACTTTGTTCATACAATTCTCAGTGTTTATAAGTTCATTTTTGCACAATTCTTGACATCAGTGCACTTCTTAGGTCAGTGTGAGCGGTCAATTTTGTGGAGGAGATGAAATGATCACCAGGGCCAATTTCAATAGAAATAGGATTTTTGGTGACGAGACAAGTGGGATGGCTATTTTCCTGTAAAGTGGAACATCACTAAAGATATTCCTAACCCTCAGTTTTGTCATTTAGTACTATAGAACAATGAGAATAGGCTTGTAACCTATAGTAGAGATAGATAAGAGGTACTAATTTTTATGTATAATAATATGCTTATTATCATGTTAACACGTCCTCATGTGATGCTAAATTATGATCAAACACATGATTAAAAGTTTTATATTGCTGATTCTATTTTTTGTAATCCATAAGACATCTTTTACTCTGTTCTTAATGGATGTTATCTTTGTTGGTTCTAATACATGATACATTATGTGTATATTTTGTATCCATCCTTCATATTCAAGTTCTAGATCTCTAATGTTTGTCACATGTACCCATGTTCATAGCTTTCTCCACACTTCTAGTTGCGGATGACTTTGTTTACTTATTCTTAATTTCTAATACACACTTGGAACTTTGGGAAGTTTGTTTATGAATCTGATAGTATATTCTTGGTGAGAAGATCGAAAATGCAACCATTGATACAAACAAGGCCTAAAAACAATGGCCACATGGAGCAATAAAAGACTCCATGGTGATATCCAATAGCAAAAGCAATGTTTGCCATTTGTTAAGCACTGTACAAGAAAGGTTTGCATCTTCAACTCCATTCATCTTTAGTACAAATCCACCATTCAAACATTTTTTACTTGTATTTTTCAAAGAAGACCACTGGTCAATTATCCTTTAATTTTGATATGGGGCTTACAATTATGCTTGAGCTTTATTATTACCAGTAGAAGAATATGACAATATTAAAGTACAAGCATTTATTTATGTAGTCATTTGGGAATTTCTTATAAATCCCAAGCAAAGTGAATCTCAAGATGGGCATACTTTGCTTGCAGAGTGAAGTTATAAGAAGGGCATACTTTGGTTACGGATCTAATGGTGACTAAGTCACATGCTACAATGGCCATTCTGAGTAAGCAATGGTGGTGTTTATACTTTCAAGTGAAATCATTTCCTTCTGTACCCATTAATAAGATGCCTAGTGTCATGCTATCGTGAAGGGCTCCTTTTGGGAACAAAAATGTGTTTTTATTAGTTCTTTCCCTCTTACAATGATATTTCATTCACTAGTTAAGCTGGCCCCTCTGCAACTTGTTTCAGTAGTTGTCTAATCATCATTTGGTAGTTTGTAGGACACATGCCATTGACAACTCAAACTTGTTACTCAAGATGGATTTGTATCACTAGTTGATGAGTCAGTCTATTAATATATAGGGTAGTTGATGCATGGTGCTACAGATCCTCTTCTAGATGGTTTAGTTTTCTGAAAACTAATCACATTAGTATAGTTGTTCTCCTTATTCTGGGTTCTGATAATGAAGACTGGACACAAGGATCTGTTCTAACGAATTCTCTCATATATGATCAGCTAACATGTTCATTTTTTCCTAAAATCTAGATGTCCTTTCTAAGTTGATGCCAAGCATTGTACTGCTGCTTTAAAGGTTAACCCGAGTGTAAAGGAATACAAAGTGATGAAGCATTAGTTCAAGGCTTAGATTTAATGTATATTTCGATGGTAATAAGATTTTTCCTGCAAACAATATTCATTTGTACATGTCATGAACCGTTAAATGATGCATTTGGAATTCCCTTTTTATAAGGAAATTATAAACTCTAGTTTGGTCGCCATTATGTTGTTGATGCATCACATTTTTTATCTGTACAGATTCTTGGTATTCCAATTGATGTGTTTAATGAAGGGTCCAAAGAAGAACTCCTGTATAGGGTTTAATAATAGTGGTCATTTTTCTTAAGCTCCTCACCGGACATTAGTGAGAGTTTATTATTTTTTCACCATCTCAAGAGAAAATTTTCTTTGTTCTTATACTCGTATAGGGTTACTAATATGGTCTATTTTTATTTATATTAAAGGCGCGTGGTTGGATCAGTTCCAACTGAATAGTGGGGTTTTCTATGATCACCTCAAGTTATGAGTTCAAAACTAGAGGTCCAATCAAGTATGAATTCCCCTCTCATAGGAAATGAGTAATTACATTCCCATATAACTTCCATTGGAACATGAGATTTGGAATCAATGAGATTTTGATTTTCTAATGAATTTAATATATAGTGCACATGCTTGGATTTATGTTAATCTAATAACTTTAAAGGGATCACTAAAGTAGATGCTTTCTTGTAAAAGTTTTATCAACTAGTTCACTTCAGGGAATCTTCATTTACTTATTATTTGAAGACCCAACTTTTGTCCATTAAAAGGATGATATTCTAAATTCTTCATATGTTGTGTTCCTTGTTTTGAACTGTTGTTGTTTTTATGATAGGAGAAACTATAGTTTTCATTGTCTATCTACTAAGGACGTTTGCAAATTCCTTTTAGTATATGTTGGCCTCATTTCAATTGGTTGTCAGCTTAGATTTCTAAAAATACATTAGCTAATTTCATGCTTACTTCTTGTTCTCACTGGGGTTGGCTCGACTGTTGAGGTTGTTCTATTTGGTTACCTCAATATAAAGAATGTTTGTGTTCCTTAAGGTGAGAGGATGATACTCACAGTGTTTTTGATTGTCATCATAGAAACGACCAATTTGTACATTGCTCAGAGAGCTTAGCAAAATGTTTTTCTATCTGCTTGTTTAACATTTTTGGAATCAGGGGAAGATTTTCCTTACTCTAGTCATTTTTCTCTTTATCACCTAAGGCATAAAGTTGCCTAAGTTTTGTTCAAAATATTGTCTAGTCCTAATAATATATCTCCAAATCCTATTATTTGTTGCTTTGTTGGTCATTCCTAGACTTAAAAGGCGCACCAATGTTACCTTCATGTTGCTAAGTAGATGTATGTTACTATGGATGTCACATTGTTTAAGGATATATGCTTCTTTTCCAAGCCAACTATCTTTGAGACTCTCATGTGCCTTTTCATAATCTTGTGTTTCCTATAGCTGGGTCTTCACTCCTCTAGTTGCAACACCTTCAGTTATTGGGTTCGATGAGTGTCGGAAGCATAGTAGTACACCTGAATTATTCCATGTTGAGGTTCTATCTTCTCCTACAGATCATGTTGCTACCTTAGGTACTACTTCTCCTTATTAGGATTCAACTAAGCTGATCTCATAATGTGTGAGGAATAGGGGTGCAAGGTGGATTACCTATGGTGAAAGATATGAGAGAGAAATAGAAGAGAATTGGATCTGAGATTGAAGGATTTCAATGTGGTGAATTTAATACCTTCACCCGCTTGTAATTTCTTTATTATTACAATTGGAAGCATGCCCTCACTTAACAGACTACCTCCACATTGCAATTGATGATGCCAATAGGTAACACCTAACTTTACAGACTAATAGTATTACACAATATCTATAGTCAGACTCCTAACAATTCACCCTTACTAAAGATTGGATGATGTCCTAGGCATCAATCCAAGATGGAAACCACATCTTCATCTTTTCATAATGCTCTGATGTTGCTTCAGCTTTTGGCTCCCCTATCCATTTGATGTTGATGTCCGCAACAGTTGCGGTACCATCATGCACCATGTAGTGTTGCAACACTTTTTTAGGAAATTGAGAAGCCAACGCCCAATCCCAGAGCTTTATCTCATAGTTTTAGGGGACATCTTAGACACATGAAGTCTGATTTTCTAATATTGATGCTTAGGGTGATTGTAATCGCTGTAAGTGGGTACCACCTTACAACCAGCAGATTGCCAACTCTGTTGCAAAGGTTGAATCATCAATTAATGGGTTCATGATTTGTCCATGTGGTTGTGCTTTCCAGGTCAGTGTAAAGTTTGAAGCATTGTAGTATTGAGTCAAAGTCAAACAATAACTAAAGGGGAAGAGGTATGTCTAAGTTAATATGAGAAGATTTATTAAAGGATCTTTAAATTCATTATATTTGAGCATAAAGCATGAATAAGTGTAGCCCAGTCTAGTATAGTTGAATTGGAAGCCTATATTGGCTATTTCCATATGCCATTCAATGATTCACTTGTCATTTATCTATGAGATCATAGACTACATATATCAGTTGTGCTTATATAGAAAAAAATCTAAACAACTTTCTATAGATTCTTTATTGTGTTTATTTTGTAACTAGTTGTGAAATTTCATGGATAGAACTCTTATAATCATTGGCCTTTCTACTCCACACGCCTCTTAATTCCTATGAGCTTATTCATTGTGAGATTTTCCTAGAGGTGACTGCTTAGACAAATTTGATTGTATGAAGTACTTGTGTGGATTTAGGCCAAAAGCACAAGTACCCTTGAAATCTGAACCAAACTCACCATTCAAGCTTCATGAAAGGTTGACACATTTATATTTATAGGTCCTTTAGTGGAAGTAGAATCTAAATATCCAAGCAAAGGACACCAACAATAGCCAAAAGAAACAAAGTAATTCAGAGCTAAAAGAAACCCGATTTAAACATCACAAAGGCAGATTGTCACTCTCTTATTCGCATCCCCAAGAGATTTAGGAGATCGATATTTCTTTCTATGAACTCTATCTTTCCTCTCCCTCCAAGTATTACAAAGCGTGCATAAAAATAATATGCTTTTTCTTGCCTTTCACTCTTACACAATCAATAGTCTTTACAGGGAAAAAGTAAGATCAAGATCTTTTATTGCATTCTCCAAGATAACATAGGACAACTAAAGAAAATATGGAGGGTTGCTTAACTAGTAATAATTCATTTTGCACATGCTCCCATATTTGGGTTTCAACGCCAAATTACTTCATTTCAGATCATGAGATCCTTCTTATGGCATAACTTGTTTTTCTATTCAAATCTTGATTATATGCTGCAGGATAGCTTAGTAATCAATATCTTTTCAGTAACTATAGAGGCTCAGAAACCTAATGGAGCAAAACATCAATGATAATGATTACAAGGGCTCAAAAACTCACCATTCAGGCTTCATGAATATTGTTGGCTTTCTGTTCATGTTTACTAAGAAATGGTAAAATCTTCAATCAAATGATCAGTAACTTGGATATGTTTTTATCTTACTCCATGTTTTATGAACTCCATCAAGTATTATCTTAGATACAATTCCTCTATAGATTTTTTTCCAGAACATAATTATGTGACACGTCTACTACTCCCCTTTATCTTTGCATACATTTGCTGATGTCAATTCTCCCTGCTCAACCCCCATGAATTTGACTCCATATTGATAGTCTATGAGTCCTAGAGAACATATATAGTTTCTAAAGATTTCTGCACTAGAATTAGAGGGTTCATGAAGATAAAGGAATGCATTCTGATGTTCTATAAAGGATTATTCAAAATTAATTTATTGGCATGTTATAGAGTTAATTGAAGTTGGTTTTTGTTTTTTGTTTCTCTGGGTTTAAGTAATGTGGTTTTCTCTGCTATTTAGAATCCAAAATCTGTTAGAGTTGTGTTGTTGAGGCTCATGCAATTATTGTGAACCCTTCTTGGGCTTACTGTTCTAAAACTTAAGAATGATCTATCTTTTGATATTAGTCTTGATTCTTCTCAGGTTACATTTTGTTCCAATATGATTGTTTCCCATAAAATCATTAGCTCCTTTTATTGCTATTTGAGGCTTTCTACTCTAGAAGATTACAATATGATTTTCTTCATCTTTTAAAGAGTTGTTTAAAGAGGTTTCTCATCTTTGCTTCTCTAGGTTCCTAGAATAATTATGATGCAAATTCAGAATTTAGATACTGTTTGAGATGTCAGATGACTTCTTTACCACTTTAGAAGTATGATGCAGCTTAAAAATTAATGAAATAATTATTCTATTCAATGACTGCAATTTTGATACATATATGATGTAGCATAAAAAAAGGCCTCAATGTCAACTTATTACTAAACAAGAATCCCTCTTTGGGTCTAGATCAAGTCCAACAAAATAGAGTACAAAGAATATTCCTAGAATATCTATGGATGGTCCAAGTTGTAATAGAAAGATGTCACTATGAGGGGTGATGCTACAAACTTCAAATCAAGACTTCTTCCATTCAACAAAATCGACCCACTCATCAAGGAAATTGGATGAAGGGCCAACGTGCCACAAGGTCACAACTTTGTGCAACACAAGAACCCATGCTATCATCAACTCATTGAATAAAAGGAGAAGACAACAATGATTCTAAAACTGGTCGAGAAAGATACATACTCTTTTTCCATGATGCATGTTGACCTCACCGAATTTATTAGTATATGTATATCCTTTTCTTTGTACACATTATGTAATAGGGGCAAGGTATACATCCTCCCCATGTACATTTGACGTTTCAGTATAAATGAAAGTAAGTTTGTTGGCATAAAGAGCATAACTTAGTCTAACTACTATAAATTTGTTACTAAAAGAGCTTCTGGACTAATTACACAATACATGAATAATCAAACTATACATATATGTATATGTGGCACTACATATGTAGCTAGTTGTCACAGAATCGGAATCCCAGTCCCATGAACCAAATGAATACCAAAGATGACATGCGGAAGCGTGAAATGCTTAGCATACATGAACAAGTAACAATATAAAGGCACCAACATAGTCTCAACATTCAACAAGTATAAATTATACAAAATGCATTATATTCATGAATTTGATTACATATTTCTAAAGTCAAGGTACAAGTCATTCATGTGCACTAAATTTGGATCTTACAACAAGTACACCTATCATAGCTCACCAAGCCCATCAGTCTTCTATCCATCTCTGAACCTAAAAATAAAATACAAGAAATGGGTCAATGCACATGGTGTTGAGTATGGGGCAGAAAGATACATACATGTATAAGCTTTGCATAATTTGAAAATATTTCAAGAATAAACGAACAAGAATTAACATTTTAACTGTTTAACAAAAATGTGAAACCATATTTTATGTCATTTCACTCCATTATACCAACAATATGAAGCATGTTTAAGGCCTTTGACCATCTTCCTGTCGGAAGGGTCCGTAAGGGTGCTCAAGATTAGCTAATGCTTTTATACAAGAGGGACCTCAAGTCCATATCCAAGAGCTAACCCTTTATCAACAATATTATAATGGAGTTCTATATATATGTGTGTGTTCAAGTTATAAAACTAACGACGCAAACATCAAGTAAGACATAGCAATACTACATGGAAATATTTGAGCAAGTAAACAAACAAGCATACAATACATTTCTTTTTAAGCAAGAAAGTGATATCCATATAACTAGATAAGTCCCATACATGATTCATAGATTTCATAACCTAACATATCCTTCACCATCTAGCCACATGCCAAACCTGATTAAGAACAAGATTGCATATATACATTAGATTCTCATCATTAACCCTGATTATCTTCATTTTAGGGTTTTGGCCAAGTTGGGTTCAAGGTTGGTTATAGCACATTAGATGATCTCATATTGATTTAGGGTCCATCATAAGAGTGTGGTTCAAGTTTCATATCCTTTTGAGGTTTCATCTAGACATGATAAGATTTAGGATACATGCTCAAATTAGGTCGCGAGACTCATAATAGAGTAACCAAGGTCAAATGTCATCAATGAAATAGAACCAAGCATAAGGGATGGTTTATATCAGCAAGAACAGGACATAAGAGGCATAAGAAAGGTTGAGTAGATGTCCCTTAGGGTCTAGGTATCATTGTCCAAACTTGGTAATATCATCAACATTCATTTTAACATCAACATAGTTCATGTATGCCATCAATATTGAACATGAGACTAAAGCGGGACACCCACCTATAAGATATCATGAGGTATATAACATGTCTAATTTAGGAGATTAAAGAGGAGACTAAGATCCATATCAGGATTGGGGCACTATGAAGACAATCGAGTAATGTAAAATCACATAAGGTATCCACTAGGATACTTAGGGATATACCCACTGACATAGGTCAAGAGGAGATGAACCTACGCATTAAGATCTCACAACATCACAAGCTTACTGATTTCATAGTGAGGAGGGTATAGGTTCATCAATGTTTCAAGCTTTAATCATAATCAAGCATTCATCATGGTCAATAAGGTCAAACTTCATATTTCAGCAAAGCAGTAGAATTACGAGGAGATCTAGGGTCTAGAAGTTGATTCAACTTGTAGGTCTCGTCGGGAGGATCAAAACACTATATAGTTTCACTATATTTGGCCAATGAAGTTCGGAGCTATGAATTTTATAAAATATCAATCCAAACTATAGGAGTTCACATTGGGTGTTACCTTAATAATTTGTTGGCCGATCTGGGCCGTTTCTTGCTGGGCCATGAATTCGATGGTCAGAGACTATCTTGCCTGCCCAGGCAGACTCCCCATGGGATTCCCCTCTTACAACATTGGAGCAGAGTACTTGCGCCTCTCTATCTTTGGTGGCCTCGATGGTTGCAGAAGCCTAGACGAAGTGGATACGAGGTAGCTAGGGCCTTGGTTGTGCCTTCTTCGGCCGTCGTTGGTCTCCCTGGTGCTTGTGACGGGGGGTGAGGCCATGAGTTGTAGCTAGTGGCTAAGCTAGAGCTGTTGGCAGAGGAGAAGATGGTACACCAAACCATGGTTTACTGGGCAAGGAAGAAGAGACGGGATGAGGAATAGGGGTTGGCGGTTGGTTCACTTCCTACCACGACGCCAAAGGTGGTGGTGTTAGATTCCGCTCATGAGTCACAACAGTGTTCCACTACAAAGGGAGGGTGGCAACAAGTTGTTTTCAGTAGGTTGGCGGCCATCCCTAGAACAAGATAGGAAGTGAGGAGCGATGAATGGAAGAGGGGCAAGAGTAGAAAGGAGAGCTTTAAATAGTGTAAGGGGGTTAGGGTTTGTGTTGTCTTCAATTGTAGCGGGGTCTTCATTGCTTTCTAGATCTGGCTGGAGGAGAGGGATGACTCTCTAGTCAATCGCTTATTTCCCTTTTGTGCAGAAGGAACAAACTAGCTAGATGGGCCACACGTATGTATTGGGTCCAATAAGGGTTGCAACTCAACAAGAATAATTAAAACATGTACAATATGAGTCAATTTTCAAATACCCATATCTTGGGCTAGGATGGTTCAAAAGAGGTGATTTTTGCACCATTGAAAACACAATTGAATCCTCTATAATTTGAAATACATTATAAAGTATGAAGATCATATATAAATGATTCTATTTATGGTGATATGATATAGCATGATTCTTTAATTCAAAACTGCAAAATAGCATCCCACATTGTGAAATTGATCCTCGTAGTGGCCAAATTGGAATGCCGCAACTCTCCAATCATGAACTTAACATAGAATTGAGTAAGAGACACTTAATGGGAGAGGAGGAGTACAATATAGGAGAGAGAAAATTGAGGTTGTCACACTGGTGCATAATCCAACTACATATATATGTGTGCAGTAGATGTTGCCTTTCCCTACACATTAACTACATATAATTTGATTAACTTCATGTTTTTGCTACATACTAACTATATATACAATTGTAGGCATACATTTAGCTATAATTATACCTATATTTAAATATGTAAGGACAATATCTAGCTACGCTTCTGGATACATATGAATTTGTAGCAAATGGATTATCTAACTATAAATTTGAAGAATATAGTTAAAGTCTTTATCTATATGAGCATATACTACAATTTGTATGTGTAAAGAAATATGTAGTCAAAGACTTTCGCTACAAAATATGGGCTTTTCGCTGCAAATTTTTTTTTAGTTAAAGACCTTTTTTTTAGTAGTGAGAGAAAAAGAAACCTATTCTAAATTAAATAAGTATAACTATTGATTATATGCAGATTAGAGCAGTCTCATCATCTTATTAGTTTAGATATACACAACTAAGCAATATATCATTTTATCACTTTTAATAGCAATATGAAGAACATGTACAACTGTTATAAACTAAGAAGTATAAAATCAAAGCAAGGTATCAACCAATGTTTCTGTATTTGGTCCTTAAACAAATACGCTACACGACTGATTACATATTTAAAAATTCCATCTTATTATGCCATGTGAAGATGGGAATATACCTTCCATCTCCAACTGACCACTACGAAGCTAGCATCAGTACCATATAGGTCTATGGAAGAGCCAAAATCCATGACCTCTCCTTTCTCGGTCAGTATGAGAGTGGCAGTGACATTATGAGTCATTCTGCATTTTAGCTATTAATTAGTTTATCATTAACCTTATATAAAAAGAGATTTGTTAAGATATTGTAGTTTCTTGCATCCAAACAAATACTCTTCATTTTTCTAAATTAAGGGATAAAAATTAAATTCTAATATAATTGAAAATGGTCCCAAGAAGTAAGAGGATTATTCTATGTTCCAAGATTCATGTATGTTCCAAAACTCCAACCCTTACAAAGGATTTCGTCCACAAAATCCACCCATTCCAAGATAGTCCACAACACCATGTTTACATTTTTAATATACATTAATTTATTCAATTATTTCATGATAATTAACCTGGAAATGTTTCATTACCCTAATTAGAAAGTAGTTATATTCATGTGATTAATTTTGATATTTTCTCAAGGCTAACCTAGTTAATTCATCCTTGAGTTCAGACAATACTAATGTTGAATTAATTTCTTGATTTACTAGGATACTAGACTCTACCCCTTAAAAAGGATTAACCTATCATTTAACTAGCCACTTAAACGGTAGAATGGGGTAGATCAACTAACACACATATATCTAAAATTATAACTCATTACTCTACTCTTAGGTCATGATTTTAAGGATGGCCTAACAATTAAAAATTGTTTCACCAAGGGGTTCCTTACTAATGCAAACTTCATGTAGTGGTAATTTGGTTCATTAAATGTTAAAATCCTAAAAACGCATTCTTTTTGTAAAAATATTGTACAAAAATGACTTTTTTTTGATGAAAAATATTGTGATGTGAATTTGAAAAAGGGCTCCATAAGCAACGTGAGAACTAAGGCTACAACTTCTTGCTCAATTTATACATATGGCATCAACCTATCATCAAATTTTTTTTCATTAAGAGTCTAATCTTTATGCATCATCGGAGCATACAACAAGCATATAAAATATAGATTAGGAGGGATAAGGGTCCTCATGGCATGAAATCCACTTCTAATATGATCGTATTAGAGAAGAACATCCATTATTCCACTCCTCACCATAACATGGTGTATACCACCTCATATAAGAACATTGGGTAGTTATATGATCTTCCAGCCACTATAAGAAGAAATTAAGTTTTCTTCTACACTTGATGGTTTATCAGCACAATGTCATTCACTGAACAAGTACACCATATAGCCAACCACTCTCGATCACAATCACTAGGTAAACCAAATCACACTATGCAAAAGAGAGAGAGATGATATCTAACTCACTTTAGGGTTCAAAACTTGTTATAAACATACATGCTCACTTTTCAAAGTGGACGTATGTGAGGCATGCTAGAAATTCTGTAAAGACAAGCACTTCAAGTAAGAACTAGGGTTAATCTTATCAAATTATATTCACGTTATCCAACACTCTATACTCTAAAAATGAAAGGAAGGAGGAATTGCATTATTTTCAAAATGAGATATATAAATTTAGAGCATACAATTTTATAAGCAACGAAAACAAAACTATTAAAAAATTACAAACTATATTATAATACATTTGTTCCTCACCATAACAGGTAGTATTAAAAAATATTGAATTAACTAAAATGAAGGCCAATATAAGAGGGTAAACTAGCCACTCCAAGCTATCAGCAAGCAAACCCTTATATATGATCTTCCTATGTCTATATCCTCTAAATCACCAACACCTAGGTGGTTTGGGAACAACGCCAAAAAAAAAGAACAAAGGGTATGCACCAATAAAAAAATGGTATATATGCACAATATAAGACATTTGGGCATTTTTAGAACTACATGTGCAAAAGATATTGTTCCCACAAGACGAGGCTATTTACACTTAGGTAAGTTCAAGAGAAAGATACTAAAATAATGATGCATTCATATAAGAAGAATAATATAAAGATTCTTCAATTTGAACCAAATACACAAAGAATAGTAAATATTGAAATGCATGTTGATTACTACATATACTAGGATAATCTAAAAATCATGGCTAAAACCCATATATTCCAAATCACATGTATGAAACCTCAATTCCAAATAAATTAGAGTGACAGGAGGATTAAAACCTTAGTGACTAACATGAGGACTAAAACCTCAATGCCAATATATATAACATGGGATAGGGGGAATAGAACCCCAGTGTCTAGAAGGACTAAAACCTCAATGCCAATAAAAATATGGTGTAACTATGATATGAGTAGTCAAAATCAAATATGCATAATATAACAGGAAATCCAGTCCAAAGTATAACGATTATAAAGGTATGAAAACATCTAGCATATAACAATTGGGGTAAAAGGACCCATTTATATGAGAAGTAAGATTACAAGAATCATCAATTATGAAAAATAGTATTTACAAATGAGATTCCAGGAGGATTAAAGATACTCAAAAATAGTTGTTTAAGTCAAAATATGCCTCCTAGATAACAATTATGATTCAATCATTATATTCTACAAATATAAATCACAAAGATGCACATACCTGATCCTCAATACCGAACCTATCTCTAGGAATGAACTTCTTAGTTCGTATTTTATAAATACATAAGTCTAAAACTATCCATTCATGATTGATAGTACATATATAACCTAGAAGTGCTTTCCTATAGTTGAGTTGGGGTTTAGGGAACACAAATATGTATGTTGTTATTACCTAAGGTTCTAACTGAACATTTTAACTTAGTCTTTGTCAATAATCATACTTGTAATCAGAGTTCTTTCCTCCCAATCATAGAATAATACATTCATTTAGAGATTTTTTTCCACTATAAGTCATCCATGCATATATAAAAGGTAACTCTTATATGTCATTTTCTTATTTTACCATTTAATTCAAAATAGTCCTTTTCTAAATAGCTAAGTTTCTTCCTCTCATACATCTTCCAATTCAATGTAGGTCATTGACAGATAGGTACACCCTTACATTCTTATTGTGTTTCTAGCTACTATGCACATGCATCTAGGTGTTTAGTATGTGGCAAGTATCACCTTGATGATTACTAAAGTTTTGCACCTATATGCACTGTGTATAGATATATCTATATTTCTAAGACATGTATTTTCTATATGCAAATATTATAGATTTATAATATTGGGCTTGAGTTAGGGTAAATGACCATCTATTTCTTATGAACTAATACATCATTATTATTGGTGTCTTAAAATTAATTATATCGAACAATGTATAAATTCGAAGGATTGATTGCCTGCCCATATACTAGTATCTATTTGATATAGTTAATAAAATATGTATCTAGGTAGATTGTTATGACGAGATCAACCATTTTAGCATCTAATCTATTTTAGCATTCTTACCATTTAATATATTGAAAATAGAAAGCTTATGAGTCTGGTTTAACTTACATGCTTGTATGATAAGCAACCTGAGAAGATGATCCCAACCTATACTGAATATTGGAGGTTCATAATGAGTCACAAACATCTTAGGAGGTAGTTGTTGCATGACTTACTGGAGTCTAGAATCTCCTCCATTTCAGGTATTTTCTCATCGGAGCAGAAGAGGGTGTCTAGGTATACATCCCTCTCTAATCACAAGGATGGTTAAATTATACTTTAGCACAATAGTGGTAGTTTAAGAAGCACTAAGGTACTTTATATTCATCTAATGTTCTTTGGGGAAGGAAGAGTGCAACTAATGATATTTGCAGGTCTGTCATGCTCATGGCTGAGCACATAGACATCCTTGGATTTGAACCCATGACGATGGTTGGAAGGCACTAGATAACTAGAACCATGACAACTTTGAATGTTGCAGGTCATCAACAAGATGAGTAGGATGTCTAGAAGAGGAATTAACGATTGTGTCTATTCTTAGAGGTGTTGGTAGTCATGGTGTATGTAAGGCATTAATGGGATCATGCATGTGGCAGCATGTTTTATGGGACTAGTGTTGGAGATGTTGCTATTGTTGTAGGTTTCTGATCATGCAAGCTCATAGGTCTGGAGTAGGGTGACAGAAGATATTTGTGGGGAGGAGATGAGGAAGGGAAGAGAAGAAGAAGTGATGGCATAGAGAGAAAGCAACATGGGGTGATTGGAGAATGAGGGTCATATTGACTATGTCCTTGGTGGTTGAGAGAGGGGACGTCATTGGTTACTGTCAGTTCCAGATCCATGGAAGGAGAAGCTCCCAAATTTGAGCAATTCACCTATCTTTTCATTCTCTTGAATTTGTCCTAAACAATATGTCTTATCTCTGGATATCATAGTTCATGTGAACTATCTTACTTATTTTGGTCTTGGATAGTCTCTTGAACTCTTATCTTGTGCTTTGATTCATGATGGACTTTTTGATGATATGTGCCCACTATGATGTGGATGTTTATTTGTGGATATGTGGTACCTTGTTCCCACTTGCATGTGGATGTATATGTTGTCTATTATATGATATGGCAACACTGTATAATTCTGACTATACTTTCTACTTGTCTCTACATTTTCCATGCTATGTGATTCAATAGCACTAGAGTAGTGTAATTGCATTGGTTTTATTTATGGCAGATGTGTAATTTCCTGCTCTTTTGGGATGGAAAGGTTACCTCATACCCAGGGCAAGATGTATGATTCTTGGACCATGTTTTATATATTTGGGAGTTTGGTTATGTGCCATTCTCTATAAGGCTTCAGGTTTATGGGACTTGGTCGCCATGTCTTTATATTCTTCTAGGGATCTATTTATCTCACATGCATCTAGGATATTGATGATGATTGTGGGGTGTGTGCCCTACTTGTGCTTCATTTCTCACCATGGTAGTGGATGTATATATGGCACAATCTTTTATTTGTTTTAATGGCAAAATATCATTCATATTGTGATCCTTTCTCTTGATACCCACTTGGGTGCTACTTTCTTTTCTATGCAAAGCTTCTATTTATTTGATGTCCTTATTTCTTTATATTGCTCAAATTTACTTTTTAATATGCACATACCAGCCTTTGTTGATGTCTTCTATTTCTCTCTTCTTTCTAGGGTATGCTTCCAACCCTAGGTGAAGGACAAGGAGGACATGGCATAAAGTTATGGAGATAGCTTAAGGATTTAAAGCTAGGAGACAAAGCTGTTATGGTTTGGATTTCTCTCTATCGTAGATCCTTATGTTGCATCATACATGTAAACCCTATGTGGGAATTTGTGATTTACTTTTGCAATTTTGTTGAGAAATTGAATATAGTCAAAAATTTACTTCTTCTGCTATACTATTGGTTGTTTTGAATAGCATTCATAAGATTTGAAAATTTTACACCCACTCCAACATATCTTTTGGGTATGTTTGGATTAGAGGTATTCTTTAAATTTTTAGTAGGGAGTGGATCCCCTCTAAGTCCCATTCCTTACAGCATGGTATCAAAGCCCATGGTAGTCAGAATCTGACTATTTCAATTTTGTCTCCCTATTAGAACCCTTGACTTGACTAGTTATCTCTTAGTGAGATGTTCACCCTAGATTTTATCTTTGGATACAATAAGGTTTGATTTGAGGATAAGATTAGGTTATGAGTATGAGGAAATGGTAGAATAAGAAGTCTTCATACATAAATATTGTGACTTGGTTCTCGTGTTGATTTTTATGATGGCATGTTGGTTTTACCTCACAAAGTATTTTATAAAAAAAAATATTTTCATTATACTACTATACATACAAAAATATTTCTCTGATTTGTTGATGTTGTCTTGAACTAATTCACAATGAAGAGAAACTGTAGAATTAGTTTATTGGAATCTAACCCTAGTTTTAAATTTGGTGTTGTGATTAGGATTGATATAAAGGTGTAGTGGTCCTACCCTATAACTTTTGGTTGATCATGTAGGGTTAATAGGTAACAGACACAATGACCTAAAACTCAACCCTAGATGAATCTGACTATAATTGGATACATGAGAACCCTAAATCTCTAAAAACTTTCACCACTAAAAGATATGTGGGTAACCCTAAATGTTGATTAGTTTGACTTGTTAGGTTGAACCTTTTTAAGGGGTGGAGAATAGTTGGTTATTGATGTTTGGATCATTAGATTTAGAGGAATAAATTCTTTTAAGGGTGGTAGTGTTGTAATATACCAAATATTGAACCCTATCATAGAAGTTTGATCTCTTAGATTTAACCAAACAAGGTTGAGGGTTAGACATAAAAAGATGTTTAGTAAAATCCTAATGAACTAATGCATGAATATATCACCCCAATGTAACCTAATGTTTTCACATTAGTCGTATAATAATAATGGATATATAAAATATATCGCATAACTCTTTTGGTGATAATAGGAAGATAAGGAGCCCAAATGAATGAGCAATAATGATAATAGTGAAATAATATGATAATGTGATAATATTGGCCAATAATATTAATTGTGTCATAAATCATCAAGGGAAACCCCAAAAATGAAATCTAAGTCAAAACTTATGTTCCATGGGTCCCAATTGTCTTGGGAGTCAAGTTTCATATTATTCACACAATAATAATTAATTCAGTTCAAATTGGAAAAGAAGATGTGTGTTTTCCCCAAAATATCAAATAAAATAATAAATGAATCCAAAAAAGAAAAATAATTTTAAATCCATAATATACATAATAAATATAGCCTCTGGGTGAATTTTCATCCAATTTGGAGAAAGTTTGCTTAAAAGGTGAAATTAGGAGAGATAAAGTGTGTAGAACCTTCAAAATATTAAATAAATGAATAAACAACACCAACATGAAAAATTGATGGCAAATTCATATCTGAAACATTTAATATGACTTGTGGGTGAAGTTTCATAAAATTTAGAGAATCTTAAAGTCATTAATGCATGAGGAAAGAAAAAATAGGATTTGGTTTATTAAACACATCAAAAGTTCTTAAAAGGAAAATCTAATTTCATAATCAAAATCTACATGTCTTAATTAGCATCCATGTAAAATTTACCTAATTTGGCTAATGTTTGGACCCTTAATTGAAGAGAGAGAAAGTAAGGAAATCATGTGAATAATATACTTTATTTGATCTTGATCCGAGTATAGTTTTCCCTATCACACGACTTAATTTTGATTTTCCTTTTTCATGACCCGATCGGATGACCCAGGTTCTATCTCAATTTTCTTAGATTTAGTTGATGGTTTTGATAGCCTCCTCTTCACCTGACTCCCCGTCGGAATGCGAGCACAATAGTTGCAATTCCTTCTCTCCCCGATCTTCTTCCTCTTTCTTCCTTTCCCTATTTTGATCTTTCCTTCACAATCCTCTCTCTTTCCCATGCCTATCCATCCTATATTTCCCTAGTTTGACTTTCCTATATTTCTCAAATGTGTAGGACCTCTCTCCCCCTCCTTTATTTCCTATTCAGAAGAGGAACACGGCCAAGCATGTTTGTTCCCTGTATATATATCTGCCTTCCCTCCATCTTTTAACCCCAAACAAGGTTCTCGACCACCCCATCCAACCCCAACATCCCTAGAAGTTGCCCGTCCTGAACCAACCAGCTCAGATGACCTCGTCAACTCTGGCTGCTCCTTCCTGGCCTTTTGACTCCCCTCCAACCACCTCGCCTTCTTTGTGGAGTCCTCATAGAGATTCTAATGTTACTGATTTAGCCCAGGAAGGTGTGTTTCCCTTTTCCCACTTTTTCTTCTATTTCTCACCTCCGCGACAATCGAGACATTTTACCTAGTCTCGACGCTTGTTTTCTTCACCTTTTTCTTCAGTTTGGATGGTCGGTTCCCTCTATATGGTTGGTTTCGAGCTTGTTCTTCTCTTTCGCTATAATGAGCTTCATGCCTTTGTGAGTAATGTCGGGTATTCATGTTTTGGGCATCGATGCTCTGACAAGTCCATGATTGGGTCCGTGAGTGGTCAGCTGAGTTGGCCACTTTGATTGGGCCAACTGGGCCAACTTGGATGTGTGGCTCACTCCCTCTCTCTCTCTCTCTCTCTCTCTCTCTCTTCCTCTCTCTCTCTGTGGTTTTTGCTGACACGGATTTATCTGATTGTCTAGTTTTGAATAATTAATAACTAATTATTTATTGATCAAAAAAATATAAATAAATAGTCATTGGATTTAGAAAAATGTAAGCTTTCTAATGGTATTCGTTTTTTTTGCTTGAATCTTTTTTTTTTGAGGTCAACCACTGTCATTCTATTACTATGAGCTCAAAGAGGGCTCAATCTAGTTTGACACAAAATGAGGAAAAGACTCTGATAAGAAAAAAGAACTAGAGCTAGTGACGGCTTCACAAGCTAGCAGGTGTGCTAGTCCATTTGCCCGTCTTTTACAGAAAGAAAAACTAATAAATTGAAATGGCGAATTTAAGTTATAGATGTCTTCTAGGAGAGTTCCAAGCAAGTCCGGCCTTGTAACTCCTGCCCTTATGAGATGGATGATTGTTTCTGAGTCCGATTCCACCGCCAGTCTTGTTATTTACTGTTCCTTGGACTGCCGCAGACTCTCCCTTACTGTCCACGCTTCCGCTAATGGTACGTCATGACTAGATGGACGCCTAATCCCAGCTACGTGTAGCACTCTCCCTTCATGATCCCGCCACACAAGACCTGAACTATCACAGCCTTGCATGTGCACAGCTGCATCACAGTTCACCTTGACCACGTCGACCTCGGGCGCCGACCAGACCTCCGTCCGCTGCACCATTGTGGCTGGGCGCACGGCTGTTTGCTGCTGAGCGTCGTGGTATCCTTCGAGAAGGGCAAAGAAATGGCGTTGAATTAAGAGTGGTGGCTTCGGTTGCTCCTTAAATATGATGGAATTCCTCCTAGTCCACACTGTCCAAAGCGCTGCTATCATCACATGGTTGTCTTGTTCCCATTGTTGGTTGATGAGGCTCATGATTCCACTTCCCATATTGGACCTCCCCGCTGCTCGGATCCTTGCTTGCACTACAGCTGGGCTTTCTTTCCAAAGATCCCAAGCCTGGGGGCATCTAAATAACATGTGCGTAATGTCCTCTTTCTCTCTTCCGCATATGCTGCATATTCCATTTGGATGACAGTGATGGTCATATAGACGTCCCAACGTGCCTAGTGCCTCAGTCATACATCTCCAAAGGAAATGTGCCGCCTTCGGGATGAGCTTCTTCCTCCATACTAGCCTCCATCATTCTGTGTCCTCTTGGTTTCTATGCTCTTCTCTTGTTGTCGGTTCTTGCATTGCCATCCAATAGGCTGATTTTACTGTGAACTCTCCACGTCTATCTGGTTTCCTGAAGATACCGTCCTTCTGCTTGTTGAGACCAAGTGGTATTGCCATGATCTTCTATGCTATTTCTTGAGTGAAGAGAATAGAGATACCTTCCTTGTCCCAAGTGGTAGACTCGTTCATCATTAGCTTATTCACCCATTGGACGTTGGTGCTTGAGAAATTATATGTGCTCCCTATGCTTCCCCTTATTCCCAGAATCCATGGGTCCTCCCATATATTGATATTTGTTCCATCTCCCACCTTCCACTGTATCCCTTCAAGAATGATAGCCTTTGCATTCCATATACTTCTCCAGGTGAAGCTTGGATCATACCCCCTTCTGGCGTTGAGTGCTGTCCCCCTAGGAAAATATCTTGCTTTTAGCACCCGGTGGACTAAAATGTCTTCTCTATGAAAGAGTCTCCAAATTTGCTTTGCCAACAGCGCTTGGTTGAAAGTGTGTATATTTCTGAATCCCATGCCTCCTTGGTTCTTTGGTTTACACATATTGTCCTAGCTAACCCATGCCATCTTTCTCTCCCCATCTTTAGCCCCCCACCAAAATCTCGCTATAGTGCTATTTATGGAATTGAGAAGGTAACCCGGTAGCTGAAAAATACTCATGATATACGAAGGTATGGCTTGGATCACTTCTTTGATGAGAACTTCTTTTCCTGCTTTGGACAGTAGCTTCTCCTTCCACCCTTGTAGTTTTTTCCATATCCGCTCCTGTATATAAGAGAAAACTTGTTTCTTCGACCTCCCTACAGCCGTGGGCAGCCCAAGATATTTCCCATGCTTGTCTACTTATTTGACCTGCAAGAGTTGTGTTAATTCTCCTCTCTTTTCCCGCTCCACCCCTTTGCTGAAAGCGACCTCAGTTTTGGAAAGGTTGATTTTCTATCCGGATGCCCGCTCATATTGGCTGATGATTTCAGCTACCTTCAGGCATTCTTCTTTGGTTGCTCTCGCAAAAAGAATGGAATCATCTGCAAATAAAAGATGTGAAACCCGTGGTCCATGACGGCTTGCTCGGATTCCTTGAATAACCTTTTACTGCGCTGCTAAGGTTAGAGAAGTAGAAAAAGTTTCGGCACATAAAATGAAAAGGTATGGAGAAAGTGGGTCACCCTGGCAAAGTCCTCGGGCTGGTTGAATCTTCCTGGTCCACTCCCCGTTGATGGCAAACGAATGTGACACAGTTGACATACAATCATATACCTTCTTCCTCCATTTCTCCCCAAACCCCATCTTTTCCTGCACGTAATCAACAAATTTCCATTCCACTCTATCATAGGCTTTCGACATGTCAAGCTTGAGAGCTATGTGACCCTTTTTTGCTTTATTACCCCTCTTCATTGTGTGGAACAACTCATATGCAATAAGGGCATTATCTGTAATGAGTCTTCCCGGGATGAAGGCACTTTGGTTTTCGGTTATGATTCTATCCATGAACGGACGCATCCTGCTTGCTATGACTTTTGAAGCTATCTTGTAGACAACATTGCATAAACTGATTGGTCTAAACTCACCGATCTCCATGGGCTTCTGAGTTTTTGGAATAAGCACCACCAATGTATCATTAATTTCTGCTATACTTCTTTCAGATTTCCACCACCCTTTAATATAGTTTGATACATCATTCCCTACTATGTGCCAGTACTTCTGAAAAAATAGAGCTTTCATGCCGTCTGGACCAGGAGCTTTATTCGGGTGCATATTCATCAGTGACGTCTTGATTTCCTCGGATGTGACTTCTTTCTCAATCTCCTTACTCTCATCCCGACTGAGCTTTTTGTTGATTCCTCTCGTGGCTTCCTCCCATCCGCAAGGATTACTTTTCTGAAAAAAGATTTTGAAAAATTTCATTACTATGCCTTCTATTTCTTCCTCCTCCTCCTTCCACTGCCCATCTTCATTTTTTAGACCTTCAATCCTATTTCTCTTCCTTCTTTGGGACGCCTTATGATGGAAGTATGTCGTATTTTTGTCTCCTGATTTCATCTCATTCACCCTTGCTCTAGCGTGCCAGAACGCCTCATCCCTTCTGTGCCATTCATTGAGCTATGTCGTTATGTGAGTACACCTTTCTAAATTTATCCTGTCAACCGGTAGATTTTGTAATTCCTTTAGTGCCTCCTCCAACTGTTTGATCTTTTTCCTTCTTTCCCCGAATTTTCCAGCAGCCCACTCTTTCAGTTTACATTCACAATGGCCCATTTTGCTTTGAAGATCTGAAGTATTCCGCTCCTCCCAAACATATTTTATTATTTGTTCACAAGCATTGTCCTCTGCCCACATAGGTTCAAAGAAAAAATACTGCTGCTTTCTTGCCTTTTTCCTACTTTTATACTGAGTATTGATGATGATGGGTACATGATCGGACTCGTATTTAATGCAGTGAATAACTCTTGCCTGCGGGAACTTGGCCACCCATTGTGCACATCTCAGCGCTCTGTCAAGGCGTTCCCTTACTAAGGTGTCTGGAGTGAGACCTCTCTGCCATGTGAAGATGCTGCCACTATATCCCAGGTTCGTAAGATCACAGTCATCAACCACGTCCATGAAATCCTGGATGAACCGGAGAGGTTTTGGGGGCCCTCCGATTTTTTCTGAGTTGGATAGGATCTCGTTGAAGTCTCCGAAGAAAATAGTAGGCAAGTTCGAGCTTCCTTTCTATTCTCTCATTAGATCCCATGTCTTTTGTTTATGTTGTTGAGTTGCCCAGCCACATATGCCAATAGCTCTCCATCTACTGTCACTGTTATTCTCCTTTACCTCGCAACAGCAATGATGTTGTGAATATGATGTTACTATGAGATTGACATCCCTCCACCATAGCCCCATTCCTCCAACCCTTCCTATACTAGAAAGACAAACTCCTTGAGTGAACCCGCACTTCCTCATGACCACCTCCAGATCCGTACAAGAAATCATAGTTTCCATCATGAAAACTATGCTCGGGCCCTCCCTCATGCATCTAGACTTGAGGGCAGTAATCGTGTCAGGGCGGGCTAGTCCCTGACAGTTCCAACTTAAGATTTTCATTGCTCTTCGTGGGGCTGGCTCCATCCAGCCTCCACTACTTGGGTTGTACCCCCACCTTCCTGCTGCTCTTCTCGGTTCATGTTCCTTGCTTTATTCCCCACCTCCAACTCGGTTTCATACGAGTCTAGTTCCATATCACAATACTCGGATTGTCTTCCTCTTTTCCCTGCGATCGTGCTCCATTCTACTGCCTCTTCTGGAATACCCAAACGTTGGCCCCTACTCATCTTGTAGACCCATGGCGGGTCTCTCTTTTTGTGTTGAATTTGCTTTGTCTTCCTCCCTACTTTCCTTCTATCTTCCTTCTCTCTTTGCGCCCTTGTCTTCACCGCTGATTTCACCTTCTTTCCTCTGCTCCTCGCTTCTATGGTGGCCATAGTTTCCTGCTGCTCAGTTCCTCCTATTCCTGTCACAACGTCCTACCTCTCCACCTCGAGGGTGGCATGTAGGTTGTTTGTATATTCTTCACTTCCCCCTGTTGCTACTGGTACTTCCCTTCCTCTCTGAGGTTGTTGCTGTTCTGTTGTCCACCTACCTCCCCTCCTCTCATCTGTAGCAGTTAGGTTTTGGACTTCATTGCTTCCTCCTATTCTCCTCTGGTCGGATTGAGAGTTTCTTTCTGGGAACAACTCATTTAGATTATATTCCGCCACATTGCTGCCATCCTCTTCATTCTGCACCTGCACTTGAACTCCTGATCGCCCGAGTTGATCTTCCACAAGCTCTGGCCCTGTCCTTCTTTCCCCCTCTGTGTTTGGTTCGTTCTGCTTTCCCTGCTCACTTATCCCTTCCTTCTCGGTGACTGCTGTTGGTTTATATTAGAACTGTATTTTCTTTCTCAATCTGTTGTTGCCATAAACCTCCTCCTGCAGCGACCGTCGTGGCTTCCTCGGCGACGCCCTAAGCCATGCTCCCCACTGTTGATCCTGCTCTTCCCCTTCCACACTGCCCTCACAATCTTTGACGACGTGGTCAAGACGACCGCAGCCATTGCAGAAATTGGAGAGTCGTTCATACTTCAATTCAATCTCGATGACGTTGCTCTTGCTTCCTCTCATCCGCAGCACTCGCTTCAGCGGCTTCGAGACGTTGAGTTTTATTCTAACCCTTGCCTATGTTTCGCACCCCAATTCATCCAGGTCCGTCGTAATGACTTCGCCAACCCTGGACGCTATTTCTTCCACGCTGGTCTTGTTTTGAAACCCTAGAGGTATTCCATACAACCGGACCCAGAAAGGGTTGTGGTTTATGGCAATTTCCCCTGGCTTCTCCTCTGCCTCAACGTTCTTGAACAATAGTAGCTTGTTATCAAAGTTCCACGGGGAACCTTCTTCTAATTTCAACTTATCTCGCCAGTCGAAAAATTGTATGATGAAATGCCCTCCTTCGACCTGCTTGAATACGAGCTTCTCGTGCAGACCCCACGCTTGGGTTAGGGTACGCTTCATTGCCCAAAAGTTCACTGGCCTATCTGACAGGATCCGCGCAACCAGCGCCAACCTCAGGTGGTTTTGATCATCGTCGACCACCGGCGCCGCTATCTCTATTAGATCTTCTTCATCCGGCATCAACTGCAACTGTGCACATCTCTCCGCCAGTTCGTCTGCCATCGCTGGAAGAGGACCAGAAGGATCGACCGCCCTTGAACCTGTAAGAGAAAGACCACAGTGTGGAGGCAGGTGTCCCACATGTCAAACCCTAATCGCCAGAGTGACGGGTCGGCCGCGGGGAGAGTTTGTCTAAACTTATACGTTTTTTGCTTGAATCTAATGTTTAATAATAGGTAATTTTATTGGATTAATCTAAATATATAATAACTTGTAAAATTCATAACTAAATATCTATAAGTTAGAAAAATATAATAAAATATGTTTTGAACTCCTAATAACATAAAATAAAATGTGGCATAGTTTTCATAACCTAATTCACACATTAATAAAAAGGTGTTTTTTTAGGGTTTGAATAATGTACATAAAATTGACTCAAAATCTACATATGTGTTTAATGGGATCTTTGGAGACCTAGAATTGGATCTAGAAGTGACTTTGGACTCTGAAGTTAAGGTATGATGTATCCCCTATTTCTCCATATTGAGAAATTCACCTATATTTTCATTCTCTTGAATTTGTCCTACACAATATGTCTTATCTCTTGATATCATGGTTCATGTGAACTATCTTACTTGTTTTGGTCTTGGATATTCTCTTTAACTCTTATCTTGTGCTTTGGTGAATGATGGACTTTTTGATGATATGTGCCCACTATGATGTGGATGTTTATTTTTTGATGTGGTACCTTGTTCCTACTTGCATGTGGATGTATGTGTTGTCCATTGTATGATATGGCAACATTGTATAATTCTAACTATACTTTCTACTTGCCTCTACATTTTCCATGCTATGTGATTCAATAGCACTAGAGTAGTGTAATTGCATTGGTTTTTTTTATGTAAGATGTGTAATTTCCTACCTAAGCAGATGTGTAATTTCTTGCTCTTTTGGGATGGAAAGGTTACCTCATACCCAAGGCAAGATGTATGATTCTTGGCCCATGTTTTATATATTTAGGATTTTAGTTAGGTGTCATTCTCTATAAGGCTTTAGGTTTATGGGACTTGGCCACCATGTCTTTATATTGTTATAGGGGTATGTTTATCTCACATGCATGTAGGATATTGATGATGATTGTGGGGTGTGTGCCCTACTTGTGCTTCATTTCCCACCATGGTAGTGGATGTATATATGGCACAATCTTTTATTTGTTTTAATGGCAAGTATCATTCCTATTGTGATCCTTTCTCTTGACACCCACTTGGGTGGTACTTTTCTTTTCTATGGGAAGCTTCTATTTATTTGATGTCCTTATTTCTTTATATTGTTCAAATTTACTTTTTAGTATGCACATACAAGCCTTTGTCGATGTCTTATATTTTTCTCTTCTTGCTGGGGTATGCTTCCAACCCTAGTGAAGGACAAGGAGGACATGGCATAAAGTTTTGGACATAGCTTAAGGAGTTAAAGCTTGGAGACAAAGTTGTTATGGTTTAGATTTCCCCCTATCTCAGATCCTTATGTTTTATCATACATGTAAACCCTATGTGGGAGATTATGATTTACTTTTATAATCTTGTTGAGAAATTGAATATAGTCAAAATTAGATTTGAAAATTTTACACCCACTCCAACATATCTTTTGGGTATGTTTGGACCGGAGGTAATCTTCAAATTTTTAGTAGGGAGTGGATCCCCTCTGGGTCCCACTCCTTAGAGTTCCAACTTTAAAATACGTTCATATTTTATTTCATTACCTCTAATAAGCATTCAATTAATGCATTTGATGACTTTCTTAGTCAATTTGATTCATTATTTCAATCTGTTAAATTTCTTTCATCAATTGAACTTTGCATGACTCTAGGTTGAGTATTTAGTGTCAAAACGAATTGAAAGGATGAATTAATATAATTAATCTAGAATTAAAGACATAATTAACTAATTTATCATCAACCTTAAATAAAAACATATTTGTTAAAATATTATTATTTCTTACATCCAACTACTCTTTGTTTTTGTAACTTAAGGGATAAGGATTAAATCTAATATAATCAAAAGGGTCCTAGGAAATGAGAGAATTATTCTATGTTCCTGGATTTGCGTATGTTACGACATCCACATGAAATAAATAGTATTTATCATATAAAATCCCAATTAATTTAGGATTACCTATTTTATCCTTTACATCTTAGGTCCCCTTTAAGTTGGACCTTCTCGAGGAATCTTTTCAAAGGATTATAACTAGTCACTTCTCTCAAGTTACACTTATCTCTTCACCCAACTATGATATTCTCTTATTTGTATGTATGTTCATATGAATGAATATCTACTTAGTTACTTCTTTGAGATATTTTTCCTAATATTACTATTGTCATGATTGAACTTACTATGCTGACAAACCTTAACCATAATCTAGACTTCCAATATATAACCCTAGTGTACCTGCCTAATACTTTTGGGTAAGGGCACATGGCATGTTTAAAAGGTTTGCTCATTGACTTTATTCGTCAGGTCCCTCACATAGAAATAGTGTGACGTTTAGGCATATAGCCTCCAATGCCCCTCATGAACCCTTCCTTTGTATGTTGGTCACATGCCTAATCTTGATATAATGGAAAATGGAACCTAAAATATGCTTTGTATAAAAGAATGGTGTTTAAATCTTATCTCCTTATTTCTTTTTCTTTCTTAGTATATTATTCTTGTCAAGAAAATTTTATTATGCTCTTATACTATTCTACATATCTTTTCATAGTGTACTTGATGTTGTAGCACTAATATATTTGTTTGTCAAAAAATGAGATGACAAAATGAAGATCTATAGCACACCACATTAGGACAACTAAGCTATGTAATGTAACATTCATGGTTAGTCTTTCTAATATAAATGGGTATGTATCTGTGTCTCCATGGTGTAAGTTTTTTCATCTCATTTAGTTATATGTTATCTCTTATATTGCCTTACGACTTTTTGATGTACTTAAAACCTTTAAGTTCATTATGATGTATATAATTCTTTTTCCTTTTACATGTATATTTCTTGTGTGAAATATTTTGTGCCATTTTATGGATGGACACCTGGGTCCTCTCGCCACTGGAGACTAGCCATTAGGAGTGAGGATTTGGGTGATAAACATATCTATATAGAAATGGTATCAGATCCATACACACATACATGTATGTATCTTTAAGGAATAATACTTTATATGAACCTAGGGGGAACTGAAATTGATAATGGTAAAACTAAGGAAATGGGTATAGTGCTAAATATGTAGGTTTTGGTTAGTAATCACCTCATATCCACCTAGTTGTGATAGTTGTGGTTACTCTACACACCTACCTACCAAAAGTGAACCCAATACTGGATTAGATGTCTTTCCTTAAAGTTTAGAGAGTCTTCTAGCATCTAATGTCTTATTTAAAGACTACTGTAAGCCACCCAATTAGATGTGATTAGTTAGTTTTATCATTTCCTCATGTGATTCTTCTCTCATTATGGTTAGTCACATGATCTCTTGATTATGGGTAGCTTATGCATGGGAAAACTAAAATTCAATTCAATTCATAAAAAATAGATTAAAATGAGAATGTTATGATCTTATCTTAAATTGAAAACCTTATTTTAGTTAATGAAAGTACACTTGAAAGTGATGTACTCATGTGTAAAGAGTATACAAACTAGATGTTACCAACTCTAACATATGTGCTTTCTATGTTTGAGGTAAATAAAAAAAATCCTTGATATGGTGAAATAAGATGTAACTGATGTTTTATACCTAATGTTTGATGAGGTTCTTATATAATTAAACCTATTTGGTCCCTATTTTGACCAAAACTCAAACATAACTAAGAAAAAATCTCCCAATTTATATGTAAAATGGCCCACACATGGATGTGACTATGTCTCTGGACCCCTAGATCATGATGGAAAGACTCGTTACAAGATGAAAATCCCTTGTCGATTATTATGCCACCTTGTAAGGCTCAATTATGAATAATATGAATCACATGATGACTTGACCATATCATATGATACTCTAACTCTTGGAGGGCCCTTTTTGAATCCCCTAGTTCAAGCTATACCCCCTTCCCTTGATACATGTGGAGACAAGAACAATATTATGACACTAAATATGCAAAAAATCTTGAAATATAGATAATTGATCTTTGATCTCATGATCTCATGAAGTAGTGCCAGTCTATTATCGTTTCTCACCCTATTTCTTCTATGATAAATTTCTCATGACTTGATAGTAAAAATGTGTTAGGTTAGAGTGGTATTATGAGTTATGACATCCCTAACCTATGTCAAATCTCTATTATGACTCTGTCTAAATTTTCTTCTCTTGATTTTTAGAGCTTTGAAAGGTAATCTCTTTTTAGGATTTTGATTTCATTACCTAAGTCTCTAATAGTCAGATATGATGACATCAAAACTTGATCTTGAATCTTGGTTTGATTATAAACTTGACCATGATAATGTTGACCATAGATTGTGGTTAAGGTTTCTATAAGGACCTAGGTCTATCCCATTCATCAACCTTAACTACTACGATGATGAAATTGGTATTGATATCATGAAATGCCACTCGATTGTTGTTTATGGATGAATGATCACACCTATGGTCTAGTTAGGAACCCATGCCCTAGCTTCAAAATTTTCGTACATATGACTTTTGTTATACACAACCTAACTCTTGATAACAACTTATATGTAATGAACTCATGATTGACAATCTTGGTTTTGACTTATATAATCACACTATTGGTACCTTGAGACCACCCTGGATACATGATTAATGACTCGCATAATCCCAAATCATGGAAATATGATATATGGTGATCTATAAATTTATGATTTATGGTTAATATAACATATGGACTAGGGTTAGACCTTCTATTTGTTTTGGATATGAAACTAGAATATTGATATATGATGTGTACCTCGAAATTGTTAAAATATGAAATTTTAATCATGGATGCATAACCCCACCTAGGCTAATGTAGAGTCTAGCATCCTATATGTTGTTAAAAAAATTCATTTTTAAATACTATCTGAAGTTCTATACTCATGACCTAAACATGAACTTTCCAGTTCATGATCTATAGGAGGATCTCTCCCAATTTGTGTTTCATGTGATGATCCTTCCAATTCAATGATCAATGTGACTATGCCCTAACCATGATGTTCAAATGCCAAATTCCACAATCAATGCAATGATTTTGGTAATGATGAGACCTTATGGGAATGTCAAAATGATTGTGATAGGGGATATAAAATCCCAATCTCAATCGAAGGATTGTGTTAATTTTGGGGATACCATTCCTTTTAAGCTAGGGACGATGTGATTATGTATAATTTTGTCTCACATCTAATACAAATGCACATACAGACTCATAAATTGCTCTATTTTATTCAAAAAACATCCCTCACACTCAATTGGATGACTTTGAGTCACATAATGCTCAATTCATGAAATGGACTTGATTGAATGTCACTTTGTGCATAAATTGACTAAGGTTGATTGCATAATTAGACTTTTGAAAATAAATTTCCAAATTTGAGTACCCTCAACAATATCATATTGGATAACCAAATTTAATAGAAGAAGTATCATAAAAAATTTCAACTAACACTAAATTTTTTGTCTCAACAGGATCTACAAACAAAAAGATATTAATTTACAATGTTGACAAAGAAGCACAATCTTGAATTGACTTAAACAAATCGGCATCAGTAGAAGCTTCTTTCGACCAATGATATGGATGATTTTGAGACAATGGATATTACCTCCCTACCCCAGAACCGACACCCGGTCCATGGTGAACTGAAATCTAATGGATCCCTTTGTTTTCTTCTACCTTGTGCCAGACAAGGTACAACAACTTTTCATCCATCTTTACCTTGGCCAATTTGAACCTCCTCCCTTCAAATTTTAATACCCTTTTGCTTCATTTCTCCTTACTATCTTTTTTTCAATCTCTTCCCTACAATTTTCATGCATCATATCTCCCACGCCATCCCCATCCCCTTCTTGCATCTCTGATGACATCCCCAGTTCCTCCACAAACCCTACCATGGGGTCTCAATTCACATGATGTTGAGGGGAAGATCTGACACGCTCCTTGTTTCATGATATACCAACGGCTGTGGGTTGCAACCTCTCGAGCCATGGAGACCCCTTCCACTAATAACCTACATGTATGTGCGGACTTGGCTGGTCAAGTGCTACTACACACATATGGGTGGCTAACTAGGAGGGAAATGGCCTACACTTCATGGAAGTTATGGGCAAATGGGTGATTCTAGCCAGTGTTAGATAGGTTGAGATGTGTTTGAAAGAGGTATGGGTATAAGTAGAGCCCATGTATACTAGGCCACATATAGGGAAATCAGGCACATATATAGGCAGCTGGAACAAAAATTTTAATGCTTGTTTTCCAAATAGCAAGATTGCTTCAACAACAGTGTATCTAGAGAAAGTCCAGTGACATTACCCTTGCAGTATCATAGCACTTCTTCTTCAGGTAGAAACACACTCCTTTAGTAGCAATAGCACTAGAATAGTCATCTCCATCAGCCTTCTGGTGCAGCACCACAAACAACAGTTGAAGATGTCCTCCAAGTGGCAGACAACGACCTCCCCCCTCTACAGTAGTCCACGTGGACCACCAGGAACTCCATGTTGTGCTACCAGAGCCAACAAGGAGTTGTCCCCTTCTATAGGCGTACTAGTCACCGACATGATCTCCCACAATTGTTATCTGTTGTTCTCTCCCTCACTGTCCCTTCCTTTAATAGGAAGGACTTGCTCAGGCTCTCTATTGGTTTCCACAACCAGATAGGACAACAATTATCAGAACAACTAATTCTCAATTGTGTGTGTTGGGAAGCCCCCAGTACCCCTCTATTTATAGGAGGAGTTAGGGTCTGGGTTCCAAGTCTGTATGGGAGTAGTAGGGTCCAAAAGTTTCATGAATTTTGTAGCTTATGATAGGTGAACCGATTGGTTTACTAGCAAACCGGTCAGTTGGAACAGTGAGCCGATCAGTTCACCCAGTGATCCGATCGATTCACCCAGTGAGATGATCATTTCACTGAGTTTCCATATCACAATTGAATTCACAATTCATTTCCTATGTACAACATTAATCCTTGTACCAATCAAATTGAACAAGTGAAACAATCAACTTTTCTCATGATTCGAGAAAATCTTCAGAATCTTTGGTTGGCTTGACCAAGCCAATCGGTTCCCTAAGTGAACCAATCATCTGACCAACCTAATCCAATCGATTCACCTAGTGAGTTGATCGGTTGGTGTCCAAACTCATGCAAAAACCAGCCAATTCAATTTTCGATCAACCTGACACTCCAATCAGTCAGTTCAACACTTGAACTTGATGGTTCTAAGTCTATTCAGTTGATATGTTGTTTAATTGAATGCCTAAACATCTTTAGTATTCAATCTATTTATAATTCATTAATATACTCATTTAGTCCAAGTGTATTTTATGCATGTGACCCTATAGGTGCAGAACTACATTTGCAGTGAATGTCCATAACTATTTATGACATCAAAAACAAAGAGTAGTGTCTATTCACACATCATTTCTACCCAAGGAATTTGGAAAGTTGGAGAAGAACTTTTCAACCTAAAATCTGTGATTAGTGTTACCCTGATATTAAAATTCCTTGTCTCTGATATTTGGATTGAACTTGAGGCATGGAATCATCATCCTATCAACGTTCATTCTGTGTTACTTGAAATAGAGAAGATTGTTTGAGTTGCATGTGACTCATAACATAGAATCTCATCATTGCCTGCTGCTAACCACATCCTCTGTTACCTTGTGTAGATGAATCTACTTGAGACACATGTACACGTCCTTGTCCTCTTGCACCACTACTGAACTGTTGCCTCTCAGAGCCTTGCTGACTCTGCCTCAATTGTTGAGTTACTTTGGTATCTCTTACATGACACTCTATCTTTAGATGTCCTGTCTGTCCACACTTGTAGCAGATTCTAGTCTCCTATTATGGCCTAGACGGCCCTATCACTGACATTAACGTCGTACTTTGGGCTCCAGTAGGCGGAAAATTATGGCCTCTACCCTTACTTGTTGTCCACTATGTCTAAGCATTGAACCTCTGTGGGCCTGATGGCGTAGAAAACCTTGGTTTCTTATAGCTTTTGGACCTCTGTCCTTGGAACTAGGTGGGTCCTTATTTTCCATTGATGTGATGAAATCTCTCATTGTAAAGATGGATTATTTTACCCACTTTTGTGGTGGTCGGATCATATTTTCCAATAATGTGATGAAATCTCCTAAATCTATTATGTGACTACACTTTCACTTCTCTCTACATTATTGCATGCATGTTGAATAAGTAGCTCTAGAATTATATAAATGTTTTGGTTTATGGGTTTTGTTCTCCTTAATGATATTTTGAGCACTACATTTTCTTATATGTCAGGTGCAACATTTTATTACCCTACTGCATATAGTAATAGGGACTAGATTTTATTCCCTTGTAAGGGTGTGCATTTCCACCCGACTTTGTATATTCGGGAATTTGGTTATGTGCTATCCTTTATCAAGTTTTGGGTTATGTGACTTAACCACCACTATTTATTCATATTTCACTAGTGATGCATTTATATCAGCTACATGTGGATTTATCACTATTTATGTATGTCACATGTTGTGATTTATATGATTGTAATTGTATGGCACATGTTGATATTTTGATGTGTGGCAAGTGCATCTTTTACATACTTTAAATTGTTCTCTTATATATCAATTTGAATGTTCACTTTTCCTACTTGTTAGAAGCCTTGATAAAGTTACATGTGTTCCTTTTTTTCTAATATTGCTCAATCTCTAATTATATGCACATACTGACATTTCTAGGATGAAAATATTTATTTTATACTATTTTATGGGGTATGCTTCCAACCCCTTAGGTGAAGAACACAAAGAACTTGAAATTATAACTTGGACTTGACCTACTGGAGCTGACAATTGGGAGATAGACTTTCTAGCATACCAAATTCTGGTACTAAACTAAATTTTGAGTTATTAAACATAATCCTCTCAAATCAAATTTCTTTGTTACAAAATCTGCATTCATAATTGAAATTAATTGAATTCTCCTAAAATTCAAGCACCAACATGCAATTTTTCCTCATTGTGATCTAGTCGCCCCATCCGGGACCCATAAACGCATACTTGACATCAATTGTGAATTATTGGCAATGCAATAATAAAGAAACATATTTCAAAGTGATTACTTTTAATGCTTAAATTTATGAGGATGAAAAAATATGGAGTCTGGAGTTGATCAAACTTTAAGTATAGTATTTTTAAAATTCAAAATAAAACTAGACCCCTAGTAAAAAAAATCAGGATAATTATGATGTCAACGTATCTTAGAGAAATTAATGAAGAAATTACATTAACTAATTGTAAGGATATTCCATAATAGTGTTAACAAAAAATAGGAGAGAGAATAGGTAACATGGGCATGTCATCTTCTCTACAGAACCTGACGTTGTTACCTGGCATTGAGCAATGATGACCAAGCCACTTCAAGCCACATCAGACCTCCTCTCCTTTCCCTGCATCCACACCAAACCATCGCTTTATTCCTCTTAAAAATAGATGTCATGAAAATCATCCCCTAACCCTAGAGATACACTACCGAGAAAGCTCTCTCCAGACTAGAAACAACAACACAACTACTATCGAGTAAACAACAACTCAAGACCAATTAAGAAATGGAAACCCTAGTTGAACGCATGCGGCCTACTCCCCCTAGATTACTTGATATCTCATAACCTATCATAACTTCTTGCAATAAACACACATACACCCTTGACCATAGGCAACTCAAGGTCTGCAACTTTCTACATCCACTGGTGCATTATCCCTTAGACTCTCATCTTCTCCTCCTCACTACCGAAGACCCTCACCTACCTGTTGTTGTGCCACCAGACCCAACCACCATCAAGGAACCTTCTCAACCACCTAAATCACCACATCGACACCACAATGTACTTTCTATATCTTTGGTGACATACCTGCAAACCCCACTTCTACTTACCCACTACTCCGCTACCTTTTGCCTTTGCTCCTCCTCTATATGCCTCGCTACAATTACCCCAAAACTGCACCATTCACCACCGCCCACCACATTCCTAGATATAAATAGACAAAAGATAAGATATACCTTGAGGTCTCTGATGATCAAAGTCTCCTGAGGGTCCTCTCCAACCGACTTGCAATTATGGTAGTGGTGCACCTATAAGAGATCCACAACCAGCCTAAAGACCCTCAACACCATCAACCATTACCAAAAAAATACCTTCAACTCTTCTAGAATCATAGATATTTGAGAAAAGCTAGAAACCTCCTTCCATGGTTGTTGTAATCCAACTAAAGGAGTGTATGGCTTCTGCGATCACTTTCAATGGTGAAGAACACCTCCTAGAACCACCAAGATACCACACATGTTTAATCACCTTATATCCATGATCAAGAAATCAGACCTACACTAGAAATCAAATTCTGAAGACTTGGGATACAATTTACCAATGGTCACGAGAACTATTCCCATTCACTTAGGGTCATTTTTGTATGGACCTAGAACTACTAAATGAAGTACTAGTAAACCTTCATATCCTGGAACACATCCATCATTATATGGGTTAGCAATCCTTTTTATTTCTTCATGTACTTCACTTTTCTAAAAATTAATTAAGAGAATAATGGACGACCTTCAATACAATGGAAAGTAAAGATGAATTACATTTAATACTAAGACCACTATTCTAATACATTTATTGTGTACAATAACCGGACCTCTTATTTGATGAATTTACCATTATATTACTTTTATACATAAGAAGGTTTTGGAGTTAATCCTATAACAAAAATGTGTAATTTATGTATCATGTATAATTTTAGGAAATTAGTTAGTCTATATATACTAAGTAGAAGATTAGAGTATGTTATTTATACAAAAATTACAGTAGTTGCAACCTAAAATAATTTATTTACTATTCCAATTTTCCTATTAGTGTTAATGGATTAGTAAGTGTATATATAGTGTTGAAGTAAAATTCCATAGTTATTTGTAATAGCATTTTATCTAGTAATCTTATCCTTATTATGAGTTCAAATCCTAACGTAATATGTGAAATATATATATATATATATATATATATATATATATATATATATATATGAATGCTTTAAAGGATGATGATTATATAACGAAACATGTATAGTATGTTCATGATTATTTTTCACCTAAGATTAACCTAAGTATGTCCGAGCCTTAATGATACATCCTAGAAAGGAAAATATTTATGGCCTTCCAATTAAGGAAAATTAATATATGATTCCATGAAAATGATACTATACAGACTTAGTAATATATTTTCATGTCAGATCTTCATCCTGTGTAGCCATGTGAATTTTGATTTTGGAAATTTGGAATATTAATCGCATGAGGTACTAACTTCTCGATTGTTTTATTGAACTATTTATCTCCATCTTGATTTTCATGCATATAATTGTGCAAAAGTGATGAACCAATTTGTTATTAGTCTTTCCCTCATGTTGAAGCCACCACAACTATATTAAATGTTGAACATTGTTGAGAATTGAAATATTGGTTTTGTAAGGAGTGAGACCGGAGAGGGGATCCATTCCATGTTGGCTAAATTGGACATTATTATTATCCCTTTGTTTTGATGATGACAAACATTTCATTCTTATGGATCTAACGTGCTACTTGAGTATTGTAGGAATTAGGTGGATGACAAACTACTTGGAAGATCTATATGCTCTAATTGCTTTAATTCATGATTGTAATCAAATGTAAAAACTTGTACAAGATATATAATGTAAAAGTACTTAGACTTCATGTAAATCAAGCGTTAGATCTTCCCTAGCCACTCACAACACTTAGATAGGTCATTCCCTGTAATAGTGTCACATCTGCACACTCATACACACACTAAGTACTTAGTTTAAAACATTGAAACATGGTTAATCTCGGTCGACAAAATTCTCGAGCGAGACACTCTCGGTCGACAAACTCTTCGACCGAGAATGACCCAGGTAGCCGTTAGACACAGCAGACAAGGTAGTTGGGAGTTGGATCAGAACGTTATATACACTTACTCTAGACAGTCCCTTGGACGACAAAGACATCGACCGACTGGGATCTCGGACGACAATTCCTCGACCGAGAATGTCTCTATTTGCACTTTTCAGAATTAATTAACTAGTCGTTGTTAAAGCAACTAATGGTTACCTAACGGCTAGTTGAGCACTAAGAACCTCCTAGAAAGTGTCTAGAGCATCCTTAAGCATCCATAGGACATTCCTATAAATAGGACAAGCCATAGGACATCTAAAGTACACTTGTGCTACACTTGAGCAAAATACTTGCAATTAGCTATTCATTCTTGTGAGCAATTGAGCAACTCCAACATTGGCTATTCATTTCCTTCGCTCCAAATTCGTGTCCTATAGGCTAGAATCTCCTACCCACTGCACCTACACTTTCATATACATTGGTTAGGAGATCAAAACGCTTGATATAGGAAATCAAGCCTTGTGCTACAAGTGGTATTGTAATTTCTATTTTTCCTTCTTGTTCCTTTTTATCCTTTGTACTCTCCTTGCTACTCCTAGGGTTGGAGGCTACGGATTGGAGAGGGTTTGACTTCTCAGGTGGAGAATGTGGACTTTGGACTACTTCAAGAAGGTTGTCTCAACGGGAAGCTACTTCAAGAGGAAGGCTACTTCAACGGGGAGCTTGAGGTTACTTCAAGGAAGGTTGCTTCGAGGTTGGTGAGACTACTTCTAGGTGAAGGCTGTCCGAAGAGTTTGGTGAAAGTGTTGTAATTTTATGTAACATCCTTACGAGGTAATAAAATTAAATACTTTCAAAATCCCGTTTGGGTAAGAAACCGGGTAGTGGATTGACTGGCTTAGTATTTCCTAAGGTTGGAACCACTCTAAATCCTTGTCCCCTTGTCCAATATTTTTGTGGTTACTTTCTTTGGTTAAATTATTATTAAAATATCATAAAACCCTATTCACCCCCCCCTCTAGTGGTTTTTCAATTGGTATCAGAGCAGGGCTTCAAGGAACTCTAACAAAGTCTTGAAGAATGGGTGATGGGGTACTCAACAACCTCAACCTGGAAGGGACACTCATGGCTAGACCTCCACCTTTTGATGACACTAACTACACCTACTGGAAAAGGAGGATGCAATTCTACTTCCAAGGAATTAGCTGGGATCTATGGAGAATGGTATCAAATCCATATGAATTCCCTCAAACAGAGTATGCAACTTGGGATGCTAATACGGTAAGATCAGCCCAAATGAATGTAAAAGTTATAAGTATACTCTATTGTTCAATTTCTGTTGGTGAATTCAATAGAATATCAAATTGTGAAATGACATATGAAATTTGGCATAGACTCTCCATAACTTATGAAGGAACTGTTCAAGTTAAGAACTCTAAAATCGGAATGCTTAAGCAAAAATTTGAACAGTTTCGTATGGATCAAAATGAGTCTATTAGTGAAATGTATGCAAAATTCTCTTCTATTGTGAATGGTTTAAATGCTTTAGGTAAAGTAATTAGCAAAGAAGATCAAGTTTCAAAAATCCTTAGGTCTCTTCCTCCCAAATACAAGCCTAAGGTGAATGCTATTGAAGAAGCAAATGATCTCACCTGGATAAGGATGGAACAACTTATTGGCAACCTAGAAGCACATGAGGCAACTTTAGAATAGGAATAAAGATGAGAACGTGAACTTCAACAAGGGAGAAAGAAGGACATTGCATTCAAAGCATCAACCAAGATCAATCATGACACAAGTGAAGATGATAGTGAAGAAGAAACTCTCATTGTAAATGGTAAGCAGTATAAAAGTTTTAAAACTAACAAAACTTCTAGTATTTCTTCTTCCAGGTGCTTTGAATGTGGCAAAAAGGGACACATGAAAGGTGATTGTCCAAAATTCAAGAAAGGAAAGAAATCATCTCACAAAAAGAAAGAAAGAGCATATAAAGCTACATGGGATGATTCAAGTGATGATAGTGATGATGGAAAAGAAGAAGTAGAATATCTTATTGCTACAACAAATGAAGAAGAAGAAGAAGAAGAGGTAAGTCTTGTTGATCTACCAAAATAAGATCTAATTGGTAGTCTTCAAGATACACATGAGAAATATATTGATTGCAAGCAGAAATTTAAGAAATCAAATAAAGAGTTACATGCTAAACGTCTTGCTCTCACATCTGAAAATGAAGATCTCAAAAAGGGTATTGAAGATTATGATATTAAGCTTAAATATGTAGAAGCAAATTGCAAAAAGTTAAACTTGCAAACTCAAGTAAATGATCTTCAAAGACAATCTATTTTATGTACATATCTAGATTATGATATTATTGTGAAAGAAAGAGATTCTTTACTATCTAATCTAGATAAAGAAAAATTAGATATCAAGAAAAAAATGGATGAGATTATGAAGTTACAACAAAAAGTGAGTAGCTTGAGTAACAATAATATTCTTGATAATATCTTAAATGATTCTTATCGTCAAATTGGAAGGAGAGGACTAGGTTATAAGACTAAGGGAAAATCTTATCAAAAACCTAGTTGGAGAAGGACACAAGTGCTAGAGAATCAATCCATGTATGTACCCAAGAACAACTCAACTCCTAGAAAGAGAAATTAGATTGACTCTATTAGTTGTCATTATTGCTGGCGTCTTGGACACTACTCTTTTTCATGCCCATACAAGAAAAGGAATGATGATCTAGCTTGGGTTCCTAAAACTTAGAAGTTTAAATTTGACAAGTTGAGATTTGACCTAAACTGATTCTTGATATACAAATGTCATATCTCAACACAATCGAGCTTTAACTTTCATATTTTTATTTTACTTGGAAACAATTACTGAAAATAGTTCTGAAACAGTACAGAAACATTCTCAGTCGAGAAAAATGTCGATCGAGATAAAATTCGGTCGACAAAAAGTTCAACCGAACCAAGTTCTGTTGAACCTATTTTAATTAATCCAGCTTTGCTATCATTTGTTGATAATGATTGATTTAATATGAAAATTAAGAATGAATCTTGGAGATCATCTTTTAATCAAGACATATTGATCTTTCACATCATGAATTGTTGAATGATTATGTATATGAAATCCTTAAACATATTTGCAAAAGTGCTATATGAAGACTGACATTGAACATACTTTCTTCATTAATTGAAGAGGTTTATTAAGCATGTTTATTTACAAGGTTTGTCTTAAACTTGAAAATCCATGAATCATGAATGAGATTATTTTGGTTTATCCTCCACATGGTTTAAAAACTGAAAACTATGAACCATGTTAGTATAATCAAGGAAATTACTATTTTATCATAGTCCACATGGTTTATCCTAAGTATTTCTTGGTCTATCTATGTAGGAACCATGTGTATTAAAATTTAAATGGTCACAATCATTGTATTTCATGAAATTACATGCTTCTATCTCGATCATTGTATTGTGGGTATGCTTCTGCTGTTCTATCATAATCATTGTGCCATTATGTTTCATTAGTTTGTCTAAAATAATCTTTGATCCATATATACAAACCATAAATGGATATTGTTTTTTATCATTATGATTCATCTCATATGGAGATGCCATTTTGCATAAATAGTAAAACTTCATGGCACAAATGCATTTTAAATTAAAAATCTACAGAAATTATACTTCACATATAAGTGTTCAAATTGGAAATCTACAGAAATTGCCTCTTGGTTGAAATCAAGTTTGACCAAGGGGTGCTATGGTCGAAGTCAAGGTCGACCTAAAATAAGCTTGACAAAATGCTTATTTATACATCATTTTACTGCACTTAATCTTAGTATCATGACTCAAAATGTGTTTATCATATTGAAAACATAATTTTAGTGCATAACTCTCATAAAAGGTCAAATTATTATGATCTAATATTGATTGTGACCTTAGAATCCTTAAATTATCTTGACTATAAGATTAAGGGGGAGCTCACACAAACTATCTTGATTAAAAGATTAAGAAGCTTACAAAACTTTGTAAACATCATTTGAAGCTTGTTATGACCTTAGTATTTTTATTCTTAGTTATGAAAATAAAGGAATCTACAAATTTCATGAATGTGATATATATCTTGTTCTCAATGGAATTCTCTAAACAAATCAGGGCTTAACATCCCGTGCATTTGGTTAGAGACATTTTTCATGTACTCTGAACTTAAAGGATTCTCATATCATTTTCAGGGCTTAACATCCCTTGCAAAATGGATGAGAAATAAATATGTATCCATCATGAGCTTAAGGGAATCTCATATCATTTTCAGGGCTTAACATCCCTTGTAAAATGGGTGAGAAATCAATACACATATGCCATGAACTTAAAAGGAACTCATATCGTTTCAAGGCTTAACATCCTTTACAATGATTGAGAAACAAATTGTGGCTAAATTTGACAATAAATGGTTTACATTTTTATTAATCCCTATTTTTAAAACTGAATATCTTAGTTAGGGGGAACATAGCATAAAATTAAGGGGGAGAAATAAAAGGCATACAGAATGATTTTCCCGGATATCTTTTTGAAATGACAAAGGGGGAGAAATAATATAAACCGAAAACATAAAGTAAAATGAGATTCATAAACTTCGAGGCCAGTACACACTTGCAAAACAAGAATGGCTACAAAAGGTAACTTCAGGTATGAAACTCATATGATTTATATTTCCTTATTTTATATTTAGGAAATGTTTGACATCTTCAAAAAGGGGGAGATTCTTGGCTAAATTAGACATTATTATTATCCCTTTGTTTCGATGATGACAAACATTTCATTCTTGTGGATCTAACGTGCTACTTGAGTGTTGCAGGAATTAGGTGGATGACAAACTACTTGGAAGATCTATATGCTCTAATTGCTTTAATTCATGATTGTAATCAAATGTAAGAACTTGTACAAGATATATAATGTACAAGTACTTAGACTTCATATAAATCAAGCGTTAGATCTTCCCTAGCCACTCACAACACTTAGATAGGTCATTCCCTATAATAGTGTCACATCTGCACACTCATACACACACTAAGTACTTAGTTTAAAACATTGAAACAAGGTTAATCTCAGTCGACAAAATTCTCGACCAAGACACTCTCGGTCGACAAACTCTTCGACCGAGAATGACCCAGGTATCTGTTAGACACAGAAGACAAGGTAGTTGGGAGTTGGATCAGAACATTATATACACTTGCTCCAGACAGTCCCTCGGTCGACAAAGACATCGACCGACTGGGATCTCGGTCGACAATTCCTCCATCGAGAATGTCTCTGTCTGCACTTTTCAGAATTAATTAACTAGACGTTGTTAAAGCAACTAATGGTTACCTAACGGCTAGTTGAGCACTAAGAACCCTCTAGAAAGTGTCTAGAACGTCCTTAAGCATCCATAGGCCATTCATATAAATAGGACAAGCCATAGGACACCTAAAGTACAATTGTGCTACACTTGAGCAAAATACTTGCAATTGACTATTCATTCTTGTGAGCAATTGAGCAACTCCAACATTGGCTATTTATTTCCTTTGCTCCAAATTCATGTCCTATAGGCTAGCATCTCCTACCCACTGCACCTACACCTCCATATACATTGGTTAGGAGATCAAAATGCTTGATATAGGAAATCAAGCCTTGTGCTACAAGTGGTATTGTAATTTCTATTTTTCCTTCTTGTTCCTTTTTATCCTTTGTACTCTCCTTGCTACTCCTAGGGTTGGAGGCTGCATATTGGAGAGGGTTTGACTTCTCAGATGGAGAAGGGTCTTCTCGGTGGAGAAGGTGGACTTTGGACTACTTCAAGAAGGCTTTCTCAATGGGAAGCCACTTCAAGAGGAAGGCTACTTCAAGGGGGAGCTTGAGGTTACTTCAAGGAAGGCTGCTTTGAGGTTGGTGAGACTACTTCTAGGTGAAGGTTGTCCAAAGGGTTTGGTGGAAGTGTTGTAATTTTATGTAACATCCTTGCGAGGTAATAAAATTAAATACTTTCAAAATCTCGGTTGGGTAAGCAACCGGGTAATGGATTGACTGTCTTAGTATTTGCTAAGGTTGGAACCACTCTAAATCCTTGTCCCCTTGTCCAATATTTTTGTGGTTACTTGCTTTGGTTAAATTATTATTAAAATATCATAAAACCCTATTCACCCCCCTCTAGTGGTTTTTCATTCCCTACTTAATTTGAGGAGTAAACCCATCTAATCCAAACACACTAAAAAGATATGCTGGAGTAGGTGTTTTTTATTTCTCAAATAATGTATATAAGACCAAAGTATAGTAGCAGATATAAATTTAATGACTATATTCAATTTCAAAAATTTACACAATAAGATCCCATTAAGGGGATTACAAGAAAGTAATAACATCATGATCTAAGTAGAGGGATATCCAAGCTATCTCAAGCCTATCATCTAAGATCAGCTCCACTAGGCCAGTTCCATGTCATAGATCAAGTCTTCTATGCCTTTCACATAGGGTTTGGAAGAAAACCCCACAATAGAAGACAAAGGTGGATGTTGTCAGCATAAAAGCTAGTATGTGCAATAAAATATGGATTGATAAATGTAAGGGAAAAAGGACATCGATATAATTATATAGTCTTCCAAGATCAAGTGAAAGAACTACTAAGGTGTATATCAAAAAAAAATTCCAATAAGATGATATTCAAGAATTACACTTTCCATTAATAAAATATAAGCGGTCCACTAAAGCACATATAAAGAATTTAGGGCACAAAATCGGTCACACCAAAAAATCAACATGCGTGCACATGATATAAGCATACCACTAGAGAAATATAATGTTAGTGGTGGTTAGGGAACATAACACATAACCTGATAGATAATGACATACTACCGAACTCCCAAAAATATAATAATCCTTGGAAAGGTGCACCTTGGGTGAAAAGGCGTGCCCATATACATAAGACGAGTGGAAAGGTTCACTCAATAGGGAATAAAACCCAACAAAATCAAAGCATTACATTATTGTAGGGCCATGGAATCACAAAGCATGCATATAATGTAGAGGCAAGTGAAAGTTCAGTCATATATATAGAATTAATAAGATTTCCATCACATAAATGAACAATCTAAAACATACACCACATAAGTAGGCAAAATAGTTCATATATAATTAGGGCTTCATCATGAGGTAAAGTACAATTTCTAGAAAATAGGAATATCCAACAAAAGACTCATATCATCTAACACACATGAGCCAACTTCTCAAAGAAAAGAGAAAAGTGTATAGGTTATTGTGTCCCAAAGGACCAAGAGAGATAGTAAATACATGTGATTACTCAATATAAATAAAAAGAAATGCAAAATACATCAAGAGAAAGGAAAATGAGATAAGTTGCCCAACTTGATCAAGGGGATGCAAAATCCCTCACATGAATTTTACATATGTCCAAGGTCAATACCCTCATTCCATCTTTGTACACAAGCAACCTATTAATGCCATATAAGAAATTAGGGTTAAGTTTACATTAATTGTATAAACTCTAAAAGTTGTCTTTATATTATTTCTGAGTTAGGATATAATGTACACTAGTACAGAAACAGCGTTCAATGTCACTTTTTTGTGCGTCAGTTATTTAAGAAATCCGACGCCTATAACATTCAACGTCGGTGATGTAGGTCATCCGACGTCTATAGTCAAGACACGAGTACCGCTTTGTATTCAATGTCGGCTGGATAACAAACAACCGACGCCTAAAATCGCCCGCGAAATCTAATTTTTGAGCGAAAAATATTTGGCACATACAACGTCGGTTTTTTACCAACAAACCGACGCCTATATAAGATGAAAATTTGCATGAAATGTTCCATCTTAGGTGTCGGTTATCCTTTTATAACCGACGCCGATAATGGTTCCCACCAAATTATTTAGGGCAAAATTTGTCTAATTGGACGTCGGTTGTTTAAGTAGAACCGACGCCGAAGACTTTAGGTGTCGGTTGTATTTTATAACCGACGCCTTTTACCAACTTAATAGACCCTCGAACGGCCACTGTCCCCTTTCTTCTGTTTCATCGTCTTCTGTTTCATCGCCCGCTAGTTGTTGCTCGCCGCCTGGTGCCTGCTGCTTCTCGCTCGCCGCCGACGCTCCCTGCTGCTGCTCTGCGTCGCCGCCGCCGCCGCCCGCCGCCTTCCTCCTTGCGTCGCCGCCGCGCCACCTTCCTCCTTGCTCACACCCTACTATGGCGCGCTCCTTCCTCCCTGCTCACGCCCTATTGCGGCACCTTCCTCCTTGCCCACCGCTGCCGCCGCCCGCTGCTTCTTCCTTGCCCACCGCCCGTCGTCTTCTTCCTTGCCGCCGCCCGCTTCTTGCTGCTCTACTCTCCAGGTATTAGCTGTAGCCTCTGTTGTTCTTTCTCCCTAGCTCTTTACCTACAGCAAACATGGTTGTGGCTGTGTTGGCCTACCACGGCCGTGCTGGGCAGCACGGCAGTGATGTCCAGCATGGCCATGCTACCAAGCACAGTCGTGGTAGGCCAACACAGCCACAGACGTGTTTTTTGTTGGTAAGGATATGAACAAATCTATATGTAATGCTTTGTGTAAATTCTAGGATACGAACAAATATTTTGCTTGTATATATTTGTGCTTCTAATCCTAATGCTTGACCTAATTCAGTAAATTTTGATGCATGTTGAAATAAGATTTAAACTTGTCCATTCTAGCATCCTAATTTGATTTGATTAAACCCTAACATTGATGAAACCCTAACATCAATTGTGATGAAACCCTAACATGTACATATCTATTATTGTGTTTGTTGGCCTAGAAACCCATCCAAGATTTACTCATTAGGAGTAAATCTTGGATAGTCCCTGGTTTGGGACTATTCTTCAACACCTAATCTCACTTAGGATGTAAGTGTATAATGTGTATTGGGTTTTTGAGAAAATTTCGGTAGCATTTCCTCATTTGTTCTCTAAGTACATATGTACTTAGAGAACAACGGGGAAATGCTGCCGAATTTTTTTTGAAAACTCAATACACATTATACACTTACTAGTGAGATTAGGTGTTCAAGGATGGGATAGGTGGTACACATTTATTATATATAAGAATGGCATCACATGTGTTTGTTGGCCTAGAAAGTGAACAATCTTAGATAGTATGTAAGTGTATACCCTAATCTTGTCCTAATATATACTTGTTTTCTCTTTGATCATAGAATGGATAGATCATGGATGTCCATTCGCAATCGCTGCACCCCAGAGTTTATATCTGGTCTTGATCAGTTTATTAGATTTGCCGAGGAACATAGGAAAAAACCTACAGATTGGTTCTACTGTCCATGTAGGCATTGCGGTAACAACTTGAAAGTCAGCACTGGTGAGGAAATCAAAAGTCATGTCATGTGCAATGGGATTGTACAAGGCTATATAGAATGGCACTGGCATGGAGAGATTTCAAACTCAAAACTAATAGACGTCGATAGCAGTGCTTGGGTGGAAGAAGAAATTGCCTCCGATGACGTAGATGTGAACGAACCAGTTCCAGTAGACATCGTTGATGCGATGCTGGATAGTTGTAGGGTAGAGCACACCGATCCACCTCCTATCTTTACAAACATTGTGCATGATGCTGAGATACCGTTATACACAGGATGTGCTAAGTTTACGAAGCTTAGCGATGTGTTGAGATTGTATAAGTTGAAAGCTAACAATAGATGGAGAGACAAAAGCTTCACTTCATTGTTGACTTTGTTGAAAGAAATGCTTCTTGAAGGAAACAAGCTGCCAATCTCAACATACCGGGTTAAGAAAATGTTGTGCCCAATGGGAATGGAGGCCAAGAAGATACATGCATGCCCGAATGATTGTGTATTATTTAAAAAGGAATATGTAGATTTGAAAGATTGTCCAAAAGGTGGTGCGTCACGGTATAAATTGACGACTTCGGGGGAGTCCAAAACTGGTTCTCCTGCCAAGGTGTTGTGGTATCTACCTATAATATCACAATTTCAACGCTTGTTTGCAAATCCAAAAGATGCAAAGAATTTGAGGTGACATGCAGATGTTAAGAAAAATAATGATGGGATCCTACGACATGCGTCTGATTCCCCACAGTGGAAGAAGATTGATCTATTGTACCCCAAATTTGGTGAAGAAGATAGGAATCTAAGACTTGGGCTTTGTACAGATGGGATGAATCCATACGGGACATTGAGCAGCCAACATAGCACTTGGCCAGTCATGCTTGTTATATACAATCTTCCTCCCTGGCTGTGTATGAAAAATAAGTACGTTATGTTGTTGTTGTTGATATCAGGACCTAAACAACCCGGAAATGATATCGATGTTTATCTTGAACCTCTGATTGATGACTTAAAGAAACTTTGGGATGAAGGTATGATGACATATGATGCTTCAAAAAGAGAGACATTTCGTTTGCACGCTATGTTGTTTTGCACTATTAATGACTTTCCAGCATATGGGAATTTGTCTGGATATAGTGTTAAAGGAGCTAAAGCGTGTCCTATATGTGAAGAAAACACTGATTCAATAAGACTAAAACATGGCGGCAAAACTGTATATCTTGGTCATCAAAGGTTTCTTTCAAAATTCCATCTGTATCGTAGGAAGCGCAAAGCATTCAATGGATGGAATGATGAACGGAGTGCACCTAAACCTATACCAGGGGATGTTGTTTATGAAAGAGTAAAAGACATTGTCAATGAATTTGGTAAGAAATCACAATGTAGTATGGCCACACAGAATGACAATTCTTCATTCAAGAAGAAGTCAATATTTTGGGATCTTCCTTATTGGAGTTCTTTGACAGTCAGACATTGTATCGATGTAATTCATGTTGAGAAAAATGCATGTGATAGCATCATTGGTACTCTATTAAATATACCAGGTAACACTAAAGATGGGATAAAATCCAGACTGGACCTACGTGAAATGGGAATAAGGTCAGAATTAACAGAATTATGTGAAATGGGTAATAAAAGAACATACTTACCTCCCGCTTGTTACATGTTGTCTAGAAAGGAGAAGAAATCTTTTTGGGAATGCTTGGTAAATGTTAAGGTGCCACATGGTTACTCATCCAACATCCGTAGATTGGTATCAATGAAAGATCTGAAGTTGATAGGTCTTAAATCTCATGATTGTCACACTCTAATGCAACAAATATTGCCTGTGGCAATTCGATCTATATTGTCGAAGCATGTAAGGTTTGCAATCACCAGACTTTGTTTCTTTTTCAACAGTCTATGCAGCAAAGTTATTGACCCTGATACTCTCGATAATTTGCAAAGAGAAGTGGTTGTTACCCTATGTCAGCTTGAGATGCATTTCCCTCCTTCGTTCTTTGATATCATGGTACATCTTGTTGTCCACTTGACTAGGGAAGTGAAAATGTTGGGACCAATTTTCTTGCATTGGATGTATCCCTTTGAACGATACATGAGCATTTTTAAAGGTGATGTTCGAAACCGTTATCGGCATGAAGGGAGTATTATTGAAGGTTATGTGGCGAGAGAGGTTATGAATTTTTGCAATGACTTTCTGAGTGGTAATAACACTCCTGTTAATGACAAGAATATTGAGGAGGGTAAAGGAATTTTGGGATCACGGGTGAAAGTAATCAGCCATGAGCAGTTGGAACAAGCTCACTTGTATATTTTACACAACATGGATGAAGTGAGTGTTTATATCGAGGAACATACCAATTTCATCAAGAGACAACATCCTCGAGCAAGTTCAATGTGGCTTGCTAGAGAGCATAAGAAGACTTTTACTAAGTGGTTTGAAGATAAAGTCTTACATCAACTATCTCAAACACCAAATGATATTATAGAAACTATCAAATTCCTCGCCTTTAAACCAAAACTGAATGTTATGTCTTATGAAGGGTTTGACATTAATGGGTTCACATATTACACAAAGTGCCAAGATGATAATAGTGTCATCCAAAACAGTGGGGTCACTCTTCAAGCGTCGACTATGTATTTTGCAAGTGCAAAGGATAAGAGTCCACGTGAAGCTAAAATGTCATATTACGGTGTCATTGAAGACATATGGGAGTTTGACTACATAGATTTCAAACTTCCGCTCTTTAAATGTAATTGGGTTGATAACACCAAAGGAGTTATAGTGGATGAATTGGGTTTCACTTTGGTGAACTTTGAAAAGATTGGTGAGAAGGGTGAACCATTCATATTGGCATCACAGGCGAAACAAATATTCTATATCGATGATCCTGCAAATGATAAATGGTCGGTTGTTCTTCATGGTAAAAGACAGTTCATTGAAGATCCTATAGATGAAGAAGAGTACTATGATAACTATGATGACTCCCGTCCATTCTCAGTTGGGTTGCCAACTCCACAAAATATTGAAGCTAATGATGACTTATATGTGCGCGGAGATCACAATGAAGGATTGTTAATTGATAAAAGATCACAATTTTAGAGGCATGTATGTTTATATTTTTTTATTGAAGCTAAATGTTTTCTTTTTTAATATCAATATCATTTTCAGATTTGATTTTTCATTATCTTCTAGTTAATACAAATGCTAAATGTTTGTTTTTTTCTAGTTAATACAAATGCTAAATGGTTGCCTTTTTCTAGTTAATACAAATGCTAAATGTTTGCCTTTTTAATGACATTTTCATATGGCTGACCATGATGAGCATGATGTCCATGATGAGCATGAAGTCCATGATGAGCATGCTATCCATGACGATCATGGAGAGGATACCAAATGTAAGTTCTAAAAACATATCCTGTATTTCTATAAAATTCATTATCTTCTAGTTATGTCATATATCCCATATTTCTACATTGTGCTAATTCTGTGTGTTTATTTTTGTCAAATTTTAGGTTGATGATGCACATGTACCCACTGAAGCACTGGAGAAACTTGATGCACAGCACCAAACACTTAACAAGAAAAGGGGCATCACTCTGTTGAAGAAGTTAATAGTGCTAAGTGGCAGTGGATCCAAATTGGTTGTGGAGTTTGATAATGGAGGAAATGCAATTGGAGTGAACCGCAATAATTTTGTAAACTATCTTGGGTGTGTCACTCGAAGCCATTGTGGTGTTAAGTATGATAATTGGCATAAAGTTCCTTAGGCGAAGAAAGACTTGATATGGAAGGATTTATGTGTGAGTTATTATTATTTGCAATTTTATTTTGTAGATTACAAATTATATTATTTGCAATTCTATTTTTGGATACTAGTTAATAAGAATTCTATTTTACAAAATCTGTTTGCATTGGATGAGAAGTTGCATCGTAAAAGCGTGATGCAACGCGCTGGAAAGATGCTTAGGAACTGTAGGACAAATCTCAACAGAGAATACATAAAAGATGGTGATAAGAAGAAGAAGCAACCCTTGAACAGTGGAACTTCTTGGACAAAGAAGATTGGGACAATTTTGTTGCTTCAAGAAAATTTGAAGCATTCAAGGTATTAGGCGTCACTCCTAATTTAATTAATATATGTTGTATTCACCTATTCAAGATTAACATTTAGTGTTACTAACCAAATCATTAATGTGCATACTAACTAGGCCCTCAGTGACGCACAAAAAGCAAGGCGTGCACTGAATGTACATGACCACACTATGGGTCCAAAGGGCTATGCAAGCGTTCGCCAAAGACTACAGGTGGAGTCTGCGACTACTCAGGAGTCTACTGCTACTCAGGAGTCTGTCACACCCATGCCTCGCCATGATATCTGGATAGCTGGGAGGCAAAACAAGAAGGGTGAAATAAAGAAGCCCGTAACTACTGAGGCGGCTGCGAAAATGGTAAAATACAACTCTTAGAGCAATCGTTTGAATATTTATTATTTGTGGTGTTAACTTACCAATTTCTACGATGGTGATTAGCGGGAGCTGCACGAGTAGAGGAAACAAGGCACGTTCATCCCTCAGGGCACAAGGGATGAATTAACAGTTGCTCTGGATAACCCAGAGCATCCTGGACGTGTTAGGGGTGCAGGCGCTGGTGTGGGCATTAAAGCATTCTTTGGGCCATCCCAGCGCAAACCCAGAGCGGGACTTTTACAAGAAGAGGTAACCTATTCTTTTTTAAGAATGTTACTGCAAAAGGGAATTCAATAATAAGAAGCTAATGTTTCTTTTATCCATGTATAGGAGAATAAGAGAGTCAAGGATATAGTTGCCAAGAAGGTCAATGATATAGTTGTTGAGAAGGTCAAGGAAGAATTGCTGCGGTGGCAGGCATCTCAGGCTTCCAATCAGCCTATGGCGACCCACTCTTCTCCTGATGTACAGACTACAAGTAATCCTATAGACCCACCGCCTAACACGTCTGTTGTAAGTATTATTTATGACATTGTAGCTAGTCTTTTCAAGATGATATGTTTTCAACATGATATGTATATATGTATAATATTCTTTATGTAAATTTGTAGGCATTGAAGCCATGCTACTTAAGAATGCAAGACTATGTTGTTGCAGAGGCACATTCTTACCGGTCCCTTCCTGGGGCAATGTTTCACGGGACTCCAATGCCACATGGCTACGTTCTTGTGAGCTCGATACGTGTGTTACCTGATTGGAGGGAAGCTACATTGCCATATCCCCACCCGGATATTGATACACTTGCTGAGGCAGAAGGTGGGGTGATATTGTGGCCCAAAGCAGATATCGTCTACACTACTAAAATTGTAAGATAAATTTACATTACTTTAGATTGTTAATGTGTATATATGAGGTCAACTGATCTGAAATTATATATATAGGTTAAAAAGAAGACACCTGGAGCACCTAGGCCTCCACCTCCACTTCCTGCATTACCAAGTTGGGTTCCAACTGACCTAAAATACTCGTTAGGTCCTACTTGTAGGGGAATGGCATGTTGGTTACGGGCACATAATATACATTGCCCTATAATTGTTTCTTTAGAAGCAGATTATGCAGGTCAATCATACGATAGCTCTTTATTTATACAAGATATTATTGAGTTGTTTATGTATGATTGGATGAATACATCAATGATAGAGACATGGATAAGGTGAGATCTTGTTTATACATCCATATACCTTGTGTAAGATCCGGTGATTTGGTTTCTTATATATTAATGCATACGTAATACATGTTTTCCAGCTACTTAGTCGAAGATCAATGCAAACAATTTGCATTTGATCATGTGGGATTTTTGATTCCATCATTGATTAGTATGGTAGCTAAAGACCCTGATAGTGTTCAACAATACTGTATAGATTCTTTTACAATTTTCGGTCAGCAAAAGAAGACGATAATAATAGCTCCATTCAAGGTCAAGTAAGTTTACTTTATTTATAATTTAGACTTAAGAAAATTCCATTTTTATTGTGCATTTTGAGTTATTAATTTTTAACTTTTTTACCTCTAGCGGTAGACATTGGGAGTTACTAGTTATTGTCCCCGGGACGTTCACTATTTATTATCTAAATCCTATGGGAAGTACATTGAACACTAAAATTGGACACGTAATGAGAATGCCATTATTCTGGTGAGAAATATTTCATTTTTATATCTGTTAACATCTGTTATTACATTACTATTTAATTATGCAATTTACTGTGTTACATTAACATGTTGGGGTTTAGATGCATTCAAAAATGTTGGAGGAAATGTCCCAAGGAGAAAGAACCAGCCAATAATTTGGGAGAACGTAAAAGTAAGTTCCCGAATCCAATGTATATATTATTTATGTGAACTGTGCTTAGTTGTATTTTTTAATATTTTGTATGTTTCAATTTATAGTGTGCTACACAAGGCAACGGCTGGGCATGCGCATACTATGTGATGCGATTTATGTAGATGATTATCCAACATGCCGCATTGGATATTAATACCATACATGAGGTATTATATATAGTCTCATTAGTTAGTATGAAATATATCAATCTTATTTTTATATTATTACTTATATATACATCATTCTCTTTGCAGGTGTTTAAAACTGACCACACTATAGGTAAACGCTTAAAAAATGTACATGCTCCATATACGATGGAAGCATTAAATGAAGTAAGAGAAGAATGGGAAAAAGCCATACAAGCAGTGGTGATTGTAAGATATAATTGGGATGCTGATATCGATGCTGAATGATATTTTGTAAATGAATATTTCTAAATTTTTGTACATGTATTTGAATGTTTCTACATGTGTGAATGTGAGAATTGAATTGATGTCTGAATGTATCTACTTGTGTGAAAAAATATTTGTTAATTTTGCAGGTTTGTGGCCTGTTTGTAGGCTGATATCAATAGATGTCGTAAACCTGTAGTTCAGAAAACTGAACTGCAGGTTCTCATCGTGCTGACCAGCCACAGCAGGCCTAAAAACTGATAAGAAAAAAAAATATAGGCGTCGGTTATTTATAGAACACCGTCATAAAAGGCCTACAACGTCGATTATTGGATAAAAACCGACGCCTAATATGACAAACAACATGACCGTGCAGGAAAGCACGGTCATGGTGGAAAAGGTGTCGCTTATTCGTATAAAACCGACGCCTATAGTACTAAACACGGCTGTGCAGCGAAGCACGGCCGTGTCATCTGGGAGTATGGCGTCAGTTGTTCAGTTGTTAACCGACGCAGAAAGTGTCCTAGGTGGTGCCCTTCTTTGTGGCATGAACCCTATAGACATCGGCCAACTATATATAACTGACGCCTATAGATCATATAGGCGTCGGTTAGAAAACTGACGCCGAAGAGTTCGACCTTTATCGGCGCCCACATAGGCGTCACTTGAAAACCGTCGCCAAAGGAGGTTAAACAACTGACGCCAAAGGCGTGTTCTGTAGTAGTGGTAGATTATAGTTTATGAGTTCATATCATCTTTTACTTTATTTTTATGGCTTATAGATTATCAATTCTGAATTTTCCAATTGACAATTTCTAACCAATTAGGAAAATCCATAAAAATCATATATTAATTATATTATAATTTGGAAATGTATACAATTGGATAGAGAAAAACATCTCGATCCCAAAACATATTTTATTTAATTTTTCTAAGCTACATATACTTTAGTATGAATTATATAATTTCTATTCAATTGAGAAATCCAAAAAATCCACATGTGCCAGAAAATCATGGACTAAGTGGACATTCATGTTGAGGTAGGCCGATGAATCGTTACCACATGGCCCAGATCCTTCAAATTGAAAATGTAACTGCAATCAAAAGGACACAATAGTAAAATAACCAAAATACTCCCAACCATGACAATAAGCCAAAATATGTAAGTGGGTAAAATAGAAAAAGACCCCCAACCTTCTTCAAGCTCAGCTGCAATGAGTTCCCAATCTGGAATTCAAACTCCTTATCATCAATTTTGAATTCAGTATTTAAGGCATTAGATGGGAAAGCTGAACAAAGGATCCCCTTTGCCAACCCATCTGGGTACCGATGACCCTAGGCATAGATCCCAGGGTGGCCAGGAGATTCAAATGGTTCTCCCATCATGATACAGGAACAACTAGGATCGAGAGCCCAGAAAGGAACCCAAAGATTTAGGATACAAAATCCTGACTCACCTAAGAAGGCCCCCAAAAAAATGCACACGAAAAAAAATAGAAAAAGAACAGATTGAAAACTCAACCTTGATGACAAGCATAAACAAAGACACTAAGAAACCAAGATAATGCTCCATGGTTATACATGGGTCCATGTATGATTGGATGAGTCTGGGTCTCCACTGAAGTACAAGGACTCTTTTGGATCATCTTAGGGTACCTTTAAGAGTCTAACATGGCACAATGTGACCAAAGTGGCCACTAGAGAGAAAACCATTAGGGGAAAAAGGTTTCAAGGGGAAAGAAAGTAAAGAAGTGTATTGGAATAGGATCATGTGGCACTGGGAAGGTAATGGGGTGTTTACATAGAGGTTCTATGACTTAAAGATGAGAGGATACATGAAGGAAGGGGAAAATAGGGGAAGGAGGAAGGTGGTGCGAGAGAGAGGTGCAAAAACTCCAAAATCCTAGTTCATATAGGGTCATCGAATATGTATGGGATAGATGAAAACATTACATAAGGAAATAGAGTGTGAGGTAGTGAAGAAAAGTCAATTATGATTTGAGAGAGAGAGAGCAAAAAAAATGTAGACATACACATACATACGATCTACCAAAAATAGAAGGTAGAAGAGATTGTCAGAACCGCCTGATCTGAATCACACACCCCTAAAGAATCCAATGAATAACAAAGATTAGAACCCAAGAGCATGAAAATAATAAATACAAAACTTTAGGGATGGAAGATGCATCGATTCTATACTTGATATATTTACGAAATTAAAAGTCATTTTCATTCCTATTTTAGTTTAGGACTCAAACAAGGGTCTAATAAAGCCAAATTTAACGTCTAGACTAATTAAGGCATGGTGAATCCAATCGTCATATTAATTTCCACTTCTAGACTCATGTCATTATTTAATAATGTAATGTAAAACTCATATTTTCTTTCCTAAAAGAGATTAAGATATCTATGATTGCTCAAATAATGCAAAAAGTTAATTTGTACCCAAGGAACATGGTATTGATATTATATCTAGGTTTTAGAATTTCCTTTTATAAGTTATAATACAATTAGAGTTCTAGTCTCAGCACCATTATATTATTATAACATTTCACGGCTACCATCATTATTATTGTTTAGAGTTCTGTTATCTTCACAGTGTTACCAAAAGAGTTTCCTAATATTATTATGCAGGAATTTCCATATTTTACTTAATTAATCTATTTAGTGCATTAATTCGATATTTGTTTACATAATGGCACATTATTTATATCCACAGACATTAAAACTCACATTATATTTCTTATTCATATGTTAAGCACATTGTGGTACTTATTAAACATATATTATCCATTATATGAAGATTTCTTATCAAAAGAAGCATGCATGACCTAAATCATGTTACATGATGTTGATTATGGAATATAAATTCATTAAATGTATTATATTTGTTTTCAAGCATATATATAGGGCGTTCATTCGTTGTCCGTGCGGGTAGCCTAGATTTTTGCTACCCGACAGCCAAAAAAGTAACTCTCCTGGTCCAAAAAGTAACTCTACTGTAAAAAGAGTAACTATGGTGAACAAAAAGTAACTACACGAATAAAAGAGTAACTCTGTACAAAATATACAGCAGATATATCTAAGGACGGGTTTTTTTATTTTGGAGGGGCAAATGATATTATTTTTGGCTAAAATTTTTTGGAGAGCTAGACAAAATAGTCCTCTACAATTGTGAATTTTTTTTTGAAGAACAGTGATCGGAAGGGTGGGTGGGTAGCTACCCGTGTGGGCAATAAAGATGGGCCCATATATATATATATATATATATATATATATATATATATATATATATATATATATATAGTTAGGCTTGAATACACTCGGGTGTACATATCACACTCTACACTCAAGTAGTGATTACATATATAGAGTTTATTTTTGAAAAATCCAAACTGTTTATTTTCATTGTAATAACAAATACATTCTACATGCAAAATTTGATATCATTTGAATTCTTTGATGTCACCCTTTTATGGCCAACAAAATTGATGCACAAAACTAATTCAAATTGTGTCATTTTTGTCACCTTTATATGCATGACCTATAAGTGTCCAAATGAGCTCAAATTTTGTTTGTAGTATGTTCATAAGGTACATAAGAAGATCAATGGTTTAGATTTTCAAAATAAAGGTTGCATGATGGAAAATGGCATGATTTTATTAGGTCTCCACTACACTCGAATATATTCAAGTCTGGCTCTCTCTCTCTCTCTCTCTATATATATATATATATATATATATATATATAGAGAGAGAGAGAGAGAGAGAGAGAGAGAGAGTTACCATTAGGTTAACCATGTTATATGTATTAATTGTATGCATTAAGGTATAACTTTATCCTTGTTTGGTCAAATCTAAAGAATCATACATACTAATCTCTTATCTATGTGGTGAGGGTTTCTAGAGTCAAGGAGTTAGATTTCTGTATGTTACAGGTAAATTTTGATATTTCCACAAAAACTCCAATATGAGCCCAGAGCTTTGGCTCTCAAGATTCGATGGGTCATATCCTTCAACCATATGGATTTTATAATAGATAATTAGAGGTTCCCTAGTATTAGGTTCCCCCATAGGAGAAAATGTTTTTCTATCATAGATGGAATGTCATTAGGCACCTAGCCACTGATGAAGACAAAATATTCTATTGCTTGTGTCAATGGATAAATCATTTCATTTTTTAATATCTTGATAGCTTGATATTATTTTTGAGTATCTCTTTATTGTTTCCAGTTACCACTTTACATTGTTGTACCTTTTTGTAATTAATATGGTAGCTAGACCATTTTTTCTTATTATTGGGAGTGATTTAAATGGACATGTGGAGAGTAGCAATGCTAGATACAAGAGAGTTCATGGTGGTTTTGGATATGGCAGCATAAATGGAGAAGGAGAGAGGATTTTAGATTTTGAAGTTGCATATGATATGATTTTACCAAACACCCATTTCAAGAAAAGAGAATCTCATAAGATTACTTTCAAGAGTGGGCATAGTTGTAGACAAAATTGTCTATCTCCTTACGAGGCGAGTGGATCATAATATATGCAAGTATTGTAAAGTGATTCCTATTGAAGAACTCACGACCCAACATAGGTTGGTGGTTTTGGATATTAACATGAAGATCAACAAAGACAAGCATAACATAAACTAAGATAGAAGGACCAGGTGGTGAAATCTTAAATGAGAAAATAAATTGGCTTTTCATGATAAACTCAGCAAGGAGAGAACTTGGAACTTGGAGTTTGATGTTAATACTATGTGGATAACATGAGCTCCTGCGTAACAAAATTTTCCAAAGAGGTTTTGGGGGAGTGCAAAGGTTGTGGGTCTCCATAGAAAGAGACTTGGTGGTGGAATGATGAAGTACAAAAGGTTATTAATTTGAAAAGGGAGATCTATAAGAGCTTGCCAAAATCTTGAGATGATGCAACATTCCAAAGATACGAGAAAGCAAAGAAAGAAGCTAAAAAGATTGTTCAGGAGGCAAGGTCTAGATACTTTGATGATATTTATAAGAAGTTGGACATAAGAGAAAATGAAAAAGATATATATAAAATGGCTCGTATAAGAGAAAGGAAAGGAAGAAACTTGATTTAAATGAAATGCATCAAGAATGAAGATGGTAGGGTGTTGGTGAGGGATGATGATATGAAGAAATAGTGGAGAAATTACTTCCATAAACTTTTCAATGGAGATACTGCAAATAATGTCAGAGACTTGAGTGACATGAATACAAGAGATATCATTTACACACGATGAGTTTCACCATTTGAGGTCAAGAATTCTTTGAAGAAGATGAAAATGAGAAAGGCATATAGACTAGACAATATTGCCATTGATTTATGGAAGAGTATGGGGATGAAGGAGTTATGTGGTTAACAAATCTCTTTAACAAGATCATGAGGGCCAAGAAGATGCCAGATGAGTGGAGAAATAGTACTATAGTCCCCATCTACAAGAACAAAGGTGATGTTCAGAGTTGTACAAACTACAGAGGTATCAAGTTGATGAGTTATACTATGAAGCTTTGGGAGAGGATTATTCAGTAGAGGCAAAGATCTATAACACAGATATCAAACAACCAATTTGGTTTCATTCTTGGAAGATCAACAATAGATGTTATTTTTTTATAAGGAGGCTTGTGGAGAAGTATAGAGAAAGCAAAATAGATCTCCATATGAGGTTTATTGATTTGGAAAAGGCTTATAATTGAGTACCCAGAGAAGTATTGTGGATGGTTTTGAAGAAAAGGGTGTGTTAATCCAATACATTGACTTGATCAAAGACATGTATGATAGCTCTACTGCAAGTGTGAAGAATCCTGGAGGAGAGACAGAAAATTTTCCTATCATAGTTGGGGTACACCAAGGATCCACACTCAACCCATATCTATTCATTTTTGTCATGGATGAGCTGACAAAGAATGTTCAAGATGATATTCTCTAGTGTTTGTTATTTGCTAATGAAATTATTTTGATTAACAAAACTAAATATGGATTAAATGATAAAGTTGAACAGTGGAGAGAGGCATTGGAATCAAATGGATTGATGATTAGTAGGAGAAAAACTGAGTATATGCATTGCAATTTCAGCCAATCCTATAGTGATAATGATGAAGCCAAGTTGGACATAGTAAATATACCAAAATGTGATAAATTTTGTTACTTGGGTTCTATTATTCAAATAGATGGGGATGTCCAAAATGATATTTGTAATGGGATCACTATAGGATGGTTGAAATGGAGGACTACAACTGGAGTATTATGTGTTCAGAAGATCCCTATCAGGTTAAAAAGTAAGTTTTATAAAATAGTTATACGCCTAGCCATGCTCTATGGGAGTGAATGTTGGGCGGTGAAGAAACAAGGTCTCAACAAGATGAACGTGGATGAAATGTGTATGTTGAGATGGATGTGTGTGAAGACAAGAAAAAATTGCTTGAGAAATGATTATATCAGGAATTAAGTGGGGTTGATTAGCATCGAGGACAAGTTCTACGAGGGCTGACTCTGATGGTACAAACATGTGAAACACAAACCAACTAATGCACCTATACGAAGCAATGTCAATGAGTCAAGCACAATAAATAGAAGAATAGGAAGACCTAAATTAATGTGGGATGAGCTTATAAAGAGAGATTTTAAATATCTACATCTCAACCAGAATATGGCTCATGATAGAGCTGAATGGAAACGAAGTATCCATGTAACTGACCCCAACATAGTTGGGACTGAGGCTTAGATGATGATGATGATGATGATGGTGATGATGATGATGATGATGATGATGATGATGATGATGATGATGATGATTACCATAATCCACCAAGAAAACTTGCCAAGATTTGATAACATAAATATTGATTTACTTTTAAATATATCAATAATCAGATTTATTATCAGCCTTGCTGACCTATTATTCCCTTCTTGGGGTCCATATCCCTATTGGAACTCATGGACATGTGATACAAAGAAGATACAAAAGACTTCTAAGAGTTGTCCCTTGTTTAAGAGAAGGTAGGAGTCATGGATATTCTTAAATATTTTTATCATATTTGTAAGATTCCATGACTCTAATGTAATACATGATTGTAATAAGATTTATTAATATTTTTAATGCAATTTTGTACTTATATGATCATAAGGATCGGGTCTTTACAACATGGTTTAGATCCATAAATAGTCGACACTATTCATGTATCGTGGAAGTTGGGATTAAATAGCTAATGTACAAGAACTTAAGTAAATATCTTACAACTCTACTAACCCTAACTATATAATATAGAAGGAAAAAAAATAGGTCAAATCAGGTCTAGGACAAATTTTCTAATACATCAATTAATGGAAAATGACATCACCATGTTAGTGGAGATGAGTTGAGGTGTCTAAGGAAACATGTTTAGTGAAGGTTCTAACACAATTACTCTCAATACACTTAGGCGGTGGTGGGGTTTCCTCATTTTATATACTGAGTTGGACAAGGAAAATTTTACTACTTGTGAAAGTCATAAATCCTAAACATAGTCACTAACATAGATCAATATCTCAAAAACAACATGTGATTGCAAATTTTTTGTTGACTACACTAGACTGAAGTAAGCGAATAGTGAGACTACATGCCCCAAGCTTACATTTGTAAATCCTTGATTAGTAGGACGTCATGCTATGGATAAGACACCGTAGTGACTATTTATGTCCTGGAAATCCTATTTTTACATTTGAGTCAAGTAGTTAGTATTATGATTGTTACTAAGAGGTGATTGTGACTTAGTTCTCGCATTTATTTTGGCCATTTTCAATTTGACATCAAAATTATTCCCATTGAGAAATTATTTTCTTTGTAATAATATATGTACAAAAAATGATTTTATGGAATTTTATTGATGATTTCTTTTGATGGATGGAGAGTAGCACCTAACTAGACCATGGTCATGTAAATTACAATCACAAAATTATTTTTAAGGGGTGGAGAGTTATAATATACCAAGTTCTAGCACTAATGTTTATTTTGAGCTATTATAAATGACCCTCTCAAATTGAATTTCTATTTTGCTCGATTTCCATTCATAATTGAAATTCATTGAATTCTCTTAAAATTTGAGCACCACACCTCATTGTGATCTACTCATCCCATTTTGGACCCAAAAATACATACTTGACACCAATTTTGAATTATTGGCAACATAATCATACAAAAACATATTTCAAAGTGATTAGTTTTGATATTTAAAGTTATATGATATTTAAAGTTATATGATATATATATATATATATATATAAATATATGTGGAGACTAGAGTTGATAAAATTAATGCATAGTATTTTTGGAATTAAAAATACAGCAATGTAGATCCTTCGTATTTCAAGTTAATTAGGATATCAATGCATCTGAAAGAAATTAATGAAGAAATGGCACTAACTAATTGTAAAGATCTTCCATATATAATGATAATATAAAAAAGTGCATGGAACATTCATGAGTCATCTTCTCCGCAAGACCTGACTATGTTACCCTGGCATTGAGCGACAATGACCAGGCCACATCTAATCTTTCTCTCCTTCGCCTGCATCCACACCTACATGTCTCTTTCTTCCTCTTCAAAATGGATGCCACATTAATCGCCCCCCTAACCCTAGAGAGACACCACCATGAAATCTCTCTCCCAAATGATTAATGACAACACAAATACTATCAAGAAAAGACCAACACAACCAATTAAGAAATAGGAACCCTAGTTGAACGCCAGAGGGCTCCTCCCCCTAGATTACTTGATATCTCGAAACCATGGCATAGATTCTTTCTATAAACACACACACCCTCATGCATAGGAAACCTATGAATTGCAACTTTATACAGTTGTAGGAGCGCCATCTCCTAGACTCTGCTCTGATCTTCCTTACCATTGTCAACCCTCACCCATTGTTGCTGTGCCGCCCGAGCCAACCACAAACAAAGAACCTTCTCAACCACCTGCATCACCTCAGTGACACCACATCGTCCTTGTCAGACCTTTGTCGACAAACATGTAAACCCCATCGTTGCTTACCCACTACACCACCAACTTTTTCCCTTGCTCCTAATCCAAACATGCCTTTTTACAGTTACCCCGCAACCATGTTAGTTACCACCACCTACCACATTCCTAGATCTAAATAAACCAAAAAGAAGATCTACCTTGAGGCCTTTGATGATTAAAATATGTCGAGGGTCCTCTCCAACCAACCTATGATTCTGGTAGCAGTGCACCTATAAGAGCTCCACCACCATCCTGATGGCCTTCAACACCATCTACTAACACCAAAAAGATACTTTTGACTATTCCATAATCTCAGAGATATGATAAATGCTAGAAACTTCCTTTTGTGGTTGTTTTAATCTAACTACAGGAGTGTGTGGTTGATGCGATCACTTGAAGGGTGAAGAACACCTCCTAGAACCACCATAACCTAAGGGATCACTCATGTTTAATCACATTCTATCTATCACCAAGAAATCATTCTTGTACTAGAAATCAAATTCGAAAGACATGAGCTACAACTACTAATGGTCACAAGAACTACTCCCACTCACTCTAGGTCATCTGTGTTCAGACCTAGAACTACTAAATGAAACAATACTAGTCATCCTTCATATCCTGCAATACATCCATTATTCTATGAGTTAGTAATCCTTCTTATTCGTCATGTATTTCAATTTTCCAAAAATTAATTAAGGGAATAATGGTCGACCTTCAATAGGATGGAAAGTTAAGCTGATTTATGTTTAAAACTAGGACCACTATTCTAATACATTTATTGAGTAAGATAACCGGACCTCTTTATCGATGAATTTAACTATTATATTACTTCTACAAATAAGATGGTTTTGGAATTAGTCCTGTAACAAATGTGTAATTTATGTATCATGTATAATTTTAGGAAATCAGTTAGTCTATATACACTAAGTAGAAGATTAGAGTATGTTATGTATATGAACATTCCAATAGTTATAACCTAACCTAATTTATTTACTATCTAAATGTTCCTAATAGTATTAATGTATTAGTAAGTATATATATAGTGTTGTAAAAAAATTCAACAGTTATTTGTAATCAAATTTTGTCTAGTAATCTTATCCTTGTTATGAGCTCAAATCCTAATAAAATATGTGCAATATATATATGAATGCATTAAACAATGATTATTAAATAATGAAACATGTATAGTATTTTCATGAATTTTCTGACCTAAGATAAACCATTACGATCAAGGAGTAATGATACAACCTAAAAAGGTGAATACTGATGACCTTGCACTTAAGGACACTTAATAAATGATTCCATGCCAAGGACACTATAGTTATTTAATAATAACTTTTCTTTTCATATATCTATCCTTTGTAGCCATGTCAATCTTGATTATGGAAGTTTGGAATATTACTCGCATGAGGTACTAAATTCTTGATTCTATTATTGAATTATCTCCCTCTTGAATTTCATTCATATAATTTAGTAGAAGTGATGAAACAATTTGTTATTAACTAAATTTTTTATCTCCCTCATGTTTAAGGCCACCAAAACTAAATTAAATGTTGAACATTATTGAGTAATTGAAAATTGGTTGATTTTGATATTGGCACAAAAAGTCTTATATTAGATGAGAGCTTTGACTCACTATATTGGGCGAGGTCATATACCCCAACCTTATGTAGTGGATAATGGAAAATTAGAGGGCCCCACATGTGAAAGTGTTGTTCTCTAGTAGAGGGAGAACACTAGGCACCTAGACTCTGGCATAGACAAAATACTAGATTGCTTGTGCCAATGGATAAATTGTTTCATTTTTGAATGGCTTGATGTCTTGATATTAGTTTTGGGAATCTCTTTATTGTTTCTAGTTACCACTTTATGTTGTTGTACCCTTTTGAAACTAATATGATATCTATACCATCTTATTTTTATTACCATAGACCACCAAGAAAATTTAACTCAATTTCATAGCATAAATCTTTCTTTTTTGAAGTGACTCAATAATGGATTTAGTACCAGCCTTGTTGACTTATATTTCCCTTCTTGGGGTCCATGTTGTTGGTAAGGTATGCCCAGAGAATCAATCATATGATGATTGACATGGCATATACAATAAAGGATTTGATTAGTACTCATAAAGGCAAGCTTCCAATTCATTATGTTTCATTCAGTTACGAGACAATGAGGAAACATTATGAATGTCTAAAGAATAACAATACTAAATGATGTATGTCTTCAAATACATGACTTCAAGAATGAGATCATATGAATGCTAAGAGTATGTACATTCTAGTTATGTCCCTAGTCTTTGATTGTTACTGTGGAGGGTAGATATACACCAATAACACATAAGAATAGAGTGAGGGTTGGTTGATGATAAAATCTCATTAGTCATGATATGGCATATCACAAAGAATACAAATACATATTATGGAACAATGTATCAAACAGACCCATCGTGAAAGTGACATGGAAACCATCTTTGGTGGTCATAGTCATCTCTCATAGAGAAGGTGGTAATTGTGGTTCTTAGACCTGAAATCACTACACTCATCACATGTCGTTGGATATACTTTGACGTCATGAAATGTAGTCACGAAATAAGGGTTTCCATAAAGGTGATGATTGAGTAGCTTTGACACATGGGGATTGACTGTGAGTGATAGATATGGGATTTGTCCCTCCTACTAGAGTTTGATATCTTGTCCACTTGATAAGAAAGATTGAAAATGCATGTGCATACACATGTGAATCAATATATGTTATTGAGGTCACATTATCTCATACAATCTGCTCTTGGTTCAAGGAACATAGACTAAATGTTGAGAGGATGACAATTACATAACTCGAGTGTATCCTAGATATCAGTGACATAGGAACTATACAATCACTACAAAACCTTACACATGTTGTAGATTGAAGTTGTTCTCCAACTTTCCATTCACTTGGGTGGCACTGATGTGCGACTAGGCACTGCTCTCTACTTGTGATGTCATAATCTAGTTATGGACATTCACTTCCAACGTGATATGGGATCTATAGGGTCACACACAAAGGAACTCGTCTTGAAGAGGAGTTTAATATTGAATGATGATTGGATTGATTAATGTAGTATTTATGTACTCAATTCACGTGACATATCAACAAACTACATTGCCAACCGATCGACTCATAGGATGAGATGGTCATTTGGAGTGCCAAACAATCAGCTCATGCGTTGAGATGGCCATTTGGGGTGTCAGGATGATTGTAACTAAATTGACTAGAGTTCTGCATGAATAAGGCACCAACCGATCGACTCACTAGATGAACTGATCAGCTCAGGTGAGCGAGATGACCTGTTTACCTAATGAACCAATTGGCTCAGTTGGGTTGAATGATGGTTCTAGTAACTTTCCCAAATTCGTGAGAAAGTTTGACTTTTTGATTGAATTCTATTGATACAAGGAAATTAGTGCTCGCATTAATTGGAAACAGTTTTGCCAATTCATGTAGGATTGGGAAACTACAAGACGACCATTTCATAGTGTGAACTGATCGGCTCACACCATACGGCCATTTGGGTTGTCAGACGACTGGTTCGGGTGTCACAGGTTGCAAAAATTCAAGATTTTCTGATCCCTTCTACTCCCACACATATCCTAAATAGTCTGGTAACCCTGAACCTAACCCCACCTATAAATAGAGGGATGCTAGGGGCTTTCCAACACACACAGTTGAGAATTAGTTGCTTTGACAATTACTGTCTTCTCTAGTTGTAGTAACTAAGAGATCCCAAGCAAGTCCTACCCGATTAGGGAGGGATAGTGATGGGAGAGAATGATTGAGGATCATACTTGTAGGAGAGAAAGTTGGTGACTAGTATGCCAATGGGAGAGACATCTCCTTCCTATCTGTTCTACAAGAATGCATGAGTTCTAATAGGTGTGTGTGTGTGTGGACTACTTAGAGTTAGGAGTCCTTTGGCTTCTACTAGGAGGACAAAGTCAGTTTGCAGTCTGTGGTTAGACCACAGGAGTCACTGTAGAAGACGTCCAATCCACCGTCCGTGGAGAAGAGCAGAAGCTGCACAAACACCATCTAAGAGAAACTAAAATATAGTTGCATTGCAACGAGTTTTTGTTATTGTACTAGCTCCAGGACCAAGTATAAACTCATTAAGCCATCCTTCCTATTTCATAGTAGTTGACATGATCTTTTTGTTATGGAAATACAAATAGATAAATTTTGTTTCCACTATTGTGACACCTCATCATGTTAAATGGGATTACCCAAAACACAACACAATTAACTACTAATTAATCACATAGTCAAAATATGGAATAATTAAAACCAAAATTCACATCATGAACAAGTTCTGAAGCATTTACATAAAGGTCCATCTTTTCCATTCTCATATATCATAATAGGAATTTACATATGTGTCAATGGCCTCAGCCACATCCTGTGTACAACAGAAGCATTTACATGTTCATGCCATATATACATACACTGGCATACTGCCAAAATCCCATGTCGATACAAGTACATCATCTAGAAAACATCTCCCATGCCCAAACCTGAGAGTATAGGGATGACACTAGGATTATACTACTAATATCTATATCTGACCAACCTTCTGAATCTATTGATCACCAGGTTGGTTCTCTTCCACAGCACAACCTCGACCTCATTGCATGCAACCACCTAAAAAGATGTGGTGACCACCGGGTGAGACCCAGTCCCAGGGAGAGATATAACTCTCTCCAAAAAATATTGATTACAAAAAATTAATTAACAATAAATAAAATGGGCAATTAAAGTATTGAATAAGCAATTTGAGCAGAGTGAACATTTTAAGCATACTAAGCAGTTAAGTAAATAAGCTTTAGCATCAAGTAGAATTACTCAAAATTTCATAAGTCTACATAATATAAGAACTATGTAGTATAAAGGTAAGACAAGGGCTACTCAACTAATTTGAGACGTTCTTAACCCTAGAAAATATACTACACGACTTATATTACATCTTTTATTATGCCCTGAGGGATTTGAAGAATACCACTCAAGTCCCAACTGACCATTACTAAGTCAAAATTAGTGCCATACAAGATCTAAGATAACCAAATTCCTAAAATCTTCTCCTCCCTCGATCAATATGAGTCCACCACAACGACACATCAGGTCAAGCTGCTAACAACCTGGTCCGTCCTTGGTACATGTCATGACACTACTGATAGGAGGTAGGAAAACAAACCCTACCATTCAAAGTTCAACCGCAACGGTCCTCAAATCTCATCATATACGCATATCTAAGACACGACCATAGTCTTTCTCCTACCAAGGTAAGACCATAGTCATCCTTCCAAACATTTGGAGTCATGATTTCAAGCACCCTGCATACTCAATAGTATGCACTCTAAGTTTCCTTTATGGAATACTCGTTTCACCATTTGACAAGTCATGACACTCAGATGGATCTATGGCACAGGGCACTACATGATTAGGGTTACACTTGATTAGTTATTTCCAATTGAATGCATTAAGGCTTCATCATACAAATGGACATTCAAACCCTAATTCATTTTTTTCAAGTGTATAAGCATTGCAACTTCAAAATATATAAAATCTTTGAGGTATGAATCTTAATCACATTACCATATGCTATCACTTTTTGCATCATAATGAACCATGTGTGTCATCATACCATTTCTTATCACAAGTTATAGGGTTTCAACTCTTATTGGAACATGAAAAGGATTTCACTTCAATCAGGTCTCAATCATGTCCAAAGGTCATTAAGACCATCACATTAATCCTTGCAAGATCATCATATCATTCTAGGCCTTAAACAAGGCTCAAAAGATCATCAGCACATATGTATCCCATAGGTTTTAACATAGCAAGGCACTATGATATTTGATTAGCACTACATTGAGGTTTCAACACAAGGAGAGTGTAATACATTGTCACATTAATCATTTAAGAGGTCTAATTATAACCAATCACCGTCATTTAGTCATATTAAAGTTGGTGTAACAAACCATGTTTCATTAAGGGTACGCATCCACTTGTTATGGTGATTTATCATATAAATTCATATGTGAGAAAAGGTAAGACTACAAATTAAAGGCATTGAATAATCAAATTCACATTATTAGAAAACACTTATAGTACTACAAAATTCATTCTAATCCATTGAATGTTAAGGCATCTGATCTCACTCATTGGATCAGGTTCATTATTCAAAATCATCAATTAGGGTATAGGTCCAACCATTAAATCCATTAAACCAAGAGATCATTGGCTTAGGGAAGAATTGAAGCTACGTTTAAGATCTTTACTCACCATATATTGTAGTGGCTTGATCCACCATCAGTTGTGACATCTTGGGTCACCATCAGTTGATAGGATCAACACTATTATCATATATCACCATCAGATGATGACCTAATGTCACTATTCATTGATAGTATCAAAAGGGTACTTAGTGGTTGATCATTAAGCTTAAATTTAATCCAAAAACTAACCTAAGGGGTGTTCATAGGTAGTCACCATCAATTGACACCCTTGGTCATCACCACCGGTTGTCATGGTGCCACCATCGGGTGGTGTGGTAGTGAAGGAAAAAGCTTGAAAACCCTAATTTGGGCCATCAGTTGTTAGGTGCTTAGCACCATCAAGTGAGATACCAACCAGCCCTAGTTCATCTTATACCTTAGGAAGGATGTACACCTATTTACAGGTTCATCAAGATCTGAAACAGAACAGGGAACATCATAAAAATTTGAAACCCTAGCAAGCATAGCTTCTATATGCATGGATCATCACTTTTAAGCAAAAATATAAGCAAGCAAGCTTGGAAAAAGCAATATAAGTGAAGAAGGTTATAAAACCTGGCACTACTGATAAGAATAAACTTCTAGCAGCAAGGAACTCAAGCAAATAAGGCAAGAAAACTCAAGTTTTAGATCTGAACTCGGCCTAGTAGGCACCCTTCTCAAGGAAGCAAAACCCTAGAAGAAAAAGCAAGAAAGGTAGATTCTTGAGTTCTAGAGAAACTTCTACCATAGAAAAGTAAGGTTCCAACCTGGAGAGTGGTAGGAGAAAGAAGGACATAAAAAATAAATGGAGGAAAGAATGAACTACTTACTCATTTAGGTTAGGATCACCAAGAAAAAGCTTTAGAAACCCTAAAAGGAAGCAAATCGTAACCCTAGATGCTTCTTCCAAGAAGATCACCTTCTTCTTCTACCTTAGACAGGTCCTCTGCAGAAGAACAGAGAGGGAAAAGAGGTTCTTCACATGAGGAAAGTGGTAGAGAGTAAAAGTTTCATTTGGGGGCTTAAGGATAAGTATATAAAGCTTGGAGGATATAGTTGAGAAGAAGGATGAGGTGTACAACAAGCTCTCTATGTGTCCATGGCTTAAAGCTTCCATGGGCAAGCAAGCAGCAGGTCCACCGGCTTTTGGGGACTTCTGGGCCATCAATTGATGGTCTCCTAGGCCAACCATCACATGTTGGTCAAAGGTACCCATCGTGTGTTCATGGTTTAGGTCAATAGGTGGTTGAACCATTGGTTGATCATGTCTATAAGTGAACCATGGGTTCAAGTGAACCAAACCAGCATGAACCATCAACCTAGGGACATCTAGTGATGACTACCAGCTGTTCCACCGGCTGTTGCCCAAGCTAGTGGAGTCGTCGGTTGATAGCCTTGAAGAAAGGCTCATCAATGGGGGGGGGTTAAACCCTGATTCAACAAAGAAAGGAATCTCCTCCAATCCAATGTAAAATTGAGAACCTCATGGATCAACGAGATCCAGAATGATAAGATAACATCTAAGGAGCAAAGTTTATGGGACAATTCATAAAGAAAACTCCTCAATTGGGTAAATTATAGAAAAATGTCCAAAATGTATATAAAACTGCATAACTTGCTCAAACAGTGTCCAAATTTGACCAAATTTGAAACTTAAATTTGTCTTATGATTCAAAAGAATATTAAAAAAAATTAGACTAAGGTTATAAGAATTTAATTGTAGTAATTAAGCTTGTTCAACACATCTAGCAGTTTGCATAATTTGTTTACCACGTAAAAAGCAAAAGAAATTGTAACGTCGTTGTCTCTCAATTTGGAACCCGCCAACTATGCAATATAACGCAATCCTATTGGATCCTACCATGTTTCTATAGGATGCATCCTATAGTAAAGACGTCTCCCATTAAATAGACTTCCGTTAAAACAACGAGGTGGATTAGAGCAGCACCACCATGAAACACACACGATGAGGCAGAGGCTTACGATATACCCAGCTCACGTGACTGGTCGTTGATGTGGTGCTGGGTCTGACTCAATCATGCCTATCCCTTCGGAAATATATAGCCCACCCGCACCTCGCCCTGAAGGCTGGAGCTTACCCTTCTTCGTCAGAGTAATCGCCGTCATGTGTGGTGGATGGGAAGCAACGACATCTTCCGGTGTGCGTCGCCTTTCTGAGTGGACGGACCAGGGAGGGGACCCCTGCAATTGCCGATTCCATGGTACACAGGTACTGTGGGCATACCGAAGAATGTCGCACATCGAGCGAAAAGCCCAACCCCGTCTCTACTTATTTCGAACTAATTAGATTGTCTAACGATGATGACGATGCTGGATTGATAACCACTCATTCAGCTGCAAAGTCGGCGCATGGATTACCTTATCCGTTCACTGGGGCCGTACAACATCCAAGCAACCACGTCAGTCAGTCAACAAACTAGATTGAAATTCACAAGCAGATTATGATGGTCTGGTTGAACTTCACAAGCAAGACAGCAAGTCAGTTTTGGATCAGGTTTCGGTGCTGCTGCAACCACATCCGTCATGGAAATTGAATTTCAACGAAAATGTCTGTCGAGTCCTCAACACGGAAACGAATAGAATGGTGTCGGATTTTTATCCTTAGAAATAGCAAAGTAACAACATCAGCGTGTTAATATCAACTTGATTACACGAGATCAGCTGTGCGCAAAATATTTCATAGCATAGCATAACGTGCACACGTTTTCCTTTCTTTTTCTTCAGTCAATTCCAAATTCACATACCATACAATTGTATTCGAAGCGCAATCCTTTTCATCCCCGATTTCTGTAGATGTTTCTCATTTGGATAGTTTGATGTCACTCTAAATGTAAGTACTATTAATCTCAGTCTTCCCCACGTCACAACCCCTCCTCTCTGAATATCCCACTTTAGATCAACGTACTCATATAATAATATAAGGAAATTTTTACATGAAAATAGAAGACAAGCGGACAATAAATTGAGCCGCTAGACTTTTTTGGAAGGTACTTTTTTGGAAGGTAAAAGCAATCTTTTGAAACACTACATCCATACACTTAGGTGTCATAACATTATTATTCATAACTTTTTGGACCTTCTTCAGAAGTTCCACAGCTTCTGATGCTAAGAATCCAAAAGTATCAAATTCAAAAAGGATGAAGACGTGTTGCTTCTCAATACACACTTTCTCATATTTGACCACTTTAATTGAAGCAGCATGTCCCGTTGTAAATGTCTCACTCTTCAATCCCACCAGCGGAGAAACTCCTATCAAATCCACTCACGGATATTTTCCTCCGACCCATCCAAAAATCAAAATATTGGCAGGTCTAAGTGTGGATCTCCCCTCTTGTGGATCAGTTAAAAAGTTCACATGTGCCTCTTTCTTAGCAGCAACACCTACACGTTTGAGTACATCAAATAGAATGTCTCTAACAAGATCGTATTTGTCCTTAAAACCTGGAAGCTTCCTACAATGAAACTGCATGCTCCTCAAAAGTGTCCAAGCACGCCTTATGACAAAATAGACATATCTCATCGGGTGGAAATAAAGAAATCATGAGACGATATCTGAGGATACTACGATACTCCACCAGAGACATGTGTAGATCAAGTCCATCAATAGGAATAGTACGGAGAAAATCTTGAGCATGATCAGCTTGAAGACACCCAAAATCCGTTGTCTATCTAACGGTCATGTCAAAATTAACCTCCATGTCCTCAATTATTTTTTTAAAAAGAGCACTCGCCAAAGTATTTTGGGCCTTTGGGGGAACAGTGTCTTTTCTAGAAAAACAACTAAGGTCGACGGAGGGAATCGTGACATGAAAACAATTTAGAGCATAATCAAAGTTTAAATCCATGTCGTGAATCTCTCTATCTCGCAAGATGTGATCTTGAAGCACCCAAGATTGGGCCTTAGATGCCAAAAAAGTGTATGAGGAAGCCTCAACTACTGAATATAGTCCCAATCTGCCAAGTTGAATGGGCAATGAAGCCACCCTCCACTGGAAGTCTCTAAAAAAGAGACCTCCAAAAACTACCATGTCTTCAATAGACCGCATAAGCCTTTTTCAAACAATAATGTTGCCTCCTCCATGTACATAGGTTGACAAGTCCTCCAGCCAAATAAAAGTTTTGCAATATTCATACACGATCGGAGTAAAAGAAGCTCACTCTGGGGATCACCCAACTGAGGTAGAAGATGCATCAACTTCATAGCCTTAGATTCCAGATTCACATACTATACACGTTATCCTTTCTTTTTCTTCAGTCAATTCCAGATTCACATACCATATAATTGTATTTGAATCACAATCCTTTCCATCCCCAATTTCTATAGATGTTTCTCACTTGGACACTGTTTGATGTCACTCTAAATGTAAGTATTATTAATCTCGTCTTCCCCACGTCACATCCCCTCCTCTGTGAATATCCACTTTAGATTGATGTACTCATATAATAATATAAGGAAATTTTTACATCGAAATAGAAGACAAGCAGACAACAAGCTACACCACTAGTTCTTTTTGGATAGCAAAATCAATCTTTTGAAATACTACATCCATACACTTAGGAGTCATAGCATTACTATTCATAACTTTTTGAACCCTCTTCAAAAGCTAAACAGCTTCTGGTGCTAAGAATCTAGAAGTATCAAATCTAAAAAGAATGACAGTGTGTTGATTCTCAATACATGCTTTTTTATACTTGACCACTTTGGTTGAAGCATCTTTAAGGATAGCATGTCCCGTTGTAAAGGCCTCACTCTTCAATCCCACCAGTGGAGAAACTCCTGTCAAATCTACTCATGCATGTTTCCCTCCGACCCATCTAAAAATTAAAGTATCGATAAGTCTAAAGTGTGGATCTCCCCTCTTGTGGATTTGTTAAAAAGTTCACAGGTGCCTCTTTCTTAGCAGCAACACCTGCACATCTAAGTACATCAAATAGAATGTCTCTAACAAGATCGTGTATGTACTTAAAAACTAGAGCTCCCTGCAATGAATTGCATGTTCCCCAAAAGTGTCCAAGCACGCCTTACGACAAACTAGACATATCTCATCAGCTACAAATAAAGGAATCATGAGACGATATCTGAGGATACTAAGATACTCCACTGGTGACATGTGTAGATCAAGTCCATCAATAGGAATAGTAAGGAGAAAATCTTGATCATGATCAGTTTGAAGACACCCAAAACTACCTTCTGTCTAAGAGTCATGTCAAACTTAACCTTCATGTCCTCAATTATTTTACTAAAAAGTGCACTCACTACAGCATTTTGGGCCTTTGGGAGGACGGTGTCTTTTCTAGAAAAACAACTGAGGTCAAAGGAGGGAATCGTGACACGAAGACTATCTATAGAATAATCAAAGTCTGAATCCATACCGTGAATCTCGATATCTTGCATGATGTGATCTTAAAGCACCCAAGATTGGGCCCTAGATTCCAAAAAAGCATACGAGGAAGCCTTAACTGCTGAATATAGTCCCAATCCACAAGCTGAATGGGTGATGAAGCCACCCTCCATTAAAGGTCTCCAAAAAAGGGACCTCCACAAACTACCATGTCTTCAATAGACCCACGTAAGCCTTTTTCAAACAATAATTTTGCCTCCTCCATGTACATAGGTTGACAAGTCCTCAAGACAAATAAAATTTTTGCAATATCCATACATGATTTGAGTAAAATACGCTCACTCTGGGGATCACCCAACTGAGGTAGAAGATGCATCAACTTCACAGCCTTAGAAGCCCTCTCTATAGCCAAACCCTCAATAAAATTTCTATCTCTACTAACAGCTCCTCCAAGCAACTTCACCCCTAAGAAAGGTCTTTCAATATCCATCGGGAACAACTCTTTGTGAAGCTTCCTACCATCACATGTAGGCTAGAAAAACTCAATTTTATGAATATTTAAAACTAGACCCAAATCTGATCCACACCGCTGAATGATACCCAGAACCTTGGTCACCTCCTCTGTGTCTCCAATGATGGTTCCATCATCAAGATACCACACATGAAGAAGAAGTTTGCAGTTATCCTTGATATGATGAAATGTAGAAGGTTAGTGGCTAAGATAGACCCCTCTCCACACATAGCATCAAAGATGTGTTAGGTCCTCAAACTGTATGTACTACAGGAAGTCCCTTTAGGAAAAGACTTGATACACCCAAGAATAGTGTCAACCTCTACTACTAGAGAAGCTTCAAAAAAAGGATAATTCGACAAGGAAGGTGTAAGGAGGCGGGATCACCCCCTTCCTAAAATAAATTTTAAGAATTAACATCCATTCCAAACACACTCAAAGGTATGTTGAAATAGGTATAAATTTTCCAAATTTATTATAAATGGTATTCAAAACTACCAAAGTATAGCAGCTGAATAAAAATAATGACTATATTCAATTTTCACAAAAGATTACAAAAATACATCATAATCTCCCATAAGGGTTTACATGTATGATACAACATAAGGATCTAAGTAGAGGGAAATCTAAACCATAACAACTTTGTCTCCAAGATTTAACTTCTTAAGATGTATCCACATCATCATGCCATGTCCTCATTGTCCTCCACCTAGGGTTGGAAGCATACCCCAGCAAGAAGAGAAAATAGATGACATCAACAAAGATTGGTATGTGCATACCAAATAGGAAATTGAGCAATATATGGAATAAAGGGCATCAAATATAAAAGGCTTCCCATTGAAAGGATAAGGACCATACAAATGGGTATCAAGAGAAAAGGAATTGAAATCATATGATAACAAAAGAATAATTACCATTAATAAAACATAAAGATTGTTCCACACAAGCACATGTAAAGAATTAGGGCACACACCCAATATCATCAATCTGCATGCATGTGAGATAAACATAGCCCTAGAACAATATAAACACAAAGGCGGCCAAGTCTTATAAACTTGAAACCTGATAGAGAAAGGAATACTACCAATCTCCCAAATATATAAAACATGGGCCAAGAATCACACATCTTTCCCAGGGTATGAGGTTCCTTTCCATCCCAAAAGAGTAGGAAATATCACATCTGCTCGATAGGAAATAACACATCTGCCATAAAAACCAATGCAATTACACTACTATAGTGCTACTGAATCACATAGCATGTTAAATGTAGAGGCAATTAGAAAGTATAGTCAGAATATATAAACTAGTCACCACATAAGTGACCAACATATACATCCACCTCATAAGTGGGAAAAGACATCACATGTCATCTTTTAGAGTTCCATCATGAACAAAGCATAAAATAAGGGTTCCAAATAATATCCATGATCACATGATCAATATCAAATAAGTTAGTTCACATGAACCATGATTTTCAAAAGAAAAGACATTGTGTATAGGCTAATGTCCATAGGACAAAGAAAATGAATAAGCATAGGTGAATTTCTCAACATAGAAGAATAGGGGATACATCATACATCAAGAGAGGAAATAGAAATTACGCAATATATGAATAAATGTGGGATGCAATCATACCTCAACTTCAGAGTCAAAACAGTCCAAGTCAAACTTAGGCCTCCAAAGAACCTCTAGGGAAGGTGGACATATCCAATAAGTAAGGTTCCCAAGCTTAGAGAGGTTGATTTCTCCAACAATGCTCCTATCTCGAGCAAGAAGCACATTCTTCACTTTAGAGGTGAAAAACCCTAACAAAAGAACATGGAGATGAGGTGTTTATGGGTTCTAGGTGGGTTTTCACCATATAAGACTAGGGTTCCGACCTGGAGGAAGGTGGAAAGAAGACTAAAAACATGAAAATAGGGAAGGAAAGGAGGATACTTACTAGTTTTGGTCAAAATCACCAAGGAGGAGCTTAAGAAACCCTAAATAGAGAAAATTTGGAACCCTAGGAGCCTTCTTCACCAAGGTAGGCACCTACTTTACCTTGGGACAGAACCTTCATGGCAAAATAGAGTAGGAGTTATGCTCTAAGCTAGAGGAAATAAAGAATAGCAAGAGTTTTGGATTTTGGAGTTGGGAAGCGGTAGATATGGCTATATAAAGAAAGAGGTCAAGCATGAGGTGTCTATGAGACTTTCCATGTGTCATGTATAAGGGTGTGTGATAAACCATTCAAACAAAACATCATTAGCTAAGCGGAAGCGATCATTAACAGTGGATTACTGAAAATCACTAAAAGTTAAAACATTTTTCAAAGAGATCCAATTCCAGGAAACTCTTAATAAAAAGAA